>CM061750.1:165431933-166072327 GCA_030979885.1 Lolium multiflorum
AATAAATCAAAGTAAAGGTGTTGAAGCAACACAAAGGAAGATTAAGTTTCAGCGGTTGCTTTCAACTTATAACATGTATATCTCATGGATATTGTCAACATAAAGTAATATAACAAGTGCAATATGCAAGTATGTAGGAATCAATGCACAGTTCACACAAGTTTTTGCTTCTTAAGGTGGAAGGAGATAGGTAAACTGACTCAACAATAAAAGTAAAAGAATGGTCCTTCAATGAGGAAAGCATCGATTGCTATATTTGTGCTAGAGCTTTTATTTTAAAAACATGAAACAATTTTGTCAACGGTAGTAATAAAGCATATGAGTTATGAAAATTATATCTTACAAGTTGCAAGCCTCACGCATAGTATACTAATAGTGCCCGCACCTCGTCCTACTTAACTTGGACTACCGGGTCTTCGCATGCCATGTTTCAACCAAGTGTCACAAAGGGGTACCTCCATGCCGCCTGTACAAAGGTCTAAGGAGAATGCTCGCATTTCAGATTTCTCGCTTTTGATTATTCTCAACTTAGACATCCATACCGGGACAACATGGACAACAGATAATGGACTCCTCTTAAATGCATAAGCATGTAGCAAAGTTATTATTCTCATATGAGATTGAGGATATATGTCCAAAACTGAAACTTCCACCATGATTCATGGCTTTAGTTAGCGGCCCAATGTTCTTCTCTAACAATTTTGCATGCTCCAACCACTAAAATGATAGACCTTCAGACAAGACGGACATGCATAGCAACTCACATGATATTCAACAATAGTTGATGGCGTTCCCCAGAAGCATGGTTATCGCACAACAAGCAACTTAATAAAATATAAAGTGCATAAGTACATATTCAATACTACGATAGTTTTTAAGGCTATTTTGTCCCATGAGCTATATATTGCAAAGGTGAATGATGGAATTTTAAAGGTAGCACTCAAGCAATTTACTTTGGAATGGCGGAGAAATACCATGTAGTAGGTAGGTATGGTGGACACAAGTGGCATAGTGGTTGGCTCAAGGTTTTTGGATGCATGAGAAGTATTCCCTCTCGATACAAGGTTTAGGCTAGCAAGGTTTATTTGAAGCAAACTCAAGGATGAACAAGTGCAGCAAAACTCACATAAAAGACATATTGTAAACATTATAAGACTCTACACTGTCTTCCTTGTTGTTCAAAACTCAATACTAGATATTATCTAGACCTTAGAGAAACCAAATATGCAAATCAAATTTTAGCAAGCTCTATGTATTTCTTCATTAATGGGTGCAAAGCATATGATGCAAGAGCTTAAACATGAGCACAACAATTGCCAAGTATCACATTATCCAAGACAGTTTAGAATTACTACATGTAGCATTTTCCAATTCCAACCATATAACAAATTAACGAAGAAGAAACTTCGCCTTGAACATTATGAGTAAAGCCTAAGGACACATGTGTCCATATGCAACAGCGCGTGTCTCTCTCCCACAAAGTGAATGCTAGGATCCATCTTATTCAAACAAAAACAAAAACGAAAACAAACCGACGCTCCAAGTAAAGAACACAAGATGTGATTGAATAAAAATATAGTTTCAGGGGAGGAACCTGATGATGTTGTCGATGAAGAAGGGGATGCCTTGGGCATCCCCAAGCTTAGACGCTTGAGTCTTCTTAAAATATGCAGGGGTGAACCACGGGGGCATCCCCAAGCTTAGAGCTTTCACTCCTCTTGATCATAGTATATCATTCTCCTCTCTTGACCCTTGAAAACTTCCTTCACACCAAACTTCAAGCAAACTCATTAGAGGGTTAGTGCACAATTAATAATTCACACATTCAGAGGTGACACAATCATTATTTTCACTTCTGGACATTGCATAATGCTACTGGACATTAGTGGATCAAAGAAATAAATCCAACATAGCAAAAGAGGCAATGCGAAATAAAAGGCAGAATCTGTCAAAAACAGAACAGTCCGTAAAGAAGAATTTAGAAATGGCACCAGACTTGCTCAAATGGAAAAACTCAAAACTAATGAAAGCTGCGTACATATCGGAGGATCACGCTCGTAAATTGGAAGATTTTTTCGAATTTTCTACAGAGAATTGTGCCCAGATTCGTGACTGACAGCAATGCTGTTTCTGCGCAGCGATCCCAAATATAACATCAACTTTGACATAGAAACTTTACTTGGCACAAAAACTTGATAAGGAGAGGTTGCTACAGTAGTAAACAACTTCCAAGACTCAACAAAACAAAAATTGCTGTAGGTAAAAACATGGGTTGTCTCCCATAAGCGCTTTTCTTTAACGCCTTTCAGCTAGGCGCAGAAAGTGCAAATCAAGTAACATCGAGAGTAGAAGCATCAACATCATAGCTTGTTCTAATAATAGAATCAAAAGGCAACTTCATTCTCTTTCTAGGTAAGTGTTCCATACCTTTCTTGAGAGGAAATTGATATTTAATATTACCTTCCCTCATATCAATAACAGCACCAACAGTTCGAAGAAAAGGTCTTCCCAACACAATTGGACAAGATGCATTGCATTCGATATCCAAGACAACAAAATCAACGGGGACAAGGTTATTGTTAACCGTAATATGCACATTATCAATCCTCCCCAAAGGTTTCTTTTTAACATTATCGGCAAGATTAACATCCAAATAACAATTCTTCAATGGTGGCAAGTCAAGCATATCATAAATCTTTTTAGGCA
Organism: Lolium multiflorum; assembly: GCA_030979885.1. NCBI lineage: Eukaryota > Viridiplantae > Streptophyta > Magnoliopsida > Poales > Poaceae > Lolium > Lolium multiflorum. Next base: position 165,434,640 of record CM061750.1, read on the forward strand.
TAACAGAAATACTTGCACCAAGATCACATAAAGCATTACATTCAAAGTCATTGAATTTCATTTTAATGATGGGCTCCCAACCATCCTCTAACTTTCTAGGAATAGAAGTTTCAAGTTTTAGTTTCTCTTCTCTAGCTTTTATGAGAGCATTTGTAATATGTTTTGTAAAGGCTAAATTTATAGCACTAGCATTAGGACTTTTAGCAAGTTTTTGTAAGAATTTTATAACTTCAGAGATGTGGCAATCATCAAAATCTAAATCATTATGAGCTACAGCAATGGGATCATTATTCCCAAGGTTGGAAAAAATTTCAGCAGTTTTATCACAAGCAGTTTCAGCAGTTTTAGCAATTTCAGGCAGTTTTGTACGCTTTGCACTAGGAGTAGAAACATTGCCAACACCAATTATTTTACCATTGATAGTAGGAGGTGCAGCAACATGTGAAGAATTAGCATTACTAGTGGTGGTAATAGTCCAAACTTTAGCTACATTATTCTCTTTAGCTAGTTTTTCATTTTCTTCTCTATCCCACCTAGCACGCAGTTCAGCCATTAATCTTATATTCTCATTAATTCTAACTTGGATGGCATTTGCTGTGGTAGTAATCTTACTATCAATATCATCATTAGGCATAACTTTCAATTTTAAAAGATTTACATCAGAGGCAAGTCTATCAACTCTAGAAGCGATAGTATCAATTTTATCAAGCTTTTCCTCAACAGATTTGTTAAAAGCAGTTTGTGTACTAATAAATTCTTTAAGCATGGCTTCAAGACCAGAGGGTACATTCCTATTATTGTTGTAAGAATTCCCATAAGAATTACCATAACCATTACCATTAGCAGAAGGATATGGCCTATAGTTATTACCAGAGTTGTTCCTATAAGCATTGTTGTTGAAATTATTATTTTTAATGAAATTCACATCAACATTTTCTTCTTGAGCAACCAATGAAGCTAAAGGAACATTATTTGGATCAACATTAGATCTACCATTAACAAGCATAGACATAATCACATCAATTTTATCACTCAAGGAAGAGGTTTCCTCAACAGAATTTACCTTCTTACCTTGTGGAGCTCTTTCCGTGTGCCATTCAGAGTAATTTATCATCATATCATCAAGAAGTTTTGTAGCCGCCCCCAATGTGATGGACATAAAGGTACCTCCAGCAGCTGAATCCAATAAATTCCGCGAAGAAAAATTTAGTCCTGCATAGAAGGTTTGGATGATCATCCAAGTAGTCAGTCCATGGGTTGGGCAATTCTTTACCAAAGTTTTCATTCTCTCCCAAGCTTGAGCAACATGTTCAGTATCTAATTGTTTAAAATTCATTATGCTACTTCTCAAAGATATAATTTTAGCGGGAGGATAATATCTACCAATAAAAGCATCCTTGCATTTAGTTCATGAATCAATACTATTCTTAGGCAAAGATAGCAACCAATCTTTAGCTCTTCCTCTTAATGAGAAAGGAAACACTTTCAATTTAATAATATCACCATCTACATCTTTATACTTTTGCATTTCACAAAGTTCAACAAAATTATTGAGATGGGCAGCAGCATCATCAGAACTAGCACCAGAAAATTGATCTCTCATAACCAGGTTCAGTAAAGCAGGTTTAATTTCAAAGAATTCTGCTGTAGTAGCAGGTGGAGCAATAGGTGTGCATAGGAAATCATTATTATTTGCATTTGTGAAGTCACACAATTTAGTATTTTCAGGGGTATTCATTTTAGCAACGGTAAATAAAACAAACTAGATGAAGTAAATGCAAGTAACTAATTTTTTTGTGTTTTTGATATAGAGAGCAAGACAGTAAATAAAGTAAAACTAGCAACTAATTTTTTTGTGTTTTGATTTAGTGCAGCAAACAAAGTAGTAAATAAAATAAAGCAAGACAAAAACAAAGTAAAGAGGTTGAGAAGTGGAGACTCCCCTTGCAGCGTGTCTTGATCTCCCCGGCGGCGCCAGAAAAAGAGCTTGATGGCGTGTAACTCACACGTTCGTTGGGAACCCCAAGAGGAAGGTATGATGCGCACAGTAGCAAGTTTTCCCTCAGAAAGAAACCAAGGTTTAATCGAACCAGTAGGAGCCAAGAAGCACGTTGAAGGTTGATGGTCGCGAAATGTGATGCGGCGCAACACCAGGGATTCCGGCGCCAACGCGGAACCTGCACAACACAACCCAAGTACTTTGTCCCAACGAAACAGTGAGGTTGTCAATCTCACCGGCTTGCTGTAACAAAGGATTAAACGTATCGAGTGGAAGATGTTTGCAAAGAAAACAGTAAAACACAATTGCAGTAGATTGTATGCTATGTAAAGAATAGGACCGGGGTCCACAGTTCACTAGAGGTGTCTCTCCCATACGATAAAAGCATGTTGGGTGAACAAATTACAGTCGGGCAATTGACAAATAGAGAAAGGCATAACAATGCATATACATGATATGATAAATATAGTGAGATTTAATTGGGCATTACGACAAAGTACATAGACCGCCATCCAACTGCATCTATGCCTAAAAAGTCCACCTTCAGGTTATCATCCGAACCCCTCCAGTATTAAGTTGCAAAGCAACAGACAATTGCATTAAGTATGGTGCGTAATGTAATCAACAACTACATGCTTAGACATAGCATCAATGTTTTATCCCTAGTGGCAACAGCACATCCACAACCTTAGAACTTTCTGTCACTGTCCCAGATTCAATGGAGGCATGAACCCACTATCGAGCATAAATACTCCCTCTTGGAGTTAAGAGTAAAAACTTGGCCAGAGCCTCTACTAGTAACGGAGAGCATGCAAGATCATAAACAACACATGAACAATAGATTGATAATCACCATAATCATAGTACTCTCTATCCATCGGATCCCGACAAACACAACATATAGAATTACAGATAGATGATCTTGATCATGTTAGGCAGCTCACAAGATCAAACAATGAAGCACAACAAGGAGAAGACGACCATCTAGCTACTGCTATGGACCCATGGTCCAGGGGTGGACTACTCACTCATCACTCCGGAGGCGACCATGGCGGTGTAGAGTCCTCCGGGAGATGAATCCCCTCTCCGGCAGGGTGCCGGAGGCGATCTCCGAATCCCCCGAGATGGGATTCGCGGCGGCGCGTCTCTGTAAGGTTTTCCGTATCGTGGCTCTGGGGGTTTCGCGACGGAAGCTTTAAGTAGGCGGAGGGTCAACGCGGGGGCCACACGAGGGGCCCAGGGGGCAGGTCGGCGCGGCCAGGGCCTGGGCCGCGCCGGCCTCCCTCTGGCCGCCTCGTGGCCCCACTTCGTTAGGTCTTCGGTCTTCTGGAAGCTTCGTGCAAAAATAGGACCCTGGGCGAAATTTCGTCCAATTCGAGAATATTTCTTTACTAGGATTTCTGAAACCAAAAACAGCAGAAAACAGCAACTGGCTCTTCGGCATCTTGTTAATAGGTTAGTTCCAGAAAATGCATAAATATGACATATAATGTGCATAAAACATGTAGGTATCATCAATAAAGTAGCATGGAACATAAGAAATTATCGATACGTTGGAGACGTATCAGATCTCATGGTCGAAGGAATTAGGCAACTATGTATCGAAAGCTTATAGCAAATTGAACTTAATGACTTGATCTTATGCTACGCTCATTTGGGTGTGTGTCCATTATATTATTCACCTAATGACATAACCTTGTTATTAATAACATTCAATGTTCATGATCACGAAACCATGATCATCCATTAATCAACAAGCTAGTTATACAAGAGGCTTACTAGGGACTCCTTGTTGTTTACATAACACACATGTATCAATGTTTCGGTTAATACAATTATAGCATGGGATGTAAACATTTATCATGAACACTAAGATATAACAATAACTAATTTATTATTGCCTCTTGGGCATATCTCCAACAGTCTCCCACTTGCACTAGAGTCAATAATCTAGTTTACATTTGTAAAGATATAACACCTTGGCCTTCTGGTGTTTATCATGTTTTGCTCACGGGAGAGGTTTTAGTCAACGGATCTGACATGCTCAGAAACGTATGTATTTTGCAATTCATTTGCGTCTCAACGCATCACTCATTTTCCAAATGAGTCGGCATTAATCGTATATGCTTAGTCCTCTGGTGGAACCTTAATTCCGCGGTCTGAAATAAGTCACTAATATTGTCACACACAATATAGCTTCAAAGTTCTGACACTATCGGAACTACACCAAGTTCTCAAAGAACTCCTCGACTTAACATCCTCAGTCATTGTCAAAACAATGACATACTCTGCCTTCGTTTGTAGAATCCGTCACAATATTTAGAACTCATCCAAATCTAGCATAGACTTGTTCTAGCTCATTGTGCTACCTTTTAAATAACACTTAGCCTAATTGAGATTGAAATTTTATTTTTATATGTGACCAAACTAATATCGGTGTAACACCTTACAGCGATTTGTTTGTCATTACCCCATACAAAAACTATATATATATATCCTTGATTCTTCTAAAGAACTCAGGGATATTCTTACTGTTGTCCAATGATCATTATATGAATCATTCTGGTATATGCTCGTAACAATTTAGAGCACAGGACATCTGACTTTGTACATATTATTTGTGATCTAAAATCACTCATGTGTTTTTACTCATCGAGTGTCAAATACACCAAGTCTTGTTAAACCTTCACATGGAAAAGAACACCTTCTTAACATTTTTATATTGAACCACTTCAATATCCATTCTATGTACTTTGACTTAAACTTATTATGTGTTTCAATCTATCTTCATAGATCTTGACATTAAATATGTTTCAGTCCATATCCTTTCATTGAAATTAATTCTCAATGAAACCTTTTAATCACATCAAGTACATGATTACATTATTTTTAATCAACGATATGTCATCTACATAAAGTATTATAAATATGTCTCAGCGCTCCCACTTAATTTCTTGCAAATGCAAGCATCTTCATCGTTTCTGATGAAATCAAAACTCTTTGATTATTTCATCCGGTGAAGATTCCAACTCCGCGATACTTACTTCATCCAATTGAAGTTTGTATACCTATCTAGTATTCCACGGACCAGCAAAACTCTTGGTTGTATCTGGTATACATCCTTCATACATACTTCTGGTAAGGAATGTATTTCTGCCATCCTACTATCATATCTCATAAAATAAATATGTAGCGATTACTAGAATAATCCACATAGACTATAAGCATTGCCACGGAAGATCTAATCTTATCGTAGTCAACTCTTTGAACTTTGTCGTAAACAACTTTTCGATAAGTCAAGCTTCTTTAAGGATATTCCATCCAAGTCCATCTATTTTATAGATCCATTTACTTTCAAAAAGTACTCATCTATCTTGGATTTCATGGCGCATAGCCATTTTAACGGAGTCAGGGCCCATCATAACTTCTTTGTATGTAGTTAGTTTATCATTGTTCAAAATCAATCCTTTGTTCACAAATCATTTATTTGATCACAAAGTAAACCATACCTACAAGGTTCAATAAGTACTTTGATCTCCATGACTATAACACTTTGTAGACATGGGAGCCATGATCTTCGTAGCTGCTTCCGGAACCATTTCCGATGCTGCGCTACTCTGATCATCATGCTCAGGTTCATAAACCTTATCAAGTTCCATTGTCCTCCCACTCAAATACTTCGCTAGAAAACAATTTCTTGGAAATAAGTAAGTAACATCAACAAACACTTTTGTCTTTTACTTAATAGTGGAAAGAATTCCCAATCAATTCTCTGGGATAACCAACAAAGACATTCATCCGATTTTGGTTGTAAACTCATTTACTTATGCTACGCATACCAAAATTTAAGAAAGGACTATTAGGGTTTATACCCATGCCATAACTTGTATGGTGTTATTTCAATGGATCATGATGATGCTCTATTCAGTGTAAAAGCGGTAGTCTCTAAAGCATAATCCACAAAAATATAATGGCGTCATTTTATTTTATCTCATCATTAATCCAACAGGTTTGGATACGTCTCTCGGATACTCCATCATCACTATGATACTTCAAGAAACGTGAGGTTGTAGAACAATTTCATAACTCTCTTAGATGTTCGCTAAAACTTGTAATTCAAATATTTCCACCATGATCCAATCATAGATATTTGACTTTTCTATTACGATGATTTCTACTTCATGCTGAAATTTATTTGAATCCATTCAAATGTTTTAAACTTCTTCCTTATCGAATATATCCACATATATATACTCAATTCATTGTTGGAAGTTTTCATGAAGTAGAAGAATCTCCCGCACACAACTATGCCCAGTGAACCACATACATCATCATGTATGTTTCCACTAAGTTAGTTGCCCGTTCAACTCTTGGCCTATAAACGGTATTTAAGTCATTCTCTTTAGAAGAGATTTGCAAGCGCCAAATGATTCAAAAATCATATGACTCCAAAAATCCATTCAAATGGAGTTCCTTCATGCGTTCCTTTCTAATATGACCTAAATGGCGGTTCCACTAATGAGTGGAATTCACATCATTTGCCTTATGGCATTTTAGCGTCAGTGTTATGTATGTGTGCTTCACCATAAAAATTTATAATAACTTATCCATCGTACATGGAATGCTGTTACAATTTGAACAACTCATTGTTTTCATTTAACCAGAACAAAACAACAATTATAAAGTTCTTTATTATAAATCTGAATGGCTAGACAGAATGCCAACGACGAACATAATAACACTTTATTTTTGTTCCAGACGTGCATTCCTGTCACATTCCTTTTCAGTCACTTAGGCCATTGTATTCTTGTATTGCGTTGTTTTGTATGACACCTCATACCAACCAATATGGTACTAATACCCAAGAATTTCATTGTGTGACCAAAACAAGGAATACATTCATAACATGTATATCATCTATATACACATGAGCTAGACTTTCTAGTTTTTTCTTTCTTTCTGCCAAAATATCTTTTGTAGTTTCTCTTTTAGTTTTCCTCATTCTCAGAAAACACTTCACCTTCAACAACTTCTAGATCCATTGGTCAAATACCAATAACCTTGAGGTTCTTACTTTGAAGTTGATCATCACATGACAAGTGTTCCAGATTTCACTATTAGTAACCTTTTAATGTGATGAACAATTTCACTCATAATTTTTATCCATCAAATCATGACGACTTTCCGAGACCATGTATGTACATGCTAGGCTGTAACTCACACGTTTTGGGAACCCCAAGAGGAAGGTATGATGCGCACAGCAGCAAGTTTTCCCTCAGAAAGAAACCAAGGTTTATCGAACCAGGAGGAGCCAAGAAGCACGTTGAAGGTTGATGGTGGCGAAATGTGATGCGGCGCAACACCAGGGATTCCGGCGCCAACCTGCACAACACAACCAAAGTACTTTGCCCCAACGAAACAGTGAGGTTGTCAATCTCACCGGCTTGCTGTAACAAAGGATTAACCGTATTGTGTGGAAGATGATTGTTTGCGAAGAAAACAGTAAAACAAGTATTGCAGTAGATTGTATGCGATGTAAAGAATAGGACCGGGGTCCACAGTTCACTAGAGGTGTCTCTCCCATAAGATAAAAGCATGTTGGGTGAACAAATTACAGTCGGGCAATTGACAAATAGAAAAGGGCATAACAATGCATATACATGATATGATAAATATAGTGAGATTTAATCAGGGCATTACGACAAAGTACATAGACCGCCATCCAGCATGCATCTATGCCTAAAAAGTCCACCTTCAGTTATCATCCGAACCCAGTATTAAGTTGCAAGCAACAGACAATTGCATTAAGTATGGTGCGTAATGTAATCAACAACTACATCCTTAGACATAGCATCAATGTTTTATCCCTAGTGGCAACAGCACATCCACAACCTTAGAACTTTCTGTCACTGTCCCAGATTTAATGGAGGCATGAACCCACTATCGAGCATAAATACTCCCTCTTGGAGTTAAGAGCAAAAACTTGGCCAGAGCCTCTACTAATAACGGAGAGCATTCAAGATCATAAACAACACATAGGTAATAGATTGATAATCACCATAACATAGTATTCTCTATCCATCGGATCCCGACAAACACAACATATAGTATTACAGATAGATGATCTTGATCATGTTAGGCAGCTCACAAGATCCAACAATGAAGCACATGAGGAGAAGACGACCATCTAGCTACTGCTATGGACCCATAATCCAGGGGTGAACTACTCACTCATCACTCCGAGGAGGCGATCATGGCGATGAAGAGTCCTCCGGGAGATGATTCCCCTCTCCGGCAGGGTGCCGGAGGCGATCTCCTGAATCCCCCGAGATGGGATTCGCGGCGCGTCTCCGGAAGGTTTTCCGTATCGTGGCTCTCGGTCGAGGGTTTCGCGACAAAGACTTTAAGTAGGCGGAAGGGCAACGCGGGGGCCACACGAGGGCCCCACACGCTAGGCCGGCGCGGCCAGGGCCGGGCCGCGCCGCCTAGTGTGGCGGCGCCTCGTGGCCCCACTTCCTTTCCCCCTCGGTCTTCGGAAGCTTCGTGCAAAAATAGGACCCTGGGCGTTGATTTCGTTCAATTCCGAGAATATTTCCTTACTAGGATTTCTGAAACCAAAAACAGCAACCGGCTCTTCGGCATCTTGTTAATAGGTTAGTGCCGGAAAATGCGTAAACACGACATATAATGTGTATAAAACATGTAGATATCATCAATAATGTAGGATGGAACATAAGAAATTATCGATATGTTGGAGACGTATCAGCATCCCCAAGCTTAGTTCTGCTCGTCCCGAGCAGGTAAACGATAACAAGGATAATTTCTGGAGTGACATGCCATCATAATCTTGATCATACTATTGTAAACATATGTAATGAATGCAGCGATCAAAACAATGGTAATGACATGAGTAAACAAATGAATCATAAAGCAAAGACTTTTCATGAATAGTACTTCAAGACAAGCATCAATAAGTCTTGCATAAGAGTTAACTCATAAAGCAATAAATCAAAGTAAAGGTATTGAAGCAACACAAAGGAAGATTAAGTTTCAGCGGTTGCTTTCAACTTATAACATGTATATCTCATGGATAGTGTCAATATAAAGTAATATAACAAGTGCAATATGCAAGTATGTAGGAATCAATGCACAGTTCACACAAGTGTTTGCTTCTTGAGGTGGAGAGAAATAGGTAAACTGACTCAACAATAAAAAGGTAAAAGAAAGGTCCTTCAAAGAGGAAAGCATCGATTGCTATATTTGTGCTAGAGCTTTTATTTTGAAAACATGAAACAATTTTGTCAACGGTAGTAATAAAGCATATGAGTTATGTAATTATATCTTACAAGTTGCAAGCCTCATGCATAGTATACTAATAGTGCCCGCACCTTGTCCTAATCAGCTTGGACTACCAGATCATCGCAATACACATGTTTCAACCAAGTGTCACAAAGGGGTACCTCCATGCCGCCTGTACAAAGGTCTAAGGAGAAAGCTCGCATTTTGGATTTCTCGCTTTTGATTATTCTCAACTTAGACATCCATACCGGGACAACATGGACAACAGATAATGGACTCCTCTTTAATGCATAAGCATGTGGCAACAATTATTATTCTCATATGAGATTGAGGATATATGTCCAAACTGAAACTTCCACCATGATTCATGGCTTTAGTTAGCGGCCCAATGTTCTTCTCTAACAATATGCATGCTCCAACCATTAAGGTGGTAGATCTCTCTTACTTTAGACAAGACGGACATGCATAGCAACTCACATGATATTCAACAAAGAATAGTTGATGGCGTCCCCAGAAGCATGGTTATCGCACAACAAGCAACTTAATAAGAGATAAAGTGCATAAGTACATATTCAATACCACAATAGTTTTTAAGGCTATTTTGTCCCATGAGCTATATATTGCAAAGGCGAATGATGGAAATTTAAAGGTAGAACTCAAGCAATTTACTTTGGAATGGCGGAGAAATTACATGTAGTAGGTAGGTATGGTGGACACAAATGGCATAGTGGTTGGCTCAAGGATTTTGGATGCATGAGAAGTATTCCCTCTCGATACAAGGTTTAGGCTAGCAAGGTTATTTGAAGCAAACTCAAGGATGAACCGGTGCAGCAAAACTCACATAAAAGACATATTGTAAACATTATAAGACTCTACACCGTCTTCCTTGTTGCTCAAAACTCAATACTAGAAATTATCTAGACCTTAGAGAGACCAAATATGCAAACCAAATTTTAGCAAGCTCTATGTATTTCTTCATTAATGGGTGCAAAGTATATGATGCAAGAGCTTAAACATGAGCACAACAATTGCCAAGTATCACATTATCCAAGACATTTTAGAATTACTACATGTAGCGTTTCCCGATTCCAACCATATAACAATTTAACGAAGAAGTTTCAACCTTCGCCTTGAACATTATGAGTAAAGCCTAAGGACATATTTGTCCATATGCAACAGCGGAGCGTGTCTCTCTCCCACACAGTGAATGGTAGGATCCATTTTATTCAAACAAAAACAAAAACAAAAACAAAACACACTGACGCTCCAAGTAAAGAACATAAGATGTGACTGAATAAAAATATAGTTTCAGGGGAGGAACCTGATGATGTTGTCGATGAAGAAGGGGATGCCTTGGGCATCCCCAAGCTTAGACGCTTGAGTCTTCTTAAAATATGCAGGGATGAACCACGGGGGCATCCCCAAGCTTAGAGCTTTCACTCCTCTTGATCATAGTATATCATACTCCTCTCTTGACCCTTGAAAACTTTCTTCACACCAAACTTCAAGCAAACTCATTAGAGGGTTAGTGCACAATTAAAAATTCACATATTCAGAGGTGACACAATCATTCTTAACACTTCTGGACATTGCACAAAGCTACTGGACATTAATGGATCAAAGAATTCATCCAACATAGCAAATACGGCAATGCGAAATAAAAGGCAGAATCTGTCAAAAACAGAACAGTCCGTAAAGATGAACCTGAAAGGGGCACTAGACTTGCTCAAATGGAAAAACTCAAAACTAATGAAAGTTGCGTACATATCTGAGGATCACGCTCGTAATTTTGCAGATTTTTTAGAATTTTCTACAGAGACTTATGTCAGAATTCGTGACAGACAGCAATGCTGTTTCTGCGCAGCGATCCCAAATATAACATCAACTTTAGCATAGAAACTTTACTTGGCACAAAAAAATGATAAGGAGAGGTTGCTACAGTAGTAAACAACTTCCAAGACTCAAATATAAAACAAAGTACTATAGTAAAAACATTGGTTGTCTCCCATAAGCGCTTTTCTTTAACGCCTTTCAGCTAGGCGCAGAAAGTGCAAATCAAGTAACATCAAGAGTAGAAGCATCAACATTATTTTTCTTGCAAACACAACTTGTTGCAGAGGGTACTTTAGGTGCTCCATTATCTAAATTTTCTATGGTGGTGCTAGGGGTTTTAGCAATTTTAGGCCTATAATAATTCTTTTGTTTAGGCACTTTAGAGGCATACATGAATTTTTGCTCTTTACCCACATAAGCTTTCTCATTATACTTGAGAGAAGAAAAGGTTGAACCCAAGGTTCCCATAGCCTTTTCAAGTTCATCAATCCTATTGGTTTGATTATCATGGACAACACAAGTTCCTAGGACATTAATTCTTTCATTAACTCCTCCTAGGGATTTATCAAGTTCATCAGTTTTATCCAATAACATTTCCAATTTAGTTTCAATACTTGGAAAATTTTTCTCTATGGTTTCCAATTTTTTCATAACATCCTCAAGAGAGATTTCAATTTTAACTTCATTAACAGGTGGTATTCCGACAAGACTCTCAATGATGCAACTAGCTTCTAAAGCGGGAGTACCTAGGAAATTACCTCCCGAAAGAGTATCAAGAACATACCTATTCCAACTAGATAAACCAACATAAAAGTTCCTAAGAAGGATAGTAGTGGAGTGTTTCTTAATGCACCTATGATGAGCATTACTAATTCTGTACCAAGCATCTTTAAAACTTTCTCCACCTTGTTGCTTAAAAGAACGAACTTCAACTTCAGGATTACTCATAGTAATAAAGTAAACTAAGCAAAGACAAGTAACTATTTTTTGTGTGTTTTGTTTAGGTGCATCAAACAAAGTAGTAAATAAAATAAAGCAAGACAAAAACAAAGTAAAGAGATTGGGAAGTGGAGACTCCCTTGCAGCGTGTCTTGATCTCCCCGGCAACGGCGCCAGAAAAAGAGCTTGATTGCGTGTAACTCACACGTTCGTTGGGAACCCCAAGAGGAAGGTATGATGCGCACAGCAGCAAGTTTTCCCTCAGAAAGAAACCAAGGTTTATCGAACCAAGAGGAGCCAAGAAGCACGTTGAAGGTTGATGGTGGCGAAATGTGATGCGGCGCAACACCAGGGATTCCGGCGCCAACGTGGAACCTGCACAACACAACCAAAGTACTTTGCCCCAACGAAACAGTGAGGTTGTCAATCTCACCGGCTTGCTGTAACAAAGGATTAACCGTATTGTGTGGAAGATGATTGTTTGCGAAGAAAACAGTAAAACAAGTATTGCAGTAGATTGTATGCGATGTAAAGAATAGGACCGGGGTCCACAGTTCACTAGAGGTGTCTCTCCCATAAGATAAAAGCATGTTGGGTGAACAAATTACAGTCGGGCAATTGACAAATAGAAAAGGGCATAACAATGCATATACATGATATGATAAATATAGTGAGATTTAATCAGGGCATTACGACAAAGTACATAGACCGCCATCCAACATGCATCTATGCCTAAAAAGTCCACCTTCAGGTTATCATCCGAACCCCTTCCAGTATTAAGTTGCAAGCAACAGACAATTGCATTAAGTATGGTGCGTAATGTAATCAACAACTACATCCTTAGACATAGCATCAATGTTTTATCCCTAGTGGCAACAGCACATCCACAACCTTAGAACTTTCTGTCACTGTCCCAGATTTAATGGAGGCATGAACCCACTATCAAGCATAAATACTCCCTCTTGGAGTTAAGAGCAAAAACTTGGCCAGAGCCTCTACTAATAACGGAGAGCATTCAAGATCATAAACAACACATAGGTAATAGATTGATAATCACCATAACATAGTATTCTCTATCCATCGGATCCCGACAAACACAACATATAGTATTACAGATAGATGATCTTGATCATGTTAGGCAGCTCACAAGATCCAACAATGAAGCACATGAGGAGAAGACGACCATCTAGCTACTGCTATGGACCCATAGTCCAGGGGTGAACTACTCACTCATCACTCCGGAGGCGATCATGGCGATGAAGAGTCCTCCGGAGATGATTCCCCTCTCCGGCAGGGTGCCGGAGGCGATCTCCTGAATCCCCGAGATGGGATTCGCGGCGGCGTCTCTGGAAGGTTTTCCGTATCGTGGCTCTCGGTACAGAGGGTTTCGCGACGAAGACTTTAAGTAGGCGGAAGGGCAACGCGGGGGCCACACGAGGGCCCCACACGCTAGGCCGGCGCGGCCAGGGCCTGGGCCGCGCCGCCCTAGTGTGGCGGCGCCTCGTGGCCCCACTTCCTTTCCCCTCGGTCTTCTGGAAGCTTCGTGCAAAAATAGGACCCTGGGCGTTGATTTCGTCCAATTCCGAGAATATTTCCTTACTAGGATTTCTGAAACCAAAAACAGCAGCAACTGTCTCTTCGGCATCTTGTTAATAGGTGAGTGCCGGAAAATGCGTAAACACGACATATAATGTGTATAAAACATGTAGATATCATCAATAATGTAGCATGGAACATAAGAAATTATCGATACGTTGGAGACGTATCAACATGCTAGGCTCGTAAAGTTTTAACCTCAGTATTCGCATGTGCAAATCTGGCTTGTACCCGTTGTATGCACACGTAGAATCTATAACACCCGATCATCACGTGATGCTTCGAAACGACGAGTCTTAGCAACGGTGCATACTAAGGACGATCATTTCATGGATATGCGAATATTGTTAGTGCCCAACTAGTTGGAGGATTGGGACGCCTGGTGTCTTCAACCTTCGTACATTCCCATAAAACTTATGAGTTTATGTAGTCTCACTAGATTATATTCTATCATCTTGCAATAAGGTCTTAGATATCACATATATCTCATACCTTGCTTATTTCTGAAAACAAAATTTCCAGCTCCTTACTTTTCAAACGGATTTGAACTTCAAGTTTCTCGGAGACAAGATGATTTTAGGTACTAATTGAAACCATTGTTCTTTGAATTACTAATGTGAGGTTTACTAAAAGTTTGCAATAGGACTTAATCATATCTTGATTCTTTAACAATACGGTACCAGTCCGTAGAGTTACTTGTCAGACTTAACAGTATTTCTATCTCAATTACAAGACTAGCGCATGGTAGATAACGGATGCCAATTCTACAAATTTAATTCAAAATACTATTCAGACTATGTTCATGATAATTAGTTCATGTTTTAATCTAATTACTAATGAACTCCCACTTAATACAACATCCCTCATAGTTGTTAAGTGGCACACGATCCACATCCACTACACCAAAACCGATCATCACGTGAGATGATGTAGCTTCAATGGTGAACATCAACATGTTGATCATATCATCCATATGACTCGTGTTCAACCTTTCGGTTTCCGTTGTCCCAAGGCCATGTCTGTACATGCTAGGCTCGTCAAGCAAACCCAAGTATTTCCGCGTGTGCAACATGGCTTACACCCGTTGTATGTGAACGTAGAATCTATCACATCCGATCATCACGAGATGTTTCGAGACGACGAACTGTAGCAACGGTGCATACGAGGGGAGAACACTTTATTATCTTGATATTAATGTGAGGGATCATCTTATAATGCTACCGTCGCGATCTAAGCAAAATAAGATGCATAAAGGATTAACATCACATGCAATTCATAATATGTGATATGATATGGCCTTTCTTCTTGTGCTTTTGATCTCCATCTCCAAAGCACATGAGCATGATCTCCATCATCACCAGCATTGCACCAAGGTCCATGGCGCTGCTTCATGGTTGTCCATCACTTATAGCTACTATAACAACTACTTGAAATAAAGCTATTACAAGATGAATAGACACGCAGGTCTTAACAAATTTAAAGACAACCATTAGGCTCCTGCCGGTTGCCATAATACAATAATGAACATCTCATACATCAAATATAATCATCATCACATCATGGCCATATCACATCACCAAACCCTGCAAAAACAAGTTAGACGCCTCTAATTTGGTTTGCATGTTTTACGTGGTTTAGGTTTTTCGAGTAAGATCCAATCTACCTACGAACATGAACCACAACGGTGATACTAGTGTTTTCAATAGAAAGAGTAAATTGGATCTTGTCAACACCCGGATTTTTAAGTCCGGATGCCTATTATGTCATACATCGCAATCCCAGGAATATTGTTGTTGCGAGGCATAATAGTTAAGTATCACAGTCATCATTCATTACAACTCATAAAGTCTTACAAATTGGAATCACATGATCCATATTACACAAATAGTTGATCTAACGATCAACGAACTGATCAACGAACAAACACAAGTTCATAGCGGAAGCGTAAGATACAAGGACTCTATAGTCCACAGGCCAACGCTTGACGTTAGCAGACTCCTAGTTGTTGTAGACTTCCTGCTGACCGTCCTCCTCGTACTGCTGCTCCTCTTCATAGTCTGGCCATTTGAATAGCCAGGGACACAGCCGTGAGTACTTTATGTACTCGCAAACTAATACTAGTGTAAGTGCTAACATTTCTAGTAGTGGGGTACTAAGCTCTAGTTTATTTGCATAAAGCCTATTTTGTTCACAGGTAATTGCTAAAGACTTATTCAAGTGATAACTAACTCAAGTGGGAACATTAGTGTCATTCCCACCCTGTTGTGGTTCAAAATACTCAATTCACCATTCACCATTCATATCGACAACATGATCAAATTCTAATACTGGAAACTGTATGGCCTTTCCAACCGTCCGTAACCGTGGACACGGCTATTCGAATAGATTTACACTCTGCAGAGGTTGCACACTTGTGCCACAACATTTGATTTCATCCGTCGGGATTTCCCGAATCATCGTAACACAGTACGCGGATCATCAACCATAACCTTTCATTTACTAACCCTAGTATGAGCACCTCTCCCCATGAGCTTGGCCTCCCGGTGAAGACCAACTGTCAACCTGGGAACTGCACAGGGCTTGGCCGTACAATTCACTTCACATCATTTCTCAACAACGGAGGCAGCCTCGGCATAACCCCTATGATGTGTGTTCAGAGGGAACTCATACTAAGATACATAAACTTCTAGTTAAGCCCTACCCATAATCAGGTATTGTGGGGGTACTCAATAATTGGAAAGGTATCGCATCCAAACCAATACTAGTTTTTAATCAAAAATCACCATCTTCTCTTGGTCATATTCACCTTCAAAAGTCATTTCAACATTTCACCACATATGTTCCCATCTAGAGTAGTCATGTTTAATTTAGCACTAGCATCTAAGGATGAGGGGTGCTAAGTAATTTGCTTTGCTCCTAGGCTAACTTTGATACTCTTGTACTAATCTAACATTTAACCCTATGGAATTATGAAACAATAGTACAAAATAACAGTAAGTAAAACTTAAAATAAAACTGGGAATTAGGCTCATAAGATAAAGTAACTGGGTGGTGCTTGGCTCAGGATGAGCTAACACTTGCAAGAGTATTATCTTGCCTTGGTTGGGAAACTGGTCAAAGTGGTCTTCTTCTCCTTGACAGTAGACCTCCTCCTCCTCCGGATACTCCTCGGTACTAGCGTCTAAAATACGAATACGGGGTACACAATCATCACACCAATTTATGTACTAAACTAAGCACACACATGATTCACACAAATTAAACTAGCATCATATATCACTATTATGTTGGTGGATGGGTTTTTATTATTGATTAGGAAAAATAATTTCCTCTCATAATAATCTTTCATGTTGCTTTGAATTATTCAGAAAAATAATTTCCTCTCATTATCTTTGTAAGATTTAATTTCTCTTATGTATAATATGTGACCTAGGTTGACCCAAGTCAACCTCTTCACACTTATCATTTTGAGAAAATGATTTAAATGGGGTGTAGCATCCCATACAATTTAATTCTAGCATGGTAATGATTTAATATCATCAACAAACCATATGAGATTTTTATGACCAGAGTCTCCACCTCATATTGGATTGTTCATGACAAGATTTAAATGGAAGAAAAGCTCCCATATGATTTACTAATATTTTTGGACAATATCTTTGACTAGAAATAGCCATAAGGGCATTTAAATCAACTAAGCCATGATCATTTAAAGTAAGCATGGCATATTTTTGTAGAAACAATTAGTATAAGTGAAATGTGAATTATTGGAGGTGGAATTAACTTAAAAGCATGTTTGGTTGATTTTTAAGAATTATTATAAGGCAGAAAAGTCCCTGCCTTGTTTATTTTGTCATTTTAATTCTACAAAAGATCTAGGGTTCTATCCAGTGGCATTGTGTAGACAATTTCATAAGGTTTCCAAAAATATAAAGTTTGTAAAATTTGGCTGAGTGGATTTGTCTCTATTAAATTTCAAAGTCAGCATCAGATTGCATATTCTAGTTATTCTGGAAATTCGAATTTGAATTCATGGGCTCGCGCGGGAAAGTAACTGGGCTGCACAGGAAAAAGAAAACGGGCCGGCCCAAGTCTGCGTCCAGCGCAGCGGGCCGCCTGACGGGTGGGGGCCACCTGTCAGCGGGGCTTGGCCAGCGAAACGGTACGTCGAATGTGAGCCGTGCGATTAGAGCACGATCGCACGGCCCACGCGCGTCGTCGTCGACGGCGGGCGAGGAGCTCACCGGCGGCTGCAGTAGGGGGTCGGAGGGCGCCTGGGGGCTCCGGCGGTCGCCGGCGGGGTGCGCCGCGACGTTGTCGAGGACGAGGATCCCCCTGGTAGCAGCGGCGTTTCCTGGGGCGGCCTCCTTCTCCGGCGATCGTCGGCTACCGGGGCGGCGGCGAGCTAGCAATTGGGGCGAGGCGGTGGCTAATGTGAAATTGGAGGGACGGGAGGAGTTGTGTGAGGAGGGGAAGCGAATGGCGTGCTCAGATCAGTGGGAGGAGTCCCCCTTTTATAGCTTTGAGGGGTGGCCGTGGGGCGGAGCGGCGGTCGTCGATGGCGCCGGCGTTCCAAGGTCGCGAAGGGGCAAGGCGTGGGCGCGTACGGTGGCTGGTGTCCTGGTGATGCTGACGAGCGTGATCGTGGCGCGGCAGGGGCTCTGCAGCGGTGGTGAGCTTGACGGGAGCGCGCAGGGCATGGCGGAAGGGCGCGGAAGCTCACGTCGTCGGCGGCGTTCCCGCGGGCCAGGGGCCATGTCCGGGCGGTTCCTGGAGTTGTCACGCATCGACTGGAGTTGAGAGGAGAGCTCGAGGTGACGGGGAGCGTTGGGGCGACGTCACGCGCTGGCGCGTCCAGGGCGTTCTGGCGCGCGTCCATGCCGATCCTGGCATGCGCTGGGCGTGTCTGGGCGCGTCAATGCTGGCGTGTGTGTGCATGGCTTTGACCAGGGGAGGGCACGGCGTGTTCAGCGTGGTGAGAGGGAGCGGCCAGACATGGTGGGGCGTGCTGGAGTCGACCAGGTGAGGGGATGGCATGGTGTGGCCATGCCATGCCACGGCATGGTCGTGCCAAGGTCATTCGACCAAGCAGTGGTCAGGGCAAGTGGTGGAAATGATGTTGTGAAGTGAGAGGAGGGGTCAGGGGTGCAGATAGGGTCAGGTTGGACCAAGTCCATGGTAAAAAATTCAGTATGGGCTCAAGTGTAAACCTTGCCTGCAAGGTGTTTGACACAATGCCCGCAAGAAAAATATTTTCGAATTTTGCAAATCTTTTTGGTGGGTTGTAATAATATATTCAATAGAGTATATTGGTGGTGGTGGTGGTCAAAATGGAATTGAAATGCAAAAATTTATTTTGCACATGATCTTACATATGTGAGTTTGTCCCAACTTTGCATGCTTCTCATTTGAAATTGGTACAGAATTTGGGGTGGTGGATTTGGGCAAAGTTGTAGTGCTTGATGTTGTCTTGGATGAGGTGAAAAGATTTGACCAAGTGTAGAAGTGAAAAGTGAAAATACAGGGGCCCAAAGTGAGTACCAGATTATAAATGTCACATATGACCATATCACATGTGAGCTCATATTTGTTGCAATTTTGATTTAAATTGTGTTTGATTGTTTTCAAGGTTGTTAATATATGTTTAGTAACCAATTACACTCAATGGGGCAAACCAAATTGGTCTCTAACAAAGATTTGTAAAAATGGCCTAAGCCTTATGTATGTGTGAGATTGATTTTTATTATTTCTCTTCCCTTTCCTTTTTATTTGACTTTGGATGATCAAGTGATCATTGCTAGGGTTTTAGAGTGAGAGAGAACACATAAGCAAGCATCATGGCAATTGCACATTCAAAATAATCAATAAGGTGCTCTACATGCATAAACCTATATGATGAGAAAAAGTTTTTGTTAACCCTAATTTTTGGGTTCTTGAATTTCTCTCTTGTTCATTTTATTGAAATTTGGGATGTTACAAACCCTTCCCCCTTACAAAAGATCTCGTCCCGAGATCGAGAGAAACTAGGTACTAAAGAGATCGGGGTATTCTTTCTTCATGTCTTCTTCGCGTTCCCAAGTGGCTTCGTCTTCAGTGTGATTGCTCCACTGAATCTTCAAGAACTTGATGCTCCTGGTGCGGGTGGTTCTGTATGCTTCTTCCAGGATGCGAATAGGTACTTCGCGGTAGGTCAAGTCTGTGTTGATATCTACCGAACGATGATCTATATTCTTGAATACTTCAGTCTTCTCCGGTACTTCAAGGCACTTCCGGAGCAGTGAGATGTGAAACACATTGTGCACGGCTGCCATTTCTTCAGGTAGTTCCAGTTGATAAGACACTTCGCCTCGGCGACTCAGAACTTTGAAGGGTCCGACATATCGGGGTGCGAGTTTTCCTTTCAGCTGGAATCTCTGCATTCCCTTGAGGGGTGACACCTTGAGGTAGACAAAATCTCCAATCTCAAAGGTCATCTCTCGGCGTCTTTTGTCAGCGTAGCTCTTCTGTCGGGATTGTGCAGTCTTGAGGTACTCGCGGATCTTGTGCACCTTCTCTTCGGCTTCTCGAAGAACATCTGGTCCAAAGACTTGGCTTTCTCCGACTTCTGACCATTCAGAGGGGTACGGCATTTCCTTCCGTACAAGGCTTCAAAGGGGGCCATCTGTAAGCTGGCTTGATAACTGTTGTTGTACGAGAATTCTGCATAGGGCAAGCAGTCTTCCCACTTGGATCCATATTCCAGTACACAGGCTCTCAACATATCTTCTAGGATCTGATTGACTCTCTCGGTCTGTCCGTCAGTCTGCGGGTGATAGGCTGTGCTGAAGTTCAGACGGGTTCCTAGCCCTTCATGCACTTTCTGCCAGAATCTTGAGGTGAACTGTGATCCTCTATCTGACACAATTGACTTCGGGGTTCCGTGCAGGGCTACTATCCTTGAGATGTATAACTCAGCTAACTTTGGGCCTTGGTATGTGGTCTTGACAGGGATGAAGTGTGCAACCTTGGTCAACCTATCAATGACCACCCAAATGGAGTCATTTCCTCTGCTAGATTTGGGCAATCCTGTGATAAAGTCCATACCGACAGAATCCCATTTCCACTCAGGAATCTGTAAGGGTTGCAACAGTCCTGCGGGTCGTTGATGTTCTGCCTTGACTCGCTGACATATATCGCACTTGGCGATATAACTTCCTATCTCTCGCTTCATTCCGTGCCACCAAAATTGTTCCTTCAGGTCTTGGTACATCTTGGTTCCTCCGGGATGAATGGAATACAGGGTGTCGTGAGCTTCCTTCAGTATGACTTGCTTCAATTCTGAATCTGACGGTACACACAGGCGACCGTTGTACCAAAGTACTCCTTCTTCATCGATGGTGAATCCTGGTGCCTTTCCTGCAGCTATCTGACTCTTGATTCCGTCAATGCTGGCATTTCCCTTCTGGGCTTCTTTGATCTGTCCAATCAAAGTGGGTTGCAATTCTATGCTGGCTAGGTATCCTTCACTAACTAGCTCCATTCTGAAATGCTCAAACTCTTGGTGTAGGCTAGGCTGTTCCTTTGCTATCATGGAGTTTAACTGACAAGGCAGTCTACTCAGGGCATCTGCTACTACATTGGCCTTGCCGGGGTGATAGTGGATCTCCATATCATAATCCTTGATTAACTCTAACCATCTGCGTTGCCTCATGTTCAGCTCTTTCTGGGTGAAGATATACTTCAGGCTCTTGTGATCCGAATAGATCTCGCATCGATTACCCATGAGGTAATGACGCCAAACTTTCAGGGCTAACACTACGGCTGCGAGTTCGAGGTCATGGGTTGGATAGTTCTGCTCATGCTGTTTCAGTTGCCGGGACAGGTATGATATCACTTTGCCTTCTTGCATCAACACACATCCAAGACCAATCTTGGACGCATCACAGTAGACATCAAATGGCTTGGTGATATCCGGCATGATCAGTATTGGGGCTGTGGTCAATCTGTTCTTGAGCTGTTGGAAACTTTCTTCACATTTGGCAGTCCATTCAAACTTCTTATCCTTCTTCAGCAGTTGGGTCATGGGTCGGGCTATGCTGGAAAATCCTTCAACGAATCGGCGGTAATATCCCGCTAATCCGAGAAATGCGCGGACCTCGGTCTGAGTGGTTGGGGCTTTCCATTCTGTGACAGTCTTGATCTTGGCGGGATCTACAGCAATTCCTCCTGCGGACAATATATGTCCCAGGAATCCTACCTCCTTCAACCAAAACTCACACTTACTGAACTTGGCATATAACTTGTGCTGCCTCAGGGTTTCTAGGATTATTTCCAAGTGTTGTTCATGTTCCTCTTCGGTTTTGGAGTAGATAAGAATGTCATCGATGAAAACAACGACAAACTTATCCAAAAAGTTCATGAAGACCTTGTTCATGAGGTTCATGAAATAGGCGGGGGCATTGGTTAATCCAAATGACATGACATTGTACTCATACAGTCCATATCTGGTGGTGAAGGCAGTCTTTGGAATATCTGTTGCACGAATCTTCAGTTGATGGTAACCGGTCCTCAGGTCAATCTTGGAGAATACGGTGGCACCGGCTAGCTGGTCAAACAGATCTTCTATCTTCGGCAAGGGGTATTTGTTTTTGATGGTGACATCGTTAAGTTTACGATAATCCGTACATAACCGATTGGCACCATCTTTCTTATCCACAAACAAAACTGGTGATCTCCAAGGCGACGAACTTGGTCGAATCAGACCTTTGTGCAACATATCATCCAGTTGCTTCTTCAATTCTCTCAATTCTGCCGGGTTCATGCTATAGGCTCTCTGGGCTATAGGTCCTGTTCCAGGAATTAACTCGATGATAAACTCGATATCCCGATCCGGGGGCATACCGGGTAGATCATCCGGAAACACATCAGCGTATCGACAAACGACCCTGATCTGATCCAGAGTTGGTTTGGCTACTCCTTGGTTGCAAGTGAAATTTCTGGGGAGTTTTTCAGACACATGTTCTATTGTTATTCCGGTGCTACTAGTCATGGTGATGGCCTTCTTGGCGCAGTCTATCAATCCATGATGTTTCGCCATCCAATCCATTCCTAGTACTACTTCCAATCCTTTTGTTCCCAGAACAATTAAGTTTGCAAAAAACATTATTTCTTGAATTCTGATGGGTACTTCTTTGCAAAATTTTCTAGCTTTAGTTGTTGATCCAGGTATTTGAACTATCATGACATGTTTCAAGCTGATTGGTTGAATCTTACTAGTGCTCACAAAATCTTCGGTGACAAATGAATGTGATGCTCCGGAATCAAACAACACTCTTGCTGGTATTGAGTTAACAGAGAACATACCCAGCACCACATGCTTCCTGGGCTTCTTCGGCGTTCATGTGGTAGAGGCGACCTCCGCGGTTGTGCGGGTTGTTGGGGGCGAACTTCTTGCCGGTGGAGACACGGCGTTGCTGCTGAGCAGGTGCAGCGGTGTTGCCGGCGAGCTTGGCCAGCCTTTTGGGGCACTCATTGGAAAAGTGTCCCACAACTCCACATTCATAGCAGGTGATTGTGGTCTTGTCCTTGGTTCCAACCGGAATAGCATTGCTTCCGGTCCTTGGTGCAGTGTTGGTGTTGTTGTTGTTGGTGTTGGGGGCTCGCGGCGGAGCGCGGTTGAAGTTGCTGTTGTGGTGCACATAGGAGTTGGGGTTGTTGCTGTTGTGGTGGGGGCCTCCTGGCCTTGGGTTTCCTCCGCTCCGGTTCTGAAAACCGGGGCGCGACACTTGGTTCTGGGGCTTGTTGTTTCTGGGGGCGAAACCACTGCTTGAGCTAGGGCGGTATCTCGGGGCATTGCTGGGCCCACTCTGATTCATCATGCGGCGTTTGCGGTTTTCATTGGCCTGGTGCAATTTGCCTTCCATTTGGATGGAAGAATCCACTAAGGCTTCAAGGTCAGCAAAGGGAATGTTGACCAGTACTGTCTGCATCTCGTCGTGCAGGCCGTTCAGGAATCTCTCCTTCCTTTTCTCATTGGTGTCAGTTTCATCGGGGGCGTACCTTGACAGGGTGAGGAACCTGTCGCGGTATTCTACCACCGTCATCCGGCCTTGCTTCAGTTCCCGGAATTCATCCCTCATCTTCTTGATCAAACCTGGTGGTACATGGTACTTGCTAAATTTGAGCTTAAAGTCAGCCCAAGTCATCATCTGTCCGGCATTTAATGCACGGGCGCTAGTCCACCAAGCTCTTGCTGGTCCTGCTAAGTAGTGCGTAGCAAACAGCACTTTCTCATTCTCATCCACTCCAGC
The DNA here is from genome assembly GCA_030979885.1 of Lolium multiflorum. Classification (NCBI taxonomy): domain Eukaryota; kingdom Viridiplantae; phylum Streptophyta; class Magnoliopsida; order Poales; family Poaceae; genus Lolium; species Lolium multiflorum. Next base: position 165,458,595 of record CM061750.1, read on the forward strand.
TACTTCCAGGTTATTTTCCATTGTTTGCAGCCAATCATCTGCATCTAAGGGCTCTTCAGTCTTGCTGAAAACAGGTGGGTTGGTGTTTTGGAAATTCTTGAGTTTGGATCCTGGATGGTCATGGTGTCCATGGCCCTGCTGGTTGTTGGCTAACTGTTGCAGTGCTGCGAGGCTGGCTTGACGTTCAGCTCGATCTGTCTCCCTGTCTGCCATCAGGGTCTGCAGCAGTTGCATCATCGCATCTGAGTTCGCGTTGCGGTGAGCCATCTGAACAGATAGATAGATCATGAGATAAGAGGGAATTTTCTATGGCTTATTTTTGGGTAACTTTTAAACTTTAAAGACTTTTGATGATGCATATAACACACAAACATTCATTCATTCATAGCAAGCATCACAGATTACAAGCTAACACACTAAGGGTTTTAAGAACCCTTCTTTTCCAAGCTACGATACATGGGACCGGATACATACTCATACCCAGGGTTTTAAGAACCCTTCATGCTACGATACAAAGGACGGGGTACAAGCCATTCCTACACATGTGATCTAGTGCAACTACTACTCGTCATCTTCATCCACATCAATGGGAATGATCCCATCTTCCGCGGCCTCTAGAAACTCGTAGTCCTCCTCATCAGTGAACTCATCATCCTCAAAGTCGTTGTCATCACTCAGGAAGTCATCGCCTCCCTGAATGTCATCTCCTTCCTCCTCCATCTCCTGGATCTGGTCCTGCTGGGTACGGACAGTCACCTCCAAGGTGCGGATCTTCTCGCGAAGGCGGCGGATAGTGGCATCCTTCTTGGCGCGCTGCAGGCGGAGTATCTTGCGGTCCTTGGCGAGCATCTGGATAGCTTCGGCATGATGAGCCACAGTCATCTGGGCACGGTGGTTGTAAACCCGCGTCCGCTCCAGGTCCTTCCGGGTCTCATGGAGCATGAGGTCCAAATGCTGCACATGGATCATGAGCACCGGGTGCGAAGAGGGTGCCATGGGTTCTCCCATGGTGTCGTGCCTGGCGAAGTAGGCGAAGCGGCTTCCCCGGAGTGCGGCGATGTGCTGTCCGCACACCCGAGCAAGTCCCTCCTGAAGAGCGTGAGCAAGCCCGTCCGGCCAGTTGCATGCCTTGAAGGAGAAAAGGATCCTCTCCGAGATGGGAGGCTCCGAACTTCCCTTCAAGTCAGCGGTGATCATCCACTGCTGTTCCCCGGTGGGGGTGTCGTGGATCCGGACTCCATGGAACTTGGGAGGTGGACGTTCGAGCCTCTCGGACACAAGGTACAAGTCGCGCTCGAACACCAGACTTCCTCCGTTCTCCAGGTCGTAGGTCTCCGTCTGGACGTAGGGCTCCATCTGAAAGTGAAATGGATGAGTAAGTTAGAGATGTGACTAAGTGTGGCAATATTTTAGATGTATTTAAAAAGAAGAGCATGGTCATCATTTTTGAAAAGATCCGGTAGAAAAGAGAATGAGTAAGTTTTTCCCAAGTATTCACTCAATTTGTTTTAGAATCTAAATTTTTCGGAACGTCCATTCTAAACTAGGGTCTCCTAAGGTCAAACAATGGCTCTGATACCAACTTGTCAACACCCGGATTTTTAAGTCCGGATGCCTATTATGTCATACATCGCAATCCCAGGAATATTGTTGTTGCGAGGCATAATAGTTAAGTATCACAGTCATCATTCATTACAACTCATAAAGTCTTACAAATTGGAATCACATGATCCATATTACACAAATAGTTGATCTAACGATCAACGATCAACGAACAAACACAAGTTCATAGCGGAAGCGTAAGATACAAGGACTCTATAGTCCACAGGCCAACGCTTGACGTTAGCAGACTCCTAGTTGTTGTAGACTTCCTGCTGACCGTCCTCCTCGTACTGCTGCTCCTCTTCATAGTCTGGCCATTTGAATAGCCAGGGACACAGCCGTGAGTACTTTATGTACTCGCAAACTAATACTAGTGTAAGTGCTAACATTTCTAGTAGTGGGGTACTAAGCTCTAGTTTATTTGCATAAAGCCTATTTTGTTCACAGGTAATTGCTAAAGACTTATTCAAGTGATAACTAACTCAAGTGGGAACATTAGTGTCATTCCCACCACCCTGTTGTGGTTCAAAATACTCAATTCACCATTCACCATTCATATCGACAACATGATCAAATTCTAATACTGGAAACTGTATGGCCTTTCCAACCGTCCGTAACCGTGGACACGGCTATTCGAATAGATTTACACTCTGCAGAGGTTGCACACTTGTGCCACAACATTTGATTTCATCCGTCGGGATTTCCCCGAATCATCGTAACACAGTACGCGGATCATCAACCATAACCTTTCATTTACTAACCCTAGTATGAGCACCTCTCCCCATGAGCTTGGCCTCCCAGTGAAGACCAACTGTCAACCGGGGAACTGCACAGGGCTTGGCCGTACAATTCACTTCACATCATTTCTCAACAACGGAGGCAGCCTCGGCATAACCCCTATGATGTGTGTTCAGAGGGAACTCATACTAAGATACATAAACTTCTAGTTAAGCCCTACCCATAATCAGGTATTGTGGGGGTACTCAATAATTGGAAAGGTATCGCATCCAAACCAATACTAGTTTTTAATCAAAAATCACCATCTTCTCTTGGTCATATTCACCTTCAAAAGTCATTTCAACATTTCACCACATATGTTCCCATCTAGAGTAGTCATGTTTAATTTAGCACTAGCATCTAAGGATGAGGGGTGCTAAGTAATTTGCTTTGCTCCTAGGCTAACTTTGATACTCTTGTACTAATCTAACATTTAACCCTATGGAATTATGAAACAATAGTACAAAATAACAGTAAGTAAAACTTAAAATAAAACTGGGAATTAGGCTCATAAGATAAAGTAACTGGGTGGTGCTTGGCTCAGGATGAGCTAACACTTGCAAGAGTATTATCTTGCCTTGGTTGGGAAACTGGTCAAAGTGGTCTTCTTCTCCTTGACAGTAGACCTCCTCCTCCTCCGGATACTCCTCGGTACTAGCGTCTAAAATACGAATACGGGGTACACAATCATCACACCAATTTATGTACTAAACTAAGCACACACATGATTCACACAAATTAAACTAGCATCATATATCACTATTATGTTGGTGGATGGGTTTTTATTATTGATTAGGAAAAATAATTTCCTCTCATAATAATCTTTCATGTTGCTTTGAATTATTCAGAAAAATAATTTCCTCTCATTATCTTTTTAAGATTTAATTTCTCTTATGTATAATATGTGACCTAGGTTGACCCAAGTCAACCTCTTCACACTTATCATTTTGAGAAAATGATTTAAATGGGGTGTAGCATCCCATACAATTTAATTCTAGCATGGTAATGATTTAATATCATCAACAAACCATATGAGATTTTTATGACCAGAGTCTCCACCTCATATTGGATTGTTCATGACAAGATTTAAATGGAAGAAAAGCTCCCATATGATTTACTAATATTTTTGGACAATATCTTTGACTAGAAATAGCCATAAGGGCATTTAAATCAACTAAGCCATGATCATTTAAAGTAAGCATGGCATATTTTTGTAGAAACAATTAGTATAAGTGAAATGTGAATTATTGGAGGTGGAATTAACTTAAAAGCATGTTTGGTTGATTTTTAAGAATTATTATAAGGCAGAAAAGTCCCTGCCTTGTTTATTTTGTCATTTTAATTCTACAAAAGATCTAGGGTTCTATCCAGTGGCATTGTGTAGACAATTTCATAAGGTTTCCAAAAATATAAAGTTTGTAAAATTTGGCTGAGTGGATTTGTCTCTATTAAATTTCAAAGTCAGCATCAGATTGCATATTCTAGTTATTCTGGAAATTCGAATTTGAATTCATGGGCTCGCGCGGGAAAGTAACTGGGCTGCACAGGAAAAAGAAAACGGGCCGGCCCAAGTCTGCGTCCAGCGCAGCGGGCCGCCTGACGGCGGGGGCCACACGTCAGCGGGGCTTGGCCAGCGAAACGGTACGTCGCATGTGAGCCGTGCGATTAGAGCACGATCGCACGGCCCACGCGCGTCGTCGTCGACGGCGGGCGAGGAGCTCACCGGCGGCTGCAGTAGGGGGTCGGAGGGCGCCTGGGGGCTCCGGCGGTCGCCGGCGGGGTGCGCCGCGACGTTGTCGAGGACGAGGATCCCCCTGGTAGCAGCGGCGCTTCCTGGGGTGGTCTCCTTCTCCGGCGAGCGTCGGCTACTGGCGGCGGCTCCGAGCTAGCGATTGGGGCGAGGCGGTGGCTAAGTGATGAGGAGGGGAGGAGTTGTGGTGAGGAGGGGAAGCGAATGGCGTGCTCAGATCAGTGGGAGGAGTCCCCCTTTTATAGCTTTGAGGGGTGGCCGTGGGGCGGAGCGGCGGTCGTCGATGGCGCCGGCGTTCCAAGGTCGCGAAGGGGCAAGGCGTGGGCGCGTACGGTGGCTGGTGTCCTGGTGATGCTGACGAGCGTGATCGTGGCGCGGCAGGGGCTCTGCAGCGGTGGTGAGCTTGACGGGAGCGCGCAGGGCATGGCGGAAGGGCGCGGAAGCTCACGTCGTCGGCGGCGTTCCCGCGGGCCAGGGGCCATGTCCGGGCGGTTCCTGGAGTTGTCACGCATCGCCTGGAGTTGAGAGGAGGCTCGAGGTGACGGGGACGTTGGGCGACGTCGTGCTCTGGCGCGTCCAGGGTCGCCATGCGCGCCTGGCGCGACCTGGCATGCCTGGGCACGTCTGGGCGCGTCAATGCCCGCGTGTGTGTGCATGGCTTTGTCGAGGGGAGGGCACGGGCGTGTTCAGCGTGGTGAGAGGGAGCGGCCAGACATGGTGGGGCGTGCTGGAGTCGACCAGGTGAGGGGATGGCATGGTGTGGCCATGCCATGCCACGGCATGGTCGTGCCAAGGTCATTCGACCAAGCAGTGGTCAGGGCAAGTGGTGGAAATGATGTTGTGAAGTGAGAGGAGGGGTCAGGGGTGCAGATAGGGTCAGGTTGGACCAAGTCCATGGTAAAAAATTCAGTATGGGCTCAAGTGTAAACCTTGCCTGCAAGGTGTTTGACACAATGCCCGCAAGAAAAATATTTTCGAATTTTGCAAATCTTTTTGGTGGGTTGTAATAATATATTCAATAGAGTATATTGGTGGTGGTGGTGGTCAAAATGGAATTGAAATGCAAAAATTTATTTTGCACATGATCTTACATATGTGAGTTTGTCCCAACTTTGCATGCTTCTCATTTGAAATTGGTACAGAATTTGGGGTGGTGGATTTGGGCAAAGTTGTAGTGCTTGATGTTGTCTTGGATGAGGTGAAAAGATTTGACCAAGTGTAGAAGTGAAAAGTGAAAATACAGGGGCCCAAAGTGAGTACCAGATTATAAATGTCACATATGACCATATCACATGTGAGCTCATATTTGTTGCAATTTTGATTTAAATTGTGTTTGATTGTTTTCAAGGTTGTTAATATATGTTTAGTAACCAATTACACTCAATGGGGCAAACCAAATTGGTCTCTAACAAAGATTTGTAAAAATGGCCTAAGCCTTATGTATGTGTGAGATTGATTTTTATTATTTCTCTTCCCTTTCCTTTTTATTTGACTTTGGATGATCAAGTGATCATTGCTAGGGTTTTAGAGTGAGAGAGAACACATAAGCAAGCATCATGGCAATTGCACATTCAAAATAATCAATAAGGTGCTCTACATGCATAAACCTATATGATGAGAAAAAGTTTTTGTTAACCCTAATTTTTGGGTTCTTGAATTTCTCTCTTGTTCATTTTATTGAAATTTGGGATGTTACAAACCTTCACTATGGTGGGAGAGACAGACACCCGCAAAGCCACTTATGCAATACAAGTTGCATGTCAAGCGTGGAGCAAGTCTCATGAGACGCGGTCATGTAAAGTTAGCCCGGGCCGCTTCATCCCACCATCCCGCAAGATGCAAAGTACACAAACTAAAGCAACAAAAGCATCACCGCCCACAAAACCATTGTGTTCTACTCGTGCAACAGATCTATGCATAGACATGGCTCTGATACCACTGTTGGGGTTCGTAGCATAGAAAACAAAAAAATTCCTACCGCGAGACGAATAAATCCAAGATCTAATCTATGGAACACCCAAGATCTAATCTACAAGATCGAAGCAACGAGATTGATAAGATACTAACCCTTGAAGATTTCCAAAGCCTACGAGATCAGATCTCGTTGTTGGTGTAGACGATCATCCCCAGTGCTGCAATCCGGCAGCACTTCCGTACTCGGTCGCGCGTACGGTGTCGATGAAGCCCTTCCTCTCCCCGTTCCAGCGGGCAGCGGAGGTGTGGTAGATCTCCTCCAAGTTCCAGCAGCACGACGGCGTGGTGGTGGTGGTGGAGGAAGAAAAGCTGCAGGGCTTCGCCAAGCCGGAACAACGTATGATGGAGGAGAGAGGCGGCCAGAGGAGGGCATCGATGGGATGGTGGCCGACCACCCCCTCCCCTCTTTATATAGGGGGCCAGGTCGGCTGGGGTGGCCCCCTTTCCCATCTAGGGTTAGGGGGCGGCGGCCAAGTGGGGGGAAGAGGATTTCTTCCCCCCAAGTTGATCCCCCCTAGGGTTTTGGGGAAACCCTAGGGGTTTGGCCGGCTGGGCCTTGAGGGGCATGTGCCCCTGGCCCATTAGGCTAGGGAGCACCCCCTCGGCCCATGCTAGGCCTCCTAGGGTCGTGGGCCCACTGGTGGGACCCCGGAACCTTCTAGAACCTTCCCGGTCATCCACCGGAAAAATCCCGAACTTTTCCGAAACCTAGAAATCAACTTCCCTTATATGAATCTTATTCTCCGGACTATTCCGGACCTCCTCGTGACGTCCTGGATCCCATCCGAGACTCCGAACAAACTTCGTCTCCATACCATATTCAAATCTACTTATGCGACATCGAACCTTAAGCGCGTCACCCTACGGTTCGCGAACTATGCAGACATGGTCGAGACTCCTCTCCGAGCAATAACCAATAGCGGGATCTGGAGATCCATAATGGCTCCCACATATTCAACGATGAATTAGTGATCGATTGAACCATTTACATACGATGCCGATTCCCTTTGTCTCGCGATATTTTACTTGCCCGAGGTTCGATCATCGGTATCTCCATACCTTGTTCAACCTCGTTACCGACAAGTACTCTTTACTTGTACCGTGGTATGTGATCTCTTATGAACCATTCATATGCTTGCAAGCTAATCAGATGACATTCCACCGAGAGGTCCCAGAGTATATCTATCCGTCATCAGGATGGACAAATCCCACTATTGATCCATATGCCTCAACTCACACTTTCTGAATACTTAATCCCATCTTTATAACCACCCATTTACGCAATGGCGTTTGATGTAATCAAAGTACCCTTCCGGTGTAAGTGATTTACATGATCTCATGGTCGAAGGACTTAGGCAACTATGTATCGAAAGCTTATAACAAATTGAACTTAATGACTTGATATTATGCTACGCTCATTTGGGTGTGTGTCCATTATATCATTCACCTAATGACATAACCTTGTTATTAATAACATCCAATGTTCATGATCACGAAACCATGATCATCCATTAATCAACAAGCTAGTTATACAAGAGGCTTACTAGGGACTCCTTGTTGTTTACATAACACACATGTATCAATGTTTCGGTTAATACAATTATAGCATGGGATGTAAACATTTATCATGAACACTAAGATATAACAATAACTAATTTATTATTGCCTCTTGGGCATATCTCCAACATCATCTTGGTAATAGTTTAGTGCCGGAAAATGCATCAAAACATCATAAAGTGTGAACAAAACATGTAGGTATTGTCATAAAACTAGCATGGAACATAAGAAATTATAGATGCGTTGGAGACGTATCATGGTGCGGTGTGACGGAAGCACACGAGCCTCTCATGCTCGGGGAAGACGACAACAGGGCGAGCTGCGGTACCGGTTCGAGTTTGGGCCGGGCCAGGCCGAAGGAAGGAAGGGAGAAGAAGAGAGGTGGGCCAAGGAGAGAGGGATGATTGGGTTGGCCGAGGTGAGAGAGGGAAAAGGCCAGGGGGAGGAAGGCATGGTTAGACTAGGGTTTTCCTTTTCCTTTTCTATTTTTTTATTTAAACCATTTGAAAACAAACTCTTTTCTGTTTTGAATTTGGAACAAAGGTGAGAGGGAGATTCGAAATTAGTTTTCAAGTATTAATTTATTTTTAACCAAAACAAAACATTTAATTCAAAATTTTATTTGTTGGAAAAGCTTAATTATAAAATAAGAAATATGAGGGAGAGATTAGAGTTTTATTTAAAAATAAAATACAAGAGAGGGTTTATAAAATAATTTTATTTGATGAAAACATGGATGATATGATGCATGATGCCATGATGATGCATAAAAGGAAAGCACAAACAAATCTAATATGGGATACTACCCGGGGCCGTTACAATCGACACCACTAACAAGGAACCTCGCCCCGAGGTTCCACGTCAAGCCAAGGGGGAGTTGGTTAAACTATCGAGTCTTCTTGTACCATGTTGACAATCACCCGACCTCGAGGTGGAACCTTCTTCTGGCGAAGTGTTGATCTTCTCGACACCACTAACAAGAAGTCGTTGTTCCGCTGTTGATGATGCGCTTCCGTTGAGATCCTCCGAAGATCATACCTAATAGGTGAGGGGCAAAGATCGTCCAACCCGCGTAGAGACCTAAGACTCAGAAAACTCAGATAAGAGAGAAGACTCAAAACCCGCAAAGGTAAGAGGAGAAAGAATTGAGGTAAGGAGAAAAATCAGAGCGAATCAGATCTATCCAACGAATGTTAGAAAAGTGTTTTGACACTAGACTCAACAACGTCCGTTGGTAAGGTTATCCTACATGCTGGACCAGTGGGGTACCATCAACCTGTGCTCTGATACCAACTTGTGACGCCCCGGAACTGGTACCACGAGGATTCCAGCGATCCCGCCAAAATCCGCACGATATCGATTCAGAGACGCCCTCCGACACGACGTGCGCGACAAATCACACACGTGATGCCAGAGGAATTAACACGAGCGGTAACATTACAACATGATTACAATAGAGCCCACAAGAAACATATATTACAACAACGACTCCAACGAGTCAAGATACAAATATACAATACAAAGATCCAAATCATACAGAAGATCGAATACGTCCGAGTACGGACAAGATACAAATTGGACTAAGAGTCCTGAAGATAACCAGCGGCATCCATAACCCTGCCCAGGCCAAGCCGGAAGGGTAACCTTGCTAACATCGTCTTCATCGAACATGTCTTCATACCTGCCCGGTTATGTCCCAAAGCAGCAATAAGTACGGGTTCGTACTTAACAAGACTTCAAGACGTATAAGCATTCGTCAACCAGTCGTCCTTTGTACTTGAGGCACGCAGGGGACTTAGAGGACGCAAGAGGAACATCATAGGCAATATGGTGGGGTTAAGCGGCAGCGCGCAAGCACTAAAAACCTATAGAGACACTCTACAACATTCGTCTATCAGAGAAGGTGAGAGAGCGCATAAACTAACAGTTCTATACTCTGCAAACATAACACAACCGATGTGTTCCCCCTTCACAAAGGAAGAAGTACTAACAAGGGCACTCACATGGTTGACAAGTTTTATTAGGTAACCATTGTAGTAATGCTATATTACTATGCAAGTTATTAGCATGTTATTAGCATCAACATAAAGGTGTAAGTTGTTCTATGATCGAGCTATACACTTCCAAGTCGTCCATAACCGCGGACACGGCTTATCGATAAGATGTACACCCTGCAGGGGTTGCCCAAATGTAACCATACGCATGCTCGAACCCACTTACTACAGGTGGAGTCTCACATCAAGACCGTTCCCAATGCAAGAGAAAGTTTAATGGGAGCCACCCAACTAAGCTACCCGTGACGAAGTTCGGCCGTACTCCGATACGGACTCAGAGGTTTGCGCCGGCGGCTAGGCGTGCAAACCACACGCTTCGCTAAACGTCCCGCAAGGTACAGTACATAATATAAACACCCGAAGGCAACAGGAAGTAAACACCCGAAGGCAACAGTAAGTAAAGCATGACATACATGGCATAGGCAAATAAAACCAAGGTTGTGGCTCCCAATAAACAGACTCGAGGAAAGGTAATGGGTGAGGGGGGTCCCGATAATCGTCCCCACGTACGGGTAGAGCGCTCAATCTCGGAACAGATAACAAGAACTCGGGTCCTAGGGGACATTAGCGAGTCAAAGTTCCGATGCTTTCGCAAAGGGGCTCACAGATGCCTCTGCTTACAATTTTAGTTGTTAACAATTAAGTAAAGCATGAGTATCTCCAACAACTGATATAGCATGTGATAACCTCCCAACAACCCAACATATATAGAGATAACAACAATTTCTTAAGCATGCGCTACGACTCGCAAGGCAGACTCGATAACCAAACAACAGTTGTACAAGGGTGGTGGAGGCAATATGGGTTGCTTGAGGTAACAAATGGATAGGACATGTGACAAGAACGCAAGTCAAGGATAGCATAAGAGAGAAGGAAAAATAAAATAGGCGAGCGACTCCTGCGACAGGAGTTTAGGAAATGCTTGCCTATTAAAGAATGCCGAAGAACATCCGGAGGACTTGTCGTATCTCACATCACCACTTCGCGATCCTATCCGGGAAGAAGCAAATGCTGGACGAAAGACAGATGCAAGTCTTACTACTACGGAAAAAGAACCAACATGATCAAGATGCAAGCATGCATGACATGGCAACGATGATGCGATGCACTTATCCATATTAATCGGAGTCGGAATCCTGGACAAACAAATTAGGGTTGAAGTTGCATATCTATCGTCAAAGCTGAGTGTTGATTAGCATGGTACAACATGGCAGTGGTGAGCTACATCATTATTAAACGGAGCGGGGGAAACCATGTCGGTGTTCCGAAATACTCCGCATATATGTGAGGTGAACATGTGATACGTCTCAAACGTATCTATAATTTCTTATGTTCCATGCTACTTTATTGATGATACCTACATGTTTTATACACATTATATGTCATTATTATGCGTTTTCCGGAACTAACCTATTGACGAGATGCCGAAGAGCCAGTTCTTTTTCTGCTGTTTTTGGTTTCAGAAATCCTAGAAATATTCTCGGAATCGGACGAAATAAAGACCCAACATCCTATTTTTCCGGACGCTTCCAGAGCACCGAAGAAGGGCCAAGGGGAGCCAGGAGGGCCCCACCCCACAGGGTGGCGCGGCCAAGGGTGGGGGCGCCCCCTATGGTGTGGGCACCCCGTGGCCCCTCCGACTCCGTCTCTTCGCCTATTTAGTCGTCCCTGACCTAAAAACACCGATACGGAAGACGAAACCCGAGAAAACCTTCGAGCCGCCGCCATCGCAAAATCAAGATTCGGGGGACAGAAGTCTCTGTTCCGGCACGCCGCCGGTACGAGGAATTGCCCCCGGAAGCCATCTCCACCGCCATCTTCACCGCCATCGCTGTTCCCATGATGAGGAGGGAGTAGTTCTCCCCTGGGGCTGAGGGCTCTACCGTAGCTATGTGGTTAATCTCTCTCTGTACTCCAATACAATGATCTCATGAGCTGCTTTACATGATTGAGATCCATATGATGAGCTTTGTATCGCTACTAGTTGTGTGCTACTCATGTGATGTTATTAAAGTAGTCTATTCCTCCTGCATGGTGTAAAGGTGACTAGTGTGTGCACCGGGTGGTTCTTGTCGTAGGCTATGATCATGATCTCTTGTAGATTGTGGAGTTAATTATCATTATGATAGTATTGATGTGATCTATTCCTCCTTCATAGTGTAATGTGGACAGTGTGTGCACTATGTTAGTTCTTGGTTTATTTTGCAAAGATCTATTATGCTCTAAGGTTACTTAAACATGAATATCGAATGTTGTGGAGCTTGTTAACTCCGGCATTGAGGGTTCGTGTAATCCTACGCAACGAATGATGTTCATTATCAAACAAGAGTGTATGTAGCACATATGAGAAGAAGTATTTATTATGCGATCAATGTTGAGAGTTTCCACTAGTGAAAGTATGATCCCTAGGCCTTGTTTCCAATACTGCAAACACCGTTTACTTACTGTTCTGTTGCATGTTTACTCGCTGCCATATTTTATTCAGATTGCTATTACTACTCATATACATCCATATTACTTGTATTTCACTATCTCTTCGCCGAACTAGTGCACCTATACACCTGACAAGTGTATTTGGTGTGTTGGGGACACAAGAGACTTCTTGCTTTGTGATTACAGGGTTGCTTGAGAGGGATATCTTTGACCTCTTCCTCCCTGAGTTCGATAAACCTTGGGTGATCCACTTGAGGGAAACTTGCTGCTGTTCTACAAACCTCTGCTCTTGGAGGCCCAACACTGTCTACAAGAATAGAAGCACCCGTAGACATCAAGCACTTTTCTGGCGCCGTTGCCGGGAGGTAAGGTAAAAGGTATTCACATCCTCCGACTACTAAGCTATTTCCTAGCACTGTTGCCGGTGTGTGAGTGCTCGAAGCTATTTCCTTTAGATCCTGCAATTGCATCTTTTTGTTTCTTGTTTTTATTTTCACTAGTTAGGCATAATGGAAAACAACAAAAAAATTGGTGAGCTTTTTAATCTTTTTCCTAATTTAGAATTGTTTGATGCGAAAATTAAAAAACCTATGGAACCTTATTTACATGATAGTAGCAATGTTATTAGTATGAATGCAATTACTGCTAATGCTATGAAGAAGTCTAAGCTTGGGGAAGCTAGTTTACATAAAAATAATCTTTTTAGCTCCTCCGCTTTGGAAGAAATATTTTGCTCTGATAATGCTTTATCTCCCATATGCGATAACTCTAATGATGCTTCTGATATTTTAAATCCACCTGCTGAAAGTATTCCGTATAAAATACCTATGAAAATTATTGAACGTGTTATGGATAACCGCTATGAAGGGGATGGAACTGTCCATCCTGGAGATCATTTACTGTTTTTGCATGAATTATGCGGGTTATTCAAGTGTGCAGGTATTTCAATGGATGAAGTTAGAAAGAAATTATTTGTTATGTCGCTATCTGGTGAAGCGGCGCATTGGTATAAACTATTGAAGGACGGGCGCTCTCTTGATTGGAAGGATATTGTGCCTCTATTTTATTCCAAGTTCTATCCTCCAAGTGAAATTCACAAAGATCGAAACCATATATATAATTTCTGGCCTCATGATGGAGAGAGTATTGCCCAAGCATGGGAAAGATTGAAGTCTTTAATGCTCAAATGCCCCAATCATGAGCTTCCAGGTAATATCATCATTGATAATTTCTATGCAAGACTTTCTTTTCAAGATAAGACCTTGTTGGATACTACTTGTTCTGGATCATTCACGCGCAACAAAGAAGAGTTTAAAAGGGACCTTCTTGATCGGATTAAGGAGAACGCTGAAGATTGGGAGAATGACAAAGGTAAAGAATCAGGTATAAACTATGATTATGAATGCATTGAAACTTTTATGAATACTGATGAATTTCGAAATATGAGTGCTACCTATGGTCTTGACTCTCAAGTTGTTGCAAATTTTTATAAAGCTTTTGCTTCTCACATTGAATTGCCTAGGAAGAATTTTGATAAGTATCATGAACCTTTTAAAGACGCTTGCATGAAGGATGAAACTGTTATTAATGATTGCAATGAACATGTTCAAACTTCTGAAAATGCTATTTCCTATAAGCATGTTAATTTTTGTGGAATACATAGACCTTGTGGAATTAATCAAATTGAGGAAGAATATTGTATCCATCATAGGAATGAAAAAACTAGAAAGTGGTCTAGGGCTCTAGATGATCTTGGAGAAAAAGTGTGTGCCCTCTATCCTTTTATTTGTGAACTTTGCCATAGAGTTGGTCATTTTAATTTTCAATGCTCCTCCAATGATAATTCAAACCCCATGAGTGCTGCAAATTTGTATTGTGATGATGAAATTATTCCTAATCAGCATGATGAACTTACCTTATTTTTGAAGTGTGAAGAGTTATCAAGAAAAATTTCTTTGTTAGATATTAACGATCTTGATATTGATGATGTCCTGCATGGGTGTCTTTCTTATTGCATTGATAATAGCCATACAAATACTTACATACAAAATATTTTAGAAGATGACACCTTGCCAAAATATGATAGGACCGCTGTGTGTTTTCAACTAATTAATGAAAAGGAGGGATCCTCCCAAGTTTCTTCTATTGTTTCTAAAAGTAAATCAGGTTATGCGGACAAGCCACCCTTCAAGCCTCTTCCTCCTAAAGAAGGGGATGAAGGAAGAAGAAGAAGAAGAAGAAGAAGAAGAAGAAGAAGAAGAAGAAGAAGAAGAAGAAGAAGGAGAATAAAAAGAAAGAGGTAACGGCGTATCCCCGCGTGAATGAGATAACGCTAGGTAACCGTAAGTATGTTGCTCCTAATGATTATTGTGATAATGAATCTGAATACGATGATCTTCCTATGCCCTTTACATACATTAGCGATCATGATTTGAATGAGCACACTACTTTTGATATTACAAATCTCTGGGAAACTAATTCTGAAAATGATAATAATTGCCATAGTGTCAGTGCTATCCATGCTTCCTCCCATAATGATATAGAAAGCTCTAAGCTTGGGGAAGAGGTGTTTGAAAATCCTTTTGCTACTGGTCATTATGTTCTTGATACATCTCCTTCTAATAACAATGATGGTATGGTCATAGATAAACCGACTGTGAAAGATAACTATTCTATTTCTTATGATGACACTGTGCCTCCGATCTTTGATGATTATTATAAAGAATGCTATGATATAGGTTATAACTATCCTTATGAAACTTGTCATAGTCATGATTGGATTACCAAAAACAATTCTTTTAATATGCAACTTGTTTACCATGTTCAAATTCTTGATAATAATCTTGCTCCAATTACTATTAATGAGAAGAGTTTTTCTTATGTCAAAAATAATGATACCTTTATGCATATGAACCATGATAAGAATGTTTTAAGTGATGGTTATATTGTGGATTTCATCAATGATGCTACTGAAAGTTATTATGAGAGAGGGAAACATGGTTATATTCATCTTAATAATATTAAGTTTCCCCTCTTTATGTTGAGAATCTTGAAGTTACTCGTGTTTTATCCTCTTATGCTTGTCACTTTGTTCTTCATGAATTCATTTGTGTACAAGATTCCTTTGCATAGGAAGTGTGTTAGACTTAAATGCTCTCTTTTGCCTCAACTTTTATTTCTTGCGAGAGTATCATTAAAACCGCTGAGCCCATCTTAATGGCTATAAAGAAAGAACTTCTTGGGAGATAACCCATGTGTTTATTTTGCTACAGTACCTTTGTTTTATATTTGTGTCTTGGAAGTTGTTACTACTGTAGCAACCTCTCCTTATCTTATTTTTATTGCATTGTTGTGCCAAGTAAAGTCTTTGATAGAAAGGTTGATACTAGATTTGGATTACTGCGCAGAAACAGATTTCTTGCTGTCACGAATCTGGGCCTAATTCTCTGTAGGTAAATCAGAAAATTATGCCAATTTACGTGAGTGATCCTCAGATATGTACGCAACTTTCATTAGTTTTGAGTTTTTCCATTTGAGAAAGTCTGGTGCCATTTTAAAATTCGTCTTTACGGACTGTTCTGTTTTTGACAGATTCTGCCTTTTATTTCGCATTGCCGCTTTTGTTAAGTTGGATGAATTTCTTTGATCCATTAATGTCCAGTAGCTTTATGCAATGTCCAGAAGTGTAAAGAATGATTGTGTCACCTCTGAACATGTGAAATTTTGATTATGCACTAACCCTCTAATGAGTTTGCTTGAAGTTTGGTGTGAAGGAAGTTTTCAAGGGTCAAGAGAGGAGTATGATATACTATGATCAAGAGGAGTGAAAGCTCTAAGCTTGGGGATGCCCCCGTGGTTCATCCCTGCATATTCTAAGAAGACTCAAGCGTCTAAGCTTGGGGATGCCCAAGGCATCCCCTTCTTCATCGAACATCATCAGGTTCCTCCCCTGAAACTATATTTTTATTCAGTCACATCTTATGTATTTTACTTGGAGCGTCTGTGTGATTTTATTTTTGTTTTTGTTTTGTTATCTTAGTTCTCTGAATAAGTTCATCCTTGTGTGGGAGAGAGACACGCTCCGCTGGTTCGTATGAACACATGTGTTCTTAGCTCATAATATTCATGGCGAAGTTTTCTCTTCGTTAAATTGTTATATGGTTGGAATTGGAAAATGCTACATGTAGTAATTGGTAAAATGTCTTGGGTAATGTGATACTTGGCAATTGTTGTGCTCATGTTTAAGCTCTTGCATCATATACTTTGCACCCATTAATAAAGAAATACATAGAGCTTGCTAAAATTTGGTTTGCATAATTGGTCTCTCTAAGGTCTAGATAATTTCTAGTATTGATTTTTGAACAACAAGGAAGACGGTGCAAAGTCTTATAATGTTTACAATATGTCTTTTATGTGAGTCTTGCTGTACCGTTTATACTTGTGTTTGCTTCAAATAACCTTGCTAGCCTAAACCTTGTATAGAGAGGGAATACTTCTCATGCATCCAAATACTTGAGCCAATATTCATGCCATTTGTGTCCACCATACCTACCTACTACATGGTATTTCTCCGCCATTCCAAAGTAAATTTCTTGAGTGCTACCTTTAAACAATTCAAAAGTTATTACCTCTTATTTGTGTCAATGTTTAATAGCTCATGAGGAAGTATGTGGTGTTTATCTTTCAATCTTGTTGGGCAACTTTCACCAATGGACTAGTGGCTTCATCCGCTTATCCAATAATTTTGCAAAAAGAGCTGGCAATGGGATTCCCAGTCCCAAATTAATTAACAAAAATAGACACTCCTCCATGGGTGATTGTTGATACGTCTCCAACGTATCGATAATTTCTTATGTTCCATGCTACTTTATTGATGATACCTACATGTTTTATGCACATTATATGTCATATTTATGCATTTTCTGGAACTAACCTATTAACAAGATGCCGAAGAGCCAGTTGCTGTTTTCTGCTGTTTTTGGTTTCAGAAATCCTAGTAAGGAAATATTCTCGGAATTGGACGAAACTTTCGCCCAGGGTCCTATTTTTGCACGAAGCTTCCAGAAGACCGAAGAGATAACGAAGTGGGGCCACGAGGCAGCCGGGGCATAGGGCGGGCGGCCCAGGCCCTGGCCGCGCCGACCTACCCCCTGGGCCCTCGTGTGGCCCCCGCGTTGACCTTCCGCCTACTTAAAGTCTCCGTCGCGAAACCCCCAGTACCGAGAGCCACGATACGGAAAACCTTCCAGAGACGCCGCCGCGAATCCCATCTCGGGGGATTCAGGAGATCGCCTCCGGCACCCTGCCGGAGAGGGGATTCATCTCCCGGAGGACTCTACACCGCCATGGTCGCCTCCGGAGTGATGAGTGAGTAGTTCACCCCTGGACCATGGGTCCATAGCAGTAGCTAGATGGTCGTCTTCTCCTTGTTGTGCTTCATTGTTGGATCTTGTGAGCTGCCTAACATGATCAAGATCATCTATCTGTAATACTATATGTTGTGTTTGTCGGGATCCGATGGATAGAGAGTACTATGATTATGGTGATTATCAATCTATTGTTTATGTGTTGTTTATGATCTTGCATGCTCTCCGTTATTAGTAGAGGCTCTGGCCAAGTTTTTACTCTTAACTCCAAGAGGGAGTATTTATGCTCGATAGTGGGTTCATGCCTCCATTGAATCTGGGACAGTGACAGAAAGTTCTAAGGTTGTGGATGTGCTGTTGCCACTAGGGATAAAACATTGATGCTATGTCTAAGGATGTAGTTGTTGATTACATTACGCACCATACTTAATGCAATTGTCTGTTGCTTAGCAACTTAATACTGAATGGGGTTCGGATGATAACCTGAAGGTGGACTTTTTAGGCATAGATGCAGTTGGATGGCGGTCTATGTACTTTGTCGTAATGCCCAATTAAATCTCACTATATTTATCATATCATGTATATGCATTGTTATGCCCTTCTCTATTTGTCAATTGCCCGACTGTAATTTGTTCACCCAACATGCTTTTATCTTATGGGAGAGACACCTCTAGTGAACTGTGGACCCCGGTCCTATTCTTTACATAGCATACAATTTACTGCAACTGTGTTTTTACTATTTTCTTTGCAAACATCTTCCACTCGATACGTTTAATCCTTTGTTACAGCAAGCCGGTGAGATTGACAACCTCACTGTTTCGTTGGGGCAAAGTACTTTGGTTGTGTTGTGCAGATTCCACGTTGGCGCCGGAATCCCTGGTGTTGCGCCGCATCACATTTCGCGACCATCAACCTTCAACGTGCTTCTTGGCTCCTACTGGTTCGATTAAACCTTGGTTTCTTTCTGAGGGAAAACTTGCTACCGTGCGCATCATACCTTCCTCTTGGGGTTCCCAACGAACGTGTGAGTTACACGCCATCAAGCTCTTTTTCTGGCGCCGTTGCCGGGGAGATCAAGACACGCTGCAAGGGGAGTCTCCACTTCTCAATCTCTTTACTTTGTTTTTGTCTTGCTTTATTTTATTTACTACTTTGTTTGCTGCACTAAATCAAAATACAAAAAAATTAGTTGCTAGTTTTACTTTATTTATTGTCTTGCTCTCTATATCAAAAACACAAAAAAATTAGTTACTCGTCTTTACTTTGTTTGCCTAGTCTACTTTTTGCTTATTGCATCATGTTTCCTTTTAATTTTACCACAAAAGACATACCGGTAGGACGTGGGTCTATAGTTGGGAGAAATAATATAGAAGAATTTTTCAATCATGTTAGTATTACTGAAGATTTTGAAGATAGACACTTGGTAGAACTTGCACCTACCTATGAAATTGCTGCTGCTGCTTTAGTTCGCATGTTGGAAACTAAATTTGTTAATCTCAATCCTATAATCCAACACATGTTTCTTACACTTGGTGATATGGAAGAAGGGGAAAAGAAAGATTTTGTTTTAGAAACTCTTCTTAGAGAATTTGGTGGTCTAGCAAGAGAGGCTAGAAAGGTTTTTGCTAAATTTAATATGCTAGGTTCTCATACCAATTTTATTGGTCTCCTTGAAAAAATGGACATGGATAGAATAAGGTACACTAATAACATTAATGATGGTGGGGAAATCAAAGCACCAATACCATGTAAACTCCTAGCTATGAATGATGCACTAGAAAATAACTATGCTTGGCTTGTTCCTGAAAATTTGTTCGATGAGAGTAGCAAGCCTAAGACTAATGAAAAGGGAGACGCTAAAACTTATATATCAAATATACTATGCTTGGTTGAGAAAACTCCCAACACCCCTGGTAATGATGTTGATGCTTCTACTCTCGATGTTACTTGATTTGCACTTTCTGCGCCTAGCTGAAAGGCGTTAAAGAAAAGCGCTTATGGGAGACAACCCATGTTTTTACCTACAGCAATTTTTGTTTTGTTGAGTCTTGGAAGTTGTTTACTACTGTAGCAACCTCTCCTTATCATGTTTTTGTGCCAAGTAAAGTTTCTATGTCAAAGTTGATGTTATATTTGGGATCGCTGCGCAGAAACAGCATTGCTGTCTGTCACGAATCTGGGCACAGTTCTCTGTAGAAAATTCGAAAAAATCTGCCAATTTACGAGCGTGATCCTCAGATATGTACGCAACTTTCATTAGTTTTGAGTTTTTCCATTTGAGCAAGTCTGGTGCCAGCTTTAAATTCGTCTTTACGGACTGTTCTGTTTTTGACAGATTCTGCCTTTTATTTCGCATTGCCTCTTTTGCTATGTTGGATTTATTTCTTTGATCCATTAATGTCCAGTAGCTTTATGCAATGTCCAGAAGTGTAAAGAATGATTGTGTCACCTCTGAATGTGTGAATTATTAATTGTGCACTAACCCTCTAATGAGTTTGCTTGAAGTTTGGTGTGAAGGAAGTTTTCAAGGGTCAAGAGAGGAGAATGATATACTATGATCAAGAGGAGTGAAAGCTCTAAGCTTGGGGATGCCCCCGTGGTTCACCCCTGCATATTCTAAGAATACTCAAGCGTCTAAGCTTGGGGATGCCCAAGGCATCCCCTTCTTCATCGACAACATCATCAGGTTCCTCCCCTGAAACTATATTTTTATTCAATCACATCTTGTGTTCTTTACTTGGAGCGTCGGTTTGTTTTCATTTTTGTTTTTGTTTGAATAAAATGGATCCTAGCATTCACTTTGTGGGAGAGAGACACGCTCCGCTGTTGCATATGGACAAATATGTCCTTAGGCTTTACTCATAATGTTCAAGGCGAAGTTTCTTCTTCGTTAAATTGTTATATGGTTGGAATTGGAAAATGGTACATGTAGTAATTCTAAAATGTCTTGGATAATGTGATACTTGGCAATTGTTGTGCTCATGTTTAAGCTCTTGCATCATATGCTTTGCACCCATTAATGAAGAAATACATAGAGCTTGCTAAAATTTGATTTGCATATTTGGTCTCTCTAAGGTCTAGATAATATCTAGTATTGAGTTTTGAACAACAAGGAAGACGGTGTAGAGTCTTATAATGTTTACAATATGTCTTTTATGTGAGTTTTGCTGCACTTGTTCATCCTTGAGTTTGCTTCAAATAACCTTGCTATCCTAAACCTTGTATCGAGAGGGAATACTTCTCATGCATCCAAAATCCTTGAGCCAACTACTATGCCATTTGTGTCCACCATACCTACCTACTACATGGTATTTCTCCGCCATTCCAAAGTAAATTGCTTGAGTGCTACCTTTAAAATTCCATCATTCACCTTTGCAATATATAGCTCATGGGACAAAATAGCCTTAAAAACTATCGTAGTATTGAATATGTACTTATGCACTTTATCTTTTATTAAGTTGCTTGTTGTGCGATAACCATGCTTCTGGGAAACGCCATCAACTATTGTTGAATATCATGTGAGTTGCTATGCATGTCCGTCTTGTCTGAAGGATCTATCATTTTAGTGGTTGGAGCATGCAAAATTGTTAGAGAAGAACATTGGGCCGCTAACTAAAGCCATGAATCATGGTGGAAGTTTCAGTTTTGGACATATATCCTCAATCTCATATGAGAATAATAATTGTTGCTACATGCTTATGCATTTAAGAGGAGTCCATTATCTGTTGTCCATGTTGTCCCGGTATGGATGTCTAAGTTGAGAATAATCAAAAGCGAGAAATCCAAAATGCGAGCATTCTCCTTAGACCTTTGTACAGGCGGCATGGAGGTACCCCTTTGTGACACTTGGTTGAAACATGGCATGCAAAGATCCGGTAGTCCAAGCTAAGTAGGACGAGGTGCGGACACTATTAGTATACTATGCATGAGGCTTGCAACTTGTAAGATATAATTTACATAACTCATATGCTTTATTACTACCGTTGACAAAATTGTTTCATGTTTTCAAAATAAAAGCTCTAGCACAAATACATCAATCGATGCTTTCCTCTTTGAAGGACCTTTCTTTTACTTTTATTGTTGAGTCAGTTTACCTATCTCCTTCCACCTTAAGAAGCAAACACTTGTGTGAACTGTGCATTGATTCCTACATACTTGCATATTGCACTTGTTATACTACTTTATGTTGACAATATCCATGAGATATACATGTTATAAGTTGAAAGCAACCGCTGAAACTTCATCTTCCTTTGTGTTGCTTCAATACCTTTACTTTGATTTATTGCTTTATGAGTTAACTCTTATGCAAGACTTATTGATGCTTGTCTTGAAGTACTATTCATGAAAAGTCTTTGCTTTATGATTCAGTTGTTTACTCATGTCATTACCTTTGTTTTGATCGCTGCATTCATTACATATGTTTACAAATAGTATGATCAAGATTATGATGGCATGTCACTTCAGAAATTATCTTTGTTATCGTTTTACCTGCTCGGGACGAGCAGAACTAAGCTTGGGGATGCTGATACGTCTCCAACGTATCGATAATTTCTTATGTTCCATGCTAATTTATTGATGATACCTACATGTTTTATGCACATTATATGTCATATTTATGCATTTTCTGGAACTAACCTATTAACAAGATGCCGAAGAGCCAGTTGCTGTTTTCTGCTGTTTTGGTTTCAGAAATCCTAGTAAGGAAATATTCTCGGAATTGGACAAAACTTTCGCCCAGGGTCCTATTTTTGCACGAAGCTTCCAGAAGACCGAAGAGATAACGAAGTGGGGCACGAGGCAGCCGGGCATAGGGCGGCGGCCCCGGGCCCGGCGCGCCGACCTACCCTGGGCCTCGTGTGGCCCCCGCGTTGACCTTCCGCCTACTTACGTCTCCAACGTATCGATAATTTCTTATGTTCCATGCTACTTTATTGATGATACCTACATGTTTTATGCACATTATATGTCATATTTATGCATTTTAGGAACTAACCTATTAACAAGATGCCGAAGAGCCAGTTGCTGTTTTCTGCTGTTTTTGGTTTCAGAAATCCTAGTAAAGAAATATTCTCGGAATTGGACGAAACTTTCGCCCAGGGGCCTATTTTTGCACGAAGCTTCCAGAAGACCGAAGACCTAACGAAGTGGGGCCACGAGGCGGCCAGGAGGCCGGCGCGGCCCAGGCCCTGGCCGCGCCGACCTACCTCCTGGGCCCCTCGTGTGGCCCCCGCGTTGACCCTCCCCTACTTAAAGCTTCCGTCGCGAAACCCCCAGTACCGAGAGCCACGATACGGAAAACCTTACAGAGACGCCGCCGCCGCGAATCCCATCTCGGGGGATTCAGGAGATCGCCTCCGGCACCCTGCCGGAGAGGGGATTCATCTCCCGGAGGACTCTACACCGCCATGGTCGCCTCCGGAGTGATGAGTGAGTAGTCCACCCCTGGACCATGGGTCCATAGCAGTAGCTAGATGGTCGTCTTCTCCTTGTTGTGCTTCATTGTTAGATCTTGTGAGCTGCCTAACATGATCAAGATCATCTATATGTAATTCTATATGTTGTGTTTGTCGGGATCCGATGGATAGAGAGTACTATGATTATGGTGATTATCAATCTATTGTTCATGTGTTGTTTATGATCTTGCATGCTCTCCGTTACTAGTAGAGGCTCTGGCCAAGTTTTTACTCTTAACTCCAAGAGGGAGTATTTATGCTCGATAGTGGGTTCATGCCTCCATTGAATCTGGGACAGTGACAGAAAGTTCTAAGGTTGTGGATGTGCTGTTGCCACTAGGGATAAAACATTGATGCTATGTCTAAGGATGTAGTTGTTGATTACATTACGCACCATACTTAATGCAATTGTCTGTTGCTTTGCAACTTAATACTGGAGGGGTTCGGATGATAACCTGAAGGTGGACTTTTTAGGCATAGATGCAGTTGGATGGCGGTCTATGTACTTTGTCGTAATGCCCAATTAAATCTCACTATATTTATCATATCATGTATATGCATTGTTATGCCTTTCTCTATTTGTCAATTGCCCGTGTAATTTGTTCACCCAACATGTTTTTATCTTATGGGAGAGACACCTCTAGTGAACTGTGGACCCCGGTCCTATTCTTTACATAGCATACAATTTACTGCAATTGTGTTTACTGTTTTCTTTGCAAACATCTTCCACTCGATACGTTTAATCCTTTGTTACAGCAAGCCGGTGAGATTGACAACCTCACTGTTTCGTTGGGACAAAGTACTTGGGTTGTGTTGTGCAGGTTCCGCGTTGGCGCCGGAATCCCTGGTGTTGCGCATCACATTTCGCGACCATCAACCTTCAACGTGCTTCTTGGCTCCTACTGGTTCGATTAAACCTTGGTTTCTTTCTGAGGGAAAACTTGCTACTGTGCGCATCATACCTTCCTCTTGGGGTTCCCAACGAACGTGTGAGTTACACGCCATCAAGCTCTTTTGGCGCGGGGAGATCAAGACACGCTGCAAGGGGAGTCTCCACTTCTCAATCTCTTTACTTTGTTTTTGTCTTGCTTTATTTTATTTACTACTTTGTTTGCTGCACCTAAACAAAACACAAAAAAATTAGTTGCTAGTTTTACTTTATTTACTGTCTTGCTCTCTATATCAAAAACACAAAAAAATTAGTTACTTGCATTTATTTTATCTAGTTTGTTTTATTTACCGTTGCTAAAATGAATACCCCTGAAAATACTAAATTGTGTGACTTCACAAATGCAAATAATAATGATTTCCTATGCACACCTATTGCTCCACCTGCTACTACAGCAGAATTCTTTGAAATTAAACCTGCTTTACTGAATTTGGTTATGAGAGAACAATTTTCTGGTGCTAGTTCTGATGATGCTGCTGCCCATCTCAATAATTTTGTTGAACTTTGTGAAATGCAAAAGTATAAAGATGTAGATGGTGATATTATTAAATTGAAAGTGTTTCCTTTCTCATTAAGAGGAAGAGCTAAAGATTGGTTGCTATCTTTGCCTAAGAATAGTATTGATTCATGGACTAAATGCAAGGATGCTTTTATTGGTAGATATTATCCTCCCGCTAAAATTATATCTTTGAGAAGTAGCATAATGAATTTTAAGCAATTAGATACTGAACATGTTGCTCAAGCTTGGGAGAGAATGAAAACTTTGGTAAAGAATTGCCCAACCCATGGACTGACTACTTGGATGATCATCCAAACCTTCTATGCAGGACTAAATTTTTCTTCGCGGAATTTATTGGATTCAGCTGCTGGAGGTACCTTTATGTCCATCACATTGGGGGCGGCTACAAAACTTCTTGATGATATGATGATAAATTACTCTGAATGGCACACGGAAAGAGCTCCACAAGGTAAGAAGGTAAATTCTGTTGAAGAAACCTCTTCCTTGAGTGATAAAATTGATGTGATTATGTCTATGCTTGTTAATGGTAGATCTAATGTTGATCCAAATAATGTTCCTTTAGCTTCATTGGTTGCTCAAGAAGAAAATGTTGATGTGAATTTCATTAAAAATAATAATTTCAACAACAATGCTTATAGGAACAACTCTGGTAATAACTATAGGCCATATCCTTCTGCTAATGGTAATGGTTATGGTAATTCTTATGGGAATTCTTACAACAATAATAGGAATGTACCCTCTGGTCTTGAAGCCATGCTTAAAGAATTTATTAGTACACAAACTGCTTTTAACAAATCTGTTGAGGAAAAGCTTGATAAAATTGATACTATCGCTTCTAGAGTTGATAGACTTGCCTCTGATGTTAATCTTTTAAAATTGAAAGTTATGCCTAATAAT
Source organism: Lolium multiflorum (assembly GCA_030979885.1). Classification (NCBI taxonomy): domain Eukaryota; kingdom Viridiplantae; phylum Streptophyta; class Magnoliopsida; order Poales; family Poaceae; genus Lolium; species Lolium multiflorum. Next base: position 165,483,927 of record CM061750.1, read on the forward strand.
GATATTGATAATAAGATTACTACTACAGCAAATGCCATCCAAGTTAGAATTAATGAGAATATAAGATTAATGGCTGAATTGCGTGCTAGGTGGGATAGAGAAGAAAATGAAAAACTAGCTAAAGAGAATAATGTAGCTAAAGTTTGGACTATTACCACCACTAGTAATGCTAATTCTTCACATGTTGCTGCACCTCCTACTATCAATGGTAATATAATTGGTGTTGGCAATGTTTCTACTCCTAGTGCAAAGCGCACAAAACTGCCTGAAATTGCTAAAACTGCTGAAACTGCTTGTGATAAAACTGCTGAAATTTTTTCCAACCTTGGGAACAATGATCCCATTGCTGTAGCTCATAATGATTTAGATTTTGATGATTGCCACATCTCTGAAGTTATAAAGTTCTTACAAAAACTTGCTAAAAGTCCTAATGCTAGTGCTATAAATTTAGCCTTTACAAAACATATTACAAATGCTCTCATAAAAGCTAGAGAAGAGAAACTAAAACTTGAAACTTCTATTCCTAGAAAGTTAGAGGATGGTTGGGAGCCCATCATTAAAATGAAATTCAATGACTTTGAATGTAATGCTTTATGTGATCTTGGTGCAAGTATTTCTGTTATGCCTAAAAAGATTTATGATATGCTTGACTTGCCACCATTGAAGAATTGTTATTTGGATGTTAATCTTGTCGATAATGTTAAAAAGAAACCTTTGGGGAGGATTGATAATGTGCATATTACGGTTAACAATAACCTTGTCCCCGTTGATTTTGTTGTCTTGGATATCGAATGCAATGCATCTTGTCCAATTGTGTTGGGAAGACCTTTTCTTCGAACTGTTGGTGCTGTTATTGATATGAGGGAAGGTAATATTAAATATCAATTTCCTCTCAAGAAAGGTATGGAACACTTCCCTAGAAAGAGAATGAAGTTGCCTTTTGATTCTATTATTAGAACAAGCTATGATGTTGATGCTTCTACTCTCGATGTTACTTGATTTGCACTTTCTGCGCCTAGCTGAAAGGCGTTAAAGAAAAGCGCTTATGGGAGACAACCCATGTTTTTACCTACAGCAATTTTTTGTTTTGTTGAGTCTTGGAAGTTGTTTACTACTGTAGCAACCTCTCCTTATCATGTTTTTGTGCCAAGTAAAGTTTCTATGTCAAAGTTGATGTTATATTTGGGATTGCTGCGCAGAAACAGCATTGCTGTCTGTCACGAATCTGGGCACAATTCTCTGTAGAAAATTCAAAAAAATCTGCCAATTTACGAGCGTGATCCTCAGATATGTACGCAACTTTCATTAGTTTTGAGTTTTTCCATTTGAGCAAGTCTGGTGCCATTTCTAAATTCGTCTTTACGGACTGTTCTGTTTTTGACAGATTCTGCCTTTTATTTCGCATTGCCTCTTTTGCTATGTTGGATTTATTTCTTTGATCCACTAATGTCCAGTAGCATTATGCAATGTCCAGAAGTGAAAATAATGATTGTGTCACCTCTGAATGTGTGAATTATTAATCGTGCACTAACCCTCTAATGAGTTTGCTTGAAGTTTGGTGTGCAGGAAGTTTTCAAGGGTCAAGAGAGGAGAATGATATACTATGATCAAGAGGAGTGAAAGCTCTAAGCTTGGGGATGCCCCCGTGGTTCACCCCTGCATATTTTAAGAAGACTCAAGCGTCTAAGCTTGGGGATGCCCAAGGCATCCCCTTCTTCATCGACAACATCATCAGGTTCCTCCCCTGAAACTATATTTTTATTCAATCACATCTTGTGTTCTTTACTTGGAGCGTCGGTTTGTTTTTGTTTTTGTTTTTGTTTGAATAAGATGGATCCTAGCATTCACTTTGTGGGAGAGAGACACGCTCCGCTGTTGCATATGGACACATGTGTCCTTAGGCTTTACTCATAATGTTCAAGGCGAAGTTTCTTCTTCGTTAAATTGTTATATGGTTGGAATTGGAAAATGCTACATGTAGTAATTCTAAACTGTCTTGGATAATGTGATACTTGGCAATTGTTGTGCTCATGTTTAAGCTCTTGCATCATATGCTTTGCACCCATTAATGAAGAAATACATAGAGCTTGCTAAAATTTGGTTTGCATATTTGGTTTCTCTAGAGTCTAGATAATATCTAGTATTGAGTTTTGAACAACAAGGAAGACGGTGTAGAGTCTTATAATGTTTACAATATGTCTTTTATGTGAGTTTTGCTGCACTTGTTCATCCTTGAGTTTGCTTCAAATAACCTTGCTAGCCTAAACCTTGTATCGAGAGGGAATACTTCTCATGCATCCAAAATCCTTGAGCCAACTACTATGCCATTTGTGTCCACCATACCTACCTACTACATGGTATTTCTCCGCCATTCCAAAGTAAATTGCTTGAGTGCTACCTTTAAAATTCCATCATTCACCTTTGCAATATATAGCTCATGGGACAAAATAGCCTTAAAAACTATCGTAGTATTGAATATGTACTTATGCACTTTATATTTTATTAAGTTGCTTGTTGTGCGATAACCATGCTTCTGGGGAACGCCATCAACTATTGTTGAATATCATGTGAGTTGCTATGCATGTCCGTCTTGTCTGAAGGTCTATCATTTTAGTGGTTGGAGCATGCAAAATTGTTAGAGAAGAACATTGGGCCGCTAACTAAAGCCATGAATCATGGTGGAAGTTTCAGTTTTGGACATATATCCTCAATCTCATATGAGAATAATAACTTTGCTACATGCTTATGCATTTAAGAGGAGTCCATTATCTGTTGTCCATGTTGTCCCGGTATGGATGTCTAAGTTGAGAATAATCAAAAGCGAGAAATCCGAAATGCGAGCATTCTCCTTAGACCTTTGTACAGGCGGCATGGAGGTACCCCTTTGTGACACTTGGTTGAAACATGGCATGCGAAGATCCGGTAGTCCAAGTTAAGTAGGACGAGGTGCGGGCACTATTAGTACACTATGCATGAGGCTTGCAACTTGTAAGATATAATTTACATAACTCATATGCTTTATTACTACCGTTGACAAAATTGTTTCATGTTTTCAAAATAAAAGCTCTAGCACAAATACAGCAATCGATGCTTTCCTCATTGAAGGACCTTTCTTTTACTTTTATTGTTGAGTCAGTTTACCTATCTCCTTCCACCTTAAGAAGCAAACACTTGTGTGAACTGTGCATTGATTCCTACATACTTGCATATTGCACTTGTTATATTACTTTATGTTGACAATATCCATGAGATATACATGTTATAAGTTGAAAGCAACCGCTGAAACTTAATCTTCCTATGTGTTGCTTCAACACCTTTACTTTGATTTATTGCTTTATGAGTTAACTCTTATGCAAGACTTATTGATGCTTGTCTTGAAGTACTATTCATGAAAAGTCTTTGCTTTATGATTCAGTTGTTTACTCATGTCATTACCTTTGCTTTGATCGCTGCATTCATTACATATGTTTACAAATAGTATGATCAAGATTATGATGGCATGTCACTTCAGAAATTATCTTTGTTATCGTTTTACCTGCTCGGGACGAGCAGAACTAAGCTTGGGGATGCTGATACGTCTCCAACGTATCGATAATTTCTTATGTTCCATGCTACTTTATTGATGATACCTACATGTTTTATGCACATTATATGTCATATTTATGCATTTTCTGGAACTAACCTATTAACAAGATGCCGAAGAGCCAGTTCTGTTTTCTGCTGTTTTTGGTTTCAGAAATCCTAGTAAAGAAATATTCTCGGAATTGGACGAAACTTTCGCCCAGGGTCCTATTTTTGCACGAAGCTTCCAGAAGACCGAAGACCTAACGAAGTGGGGCCACGAGGCGGCCAGGAGGGAGGCCGGCGCGGCCCAGGCCCTGGCCGCGCCGACCTACCTCCTGGGCCCCTCGTGTGGCCCCCGCGTTGACCCTCCGCCTACTTAAAGCTTCGTCGCGAAACCCCCAGTACCGAGAGCCACGATACGGAAAACCTTCCAGAGACGCCGCCGCCGAATCCCATCTCGGGGGATTCAGGAGATCGCCTCCGGCACCCTGCCGGAGAGGGGATTCATCTCCCGGAGGACTCTACACCGCCATGGTCGCCTCCGGAGTGATGAGTGAGTAGTTCCACCCCTGGACCATGGGTCCATAGCAGTAGCTAGATGGTCGTCTTCTCCTTGTTGTGCTTCATTGTTAGATCTTGTGAGCTGCCTAACATGATCAAGATCATCTATATGTAATTCTATATGTTGTGTTTGTCGGGATCCGATGGATAGAGAGTACTATGATTATGGTGATTATCAATCTATTGTTCATGTGTTGTTTATGATCTTGCATGCTCTCCGTTACTAGTAGAGGCTCTGGCCAAGTTTTTACTCTTAACTCCAAGAGGGAGTATTTATGCTCGATAGTGGGTTCATGCCTCCATTGAATCTGGGACAGTGACAGAAAGTTCTAAGGTTGTGGATGTGCTGTTGCCACTAGGGATAAAACATTGATGCTATGTCTAAGGATGTAGTTGTTGATTACATTACGCACCATACTTAATGCAATTGTCTGTTGCTTGCAACTTAATACTGGAGGGGGTTCGGATGATAACCTGAAGGTGGACTTTTTAGGCATAGATGCAGTTGGATGGCGGTCTATGTACTTTGTCGTAATGCCCAATTAAATCTCACTATATTTATCATATCATGTATATGCATTGTTATGCCTTTCTCTATTTGTCAATTGCCCGACTGTAATTTGTTCACCCAACATGCTTTTATCTTATGGGAGAGACACCTCTAGTGAACTGTGGACCCCGGTCCTATTCTTTACATAGCATACAATTTACTGCAATTGTGTTTACTGTTTTCTTTGCAAACATCTTCCACTCGATACGTTTAATCCTTTGTTACAGCAAGCCGGTGAGATTGACAACCTCACTGTTTCGTTGGGACAAAGTACTTGGGTTGTGTTGTGCAGGTTCCGTTGGCGCCGGAATCCCTGGTGTTGCGCCGCATCACATTTCGCGACCATCAACCTTCAACGTGCTTCTTGGCTCCTACTGGTTCGATTAAACCTTGGTTTCTTTCTGAGGGAAAACTTGCTACTGTGCGCATCATACCTTCCTCTTGGGGTTCCCAACGAACGTGTGAGTTACACGCCATCAGTCGCGAAACCCCCAGTACCGAGAGCCACGATACGGAAAACCTTCCAGAGACGCCGCCGCCGCGAATCCCATCTCGGGGGATTCAGGAGATCGCCTCCGGCACCCTGCCGGAGAGGGGATTCATCTCCCGGAGGACTCTACACCGCCATGGTCGCCTCCGGAGTGATGAGTGAGTAGTTCACCCCTGGACCATGGGTCCATAGCAGTAGCTAGATGGTCGTCTTCTCCTTGTTGTGCTTCATTGTTGGATCTTGTGAGCTGCCTAACATGATCAAGATCATCTATCTGTAATACTATATGTTGTGTTTGTCGGGATCCGATGGATAGAGAGTACTATGATTATGGTGATTATCAATCTATTGTTTATGTGTTGTTTATGATCTTGCATGCTCTCCGTTATTAGTAGAGGCTCTGGCCAAGTTTGTACTCTTAACTCCAAGAGGGAGTATTTATGCTCGATAGTGGGTTCATGCCTCCATTGAATCTGGGACAGTGACAGAAAGTTCTAAGGTTGTGGATGTGCTGTTGCCACTAGGGATAAAACATTGATGCTATGTCTAAGGATGTAGTTGTTGATTACATTACGCACCATACTTAATGCAATTGTCTGTTGCTTAGCAACTTAATACTGAATGGGGTTCGGATGATAACCTGAAGGTGGACTTTTTAGGCATAGATGCAGTTGGATGGCGGTCTATGTACTTTGTCGTAATGCCCAATTAAATCTCACTATATTTATCATATCATGTATATGCATTGTTATGCCCTTCTCTATTTGTCAATTGCCCGACTGTAATTTGTTCACCCAACATGCTTTTATCTTATGGGAGAGACACCTCTAGTGAACTGTGGACCCCGGTCCTATTCTTTACATAGCATACAATTTACTGCAATTGTGTTTTACTATTTTCTTTGCAAACATCTTCCACTCGATACGTTTAATCCTTTGTTACAGCAAGCCGGTAAGATTGACAACCTCACTGTTTCGTTGGGGCAAAGTACTTTGGTTTTGTTGTGCAGATTCCACGTTGGCGCAGGAATCCCTGGTGTTGCGCCGCATCACATTTCGCGACCATCAACCTTCAACGTGCTTCTTGGCTCCTACTGGTTCGATTAAACCTTGGTTTCTTTCTGAGGAAAACTTGTGTGCGCATCATACCTTCCTCTTGGGGTTCCCAACGAACGTGTGAGTTACACGCCATCAAGCTCTTTTTCTGGCGCCGTTGCCGGGGAGATCAAGACACGCTGCAAGGGGAGTCTCCACTTCTCAATCTCTTTACTTTGTTTTTGTCTTGCTTTATTTTATTTACTACTTTGTTTGCTGCACTAAATCAAAATACAAAAAAATTAGTTGCTAGTTTTACTTTATTTATTGTCTTGCTCTCTATATCAAAAACACAAAAAAATTAGTTACTCGTCTTTACTTTGTTTGCCTAGTCTACTTTTTGCTTATTGCATCATGTTTCCTTTTAATTTTACCACAAAAGACATACCGGTAGGACGTGGGTCTATAGTTGGGAGAAATAATATAGAAGAATTTTTCAATCATGTTAGTATTACTGAAGATTTTGAAGATAGACACTTGGTAGAACTTGCACCTACCTATGAAATTGCTGCTGCTGCTTTAGTTCGCATGTTGGAAACTAAATTTGTTAATCTCAATCCTATAATCCAACACATGTTTCTTACACTTGGTGATATGGAAGAAGGGGAAAAGAAAGATTTTGTTTTAGAAACTCTTCTTAGAGAATTTGGTGGTCTAGCAAGAGAGGCTAGAAAGGTTTTTGCTAAATTTAATATGCTAGGTTCTCATACCAATTTTATTGGTCTCCTTGAAAAAATGGACATGGATAGAATAAGGTACACTAATAACATTAATGATGGTGGGGAAATCAAAGCACCAATACCATGTAAACTCCTAGCTATGAATGATGCACTAGAAAATAACTATGCTTGGCTTGTTCCTGAAAATTTGTTCGATGAGAGTAGCAAGCCTAAGACTAATGAAAAGGGAGACGCTAAAACTTATATATCAAACATACTATGCTTGGTTGAGAAAACTCCCAACACCCCTGGTAATGATGTTGATGCTTCTACTCTCGATGTTACTTGATTTGCACTTTCTGCGCCTAGCTGAAAGGCGTTAAAGAAAAGCGCTTATGGGAGACAACCCATGTTTTTACCTACAGAAATTTTTTGTTTTGTTGAGTCTTGGAAGTTGTTTACTACTGTAGCAACCTCTCCTTATCATGTTTTTGTGCCAAGTAAAGTTTCTATGTCAAAGTTGATGTTATATTTGGGATCGCTGCGCAGAAACAGCATTGCTGTCTGTCACGAATCTGGGCACAGTTCTCTGTAGAAAATTCGAAAAAATCTGCCAATTTACGAGCGTGATCCTCAGATATGTACGCAACTTTCATTAGTTTTGAGTTTTTCCATTTGAGCAAGTCTGGTGCCAGTTTTAAATTCGTCTTTACGGACTGTTCTGTTTTTGACAGATTCTGCCTTTTATTTCGCATTGCCTCTTTTGCTATGTTGGATTTATTTCTTTGATCCATTAATGTCCAGTAGCTTTATGCAATGTCCAGAAGTGTAAAGAATGATTGTGTCACCTCTGAATGTGTGAATTATTAATTGTGCACTAACCCTCTAATGAGTTTGCTTGAAGTTTGGTGTGAAGGAAGTTTTCAAGGGTCAAGAGAGGAGAATGATATACTATGATCAAGAGGAGTGAAAGCTCTAAGCTTGGGGATGCCCCCGTGGTTCACCCCTGCATATTCTAAGAAGACTCAAGCGTCTAAGCTTGGGGATGCCCAAGGCATCCCCTTCTTCATCGACAACATCATCAGGTTCCTCCCCTGAAACTATATTTTTATTCAATCACATCTTGTGTTCTTTACTTGGAGCGTCGGTTTGTTTTCATTTTTGTTTTTGTTTGAATAAAATGGATCCTAGCATTCACTTTGTGGGAGAGAGACACGCTCCGCTGTTGCATATGGACAAATATGTCCTTAGGCTTTACTCATAATGTTCAAGGCGAAGTTTCTTCTTCGTTAAATTGTTATATGGTTGGAATTGGAAAATGCTACATGTAGTAATTCTAAAATGTCTTGGATAATGTGATACTTGGCAATTGTTGTGCTCATGTTTAAGCTCTTGCATCATATGCTTTGCACCCATTAATGAAGAAATACATAGAGCTTGCTAAAATTTGATTTGCATATTTGGTCTCTCTAAGGTCTAGATAATATCTAGTATTGAGTTTTGAACAACAAGGAAGACGGTGTAGAGTCTTATAATGTTTACAATATGTCTTTTATGTGAGTTTTGCTGCACTTGTTCATCCTTGAGTTTGCTTCAAATAACCTTGCTAGCCTAAACCTTGTATCGAGAGGGAATACTTCTCATGCATCCAAAATCCTTGAGCCAACTACTATGCCATTTGTGTCCACCATACCTACCTACTACATGGTATTTCTCCGCCATTCCAAAGTAAATTTCTTGAGTGCTACCTTTAAAATTCCATCATTCACCTTTGCAATATATAGCTCATGGGACAAAATAGCCTTAAAAACTATCGTAGTATTGAATATGTACTTATGCACTTTATCTTTTATTAAGTTGCTTGTTGTGCGATAACCATGCTTCTGGGGAACGCCATCAACTATTGTTGAATATCATGTGAGTTGCTATGCATGTCCGTCTTGTCTGAAGGATCTATCATTTTAGTGGTTGGAGCATGCAAAATTGTTAGAGAAGAACATTGGGCCGCTAACTAAAGCCATGAATCATGGTGGAAGTTTCAGTTTTGGACATATATCCTCAATCTCATATGAGAATAATAATTGTTGCTACATGCTTATGCATTTAAGAGGAGTCCATTATCTGTTGTCCATGTTGTCCCGGTATGGATGTCTAAGTTGAGAATAATCAAAAGCGAGAAATCCAAAATGCGAGCATTCTCCTTAGACCTTTGTACAGGCGGCATGGAGGTACCCCTTTGTGACACTTGGTTGAAACATGGCATGCAAAGATCCGGTAGTCCAAGCTAAGTAGGACGAGGTGCGGACACTATTAGTATACTATGCATGAGGCTTGCAACTTGTAAGATATAATTTACATAACTCATATGCTTTATTACTACCGTTGACAAAATTGTTTCATGTTTTCAAAATAAAAGCTCTAGCACAAATACAGCAATCGATGCTTTCCTCTTTGAAGGACCTTTCTTTTACTTTTATTGTTGAGTCAGTTTACCTATCTCCTTCCACCTTAAGAAGCAAACACTTGTGTGAACTGTGCATTGATTCCTACATACTTGCATATTGCACTTGTTATACTACTTTATGTTGACAATATCCATGAGATATACATGTTATAAGTTGAAAGCAACCGCTGAAACTTCATCTTCCTTTGTGTTGCTTCAATACCTTTACTTTGATTTATTGCTTTATGAGTTAACTCTTATGCAAGACTTATTGATGCTTGTCTTGAAGTACTATTCATGAAAAGTCTTTGCTTTATGATTCATTTGTTTACTCATGTCATTACCTTTGTTTTGATCGCTGCATTCATTACATATGTTTACAAATAGTATGATCAAGATTATGATGGCATGTCACTTCAGAAATTATCTTTGTTATCGTTTTACCTGCTCGGGACGAGCAGAACTTTGGGGATGCTGATACGTCTCCAACGTATCGATAATTTCTTATGTTCCATGCTACTTTATTGATGATACCTACATGTTTTATGCACATTATATGTCATATTTATGCATTTTCTGGAACTAACCTATTAACAAGATGCCGAAGAGCCAGTTGCTGTTTTCTGCTGTTTTGGTTTCATCCTAGTAAGGAAATATTCTCGGAATTGGACGAAACTTTCGCCCAGGGTCCTATTTTTGCACGAAGCTTCCAGAAGACCGAAGAGATAACGAAGTGGGGCCACGAGGCAGCCAGGGCATAGGGCGGCGCGGCCCGGGCCCTGGCCGCGCCGACCTGGGCCCTGCGTGTGGCCCCCGCGTTGACCGTCCGCCTACTTAAAGTCTCCGTCGCGAAACCCCCATGCCGAGAGCCACGATACGGAAAACCTTCCAGGAGACCGCCGCCGCGAATCCCATCTCGGGGGATTCAGGAGATCGCCTCCGGCACCCTGCCGGAGAGGATTCATCTCCCGGAGGACTCTACACCGCCATGGTCGCCTCCGGAGTGATGAGTGAGTAGTTCACCCCTGGACCATGGGTCCATAGCAGTAGCTAGATGGTCGTCTTCTCCTTGTTGTGCTTCATTGTTGGATCTTGTGAGCTGCCTAACATGATCAAGATCATCTATCTGTAATACTATATGTTGTGTTTGTCGGGATCCGATGGATAGAGAGTACTATGATTATGGTGATTATCAATCTATTGTTTATGTGTTGTTTATGATCTTGCATGCTCTCCGTTATTAGTAGAGGCTCTGGCCAAGTTTGTACTCTTAACTCCAAGAGGGAGTATTTATGCTCGATAGTGGGTTCATGCCTCCATTGAATCTGGGACAGTGACAGAAAGTTCTAAGGTTGTGGATGTGCTGTTGCCACTAGGGATAAAACATTGATGCTATGTCTAAGGATGTAGTTGTTGATTACATTACGCACCATACTTAATGCAATTGTCTGTTGCTTAGCAACTTAATACTGAATGGGGTTCGGATGATAACCTGAAGGTGGACTTTTTAGGCATAGATGCAGTTGGATGGCGGTCTATGTACTTTGTCGTAATGCCCAATTAAATCTCACTATATTTATCATATCATGTATATGCATTGTTATGCCCTTCTCTATTTGTCAATTGCCCGACTGTAATTTGTTCACCCAACATGCTTTTATCTTATGGGAGAGACACCTCTAGTGAACTGTGGACCCCGGTCCTATTCTTTACATAGCATACAATTTACTGCAATTGTGTTTTACTATTTTCTTTGCAAACATCTTCCACTCGATACGTTTAATCCTTTGTTACAGCAAGCCGGTGAGATTGACAACCTCACTGTTTCGTTGGGGCAAAGTACTTTGGTTTTGTTGTGCAGATTCCACGTTGGCGCCGGAATCCCTGGTGTTGCGCCGCATCACATTTCGCGACCATCAACCTTCAACGTGCTTCTTGGCTCCTACTGGTTCGATTAAACCTTGGTTTCTTTCTGAGGGAAAACTTGCTACTGTGCGCATCATACCTTCCTCTTGGGGTTCCCAACGAACGTGTGAGTTACACGCCATCGGCACCCGAAGGATTCGGTTAGCCATGGCTTGAGAAAGCAAAGGTGGGGAGGAGTGTCATCATAATAAAACTAAAATAAAAAGGCACTCCTTCATGGTATGAGATTGTTGGCAGGCACCCGAGGATTCGGTTAGCCATGGTTTGTGAAAGAAAGGTTGGAAGGAGTGCCACCCAAAAATAAAAATAAAATGGGAGCCGCTCTTTGAAGGTTTGTCTGGCAAGGGGGTTAGAGTACCCGCTACCATTCGTTGACAACAACAAACACCTCTCAAAACTTTACTTTTATGCTCTCTATATGTTTTCAAAATCAAAGCTCTAGCACAAATATAGCAATCGATGCTTTCCTCTTTGAAGGGCCATTCTTTTACTTTATTGTTGAGTCAGTTTACCTATTCTTTCTATCTTAGAAGCAAACACTTGTGTAAATTGTGTGCATTGATTCTTACATGTTTACCTATTGCACTTGTTATATTACTTTGTGTTGACAATTATCCATGAGATATACATGTTAAAGTTGAAAGCAACCGCTGAAACTTATATCTTCCTTTGTGTTGTTTCAAAGCTTTCTACTAAGAATTTATTGCTTATGAGTTAACTCTTATGCAAGACTTATTGATGCTTGTCTTGAAAGTATTATTCATGAAAAGTCTTTGTTATATGATTCATTTGTTTACTCATTATCTTCATCATTGCTTCGAATCTCTGCATTCATCTCATGTGCTTTACAATAGTATGATCAAGGTTATGATGGCATGTCACTTAAGAAATTATCATTGTTATCGTTTACCTACTCGGGACGAGAGGAACTAAGCTTGGGGATGCTTGATACGTCTCAAACGTATCTATAATTTCTTATGTTCCATGCTACTTTATTGATGATACCTACATGTTTTATACACATTATATGTCATTATTATGCGTTTTCCGGAACTAACCTATTGACGAGATGCCGAAGGGCCAGTTCTGTTTTCTGTTGTTTTGGTTTCAGAAATCCTAGAAAGGAAATATTCTCGGAATCGGACGAAATAAAGACCCAACATCCTATTTTTCCCGGACGCTTCCGGAGCACCGAAGAAGAAGGGCCAAAGGGGAGCTAGGAGGGCCCCACCCCACGGGTGGCGCGGCCTGGGGGTGGGCGCGCCCCCTATGGTGTGGGCACCCCGTGGCCCCTCCGACTCCGTCTCTTCGCCTATTTAGTCGTCCCTGACCTAAAAACACCGATACGGAAGACGAAACCCGAGAAAACCTTCCAGAGCCGCCGCCATCGCGAAATCAAGATTCGGGGGATAGAAGTCTCTGTTCCGGCACGCCGCCGGGACGGGGAATTGCCCCCGGAAGCCATCTCCACCGCCATCTTCACCGCCATCGTTGTTCCCATGATGAGGAGGGAGTAGTTCTCCCCTGGGGCTGAGGGCTCTACCGTAGCTATGTGGTTAATCTCTCTCTCTGTACTCCAATACAATGATCTCATGAGCTGCTTTACATGATTGAGATCCATATGATGAGCTTTGTATCGCTACTAGTTGTGTGCTACTCATGTGATGTTATTAAAGTAGTCTATTCCTCCTGCATGGTGTAAAGGTGACTAGTGTGTGCACCGTGTGGTTCTTGTCGTAGGCTATGATCATGATCTCTTGTAGATTGTGGAGTTAATTATCATTATGATAGTATTGATGTGATCTATTCCTCCTTCATAGTGTAATGTGGACAGTGTGTGCACTATGTTAGTTCTTGGTTTATTTTGCAAAGATCTATTATGCTCTAAGGTTACTTAAACATGAATATCGAATGTTGTGGAGCTTGTTAACTCCGGCATTGAGGGTTCGTGTAATCCTACGCAACGAATGATGTTCATTATCAAACAAGAGTGTATGTAGCACATATGAGAAGAAGTATTTATTATGCGATCAATGTTGAGAGTGTCCACTAGTGAAAGTATGATCCCTAGGCCTTGTTTCCAATACTGCAAACACCGTTTACTTACTGTTCTGTTGCATGTTTACTCGCTGCCATATTTTATTCAGATTGCTATTACCACTCATATACATCCATATTACTTGTATTTCACTATCTCTTCGCCGAACTAGTGCACCTATACACCTGACAAGTGTATTTGGTGTGTTGGGGACACAAGAGACTTCTTGCTTTGTGATTACAGGGTTGCTTGAGAGGGATATCTTTGACCTCTTTCTCCCTGAGTTCGATAAACCTTGGGTGATCCACTTGAGGGAAACTTGCTGCTGTTCTACAAACCTCTGCTCTTGGAGGCCCAACACTGTCTACAAGAATAGATGCACCCGTAGACAGTGCCTCTATGTTTTGCCATCATGCTTGTCTCAATAGTGATTCTCTTGCAAATCCGTATATTGTCATCAAACACCAAAAAGGGGGAGATTGAAAGAACATCTCTCATATTATGTTTTGAGTGTTTGATGTCAATGTATGTGATACACTAATGTTTGTTTAAGTGGTACAGGGATTATATAGATACATTTGTATGTGTGTTGGATGTGGTCAGTGCTGTCAAAAGAATCAGAAAAGTTCATCAGGCCGGATAATCCGGGCCGGATATTTCCAAAATATCCGGCCCCCAGAATTTCGGCTAAGGACTTGAGGGAAATCGGCTGGATAATTGCCCGGATATTTCCGTTTGTCCGGCCGGATTATCCGGGCCGGACATTTCAGAATATCCGGCCCCCTCGAAACGGCTAAGGACTTGAGGAAACAGCTCTGTATAGGGGCCGGACATTTGCCCGGACATTGTCCTGGTTTTGTACCAGGAGCCGGATTATCCGGGGGCGGATTATCGGCCCTAACTTAGGCCGGATTATCCGGCCCCCCGAGGCTCAACGGCTGGATTTTGGGGAGGGGTATTTATACCCCTCTTCTTCTTCCTTACCCCTTTGCTCAATCATTGCACAAGAAATCTGCCAAGCTTCACCACCATTAGAGCCACCTCAAGAAACACAAGATTTGCAAGATCTCCTTCCTCCCCCAACCAAAGCTCTTGATCTTTGGAGATTCGAAGGAGAAGCCACCGATCTACATCCTCACCGAAGCGTTTTTCATTTCCCCCTCATTTGTTTGAGGGATCTCATGCTAGTGTTCCTATTTGGTTCCCTAGTTGATTTGTGTTGATGTGTTGTTGTTGATTGTTGTATTGTTACAGATTTGGGAGCCTCCAATTCAGTTGTGGATGTGTGCCCCAAGAACCTTGTAAAGGCCCGGTTTCCGCCTCGAGGAAATCCCTTAGTGGAAGTGGGCTAGGCCTTCGTGGCGTTGCTCACAGGAGATCTGAGTGAAGCCTTCGTGGCTGTTGGTTTGGCTTGCGTAGCAACCACACTCCTCCAAACGTAGACGTACCTTCTTGCAAAGGAAGGGAACTACGGGAATCATCTCCGTGTCATCGCGTGCTCCACTCTCGGTTACCTCTATCCCACTCTATCTCCTATATATTGCGTAGCTATATCTTGCTTAGTTGATAACCTTGTCATATAGGTAAATTCACTTAGTTGCATATCTAGAGAATTTACCTTTGTGTCAAACCTAAATTGAAAAAGAACTAAAAATTGGTTAGCACCTATTCACCCCCCCTCTAGGTGCGGCATACGATCCTTTCAATTGGTATCAGAGCCTCGGCTCTTATTTCGGGCTTAACCGCCTAAGAGTATGCCGGACGATGGCCTCCGGAAGAGGCCGGTAAGTTGGTCACCATGGAGGACATCAATTCGTTGAGAACCTCCATGGACGCTCAAATGGAAAGCATGAGAAAACTGATTTCCGAGCTTTTGACTCCGGTCCTCCTAGGGATCCCGTCATAGAGGTAAAGGACACGGGTGTGTTAGAAGAGGGAGGTGCTTCGGCATTACCCTCCTCTACCAAACCCGTGGAAGGTGATAACTTAAACACTATCAAATCTCCCATTGCATCTCCTAGTGGAACTAGTGGAGGTGAGAGCTACAATCGAGTAGCTCCACCTTTTCTATCTCCCGATATACCGGTTCCCCATCCCCATTTGAACATTCGAGGCGACCCACCTAAGTTTTCCGTTGATAATTTCGATACTTGGCAATTTGAGTTTCGCTCTCATGTTTGCAGTGCCTCCAATGAACTTTGGAGAATCATCTTGTGTAACATCCCAAAAATTTAAAACAAAGAGAAAATGAATTCCCTTTTTCCAAAAATGAGAACCAACAAAAACTTTTATTAAATTAAGTTTGGTACATAGTGAGCATGCTTATATGTTGTGATATTGCCATGATTGTTTATTTATTGCATTGAACCTAATTCCCAAAATCCTAAACCCTAATCTTCTCAAAACTAAATAGTATCAAATAAGAGAGAACTAAAATAAAAAGGCATATGTGGGCATATAACCCTAGTATGCAAATATTGACTAATACCATTCTTACTTTTCAAAATAGTGGTGAACCATTGATACTCCACTAAACCCTAAACCTCACCCCCTTTCACCATCCTTTATACACAAAATAAAAAGAAATGAAATTAAATAAGAAAAGGGCCTATGTGCCTATGACTATTTTTGGTGAAACTTCTACCTAAACCTTTCTACCTTGTTTAGATGCTTTGAAAACATCAACCAAACTAATCAAGTACTTCCCCAACCAAAACCAAGGTGAAATAAAAAGAAATAAAAAGAAATTAAACCTATGCATAGGAGCATATGTGGCACATAGCCATTTTTCCAAAACTTGACCTAAACACCCCTACCTTGCACAAATGGTTTGAAAACTTTACCAAACCCAATCTAACATTAAATAAACCCTAAACCATGACCTTTGGTCATAGGTAAAGAAAATAAAATAAAAAGATGAAATGCACATATGTGCATATGGCCAAAAATACAAATTTGAGCCAAAGACCACCAAACTTGTTTCCATTGCTTGGATTGTTTTCTTATATCATATTAAACCTCAACCACATCAATGAGATCAAGAAAAACCAAATCAAATTGGAAATAAGAAGATTTTCCAATACACATATGTGGATATGGCCATTTTTGCAAATCTTTGAACAAGACCTTTTTAAATGGACTCAATGGTTTGGAAATGTTTCTAAACTAATAAGAATCACCTTAGAGTCAACAAAAGTCAAATTAAATGGAGAGAAATTAAATAGGGAGAAAATCCCAATTTCACTCACATACACATTATGCCAAATTACAAATCTTCACTCTAGGCCATAATTGCTTGCTCTCTTGCTTGTAGAATACTTATATATGATAAACAAACACAATTGCATCAAAGAAACAAGAATCAACCCAAGGCAAATCTCAAAACCTACATACATGTGATAATGGTCAAAATGGAGTTTTATAAAATGTTCCCCACTTTACCCCCTGGTTTTGACTTTTCTTCAAACTAAACTTGGTCAACCATTACCATGTCATCCAAGACCATGTCAAGGTGAGTAACTTTCATGTTGACCACCAAGGTCAGAGTTGACTAGGTTGACCAGTATGAATGTGACAAGTAGTGATGTTAAAACAAAGAGAAGATCATCTCACTTTTGCCATTTTGCAAAACAACTCTAAAATGGACACCACCACCACCAATCTACTGCAAACATTATAAGATTACACTCCACCAAAATTCACTAAAAAATTTCAAAATATAGTTCTTGCGGCCATTTGGTCGAGCACCTTGGGTGCACCTTGCTGCCAACTCTATGCATTGCAAAAACCAGTGGACAATCGACTAAATCATTGACCCTAGGTCATCTCTTGTACTCCCCTGAACCCTCTGCATCTTGCCAAGCACCAGAGATAGGAAATGGTACCTTAAATCATCACCCTTTTTATCAAATCATGTCATGCCGTGGCATGCATGACACACACACATGCAACCCTCCACTCTGGTCCACTCCAACGTGCACGATCATGTCCTGGCCCTTCCTCTCACTCTCCTTCACCTGCTGAACATCTTGGTCGACGATTGTGTGCATCACAAGCGACGGCGCAGCGCGCCCGGACACGCCCACGCACGCCGGAGCGTGCACGGACACGCCCAGCACACTCGGCCACGACGTCGACCGCTCACTGCGTCACCCCGTGCCCCTCTCTCTGCGCCACCGGCTCCCCACGTCACCCTCTACGCCATGGACATGATCGCGGCCCGGGAACCCGTGCGCGACGCCACCATCGATGACCTCCGCCGGTACCCGTGGACGCACCGACCGCTGCTCGCGTCAACTGCATGGTTTTCCTCGCCGTCAAGCTCTCCGTGCTCGCAAGGACGTCGCCAACCCGCTGCGTCATCGCCCAGCTCACTCCTCCTGTAGCGACGTCGCCATGGACGACCTCATCCACCGAGCCGCGGACGTCCTCGCAACTATAAATAGAGGCCACCCCCTTCTCAATTCTCCACACCACTCGCACTCTCTCATCTCGAACCCTCCTCGAGCTCTCTCTCTTCCCAATTTCACCGATAGCTAGCTAATTTCTCACCGGAGTTCTGCGGAGCCGCCGCGGAAGAAGACGACGCTAGGAGCCACCCTGGACGCCGCTTGTACCAGAAGGATCGCCGTCGTCGACAACGTTGCTGCCACCTCGCCGACGATCGCCGGCTCCGGTGAGCCTCCGACCCCCTACGCTCGCCGCCGATGGCCGCGCCTCTCGTCGCCGTCGACGATGAACCCTAGCCGTTGGATTCCCTTCTAATCCCGTGGCTCAGGTTAGATCTTACCGGTTCGGGCGTTATGACTGTGGCCTTTGGGCCCAGCTGTCAGCGGCCGCGTGCTGTGGGCATAGCTGGGCCGGCCCAACTTGTTCTCCTCTCGCTGGCCCATTTCCTTTCCCGCGCTAGCCCGTTAATTCAAATTCGAATAATTCATTTCAGTTTGAATTCTCTGGTACCCTATTGGAAATTGAATAGACTTAAAATCTACCAAACCAAATTTGTGAAATTTTATATCTTTGAAACCTTGTTAAATTATATACCAACCACTGATTGAACCTAGATTTGTTGTAAACTTAAATTAGCAAAAATAACAATGCAGAGCCTTTTTCAACTTCAAATAATTATTTAAAATCAACCATAAATTATTTTGAGATGATTCAAATTCTCATAAATCACAATTCAAATACTCTAATTGTTTCTGTAAAAATATGATATGGTACTGTATATGATCATGGGCTAGATTCAAATAGTGGCTATATGGCCATTTCTAGCTCATTTAAACTATTTCAAAAATAGTATTTAAATTATATGAGGTGTAGCTTCTCACTTAAATCATTACTCCAAGTGATTCAATGTGAGTTGATGACACATGTATTAATGACCCATATGTTCCTATTTGAAAATATTAAATCATTTTCATAGTAGTATTTGAATTGTTCAAAACTATTTATTAAATCAGATGAGATGCTTTGGTCTCATTTAAATCTTGTCTCAACTAAGTTACTATGAGGTAGAGACCATGGTCAATTAAAACCCATATTAAATTAGTTGATGATATTAAATCATTGCAAGGTGTATTAAAATGGTATGAGGTGCTCACCTCATTTAAATCATTTTCTTAAATGATGGTGTGAAGAGGTTGACTTTGGTCAACCTAGGTCACATATTATTCATGAGAGAAATTAACTCTTAATAAGATAATGAGAGGAAATTATTTCTCAAAATAAATAAATAGAATCACTAATAAATATTACAATGAGAGGAAATTATTTCTCAAAGAATTAAATAGAAACCCTAACTAATATTTGTAATGAGAGGAATTTTTTTTTCTCTAAAATAAAACAAGGTCAATCAACATGTTAAGAATGTGGTGATGCTAGAATAACTTGAGTAAGCCATTTGTGTGATTAGTCTAGTACCTCAGTATTGTTTGGTGATTGTATACCTCGTATTCGTTTATAGACGCTAGTACCGAGGAGTACACCGAGGAGGAGGAGGACTACTTTGAAGAAGAAGAGAACTTTGATCACTACTCCAACCAAGGCAAGCTAATACCAATGCAAGCTAGCTCAAGCTAATATTCTTGCAAGTGCAAAGCTCTACAAGAGCAAGGCACCACCACTTTTTACTTTATGCTTAATGATCCCATCCCAAGTTTTACTTTACAAGCTTTATTGCTTTTGGTTTATCAAAGTTTACTTTTTGATTCATGATTCACTTGGTCTAGAGTAGAACAAGATCATCAAATTTAGCCTAGAGCAATGAAAGCTAGATAGCACCCCTCATGACTAGTTGCTAGTGCTAATATAAATAAAATTGACTACTCTAGATGGGAACTTGTGAAATGAAATGACTTTGAAAACCTTGGAATGATGAGTCATTCTATTGAAAGATTTTGAAGGTGAATATGACTTGTGAATGACATGGTGAATTTTACAAAAACTGATGGTTGGGTTCGGATGCGATACCATTCCAATTTTGCAAGTACCCCCACAATACCTGATTATGGGTAGGGCTTAACTGGAAGTTTATGTATCTTAGTATGGGTTCCCTCTAAACAAGCGTCATAGGGGTTATGCCGAGGCTGCCTCCGTTAAATGTGAAATGACGTGAATGAGGTGAATTGTCCGGCCCAAGCCCTGTGCAGTTCCCGGGTTGACTGTCTGTCTTCACTGGGAGGCCAAGCTCATGGGGAGAGGTGCCTATACTAGGGTATGTAAGTGAAAGGTTATGGTTGGTAGTCCGCACACGGAGTGTGATAAATCAGGGCCAGTTAACCCTGACGGATTATTGCAAATATTGTGGCACAAGTGTACGACCTCTGCAGAGTGTAGAACTATTCGAATAGCCGCGTCCACGGTTATGGACGGTTGGAAAGGCCATACTGTTCCGTCATCAGAACTTTTCAAAAATGTGACATGTGAAGGGTGACTTGTGACTTGAAAGGTGAATGGTGAATTTGACTTGAATCACAACAGAGTTGTGGGAATGACACTAATGTTCCCACTTGAGTTACACTACAAGAAAAGTTCTGATAGACAACGTCCCAAAATCGTCAACTAAGGGGCATTTTTCGTCGCCTATGGGCCTAACCCGACGATATGGGTTCCGTTGTCGAAACTGCGTCAGGCAAAGTCCAACGACGATTTTTTCGGTCCGTCGCGCTTGGGCGCCCTTCCGCCACGGAAAATCGGACCGTTGCGGAAGTGTTTTCGGGAGCCCGTTGACTGCGACGTCATGCAAACTGACACGTGGCAGACGCGTTAACTGGCGTTAACGGCGTTAACCGCTGAAACCCCGTGGTAGATGGTAGGCCCACACGAGGCCTGCCACGTCTTAAGCGGGCCGGGCCAGATGACATAGTTTGACCGGTCAACTATATAGCTGGGCTGGTCCATTAGTTACGTGGGCCGGGCCTAACCTCTAATGTTGACTGGTCAAAACTTAAATGGGCCGGCCCATTTATCATGTGGGGTCCACATTACAGCAACTGGGCCGGCCCAAGAAGCAAGTGGGCCGGGCCAAAAACACAGGTGGGTCCCACTGTTAAAGGGCCGGCCCATTTAGTGTTTGGGGTCCACCGTGTAGCAAGTGGGCCGGCCCAACAAGCTAGTGGGCCGGGCCAAAAACACAGGTGGGTCCCACTTTCCAGTTAAAGGGCGGCCCATTTAGTGTGTGGGGTCCACCATATAGCAAGTGGGCCGGCCCAACAAAATAGTGGGCCGGGCCAAAAACACAGGTGGGTCCCACTTTCCTGTTAAAGGGCCGGCCCATTTAGTATGTGGGGTCCACCATATAGCAAGTGGGCTGGCCCACCAAGATAGTGGGCCGGGCCAAAAACACAGGTGGGTCCCACATTCCTGTTAATGGGCCGGCCCATTTGACATGTGGGGTCCACCATATAGCAAGTGGGCTGGCCCGACAAAATAGTGGGCCGGGCCAAAAGCACATGTGGGCCCCACTTTCCTGTTAAAGGGCCGGCCCAATTAGTATGTGGGGTCCGCCATATAGCAAGTGGGCCGGCCCAACAAGATAGTGGGCCGGGCCAAAAACACAGGTGGGTCCCACTTTCCTCTTAAAGGGCCGGCCCATTTAGTACGTGGGGTCCACCAAAGCAAATGGGCTGGCCCAACTAATTAGTGGGCCGGCCCAGTAGTGTGTGGGTCCACCTTAAGCAAGTGGGCCAGCCCAATTATAGTGTGGGGTCCACCGTAAATCAAATGGGCTGGCCCAACTAATTAGTGGGCCGGCCCAGTAGTGGGTGGGGTCCACCTTAAAGCAAGTGGCCAGCCCAATTAGAGTGTGGGGTCCACCTTAAATCAAATGGGCTGGCCCAAGAAGTAAGTGGGCCAGCCCGTTTAGTTGCTGTTTATATGCCGGCATAATATGCGCTTTAGGATTTTGCGGGCAGGCACATATGTGATTTCGCTTAATTGGGCCGTTTAAGGGATGGGAATTCGTGATTTAGATACTGAGAATATTTACGCAGCATTGATTTCTGTCGGATAGCCTCACTTACCACAAGCACCAAAGAAAAAATGCGCGAAAGAACTATAAAAACTAACTAAATATTACATCAGCTGCAAGGCATTGAAAAAATATTACAGAACCCAGAGAAATTGAATGGTAATTAAACCTAGCAATACAATGAAGCGATCCGGCAATCTTTTAAGTTGTCCATGCAGCACCTATATCTGAAACAAAGACATTACAAGTTAAGACAGCAACAATGGAAAGGCAAAGACACTCCAATATTGTTTGGCAAAGAATTTGGAACTCATCATTTCGTCGTTATAACAAGATCATTGTAATGCGCACAATAAGCAAACAAAGAGTGCATGCCGCATACCAACAGCCAATATAACAGAGCATGTTAGAATGAAACAGCAGACTTACTACTGTCGAGTCCCATGCAAACCAACATGTTCAGGGAGTACAAAATTGGTATGAACAACATAGTAGCAGGCTATAAATTTTGTAACAACGACTGAGCAAGATGAAGTTATGATGGCTACATCTACAGAGCAGGGAATGTAAACCAAAAATAGAAGTTACGATGGCAAAAGCTAAAGAGGAGGGAATGTGAACCAACATGTGCCAAGTGCAATTACTTCATTTTGGCCGTGAACTAAATAATACTCCTGAACTTATAGTGAAGGGGATGCAAATCAAGATGTTTCGGGATATAAACTTGTAATGAGCAACACATAGAGGATAGTTAATGCTGGAGCTTAGGATGGACCAGATACAGAATATAGTGGGATCACCTGTGAACTTGTATAAGAGGGAATGCAAACCAATATGTTCAGCTTTCCATATGTGAGCGTCATGCCAAGTCAGAGAAACAAGTCAATAATGCAGCTTTTGAAGAACAAGATGGCACGCAAAATTATTATCTAGTAGTATGACAAGTTTATTTGTACTACAGGCTAGATAGCAGAGTGATAGCATGCCAAACTAAGTCCTTACTTTGTTAGCTTACAATGAACTAGATACAAAACAATGGCATCACCTGTAGTACAGGGAATGCAAGCCAACATGTTCATGGAGTAAAAAATTGGCACAAACAACATAGTAGCAGGCCATAATTTTTGTAACAACGACTGAGCAAGATAAAGTTATGATGGCTAGATCTACAGAGCAGGGAATGTAAACCAAATATAGAAGTTACGATGCCAAAAGCTATAGAGCAGGGAATGCGAACCAACATGTGCAATTACTTAAAATTGGCCATGAACTAAATAATAGCAGGATGTTACTATAATACCTATAATTTTTGTAACAACGACTGAGCAAGATAGAAGTTATGATGGCTACATCTACAGAGCAGGGAATGCAAACCAAAATGTTCAATCGCTTAAAGTTAGCAATGAAGTAGAAAATAGCAAGGTGTTACGGTCATAGCTAGGAATGAACTAAAAGAGCTTCAGACAAACAAGCATCTGAACCCAGAACATGGCGCTAAAACAAGGGACTTACATTAGGAGAAGCACTCTGTGGGAGTCACAGCAGATCTTCCTGGGGTTGATAGATCCGGTGATGAAGTACGCTACATGTGCTACTTGGGGTTGGAGAGACGGCCATTACACTTCATGGTTACTCATCTCGTCTGCAAAAACGTAACGGCGCGTCGTTAGCACAAACAGGTTCCCCCAAGATTAAACAAGAACTTGCAGGCAAGCAATAGAAAAGCGACAGTAGAAGAGTTTAGATCATACACGGCGCCGGTGAAGCAGATCCGGTTCATGCACAGCGGTGTCGGTGAGCAAGATCCGATGCGGTGGACGACGGATCCGGCGAAGCGGCTCCGGTGGGGTGGACGATGCCGCAGCTGAAGCGACTGCGGTAGACTGCTGGATGAGCATATGGTTTCGAGGTTCGGCGGGGATGATCCGGTCCGGTTGATGACGGCGTCGATGAAGCGGCTCCGGCAGGCAGCCGGATGACGAGGATCGCGAGGCCTCGGGTAGGCCAGGGAAGTCCGGCGGGGATGTTCCGGTGCGGTGGTCGTGGAGGTGGGAGAGAGAGGGACTTGGGAAGTTCCGGTGGGTGGTCTCAGAGGAGAGAGTGAGGGAAATGAATTTTTTTTCGGGGAGTTTCCGGAGCTAGGGAGGTGGTGATCGAAAAAAATGACGGGTAGACCCCCCACCAACCGACTTATACATGGACATTGTTGTCATCTTTACGAGGGTAGAATGGGAAGTTAGAAGCGTGTGAAATATTTGTATTTTTCGGGCGGGAAGTTTTGCCGCTGGAATGAGATTTCGAATTTGGCTACAGTCCAAGTAATACAAAAATATGAGACCGTACTAGTACGGCCAAATGTCACATCAATTCATCATCACGTTGAAAATCGGTTACGACGATCATAATTATTGGCCGTTGGCACAACAGTTCTCCAACGCTTGATCCAACGGTCAAAGTTCCTTTTTTTAAGAGAACGGTCAAAATTCATTGGATTCGCTCGGGAACTGCGCGCGCCAAAACGAGTCAGACGAAGATGTTTCTAGAGTTCTCACGGACGCGTCTTGGCGATACATTGAATGCAAATCTTGCAAGGTCAAAAAAAATGCAAATCTTGCAGGATCGTATGTGGCTGCTATGAGCTGAAGTACTCCATGAAACCGTGAACATACATGTAGATGGGAATCCCATGTAGACGATCTGAAGAACGACCCGCTGCATCTTTCACAAATCCATCTACATGACATGATAAACTTTAATTAAGAAGCAGCCACGTAACAATTATTGCCCAAAATCTAACGGGTTCGACAATAAGCTGGTAATTCTCTATTATATATAAACACCAAAAAAATATAGCAAGTAAGAAAGGAGTGTCAATGCCACCAGGACTTACAAAAAAAGGGAATTAGCACTTCGTAATCTCTTTGTTTTTACACATACCTTCTGCTCAGGAATCCAGGGCCTAGGGTCACATCAAGTCATAATCAGAAACCAAAGTCGGTTCCCATGTTCTCCAATTCAAAACGCGTACAAAATATTTCAGTGTGTGAAATAATGTTGAGATTTTGAATTAGAGGGTTGTTAAGCTATTGATTATATGGAGTCGAAATTTGGTAGCATACATAAGTATCTCTGTTCACAACTCGCCTGTACAGAAGCAGGAACAGCTGTTGTGTTGCAGCACAACACAAAGGAGAAGCCACTGTTCCGTTCATTGCACTCAATACAGCGATGAATGAACCAGACCAGTTGACAAGCTTCTAGACCTGGGCTATATGTAGAAAGATGGAAATCAATGGATCACAGAAAATCATCAGTGTCAAGCTTTAATGCACTAGCCAACGCGACCAAAAGTCCGAACTGATGGAAAGGGCTAGGCAATCCACTTTATACATCGCAACAAAAAGTCCAAACTGACAGAAAAGGCTAGACCGGGAGAAGAGAAGAGAAGGTTTGTGAAAGCGATGACTCGAACTTGAGACTATGGGCTCTGATACCACGTCAAGCTTCATCCACGAGCCAACGGAACCACAAGTCAGAACTGATGGAAAGGGCTAGGCAATCCACTTATAATATTAACAATCAGCAGGGTTCCGGTTCAAAAAAATCCACATCACAACAAGGAAACGACCACCAAGATCATAGCAATTGCAGATAAATGCACCTACGAAATATGCTCAGACTAAGGAACCATTTTACAAGACAAAGGTAATGACCTGTCACTGTCCCCGTTCATCTCCAATTATCTAGCAGATACTCTTCTTACTACTTACTAGCATTCCTAACCTGCTCCAGTAGGGCCTCCTTCTGTGCTGCTATCGTTCTAAAATTGTCGACTTCTAGTCTTAGCGCAGCTGATGCAGCTCGTTCTACTTGGAGTTGCTCCTTTAGAACTTGAGCATGCAAATACTTTGACTTGGACATGGACTTGCACTTCAGCAGTCCAGCATTCCGTAAGAAAGTGTTTTTGGCAATGCCTTTCTTTTTTATTGCCATAGAAAATGCCTTCACACATTCTTCATCGGTTTTTTCCAGACCGTTTTTACCGGTTTTTGCCATCTCTAATTTCATATCTTCCTGCAAAAAATTCAGTTCGTACACATGTGTAAACATGATAGTTACTACAGAGAAACTTGCTGATAGTAGATTTATCATGTGTATGACCTACTTTTATTCCTACAGTTTGGCATGTCTGATTCACATCACATGAATTTTAATAAACATATATAATATCATATTGACATGTACTTTACTACTCCTACAAGTTGGGATGTGAGTCGTCACAAAATTTCAATCTTTGAGAAGACTTACAAGAACACTCTGTGCGACTTCTCCAATCACTTCAAGTTTGTTCTTCTGGCATGCTTCAAAAATCTCTGGCAGAGTCATCTCTTTGTTTGGTTCCCTTTTACTTGCATTATGTAACATCTGCATTTTAGTACTACCATTTATAAATCGAATAACGTGGTTGAAATGGAGGATCATAATATAAGCTGCACACTGGTGTATATACTCTGCATGATCTTTTACTAAAATATTTCTAAATAGCAGTATAAAACAACATGTCCTTACTTTTTGCCGAATGTGCACTATAAGGTTACGAGATCCCGTACGGCTAGGTAAAAGTAGTTTACCGCGGTTTTCCTGATTCTGTTTAGCCAAATTCTGCAAAAAGGAGACTAGTGAGACACTGCTATAAATAAGAATCCAAGATGTGATCTGGTCTCAGTCTTACAAATCATACCATATTCTTTGGATCAGACCAGTGCTTCACAAGATCTCCCCACTGTTTGTCAGTCATTTGCTTAAAAGGAGATATAGTTGGAACACTCCCAGTAATCTTTCCAGTGAAGTATTTCTTCTTTAGCCTGCTGCGATACTGGCGCAGACAGTCTGAGAATAGACTGTTGAGAACATGCTTTACTTCCTCTTGGTCCTCATCGAACTCGAACCTTAACTGTTCACAACAATATAAACCGTTGGTGTGATATACATAGATCCAACAACAAGCTAGAAGGAACGGGACGTGCCAATGTGGTATACTAGTATGAGTAACATTACCAAGAGAAAGATGACTTACGTGTAACCTGTGCACTAATTTTTCAAAATGCGCAGAGGTGTCTACGTGCTCTTTCCATGTTGGGAAGATAGGAATTTCATTCCTGACGAAAATTCCTACATCCGATGCTAATTTACAAGATTCTTCTGGGTCCAGTGGCCTTCTGCCACCTACGATAGATGAAAGGCGAAATCTTGATTCCATCCCAGCAAGCTTAGCTACGAACATTTTCCCTACTGTTGGGCCCCTCGTTTTTCTTGATCGTGGTGCAACTACAAAGTTAAGCATTACATCAAGCTATCAAGGTAGGTATATATATATATATCTCTATAAAGTATAACTTTATAACGGAGAATGAAACTATAAGCATTGGAAAATGTACCTTCTTCGGTGTGGGGCTCATCCTCAGGGGAGTTGTCTATGGCAGGACTAATATGGGTCAGTGGGAGATCATCAACAGTTTGTTGATGTTGTGCTAGCAGTGTTTGGCCAGTTGTGGTTGTGTCAGCTGGGACTGGTACAGTGTGTCCTTGGGCAGTATTTCCTACCACAGCTACTGCTGATCCCAATTGTGGCTGAGAAGTTGCCGTGGAAACTTGTTCTGCTGCCAATTGTTGTTGAGAAGTTGCTGTGGAAACTGGTTCTGCTGCCAATTGTGGCTGAGAAGTTGCTGTGGAAACTGGTTCTGCTGCCGATTGTCGCTGGTTGACTGGATTGGTAACAGGTGGCTGATTCAACCGCTTGGGGTGTTCACCACGTTTTTTTATTTCAGTACTCTTAGAATTTTCGTTATTTTCTTCAACTGGTGCCATGAATCGCTGAGACTGTCTAGTAGCAGAAGCAGGTTTCTTTTTTGGTTGCAGCTGTTCTATCACCGATTCAGGTGCCTGTTGATTGGTCTTCCTCTCATTGGTGGTTCCTGCGAAATTCTTACTTGAAGCTGCAGATTCCTAGCACACATAAACGATATTTCAGTCTACATAAGTCCCATATATGATGATATGCAAATGGAATAGAATGAAGAACAGTAAAGGATGACGTGCATGCTGATACATATATATGATGCATTAAGGAGACCTAGAGGTGGCATGTGAACATGTTTGGTGGGATTCAGGATACAAGTATACAACACATGGAAGTTGCAACAGATATCTCAAAGTAAAAACACAGAAATCACCTGGTGGGGTTGAGGAGAATGGTCAGGCAAGGCATCTTCCTGAGTCAGCTCTCCAATGGGCTCAGCAGGATCAAATTGTGAATCATAACATTGTTCTTTATCTTTGGGGAGGGGAAAGGGTTCTTCTCCGATTTTGTTCAGGTTTGCACTAGAGGCAATAGCGTTACAAATGCTTGTGCCCACACGGCTTGCATATCTTCTACATATATTCCGTATCCGTTTCTCTTTTAATTCATTCTTCTGTATTGCAATAATATCTAGCATGCATTACAAAAAAAATGCTAATGAGATGGCGGTGCAAGTAAGCAAAAAAATACTTTTCGAAATCACATGCATAACGAATGCGGCCATATCAACCTTCTTGGAAGTGGGCGCGTGTACGCTTTGGTTTCCTGCCGTCGACCATGGAAGCGCCCATCTCTCCAGTCCGGTGGACGGAAGGAGTCGGGGATTAAGATACGAGAACCCGGCGATGGTGACTGTCGCTGACAAGGCGGCGGTGGAAGTCGGCTACGGAGGAGCTCGTATGGTACAGTGGTCGTCGGTGGGGGTGGGGGAGGTGGAAGCTACTCCGGCTTGCTAAAAAGCAAGGGAGACGGCGGAACGTCGTCGGTCACTACGGTGGCCGATGAGAAGGCAGTAGTGCTGGTGTGGGAGTGGGACAGTGGGCCGGCGCCGGCGTGTGAGATGATCCGGTGGGTCATGCAGGGTGGAAGCGTGAGAGAGAGATGCGGGGTTCGGCGCCGCCGGTGATAGGTCTGAATTGAGCGGTCCGGGGGGATAAGATCGACACTGTACTTATTTCACATCGCTTTGAATTTTGGAAGCGGGGGATTTCGGCGGGAATTTTGGGGCAGAGTTGAAATTATTACTGGTTGCTGGAAAACTGTGGAACCCTAGCCTACGAAATCCCAAGTCTGAAGCTGAGGGCCCTTTTGCTGTGGCTTTTTGGCTTTTGGATTTTGGAAGCCAAAAGAATATAATATTTGTTTTTGGCTTCCAAAATCCAAAAGCCAAAAAGAAAAAAAAAGGCACAACAAAAGGGCCCTGAGTATGTTCGGGTTCAAGGGGATATGCTTGTTGGTTCTTGGGTGCATATGATCTCTTTATTTCGAAATTCATCTTCTATACATTTTGAAATGTCAAAAAAGAATAAAACGAAAAATGCATGTGTACTTCTTCGCTTGCTTTATACACATAAAATATTTCAATGGAAAAATCGAATAGTAATTTGGGCTATGTAAAAAAGAGTTACTCCGTAAAAAAATTGTGCTAACCATAAGGCTTTTTATGAGACATGTTTTCTCTCTTTTTTTACATCGACCATGAAAAAAACTTGTTTTTTTACATCAACCATGAAAAATACTTTTTTTACATCGACCATGAAAAATACTAGGAATTTGCTAAGAGCATCCACAACGTGTAGCCAAAAGTGGTTCCATATTTGATTTTTGGCTTTTTGAACTAGTTCCATACATTGTAGAGGTAGTTCCAAAACCAGAAAAACAGGGAACCGGAGCAAATAGGTGCTCCGATGCCAAATTTCACTTTTGGCATTTGGAACTAGTTCCCTACATTGTGAGAGTAGTTCCATATTGGCTTTATGAGTTGTTTTAGCTTGATGGCGGGACCCACGTTATAAATATTTGGAACCACTACATTGTGGAGCTATTGCTATATTTCACACCAAAGCCAAATTCACCATCGTATCAGATTTGGCAATAGCAACATTGTGGATAGCCTAAAGTTATATTTTCCATCTTGTACACAATTAAAAATATCTTTAAAACAAACAAATCTCTAATGTCTAGGTGTACCATCTCTACTAGTACTAGTATATATACACGTGCCTTGCACGTGAGGGCTCTTTTTTTTAGTGAAACAACTTCGACGCAATAAGAATTCGATCTTTTTTTAACAAAGGAGGGGGGCCCAAGGGCTTGGATACCATTAAGTGCAACAGAGGGGTACATATTACAGATTGCAGTCAATAGTCACTTGGGTTGAAAGCCAATGCAAGCCCGCCTACATGATAGCAGGATTTTGTGAAGCTTTTTAACTTAATTGGTCAAACATGCGAAGCATGTGCCATTTACTTGTACAACTTTATCGGAAAAAAATACTTGTACAAGCTAGTTCCCCTAAGTACTACCAGCACATAAGTAAACAAAAGAACCAGGGACATCATCAACTGAAAACAACAATCTATTCATATAGCGGCTCTTGCATCACCCTTTGAAAATCATCTACCTGCAAAGATGAGTGCAGAGTTTCTGCTCGTGCTTTCACCTGTTCCAAGATCGTCCAGTTGATCTCATGGACATCTGCATCAGCCAAAGCGGTAACCAAGTTGCCAGCCACTAGCTTCTGCAGATCAGCAACAGCATGTAGGCCATCTTGAATTGTAGAATTCCATCCTCGGTTCATTTCTTTGTTCCGCCAAGTGGCCACATCCAAGTCCTTTTGAAGACGCCTAATCTTAGCTTCCCCAGTGCCACATCCTTCTGTTTTGTTCCTACAAACGTTTGCATCACTGGAACTCTGGACATCTGTGCTACAATGCTGCTTG
This sequence comes from Lolium multiflorum, assembly GCA_030979885.1. Classification (NCBI taxonomy): domain Eukaryota; kingdom Viridiplantae; phylum Streptophyta; class Magnoliopsida; order Poales; family Poaceae; genus Lolium; species Lolium multiflorum. Next base: position 165,514,524 of record CM061750.1, read on the forward strand.
GCAGGGACATGAGCAGTCACTTGCTTCTGCGATTTGCCATGCATAAAATCAATCAGCAGATTAAAAGGAAATATGTTGGTTGATTCATGTCACCACTTTCAGCAACCCATGAGTTTCTAAACCTTAAATGGAGTCTAAAACATTGCAATAAAAGGGTGGGTGCATCATTTGGATGCAGAGGCCGGGGCGACCCTATTTTCAAGAAAAAATTAGGAAATCTGAAATCTATATCTATATCTCTACCATCTATACCACTCCACTCCTGTTGACAGTTTGATCTCTTTCAGTACATTAGATTATGTCATGTTTAAAACACTATTATAAAATTACCTCCTTAATGTTGAGCTCAGGAGGATCCAGATGTGCTGATCCTAGGCGGCCACTCAAATGATTGCTTGCTAGAACAATAGGACCAAATCCCGCCTCCTTTCTACCAATGTCTGCATCACTGGCGCGCTCACTGTCTTTGTTAGGAACATGAGCAGTGGCTAGCTGCTGCAAATCAAAGTTCATCAAATCAATCAGCAAACAAGACATATGAAATTTGAGCAGTGCGGCTAAATACCTTCTTCAGCAGCTGCCCCACGGAATCGTCCTTTTGGCGGCACATCACACGTGTGAAAAATCTCGGCAACGACTTGGGGTGCGGTGATTTTGTCCCATTCCACAGTATGCCGAGCTTGGCTGCAATTATCATATTCTGCAAGATATTTTGCCTCCGAGATTCTTCGTAGGCATTCTCGAGGGGAATATCTAGCAGGCATTACAAAAAAAACAGATGCTAATAACAAGCAGTGGAAGCAAGCAATAAACTAGTCTCGGAAATCAAATACGGAGTACATAACAAAAGCTGCCGGACAAAGTGTTCAACCTTGGTCGACTGGGGAGGTGGCGCGTTGGCCGTTCGGTTTGGTTCGGTGGATCATGGTGGCGCTTTGTGTACCGATCTCGCCGGCCGGTAAGATGAACCAGTGAGTCGGGGAAGCAGATCCGACGAAGCGGACGGAGTGTGGTTGACGGCGTCGCTGAGCTGGCTCCGGTGCGGTGGATGTCGGCTACGGATGGAGGACTGAGAGGGAGCGAGACGGACTAGGTGCGAGGTAGGGAGAGAGGCCCTTGCTTGTCCGTGGGTGGGGCTGGATATAGGGGAAATGAAAGCCTTAGAAGATAGCATCCTGCTAATTTATGGTGCTGAACTAGAAAATCCCGCCAATATATGGTGCTGAATTGCGGGCGGCTCATAGCTTGTGCACAAATAAAATGGGAAAATCCAAAAAATGTAGTTCAACAAAAAAAACTCTAGTAGGCAAAGTCGCTAGCTCGCCATGAGAAGATGCACTCCGCCAAAAAAATGTCATGACAAGCTAGTTTGCTATGGATCTTGCATTAACCCTGCTCGATAAAATGGTGGGCAAAAAAAGACAAGCTAAATCAAAAATAATGGTGGTAGAAAGATGTAACTCTCAAATGTAAACTCTACTAAACAGGGCCAGCTCAAAAATATGCCTCATATTATTAGTACTTCCTCCGGTCCATATTAACTGCCACTAACATACATCGAGAAACAAAAAAGAGAAATCTGTCATGAATAGTTCCCGAATTCAAATCTGAGTTTCTCTGTAGACTATTCCCATCTGAGTTTCTCTTTTTTGTTTCTCGATGTATGTTTCGAATTTTGATCTGAAATTTTTAGGGGTTATCTTAATATGAGCTGTGAACGTGCATGATTTGTTTCAGATTTTTTTCGCAATGTTTAAATTTGGATTTAGGCCGCATGTCACCTCGCTACCGCTCGAGAAATGGAGCCCCTCTCCGCTGGGCTCCATAAAAGCTTCACTGCTCGTGTCAGACTGTTGAAGACACTGGCAAGTGCATGTCAGGGGGACAGAGAATAAATTTCGTCCACGCGTCGGCGCGTGCTGTCTACCCCAAACCCTAAACTCTGTCTTTATGAAGTCAAGCATGCATGAAGAGAAGTGGTTTTTGGTTTCAAACATGGAAATTTCAAAAACCCTCTCAAGAGCTACATTTTGGAGTGACTAATTTTTCATATTCATGATTTAAACTTGTTTAAATGGGCATAAAAATAGGCATAAAATTCAAAATAAATCAAAATAAATGAAAAACCAAGGCACATAGTCTTCTTATGTCATATAGTAAGCATTCAATTAAGTTGATAAACAAGGTCTAGACATATTCGAACCAGAAAAATCATGTATCTACCCCTAACCCTAAACTCTGTCTTATGAAGTCAAGCATGAAGAGATGTGGTTTTTGGTTTCAAACATGGAAATTTCGAAAACCCTCCCAAGAGCTTCATTTTGGAGTGACTAAGAAGCATACATGCTTACTTTTTCATATTCATGTTTTAAACTTGTTCAAATCTTGGTCAAACCTAGGATTTGACCAAGATTCAAATGGGCATAAAAATTCAAAAAAATGAAGAAAAAAATGAAAAACCAAGGTCTTCTTATGTCATATAGTAAGCATTCAATTAAGTTGATAAACAAGGTCTAGACGTTTTAAACCTGAAAAATCATGTATCTACCCCCTAACCCTAAACTCTGTCTTATGAAGTCAAGCATGCATGGTGAAGAGAAGTGGTTTTTGGTTTCAAACATGGAAATTTTAAAAACCCTCCCAAGAGCTTCATTTTGGGGTGACTAAGAAGGATACATGATTACTTTGTCATATTCATGTCTTAAACTTGTTTAAGTCATGGTCAAACCTAGGATTTGACCAAGATTCAAATGGGCATAAGAATTCAAAAAAAACAAAGCACATAGTCTGTGTATGTCATATAGTAAGCATTCAAGTTGATAAACAAGGTCTAGACATATTCAAACCAGAAAAATCATGGAAATTTCAAAAACCTCCCACGAGCTTCATTTTGGAGTGACTAAGAAGGATCGATGCAGGTTACTTTTCATATTATTCATGTTTTAAACTTGTTTAAATCTTGGTCAAACCTAGGATTTGACCAAGATTCAACAAATGGGGATAAAAAAATGAAAACCCAATGCACATAGTCTTCTTATGTCATATAATAAGCATACAATTAAGTTGATAAACAAGGTCTAGACATATTCAAACCAAAAAAAACATGTATGTGGCTACCCCTAACCCTAAACTCTGTCTTATGAAGTCAAGCATGAAGAGATGTGGTTTTTGGTTTCAAACATGGAAATTTCAAAAACCCCTTCCAAGAGCTTCATTTTGGAGTGACTAAGAAGCATACATGCTTACCTTTTCATATATATTCATGTTTTAAACTTGTTCAAATCTTGGTCAAACCTAGGATTTGACAAAGATTCAAATGGGCATAAAAATTCAAATAAAATGAATACCAAGGTCTTCTTATGTCATATAGTATGTGCGCATTCACTTAAGTTGATAAACAAGGTCTAGACATATTAAACCTGAAAAATCATGCATGTATCTACCCCTAACCCTAAACTCTGTCTTATAAAGTCAAGCATGCATGGTGAAGATAAGTGGTTTTTGGTTTCAAACATGGAAATTTCAAAAACCCTCCTAATTAAGAGCTTCATTTTGGAGTGACTAAGAAGGATACATGCTTACTTTTACATATTCATGTTTTAAACTTGTTTAAGTCGTGGTCAAACCTAGGATTTGACCAAGATTTAAATGGGCATAAAAATTCAAAAACAAAATCAAAAACCAAAGCAAGTCTTTGCATGTCATATAGTAAGCATTCAAGTTGATAAACAAGGTCTAGACATATTCAAACCAGAAAATCATGTATATATCTACCCCTAACCCTAAACTCTATCTTTATGAAGTCAAGCATGCATGAAGAGAAGTGGTTTTAGGTTTCAAACATGGAAATTTCAAAAACCATCCCAAGAGCTACATTTTGGAGTGACTAAGAAGGATATATAGATGCTTAATTTTGCATATTCATGATTTAAACTTGTTCAAATCTTGGTCAAACCTATGATTTGACCAAGATTCAAATGGGCATTAAAAAATAGAAAAATGAAAAACCAAAGCACATAATCTTCTTATGTCATATAGTAAGCATTAAAGTTGATAAACACAAGGTCTAGACATATTCAAACCATACAAATCATGTATCTACCCCTAACCCTAAACTCTGTCTTATGAAGTCAAGCATGAAGAGATGTGGTTTTTGGTTTCAAACATGGAAATTTCAAATACCCTTCCAAGAGCTTCATTTTGGAGTGACTAAGAAGCATACATGCTTACCTTTTCATATTCATGTTTTAAACTTGTTCAAATCTTGGTCAAACCTAGGATTTGACCAAGATTCAAATGGGCATAAAAATTCAAAAAAAATGAATACCAAGATCTTCTTATGTCATATAGTATGCGCGCAATCAATTAAGTTGATAAACAAGGTATAGACATATTAAACCTGAAAATCATGTATCTACCCCTAACCCTAAACTCTGTCTTATAAAGTCAAGCATGCATGGTGAAGATAAGTGGTTTTTGGTTTCAAACATGGAAATTTCAAAAACCCTCCTAATTAAGAGCTTCATTTTGGAGTGACTAAGAAGGATACATGCTTACTTTTTCATATTCATGTTTTAAACTTGTTTAAATCTTGGTCAAACCTAGGAAAATCATAAATATATCTACCCCTAACCCTAAACTTTGTCTTATGAAGTCAATCATGAAGAGAAGTGGTTTTGGGTTTCCTACATGGAAATTTCAAAAACCTCCCAAAAACTTCATTTTAGAGTGACTAAGAACGATACATGCTTCCCTTTTCATTTTCATGTTTTAAACTTGTTTACATTATCTTGGTCAAATCTAGGATTTGACAAGATTCAAATGGGCATCAAAATAAAAAAATCAGAAAAATGAAAAACCAAAGCACATAGTTTTATTATGTCATATAGTAAGCATTAAAGTTGACAAACAAGGTCTAGACATATTCAACCAGACAAATCATGTATCTATACCCCCTAACCCCTAAACTATGTCTTATGAAGTCAAACATGAAGAGAAGTGGTTTTGGGTTTCAAACATGGAAATTTCAAATACCCTTCCAAGAGCTTCATTTTGGAGTGGCTAAGAAGCATACATGCTTACCTTTTCATATTCATGTTTAAACTTGTTCAAATCTTGGTCAAACCTAGGATTTGACCAAGATTCAAATGGGCATAAAAATAAAAAAAAAAAATGAAAAACCAAAGCACATAGCTTTCTTATGTTATATAGTAAGCATTCAAGTTGATAAACAAGGTCTGACATATTCAAACCAGAAAAATCATGTATCTACCCCTAACCCTAAACTCTGTCTTATGAAGTCAAGCATGAAGAGATGTGGTTTTTGGTTTCAAACATGGAAATTTCGAAAACCCTTCCAAGAGCTTCATTTTGGAGTGACTATTTAAGAAGCATACATGCTTACCTTTTCATATTCATGTTTTAAACTTGTTCAGATCTTGATCAAAACTAGGATTTGACCAAGATTCAAATGGGCATAAAAATTCAAAAAAAATGAATACCAAGATCTTCTTATGTCATATAGTATGTGCGCATTCAATTAAATTGATAAACAAGGTCTAGACATATTAAACCTGAAAATCATGTATCTACCCCTAACCCTAAACTCTGTCTTATAAAATCAAGCATGCATGGTGAAGATAAGTGGTTTTTGGTTTCAAACATGGAACTTTCAAAAACCCTCCTAATTAAGAGCTTCATTTTGGAGTGACTAAGAAGGATACATGCTTACTTTTTCATATTCATGTTTTAAACTTGTTTAAATCTTGGTCAAACCTAGGAAAATCATGTATATATCTACCCCTAACCCTAAACTCTGTCTTATGAAGTCAATAATGAAGAGATCGAAGTGGTTTTGGGTTTCCTACATGGAAATTTCAAAAACCTCCCAAAAACTTCATTTTAGAGTGACTAAGAACGATACATGCTTCCCTTTTCATTTTCATGTTTTAAACTTGTTTAAATTATCTTGGTCAAATCTAGGATTTGACAAGATTCAATGCAAATGGGGGCATCAAAATAAAAAAATCAGAAAAATGAAAAACCAAAGCACATAGTTTTCTTATGTCATATAGTAAGCATTAAAGTTGACAAACAAGGTCTAGACATATTCAAACCAGACAAATCATGTATCTATACCCCCTAACCCCTAAACTATATATGTCTTATGAAGTCAAGCATGAAGAGAAGTGGTTTTGGGTTTCAAACATGGAAATTTCAAAAACCTCCCAAAAGCTTCATTTTAGAGTGACTAAGAAGGATACATGCTTACCTTTTCATTTTCATGTTTTAAACTTGTTCAAATCTTGGTCAAACTTAGGATGCCTCTCTCTTGACAAAGAAGATGGCTGGGAGTTTGCCTACCTAGCGTACGTGACTTGTTCTCACTGAAGTGTGGGACCTCACGCATGGGAACCACACGTAAGTGACAGACTTGTTGCTCTAATAACTCGGGTGATCATTATACTGTATTAGTACATAGTTTCCTATGGATCCTTCTTAGTCACTCCAAAATGAAGCTCTTTGGGAGGGTTTTTGAAATTTCCATGTTTGAAACCAAAAATAAGAAGACTATGTGCCTTGATTTTTCATTTTTTTAAAATTTTGCCAATTTGAATCTTGGTCAAATCCTAGGTTTGACCATGATTTAAACAAGTTTAAAACATGAATATGAAAAATTAAGCATGTATCCTTCATAGTCACTCCAAAATGAAGCTCTTGAGAGGGTTTTTGAAATTTCCATGTTTGAAACCAAAAAAACCGCGTACTTCTCTTCATGCTTGACTTCATAAGAGAGAGTTTGGGGATAGGGGTAGCTTGATACATGAATTTTCTGGTTTGAATATGTCTAGACCTTGTTTATCAACTTAATTGAATGCTTACTAGTAGATGACATAAGATGACTATGTGCATTGGTTTTTCATTTTATTGTTTTTTTGAATTTTTATGCCCATTTGAATCTTGGTCAAATCCTAGGTTTGACCATGATTTAAACAAGTTTAAAACATGAATATGAAAAATTAAGCATCTATCCTTCTTAGTCACTCCAATATGTAGCTCTTGGGAGGGTTTTTGAAATTTCCATGCTTGAAACCAAAAACCACTTCTCTTCATGCATGCTTGACTTCTTCATAAGACAGAGTTTAGGGTTAGGGGGTAGATACATGATTTTCCTGCTTTGAATATGTGTAGACCTTGTTTATCAAATTAATTGAATGCTTACTATATAACATATAAGAAGGCCTTGTTTTTTTTTGAACTTTTATACCCATTTGAATCTTGGTCAAATCCTTGGTTCCACCAAGATTTGAATAAGTTAAAAACATGAATATGAAAAAGTAAGCATGTATGCTTCTTAGTCACTTCAAAATGAAGCTCTTGGGAGGGTTTTTGAATTTCCATGTTCGAAACCAAAAACCACAAATCTTCATGCTTGACTTCATGAAACAGAGTTTAGGGTTAGGGGTAGATACATGCGTGATTTAAACAAGTTTAAAACATGAATATGAATATGAAATTTTTTGCCCATTTGAATCTTGGCCAAATCCTAGGTTTGACCATGATTTAAACAAGTTTAAAACATGAATATGAAAAATTAAGCATGTACCATTCGTAGTCACTCCAAAATGAAGCTCTTGAGAGGGTTTTTGAAATTTCCATGTTTGAAACCAAATAACCACGTACTTCTCTTCATGCTTGACTTCATAAGACAGAGTTTGGGGTTAGGGTTAGCTTGATACATGAATTTTCTGGTTTGAATATGTCTAGACATTGTTTATCAACTTAATTGAATGCTTACTAGATGACATAAGATGACTATGTGCATTGGTTTTTCATTTTTTTTGAATTTTTATGCCCATTTGAATCTTGGTCAAATTCTAGGTTTGACCATGATTTAATCAAGTTTAAAACATGAATATGAAAAATTAAGCATCTATCCTTCTTAGTCACTCCAATATGTAGCTCTTGGGAGGGTTTTTGAAATTTCCATGCTTGAAAACCAAAAACCACTTTTCTTCATGCATGCTTGACTTCATAAGACATAGTTTAGGGTTAGGGGGTAGATACATGATTTTCCTACTAGTTTGAATATGTCTAGACCTTGTTTATCAATTTAATTGAATGCTTACTATATGACATGAGCAGACCTTGGTTTTAATTTTTTTATACCCATTTGAATCTTCGTCAAATCGTAGGTTTGTTGACCAAGATTTGAACAAGTTTAAAACATGAATATGAAAAAGTAAGCATGTATGCGTCTTAACTAGTCACTCCAAAATGAAGCTCTTGGGAGGGTTTTTGAAATTTCCATGTTTGAAACCAAAAACCACTTCTTCTCTTCATGCTTGACTTCATAAGTCAGGGTTAATTTAGGGATATATAGGGGGTAGATACATGATTTTTCTGGTTTGATATGTCTAGACCTTGTTTATCAACTTAATTGAATGCTTACTATATGACATAAGAAGACTACGTGACTTGTGCTCACTGAAGTGTGGGACCTCACGCATGGGAACCACACGTACGTAAGTGACAGACTTGTTGCTCTAATAACTCGGGTGATCATTATACTGTATTAGTACATAGTTTCCTATGGATCCTTCTTAGTCACTCCAAAATGAAGCTCTTTGAGAGGGTTTTTGAAATTTCCATGTTTGAAACCCAAAACAACTTCTCTTCATACTTGACTTCATAAGACAGAGTTTAGGGTTAGGGGTAGATACATGATTTGTCTGGTTTGAATACGTCTAGACCTTGTTTATCAACTTTAATGCTTACTATATGACATAAGAAGACTATGTGCTTTGGTTTTTCATTTTTCTGATTTTTTCTATTTTTGATGCCCATTTGAATCTTGGTCAGATCCTAGGTTTTACCAAGATTTAAACAAGTTTAAAACATGAAAATGAAAAGGGAAGCATTTATCCTTCTTAGTCACTCTAAATGAAGTTTTTGGGAGGTTTTTGAAATTTCCATGTTTGAAACCCAAAACCACTTCTCTTCATGCTTGACTTCATAAGACATAGTTTAGGGTTAGGGGTACATACATGATTTGTATGTTTTGAATATGTCTAGACCTTGTTTATCAACTTGAATGCTTACTATATGACATAAGAAAACTACGTATGTGCTTTGGTTTTTCATTTTTCTGTTTTTTTTTCAATTTTCCGCCCATTTGAATCTCTGTCAAATCCTAGGTTTGACCAAGATTTAAACAAGTTTAACACGTGAAAACGAAAAGGTAAGCATGGATCCTTCTTAGTCACTCCAAAATGTACCAATTGATAGATGTGTTAACTTTGCTTCATGGAAAAAATAATGTCATGTAAATGAGTTAACTTGGATTTCCTACCCTTGAATCCATAGGAAACTTTGTTCTAATGCACTATAATAATCAACCGAGTTTTTACACCAACAGGTCTGTCACTTACGTGTGGTGCCCATGCGTGAGGTCCCACACTTCAGTGAGCACAAGTCACGTGCAATAGGTACGCAAACTCCCAGCCATTTTCTTTGTCAAGAGAAGACGCATCAGGATGCGTATTGGAAGTCTGTGGGTCCTTCAGGATCCTTCGGTTGTCCCTCTCACAAAAAATCTCTCTCATTCTCGGCCTCGCTCGACTCGCTCGCTCGCTCGCTCGCACCTCCTGCTCACTGACAAACCCTGCACAAAAGTCAACATCATCACCCGAAAAAGGGGAGACACCATAATGCTCTCCCTCCTTCTTCTCTCCTTCCGAGTGATCCCTCTTCCTCCGAGTTTCACTCGACGGGCAAACACATATGTGCTGCATAGTAATAATAAAAAGGTACTACAGAAAATTCGACCTACGAATCTATAATTAAATATACTAGGTTAAACTAGGGTTTTGCCCAGTACTACAGATCAAGGTTCAAAAAATCCAACTACGGGGTTCGAACAACCCCATTTCTAATCAAAGATTTTTTTCGACGTCATCCAAATGGCCTCAAACTATAGCATGGGCGGATCCAGACTATAGCCAAGGGGGGCAGCCGCCCCCGCTCAATTTTCTGAAACCTTGTAATATGATATTTGCATCACTTATCATATGTTTGCCCCCTCTAAAAATTTATCCTAGGTCCGCCCCTAAACTGTAGGGTTAGCATCTAGTGCAGTATGTGTGAACATGTATGCACTATGTGTGCTATAACTTGTATGTCTTTCAAATTTGAACCAAATTTGAATAAGTGTAAAATATTTGAAATGGGGCTTTTGGCTTAAACGTTTGAAACCCAAAACGACTTCTCTTCATGCTAGACTTCATAAGACCGAGTTTATCAACTTGAATGCTTACGATATGACATAAGAAGACTATGTACTTTGGTTTTCATATTTCTGATTTTTAAAATTTTGTGTCCATTTGAATCTTGGTCAAATCCTAGGTTTGACCAAGATTTAAACAAGTTTATAACATGAAAATGAAAAGGTAATCATGGAAATGATATTTGCATCACTTACCATATGTTTGCCCATTTGAATCTTGTCAAATCCTAGATTTGACCAAGATAATTTAAACAAGTTTAAAACATGAAAATGAAAAGGGAAGCTTGTATCCTTCTTAGTCACTCTAAAATGAAGTTTGGGGAGGTTTTTGAAATTTCCATGCTTGAAACCAAAAACCACTTCTCTTCATGCTTGACTTCATAAGACAAAGTTTAGGGTTAGGGGTAGATACATGATTTTTCTGGTTTGAATATATGTCTAGACCTTATTTATCAACTTAATTGAATGCTTACTATATAACATAAGAAGACCTTGTTTTTTTATTTTGTTTTTTAATTTTTATACGGATTTGAATCTTGGTCAAATCCTTGGTTTCACCAAGATTTGAATAAGTTTAAAACATGAATATGAAAAAGTAAGCATGCATGTATGCTTCATAATTAATCACTTCAAAATGAAGCTCTTGGGAGGGTTTTTGAAATTTCCATGTTTGAAACCAAAAAACCACATATCATCATGCTTGACTTCATGAGACAGAGTTTAGGTTAGGGGGTAGGTACATGATTTCTCTGGTTTGAATATGTCTAGAGACCTTGTTTATCAACTTAATTGAATGCTTACAATATAACATAAGAAGACTATGTGCCTTGGTTTTTCATTTTTTGTTTTTTTAAATTATGCCCATTTGAATCTTTGTCAAATCCTAGGTTTGACCATGATTTAAACAAGTTTAAAACATGAATATGAAAAAGTAAGCATGTATCCTTCGTAGTCACTCCAAAATGAAGCTCGATCTTGAGAGGGTTTTTGAAATTTCCATGTTTGAAACCAAAAAACCACATACCTATCTTCATGCTTGACTTCATAAGACAGAGTTAATTAGGGGTTAGGGGTAGCTTGATACATGATATTTCTGGTTTGAATATGTCTAGACCTTATTTATCAACTTAATTGAATGCTTACTATATGACATAAGAAGACCTTGGTTTTCATTTTTTATACCCATTTGAATCTTGGTCAAATCATAGGTTTGACCAAGATTTGAACAAGTTTAAAACATGAATATGAAAAAGTAAGCACGTACGTATGCTTCTTAGTCACTCCAAAATGAAGCTCTTGGGAGGGTTTTTGAAATTTCCATGCTTGAAACCAAAAACCACTTCTCTTCATGCATGCTTGACTTCATAAGACAGAGTTTAGGGTTAGGGGTAGATACCTAATTTTCTGGTTTGAATATGTGTAGACCTTGTTTATCAAAATAATTGAATGCTTACTATATAACATAAGAAGACCTTGTTTTTTTTTGAATTTTTATACCCATTTGAATCTTGGTCAAATCCTTGGTTCCACCAAGATTTGAATAAGTTAAAAACATGAATATGAGAAAGTAAGCATGTATGCTTCTTAGTCACTTCAAAATGAAGCTATTGGGAGGGTTTTTGAATTTCCATGTTCGAAACTAAAAACCACATATCTTCATGCATGCATGCTTGACTTCATGAAACAGAGTTTAGGGTTAAGGGTAGATACATGCATGATTTTTCTTGTTTGAATATGTCTAGACCTTGTTTATCAACTTAATTGAATGCCTACTATATAACATAAGAAGACCTTTTTTTTAATTTTTATACCCATTTGAATCTTGGTCAAATCCTAGGTTTCACCAAGATTTGAATAAGTTTAAAACATGAATATGAAAAGGTAAGCATGCATGTATGCTTCTTAATTAATCGCTTCGAAATGAAGCTCTCGAGAGGGTTTTTGAAATTTCCATGTTTGAAACAAAAAAACCACGTACTTCTCTTCATGCTTAACTTCATAAGACAGAGTTTGGGGATAGGGGTAGCTTGATACATGATTTTTCTGGTTTGAATATGTCTAGACCTTGTTTATCAACTTAATTGAATGCTTACTAGATGACATATATAAGATGACTATGTGCATTGGTTTTTCATTTTATTGTTTTTTTTGAATTTTTATGCCCATTTGAATCTTGGTCAAATCCTAGGTTTGACCATGATTTAAACAATTTAAAACATGAATATGAAAAATTAAGCATGTATCCTTCGTAGTCACTCCAAAATGAAGCTCGATCTTGAGAGGGTTCACTACAAGAAAAGTTCTGATAGACAACGTCTCAAAATCGTCCGCTAAGGGGTATTTTTCGTCGCCTATGGGCCTAACCCGACGATATGGGTTCCGTTGTGGAAACTGCGTCAGGCAAAGTCCAACGACGATTTTTTCGGTCCGTCGCGCTTGGGCGCCCTTCCGCCACGGAAAATCGGACCGTTGCGGAAGTGTTTTCGGGAGCCCGTTGACTGCTGACGTCATGCAAACTGACACGTGGCAGACGCCGTTAACTGCCAGTTAACGGCGTTAACCGGCTGAAACCCCGTGGTAGATGGTAGGCCCACACGAGGCCTGCCACGTCTTAAGCGGGCCGGGCCAGATGACATAGTTTGACCGGTCAACTATATAGCTGGGCCGGTCCATTAGTTACGTGGGCCGGGCCTAACCTCTAAGGTTGACTGGTCAAAACTTAAATGGGCCGGCCCATTTAACATGTGGGGTCCACCTTACAGCAACTGGGCCGGCCCAAGAAGCAAGTGGACCGGGCCAAAAACACAGGTGGGTCCCACTTTCCTGTTAAAAGGCCGGCCCATTTAGTGTGTGGGGTCCACCGTATAGCAAATGGGCCGGCCCAACAAGCTAGTGGGTCCCACTTTCCAGTTTAAAGGGCCGGCCCATTTCGTTTGTGGGGTCCACCATACAGCAAGTGGGCCGGCCCAACAAAATAGTGGGCCGGGCCAAAAATACAGGTGGGTCCCACTTTCCTGTTAAAGGGCCGGCCCATTTAGTATGTGGGGTCCACCATATAGCAAGTGGGCTGGCCCAGCAAGATAGTGGGCCGGGCCAAAAACACAGGTGGGTCCCACTTTCCTGGTAAAGGGCCGGCCCAATTAGTATGAGGGGTCCACCATATAGCAGGTGGGCCGGCCCAACAAGATAGTGGGCCGGGCCAAAAACACAGGTGGGTCCCACTTTCCTCTTAAAGGGCCGGCCCATTTAGTATGTGGGACCACCATATAGCAAGTGGGCCGGCCCAACAAGATAGTGGGCCGGGCCAAAAACACATGTGGGTCCCACTTTCCTGTTAAAGGGCCGGCCCAACTAGTATGTGGGTTCCACCATATAGCAAGTGGGCCGGCCCAACAAGATAGTGGGCCGGGCCAAAAACACAGGTGGGTCCCACTTTCCTCTTAAAGGGCCGGCCCATTTATTATGTGGGGTCCACCAAAAAAGCAAATGGGCTGGCCCAACTAATTAGTGGGCCGGCCCAGTAGTTGGTGGGGTCCACCTTAAAGCAAGTGGGCCAGCCCAATTAGTGTGTGGGGTCCACCGTAAATCAAATGGGCTGGCCCAAGAAGTAAGTGGGCCAGCCCGTTTAGTTGCTGTTTATATGCCGGCATAATATGCGCTTTAGGATTTTGCGGGCAGGCACATATGTGATTTCGCTTAATTGGGCCGTTTAAGGGATGGGAATTCGTGATTTAGATACTGAGAATATTTACGCAGCATTGATTTCTCTCGGATAGCCTCACTTACCACAAGCACCAAAGAAAAAATGCGCGAAAGAACTATAAAAACTAACTAAATATTACATCAGCTGCAAGGCATTGAAAAAAATATTACAGAACCCAGAGAAATTGAATGGTAATTAAACCTAGCAATACAATGAAGCGATCCGGCAATCTTTTAAGTTGTCCATGCAGCACCTATATCTGAAACAAAGACATTACAAGTTAAGACAGCAACAATGGAAAGGCAAAGACACTACAATATTGTTTGGCAAAGAATTTGGAACTCATCATTTCGTCGTTATAACAAGATCATTGTAATGCGCACAATAAGCAAACAAAGAGTGCATGCCGCATACCAACAGCCAATATAACAGAGCATGTTAGAATGAAACAGCAGACTTACTACTGTCGAGTCCCATGCAAACCAACATGTTCAGGGAGTACAAAATTGGCATGAACAACATAGTAGCAGGCTATAAATTTTGTAACAACGACTGAGCAAGATGAAGTTATGATGGCTACATCTACAGAGCAGGGAATGTAAACCAAAAATAGAAGTTACGATGGCAAAAGCTAAAGAGGAGGGAATGTGAACCAACATGTGCCAAGTGCAATTACTTCACTTTGGCCGTGAACTAAATAATACTCCTGAACTTATAGTGAAGGGGATGCAAATCAAGATGTTTCGGGATATAAACTTGTAATGAGCAACACATGGAGGATAGTTAATGCTGGAGCTTAGGATGGACCAGATACAGAATATAGTGGGATCACCTGTGAACTTGTATAAGAGGGAATGCAAACCAATATGTTCAGCTTTCCATATGTGAGCGTCATGCCAAGTCAGAGAAACAAGTCAATAATGCAGCTTTTGAAGAACAAGATGGCACGCAAAATTATTATCTAGTAGTATGACAAGTTTATTTGTACTACAGGCTAGATAGCAGAGTGATAGCATGCCAAACTAAGTCCTTACTTTGTTAGCTTACAATGAACTAGATACAAAACAATGGCATCACCTGTAGTACAGGGAATGCAAGCCAACATGTTCATGGAGTAAAAAATTGGCACAAACAACATAGTAGCAGGCCATAATTTTTGTAACAACGACTGAGCAAGATAAAGTTATGATGGCTAGATCTACAGAGCAGGGAATGTAAACCAAATATAGAAGTTACGATGCCAAAAGCTATAGAGCAGGGAATGCGAACCAACATGTGCAATTACTTAAAATTGGCCATGAACTAAATAATAGCAGGATGTTACTATAATACCTACAGTATAATTTTTGTAACAACGACTGAGCAAGATAGAAGTTATGATGGCTACATCTACAGAGCAGGGAATGCAAACCAAAATGTTCAATCGCTTAAAGTTAGCAATGAAGTAGAAAATAGCAACGTGTTACGGTCATAGCTAGGAATGAACTAAAAGAGCTTCAGACAAACAAGCATCTGAACCCAGAACATGGCGCTAAAACAAGGGACTTACATTAGGAGAAGCACTCTGTGGGAGTCACAGCAGATCTTCCTGGGGTTGATAGATCCGGTGATGAAGTACGCTACATGTGCTACTTGGGGTTGGAGAGACGGCCATTACACTTCATGGTTACTCATCTCATCTGCAAAAACGTAACGGCGCGTCGTTAGCACAAACAGGTTCCCCCAAGATTAAACAAGAACTTGCAGGCAAGCAATAGAAAAGCGACAGTAGAAGAGTTTAGATCATGCACTGCGCCGGTGAAGCAGATCCGGTTCATGCACAGCGGTGTCGGTGAGCAAGATCCGATGCGGTGGACGACGGATCCGGCGAAGCGGCTCCGGCGGGGTGGACGATACCGCAGCTGAAGCGACTGCGGTAGACTGCTGGATGAGCATATGGTTTCGAGGTTCGGCGGGGATGATCCGGTCCGGTTGATGACGGCGTCGATGAAGCGGCTCCGGCAGGCAGCCGGATGACGAGGATCGCGAGGGCTCGGGTAGGCCAGGGAAGTCCGGCGGGGATGTTCCGGTGCGGTGGTCGTGGAGGTGGTAGAGAGAGGGACTTGAGAAGTTCCGGTGGGTGGTCTCAGATGAGAGACTGAAGGAAATGTATTTTTTTTGGGAGGGTTTCCGGGCTAGGGAGGTGGTGATCGAAAAAATGACGGGCAAACCCCTCACCAACCGACTTTGCTGTCATCTCCACAGGGGTAGAATGGGAATTTGGAAGCGTGTGAAATTTTTGTATTTTGTGGGCGGGAAGTTTTGCCGCTATGAGATTTTGAATTTCGCTAAGGTACAAGTATAATGATAAAAAATTGTGACACCGTACTAGTACCTCTGTTCATGGCCGAGTGCAAAATCAAATCATCATCACGTTGAATATAGGTCACTACCATGATCATGATCTATCTTCTTAATCCCATTCAAAAATGCGTTTGAAATATTTCAGGATTGGTGGGAGATTTTGCCGCCCGACAGAGATTAAATTAAACCACACGTTCGACAATTCAAACTTGAGACCTTGGCTATGATACCATTTAAGTTCGAACTGATTCAAAAAAGGCTAGGCAATTAATTTATATAACATCCACAGGAACAACTACCAAGTTGATCCCAACCGCAGATAAATGCATCCACCAACAAAAGTCTGAACGGTGCCTTAATCTAAGGAAACATTTCACAAGACCAATGTACTCACTATGTTAGTGTTCATCTCCAATTATCTATGGCATTTTCTTAGTCTTTGGGAGATTATAACGAACTTGATTGGCCTCGTGCAGTAGGGCATCACATGCTTCTAATCTCGATCTCAACATGTCAACTTTTGTTCTTAGCATAGCTGTTGCAACTCGTTCTACTTGGAGTTGTTCCTCCAAAACTTGAGCAGAGAAAGACTTGGACTTGGGCTTCAAAACCCAGCATTTCGCAGGAAAGAGTTTTTGGTGATATCTTTATCTTTCCCGGGTTTTGCCATCTCAAATTTCATATTAGCCAGACAAGTTTTGAGTTGTGTAAAAAGAAAAGTTATTACAGAGAAAAATGCAGATGGTAGATTTAATGTGTACGAACTACTTTTAATCATACAAGTTGACATGCCTGACTATAATAAGGACCATCTATCTTGCTAGCAGGCATAATTATTAATGGGCTACCATGTACGGGAACCGTATCCTCTAACGTGAAGGAGCTAAGTCAGGAAAAATAAAGAAGCAAAGTCAGGCTTCTGTAGCATAAGTACAAGGTTATGCACTGTCTTTAACTAATAAAGGTGATTACTGTAGATGTTTAAAAACTAAACTAAATTTTATTACACCATAATTTTCTCTGCATGTAATTACTTCAAATGCAAGACACAAGTTTGTATTGTGCAAATTAATTTAAATTATTTGGATTTTAGACATATGGTTTGGGGGAAGGAAAGTTAGAGTACTGTAGCTTCTCTAACTTTTCACCTTCAAGTTAGAGTACTGTAGCTTCTCTAACTTTTCACCCATGTACGTAGTCCTTCCAAGAAACAGCCGTTATTGCATTACGAGCAGAAAATAGTTCACACGTGCGCTCAGATTCAAATTTTCAGCATGCAGTCGATTTATGGTTTAATTGAAGTACACATCAGGAAATTATTTCACACAAAATACAGCAGCCACATGGAACATATCTAATTTTAGTACAACAACAAAATTTGCAATTATTACAGACCACGAAATTTTGAACGAAATTTTGAGCAGTAATTAATTACAGCATTGGCATCAGCAGTCCACTTGACTGAACAACAGAATCAAAGTTTATTTAGACACCTTCAATTCCCAGACACATCACAACTGGCTTACCATGACAAGTGCATAGGAGATTCTTTAGAACATTTTCTGTCAAAGTTTGCCTATTTTTCAATTCATGTATCTCTTGGCGTGTCTTGGCAATTAATTCATCAGCATCTTTGTTTTCCCGCCCAAATATATCAACTGCCTCTTGGAGTGCATCCCCGAAATCTCTTTGTGCCGGATTAAGTTGACCAATAGATACCATGGGCCTATGCGAGCAATATGCACTCTCACTGCTGCTTTGTGAAACATCAATACTTGAGGCATTGGCCCTTGCTTCTGGCATTGTAGCTTTATTTGAAGCCTGAAATTTAGATAAAACAAGTTACAACATCATATGATGCAATAAAAGACCTCCAATTTCAAGAACATCATTGAGCTGATATAACACAACAAGCAATCAAAAATAGAGCCTCGTACATCTATTTCTTCTGGAATGGTTGGTGTACCGGACTCAGTGGACCAATGAGAGCACGTGCCACTGTCACTGTTGCTCTGTGAAATGACCGCAACACTTGATAAATGGGTTGTCCCTACTGACATTACAGCTTTGTTTGCAGGCTGAAACTAAGACAAAACAAGTTAAAATGCAATACAATACAAGGCAAACAAACAGCATTGTTGACATAATTTTGAAAGAACCATGGGCAGATACAACAAAGAAACCAGTTAAGCCACATGCCTCTTAGAACAAACCAAACTAGATCATGGCGATGATGTATACAATGAACCAAGCAACTAGACATCATGTGCCCAATAACGAAGCCAGGTCACTGCACAGAAGAAATCTAGCAAATAGCCAAATACAGTCAAAAGATGTGCATGTTGGATTTGATACTATTA
The DNA here is from genome assembly GCA_030979885.1 of Lolium multiflorum. Lineage (NCBI taxonomy): Eukaryota > Viridiplantae > Streptophyta > Magnoliopsida > Poales > Poaceae > Lolium > Lolium multiflorum. Next base: position 165,533,215 of record CM061750.1, read on the forward strand.
GGAAAATAATGTATGATTGATTTAAGCATGACTCAGATAGTGCCTTCGACATCGCAGAAGGTCAATGCAACAATTAATTGTATGGCTTGTATGAAGTGCCATAACATTTAAATTAAGCATAACGAGGCATTGCTTAATCTGAGAACTGAGTGCTAGCTCAGTGGCAAGGCTTGCGAGTGCGCAGCCAGCCCACCCGGGTTCGAGTCCCAACAGGACCGAATTAAACGGGGTGTTATCTAGCGCGTATAAATTCGCTGCTAGAGAGGTCTCATCATCTATCTCACAACGTATAGACAAGGGAGGGAATCTTCCTACGTTGGTCAACGTTTAGGCAATGCTTAATCTTGAATTCATGATCAAACTCAAACAAAAAAGGGCATATAACAAGTAGCACCATGTGCATCATGTATAATAGATTACTAGAAACTGAATGAAGCAATTGAACATGGAGCGTATTATATAAACAGCCAGATCATTTGAATATGGATATACCACATCATGTCAATGGGACTCAGAAAAACAAAGCTAGACATTTAAACAAGTAATATAACTATTTTTTCACCATGTTTCAAGTAGAATAGGAAGCTAGGTTAGGAATAAAGCAATCATGTTTCAAGTAGAATAGGAAGCTAGGTTAGGAATAAAGCAATAAAAAAACACAAAGTGCATCATTTCAGCTAGGATCATTTCTATCAAACTTCATGCACTAGCCATGGAACAACAGGCAAACTCAATGAAGCAACAGGCAAAAAATTAACATAATAGAATTTCAGGACTTGTATTAACATAGCCAAATCATGTAACTTATACCCAGGCATGCCGGATGCCAGATGGGTCAAAGGCAGTGTGCAATGTTCCATATGGTCATTGTTTATATTTTATTAGATTCCATTAGGCAACTTAGGTAGTGCAACATACAGAAAATGATGCAATTGAACTATGCACAGGAGGTAAATTAACATTCCAAAAAAAACAGGGAACTTACGTGAGCTTTTTTTTGAGTCACACGGACCTCATCGGGTACTTGGACAGAAGAACCTGGTGCCTCACTGTTTCTCCTCTGCATGAAGGAGAGGCCAATTGTAAACAGAAACAGGTCCAAGATATAGAAGTTTGCATTAAGCAATATACAAAAAACAGCAGGTACTTACATGATTATAGGCGAGCTTTACTCTACGTTTATGAGTGTAAGATGTGCCTGCTGCACGTGTAATAATAACAAACAGTTACGAGTCACGGCTTTGCTATAATTAAATTGACACCAAATAGTAGTAGAAGCCATGGTTCAAAAAAGCGTACGCCTAGGTACGCTTAAGCGCGCTTAAGCGCTGAGCGGTTGTCTTCCGCTTCGCTTTTGGCCTAAGCGTTCGATTAAGCGAGACAGGGAATCTGGTCGTGTTTTGTGCTAGAATCTCCTCTATGCGAGTGTTGGTGTGTTGCCTGTGTTGCTCTGCTCCTTGCTCGATGCATTGATGGTGATTAGGTCTGGCTTAGCTGCTTGCTACTCCTCTACTGCTTAGCTGCTTGCTACTCCAGTAAAGCTTAGCTGCTTGTTTGTGTTTGTTACATTGTTTGCTTAGCTGCTTGTGTGTTTATAAGAAATTGGAGCAAAACCGAGGCTAACCAAGGTATTAATCCCCGTATTCCTCAGAAATGTAGCATTACATGCTTAGGATACAAATTTACAGCATATTATAGGGGTATATGTGCCCATCTTGACTTCCCTGTTTCATGTTCGTACGATTTTAGCCTGAGCGCTTAAGCGGCGCTTAAGCTCGCTTAAGCAGCAGTTCCTCTAAGCAGTGCCTCACCGCTCGCTTAGCGCCTAGCGCTTTTTTGAACCTTGGTAGAAGCATTATGACGTGCATAAACATGTAATACAGGATCGCAGAAAGATATCAAACATGATGTAACTAGAGCAGTAGCCTACGGCCAAATAGTGAGAAATTGTAATCGTGTCAATTGTGGACTTGTATAGCCTACCCCAACTTGTTTGGGAATAAAGGCTTTGTTGTTGTTGTTGTTGTCAATCGTGGACATGTAGAGCATTCAACGGCTCATGATTGGTGGCTCATATTTTGTAGAGTTTCAGCGAATGGGTGGGTTAGGTTACTCAGACCACCACACTGTATTTATATCATCTGAGTTAGGGTTACAATACTACTGGACATGGGCCTCTATGGGCCTCACACTGGATACAATATTACTACAGCGCTACTACTAAACTCACTCATGGTAACACACCCCCTCAAGATGATCATGGGTAAACAACCATGGCCATCTTGCAACAACAACATGACACATATGACAACTACCAGTAATGAACATTCAGCATAACTCCTAGGATACATGACAGCATTGCACTTTCCATCATCTTGTCATCTCGATTCATCTCTTCATCAGCAGCGAAGATATCCAGCTTCAACCATCTGGGATACGCACAACTCCTAACCATACACGTCCTCAACAACCCCGGCTGCCTCACCACACAAGTTCCGCAGAACCATCCACACTCGCCTCAATGTCCTCAGCCTCTCTTCTCCACTCTGCCCGGCCACCTCTTCCGTCTCTCCCACAAACCCCCAGCCAACTCCTGCCTCAACCATCCACTCCTCAAGCACCCATGCCTATCCCCCGGTCAGGCCTCAACCAGTCTCACCTCAGGCACGCATGCCTTTCCCCTGGACATATCCACAACCATCACCATCACCACTAAACCGCAGCCTCATCAACTCCATCACGACTCAACCGCAGCCTCATCAACTCCATCACCACATATCCTCACAGCCTCACATCTCCATTTTCTCCTCACTTCCACTCGGATGGCGCCTCGTCTGCGCGCCCTGGCCAACCTGGCGTACGGCACCTGGCCACATCGACCGGCTCGCGCTGGTCAACGTCCAGCACCAACCTCCGGCTCCGCCCTGCGCTCAAAGGCTCGCCCCACTCCGCACGCCTCCAACTTCTGCCCCTCACACGGATCCAGATCTCTCTGCCACGGATTCACTTCCTCTTCTCTCCTTTCTAAACCAAAACGATCTTCACCCTCTTCTTTCTCCCCGCGCGAGCAGCCGCCGATCTCACACAGCTCACATCGCTGTGTGTGATAGCCGCAACCGACGCAGAGCACCTGATGCGGCCTCCCGCCGCCTGGATTTCTACATCTCAACGGTGGGTTTTGTGATCAAAGGAAGAACTTGTTTGGTACTGTTTGTGGCGGCTAGCAGGAAGGAAACCTAGGCTCTGATACCATGTAGAGTTTCAGCGAATGGGTGGGTTTGGTCACGGAAAAACATACTTATGCGTCGTGTTTAAACCTAAAGGATGAGGTGGTTATCAACGAAAGCACTTGTAAGTTAGAAATATAGCACGAATTCAGAAATACAGTCAGCTGCAATACTCCTAACAGAACAAAACGCGCAGGGATGTCTGGTTACCTATTTCTGGGCGGCGTTTAGACGTGTTCCGCGTTCTTACGGGTGACGTGGAGGTCGGCGAGGGGACTGCTGTTGCGGTGGGTGCCGGGGAAGCAGATCTTGGGGGGTCGGAGAAGGACATGCTGGGCGGTCGATGAAGTGTTCAGCGCGCCGGCCGAACTAGAAGGTCGGTGAAGCAGATGATGTGCAGTGCACGGTGGCGTCGGTGTCGGCGAAGCTGGTCAGGTGCGGTGGTCGATAGAGTCGGCGAACGAGATACGGTGCGGTGGACGCCGGAGTAGGTGCGGATAGGGCAGCCTCGGGGTTTGAAGCCGTGGCAGCTTGAACGGCGAAGTGCGGCGGCCGGGAAGATCTGGAGGTAGGCAAGAGGGGCGGTTTCTCTGAGGGCTTGCGGGCGAAACTAGGGCGAAGCTGGGCGATAGAGGAGTAGAAGGGAATTTCGCAGTCCTTCTTTTGAGGAAAAAAATATTCGCAGATCTGAAACTTTGCGGCGCGAGATATTTGGGCGTTGGCGGGGAATTTTACCGCTCGATGATATTAAATTTTGGCTGCAGTAGGTTTTTTTTTTAGAGTATGTAATAATAATAAATAGTAGGCCCTACTAGTACTGTACGTCTGTTCAGGAATCCAAGGGGGTAGAGGTAGAGGTATAGATATATAGACAATATAGAGATATAAGAAATGGCGGGGGCTAGCGGAAATGCACTTTGCCTCATAGGAGCATATGCTCCCATTATGTGAATCCATATTTCAAAGTGTCAAAAAATTCTAAACTAAAATTTTACATGTATATCTAGACATTTTATGTTGGTACACAAGTTTTCTCACAAAAAAATTATGTGGCTCCTATAAAAAAGACAAATTTTGATGTTGTAACACGACTACGTACAGTATATTTTTTGCCTTTTTTTACACGCCACACAAAATGTCGTTTTTCCACGAAAACTTGTGAACGAACATATGATGTCACAATGTATACCAAAAAAATTAACATTTATATAATTTTTTTAATCATTTTCTATAATTGGTGCATATGCACGCGTGTGCCAAAACGCCACCTCCGCAGGCTAGGAGTTTCTAAACTTCTTATGGCACATCAAATAAAATGTTGTTCAAACAATAATAATAATGTGCTTATGATTGTTACTCCCTTCCACCATGAATAAAGTCCACATCGGTTTCGTGTCAAACTTTGACTCGAGATTTAGGTACCCACATGATAGTGCTAGTATCATAGCTAGTATCATACACATTGGTCCCACAAAAATGTTGATCTGGCAGCTAATTAAGTAGGAGAGAGGAGATTAGTGTAACATAGGTAGATACTGTATCATAGCGCAAACAACGAGAAAACTTAATGCTAAACAAATCTTGTACACAAATTTGCATTGAGATTCTAAAAAATAATAAATGTAGCATTACTATGATACTACTCCATGATACTACCCACTATAGAAATAGTATGACCAGCCTAATTTTATGACATCCGCAAAATATACCATTGGAAAGTTCATCGAAACAAGCATCCGATGATATAGTTTTGAATGACATGCAACTCATAATTGGCGGGCCCAAGTATTAGTCTAAGTTTGCCTCTGAAAACAAATTGGCATTGTACTCTAGGACAAAGGGAGACTACTCGCAATGGCAATATCATAAGTAGTATCATGCACTACATGCATGCAAAATGTTGATGTGTCATATCAGTTAATGATGAAAGAGACGATAGTGGTATCATAGGTAGATATCGTATCATATCATGTAGAACTAGAAAAATTACTGCCAAACAAATCTTGTACACACTTTTGTATTGAGATTCTACAAATCCCTAAATACATGTAACATATTATACTACTACATGATGATAATATGGACTGTGAAAATAATATTGTACATTAGTATCATATGTATGATACTATTATATGATACTCCCCATTGTGACTAGTCTAATAATAACAATAGTACTCAAATTTGTCTTGTCCCTCGGGTGTTTAGAAGTATATGTTCGGTCCCTCACGTATTTAAGAATTATGTTTGGCCCCTCAACTCTAATGTGGTCAAAATTGAGCACTTGAACACTTAGTTAGGTCTAGCAATGATAAAAACTTGATTGGTCTGTTTATTATTTGTTATGTGGCACGGCGGCAAAGCATTTTGCTAAATCTCAAGCACACATAGTTGGGGTCCATTAGAGGGACTAATTAAATCAAAGTACAATGGATTATGAAAGCAGGTTTTATCATTGATTAGCTTTGCAACGGCCTATCAACTGTAAGTGTTGCATGTGTTCTAAAGAACTATGTTCATCGTCACAGATCAAGAGGAGTACGCAGTGGAGGACGCACAAAACAACCGTAGGCCAGGTGGGCACACCTTACTAATTTTCTTTTTTCCACTTTATATGTGATAATTTTTTACATAATTAATTAACTAAAACATTTTAAAATAGGGTGGGCCATTCAACCCAAACACCATGTTGCGTACGTCGCTGAGGGTAAGGGGTAGTCTAAGGGGGCAATGTAAGACCTAATTAAGTGTTTGAGGTTAGTTATGGACCGCTGTTATACCTAATTGTGTTTGAGGTTAGTTAGGGACCTTATTATACATAATTAAGTGTTAGAGGTGAGTTCAAATAATAATATATAGTTGGGGTCTAAAGTTCACCAACGTATGCAACACACGAGCTGCCAAATGTGTACTTAATTAACCCTATTAGGAAAACACAAGATTATCTCATTCAACAAAATATTAGGAAAGTGTATCACAATTGTATTTATCCCTTATCTCTCTCATGTTAACCGAGACAAGAGTTCGTTCTAGGTCAGCTCTACGACAATTAGCGTCGCAAGGGTGGTAACATAGGTGTGCAGTTGCGAAAGTTTTTTCCCAAGTTATCGACTTCCTCAATCCACACTTAATATTTGTGCATGCGGGCCTAAGTATATGGTACTACTTAGTTCTATTCCTAGTATATATGTTGGGTGACTTAGAAAAATCATACTTCGTACATGATTCCTTCGAAAATCCTTTAGGGCTTCTTTGATTCATATTAGGTTGGTATAAGATAATAGGATTTAGATCTTATAGGAATATTTCCTACACTAGTAGTTTGATTCATATGAACATATCCAATAGGAAATAATCCTATAGGAATCATCAAGTAGTGCAAATCCTAGTATAGGATTAAATATTTGGTCCTACCTCATGGAAAAATTCATTTGGCGCAATCAAACGCAACTCATCTTATTATAGGATTTAACTACACATGTCATCCCAAATCCCAATCCTACATTCCTACTCCTATGATTTCCCTATCCTGTGAATGAAAGGAGCCCTTAAAATCAAACTATCCCGCACCTCGTCGATTCGTATAAAACCGACTCTAGCCAACAACTCTTCGCCCGACCTTTCTTCTTCACCATCAGGCCACCACACACTGTCATTTTCCATTGCAACGCATTTAGGGTGTGTTCGGTTCCAGAACCAAGTGGAATGGAATGGAACCGTTCCGCACCTAGAGCCCATTCTTGTGTTCGGTTGTGGAATGGAACGGAACCGAGTGGTTCCTCGAAAGGGAATATTCTCCCCATATGCAGAATGCACCCATTCCACCGAATCGGTGGAATGTGGTGGAACGGCTGTTACTTAGCCGCTATTAATTACAAAGCACTTCACTAATCCAACCAAAAAAATTATTAGTTGTTGTTAATTATGATTTTGAGATTAAAAAGGCCACTATTAATTACGATATTTAGACAAAAGATTAAACTTTAACTTCATTCCGTTCTACTCTCCAAATTCCCCGACCATACAAAAAATAACATTAATTACGATTTTAAGATTAAAAAGGCCATTAGGCGTTGTTAATTACGATTTTAAGATTTAAAAGGCTATTTGCCATTGTTAATTACGATTCTTAGACAAAAGTTTAGTTTAACCACATTCCGTTCTGCTCTCCAATTCCTCCAACCGAACAAAAAACAGTACCATTCTGTACCTCCTTTTTGTCCAAACCGAACGCGGGGATGGAACCATTCCATTCCTCTGGAAAGGAACCATTCCTTACTAAAATCTTCTTGTGCCACCTCCCAGTTTAAAGGCCTACTCGCATAACCCTACAGGTACAGCTCTGCACTCGCGTGGGCAACCGAACACACCTACATCATCAATGCCCCGCGTACTTATCCGCACCGCCTACAGCTCTGCACTCCTATGACCTATCCATGGCTGGGCAGTCAAAAAAAGCTGCGTCACCTGGGAAATCAACAAGCCGCGCAAGCAAGTCGCAAGCATCATAAATTCCGAATCAATGCCTAGCTACAGTCTACCTGGCCTCCTCCCAACTCATTGTCCTTGAGGCCTTAACAAAGCCTTCTAAAAGGGTTTTATCAAAATATTCCATATGGATTAGTAAAAAAACGCACCTGCTAAAGATTCATATATGCCCATTTGAATCTTGGTCAAATCCTAGGTTTGACCATGATTTAAACAAGTTTAAAACATGAATATGAAAATTAAGCATGTATCCTTCGTAGTCACTCCAAAATGAAGCTCTTGAGAGGGTTTTTGAAATTTCCATGTTTGAAACCAAAAAACCACGTACTTCTCTTCATGCATGCTTGACTTCATAAGACAGAGTTGAGGGCTAGGGTAGCTAGATACATGATGTTTCTGGTTTGAATATGTCTAGACCTTGTTTATCAACTTAATTGAATGCTTACTATATGACATAAGAAGACTACGTGCCTTGGTTTTTCATTTATTTTCATTTATTTTGAATTTTTATGCCCATTTGAATCTTGGTCAAATCCTAGGTTTGACCATGATTTAAACTAGTTTAAAACATAAATATGAAAAATTAAGTATCTATCCTTCTTAGCCACTCCAAAATGAAGCTCTTGGGAGGGTTTTTGAAATTTCCATGATTGAAACCAAAAACCACTTCTCTTCATGCTTGACTTCATAAGTCAGGGTTTAGGGATATATATATATATAGGGGGTACATGCATGATTTTTCTGGTTGGAATATGTCTAGAACTTGTTTTTCAACTTGAGCTTATCTAGAGCTTGTTTTTAAATTTTTTATACCCATTTGATTCTTCATCAAATCCTAGGTTTGTTGACCTAGATTTGAACAAGTTTAAAACATGAATATGAAAAGGTAAGCATGTATGCTTCTTAATTAGTCACTCCAAAATGAAGCTCTTGGGAGGGTTTTTGAAATTTCCATGATTTAAACCAAAAACCACTTCTCTTCGTGCTTGACTTCATAAGTTAGGGTTTAGGGATATATAGGGGGTAGATACATCATGATTTTTCTGGTTTGAATATGTCTAGAGCTTGTTTATCAACTTAATTGAATGCTTACTATATGACATAAGAAGACTATGTGCCTTGATATTTCATTTTTTTTAATTATGCCCTTTTGAATATTGGTCAAAACCTAGGTTTGACAAAGATTTAAAAAAGATTAAAACATGAAAATGAAAAAGTAAGCCTTGATCCTTCTTATTAACTCCAAAATGAAGGTTTTTGGGAGGGTTTTTGAAATATCCATGTTTGAAACCCAAAACCACTTCTCTTCGTGCAGAGTTTAGGGTTAGGGGTAGCTAGCTAGACACCTGAATTTTCTGGTTTGATATGTCTAGACCTTGTTTATCAACTTAATTGAATGCTTACTATATGACATAAGAAGACTATGTGCCTTGATTTTACATTTTTTTAAAATTATGCCCATTTGAATCTTGGTCAAATCCTAGGTTTGACCATGATTTAAACAAGTTTGTTTATCAACTTGAATGCTTGCTATATGACATCAGAAGACTATGTGTTTGGTTTTTGTTTTTTGAATTTGTTATGCCCATTTGAATCTTAGCTAGTCAAATCCTAGGTTTGAATATATATGTCTAGACCTTGTATATCAACTTGAATGCTTACTATACATATGACATAAGAATGTTATGTGCTTTGGTTTTTCATTCTTTTCATTTTTTCTGAATTTTTAGGGCCATTTGAATCTTGGTCAAATCCTTGGTTTGACCAAGATTTAAACAAATTTAAAACATGAAAATGAAAAGGGAAGTCTGTATCCTTCTTAGTCACTCTAAAATGAAGCTTTTGGGATGTTCTTTAAATTTCAATGTTTGAAACCCAAAACGACTTCCCTTCATGCTAGACTTCATAAGATCGACAGGGGGTAGATACATGATTTGTCTGGTTTGGATATATCTAGACCTTGTTTATCAACTTGATTGCTTACGATATGACATAAGAAGACTATGTGATTTGGTTTTTCATTTTTCTGATTTTTTTGAATTTTGTGCCCACCCATTTGTATCTTCGTCAAATCCTAGGTTTGACCAAGATAATTTAAACAAGTTTAAAACATGAAAATGTAAAGGGAAGCATGTATCCTTCTTAGTCACTCTAAAATGAAGCTTTTGGGAGGTTTTTGAAATTTCGATGTTTGAAACCCAAAACCACTTCTCTTCACACGCTTGACTTCATAAGACAGAGTTTAGGGGTTAGGGGTATAGATACATGATTTGTCTGGTTTGAATATGTCTAGACCTTGTTTATCAACTTGAATGCTTACTATATGACATAAGAAGACTATGTGATTTGGTTTTTCATTTTTCTGTTTTTTAATTATTTTTCTGCCCATTTGAATCTTGGTCAAATCCTAGGTTTGAACAAGATTTAGACAAGTTTAACACGTGAAATTAAACGAATAAGTAAGCATTGATCCTTCTTAGTCACTCCAAAATGTACCAATTGATAGTGTTAACTTTGCTTCATGGAAAAAATAATGTCATGTAAATGAGTTAACTTGGATTTCCTACCCTTGAATCCATAGGAAACTTTGTTCTAATGCACTATTATAATCAACCGAGTTTTTACACCAACAGGTCTGTCACTTACGTGTGGTGCCCACGCGTGAGGTCCCACACTTGAGTGAGCACAAGTCACGTGCAATAGGTACGCCAACTCCCAGCCATCTTCTTTGTCAAGAGAAGACGCATCAGGATGCGTATTGGAAGTCTGTGGGTCCTTCTGGATCCTTCGGTTGTCCCTCTCACACAAAAAAAAACAAATCTCTCTCATTCTCGGCCTCGCTCGACTCGCTCGCTCGCTCGCTCGCTCGCACCTCCTGCGCACTGACAAACCCTGCACAACAGTCAACATCATCATCATCACCCGAAAAAGGGAAGACACCATAATGCTCTGCCTTTTTTCTCTCCTTCCGAGTGATCCCTCTTCCTCCGAGTTTCACTCGACGGGCAAACGCACATCTGCAGCATAGTAATAATAAAAAGGTAGAAAAATCGATATACGAATCTATAATTAAATAGGTTAAACTAGGGTTTTGCCCTGTACTACAGATCAAGGTTCAAAAAAATCCAACTACGGGGTTCGAACAACACGATTCTAATCCAAGAACTTTTTCGACCTCATCCAAGTGGCCTCAAACTATAGGGTTAGCATCTAGTGCAGTATGTGTGAAAATGTATGCACTATGTGTGCTATAACTTGTATGTCTTTCAAATTTGAACCAACTTTGAATAAGTTTGAAATATTTGAAATGGGGCTTTTGGCTTAAACGTTTGAAACTCAAAACGATTCTCTTCATGCTAGACTTCATAAGACCGAGTTTAGGGTTAGGGGTAGATACATGATTTGTCTGGTTTGAATATGTCTAAACCTTGTTTATCAACTTTAATGCTAACTTCTCAGTCACTCTAAAATGAAGTTTTTGGAGGTTTTTGAAATTTCCATCTTTGAAACCCAAAACCACTTCTCTTCATGCTTGACTTCATAAGAAAAAGTTTAGGGTTAGGGGGTATAGATACATGATTTGTATGGTTTGAATATGTCCAAACCTTGTTTATCAACTTGAATATGCTTACTATATGACATAAGAAGACTATGTACTTTGGTTTTTAAATTTTCTGACTTTTTTAATTTTCTGCGCATTTGAATCATATCTTGGTCAAATCCTAGGTTTCACCAAGATTTAGACAAGTTTAACACGTGAAAACGAGTAAGTAAGCATGGATCCTTCTTAGTCACTCTAAAATGAAGCTTTTGGGATGTTCTTGAAATTTCCATGTTTGAAACCCAAAACCACTTCTCTTCATGATTGACTTCCATAAGATCGACAGATCAGTTTAGGGTTAGGGGTAGATATATACATGATTTTTTGGTTTGAATATGTCTAGACCTTGTTTATCAACTTGAATGCTTACTATACATATGACATAAGAATGCTATGTGTGCTTTGGTTTTTCATTCTCTTTTTGATTTTTTTCTAAATTTTTAGGCCCATTTGAATCTTGGTCAAATCCTTGGTTTGACCAAGATTTAAACAAGTTTAAAACATGAAAATGAAAAGGGAAGTCAGTATCCTTCGTAGTCACTCTAAAATGGAGAAGCTTTTGGGATGTTCTTGTAATTTCTATGTTTGAAACCGAAAACGAGTTCCCTTCACATGCTAGTAGACTAGCTTCATAAGATCGACAGGCCGGGGGTAGATACATGATTTGTCTGGTTTGGATATATCTAGACCTTGTTTATCAACTTTAATGCTTACTATATGACATATATAAGAAAACTATTGCTTTGGTTTTTCCTTTTTCTGTTTTTTATTTATTTTGATGCCCATTTGAATCATGTCGAATCCTAGGTTTGACCAAGATAATTTAAACAAGTTTAAAACATGAAAATGAAAAGGGAAGCATGTATCCTTCTTAGTCACTCTAAAATGAAGCTTTTGGGAGGTTTTTGAAATTTCGATGTTTGAAACCCAAAACCACTTCTCTTCACATGCTTGACTTCATAAGACAGAGTTTAGGGGTTAGGGGTATAGATACATGATTTGTCTGGTTGAATATGTCTAGACCTTGTTTATCAACTTTAATGCTTACTATATGACATAAGAAAACTATTGCTTTGGTTTTTCTTTTTCTGATTTTTTTGAATTTTGATGCCCATTTGAATCTTGTCAAATTCTAGGTTTGACCAAGATTTAAACAAGTTTAAAACATGAAAATGAAAAGGGAAGCATGCAACCTTCTCAGTCACTCTAAAATGAAGTTTTTGGGAGGTTTTTGATATTTCCATGTTTGAAACCCGAAACCACTTCTCTTCATGCTTGACTTCATAAGACAGAGTTTAGGGTTAGGGGTAGATACATGATTTGTGTATGGGTTGAATATGTCCAAACCTTGTTTATCAACTTGAATATGCTTATGTGCTTTGGTTTTTTATTTTTCTGATTTTTTTGAATTTTATGCCCATAAATCTTGGTCAAATCCTAGGTTTGACCAGGATTTAAACAAGTTTAAAACATGAAATGAAAAGATAAGCCTGGATCCTTCTTAGTCACTCTAAAATGAAGCTTTTGGGAGGTTCTTGAAATTTCCATATTTGAAACCCAAAACCACTTCTCTACATGATTGACTTCATAAGACATAGTTTAATTAGAGTTTTAGGGGTAGATATATACATGATTTTTCTGGTTTGAATATATATGTCTAGACCTTGTTTATCAACTTGAATGCATGCTTACTATACATATGACATAAGAATGCTATATATGTGCTTTGGTTTTTCATTCTTTTGATTTTTTTCTGAATTTTTAGGGCCATTTGAATCTTGCATGGTTAAACTTGGGTTTTGCCCAGTTCTAAAGATCAAGGGTTCAAAAAAATCCAACTACGGGGTTCGAACAACACGATTCTAATCCAAGAATTTTTTCGACCTCATCCAAATGGCCTCAAACTATAGGGTTAGCATCTAGTGCAGTATGTGTGAAAATGTATGCACTATGTGTGCTATAACTTGTATGTCTTTCAAATTAAGTTGATAAACAAGGTCTAGACATATTCAAACCAGAATATTATACTGCATTAGTACAAAAAGTTTCCTATGGATTCATCAAGGGTAGTAAAGCCAAGTTAACTCATTGTCATGACTAAGAAGGATCCATGCTTACTTTTTCATTTTCATGTTTTAAACTTGTTTAAATCTTGGTCAAACCTAGGATTTGACCAAGATTCAAATGGTCATAAAAAATCAAACAAAATCAAGAAAATCAAAAACCAAACCACATAGTCTTCTTATGTAATATACTAAGCATTCAAGTTGATCAACGAAGTCTAGACATATTCAAACCAGAAAAATCATGTATCTACCCCCTAACCCTAAACGTTGTCTTATGAAGTCAAGCATGAAGAGAAGAAGTGGTTTTGGGTTTCAAACATGGAAATTTCAAAAACCCACCCAAAAGCTTCATTTTGGAGTGACTAAGAAGGATCCAAGCTTACTTTTTCATTTTCATGTTTCAAACTTGTTTAAATCTTTGTCAAACCTAGGATTTGACCAAGATTCAAATGGGCATAAAAATTCAAAAAAGAAATCAAAAAAATGAAACACCAAAGCACATAAACTTCTTATGTCATATAGTAATTAAGCATTCATGTTGATCAACAAAGTCTATATATATTTAAACAATAAAAATCATGTATATATACCCCCAAACCCAAAACCACTTCTCTTCACATGCTTGACTTCATAAGACAGAGTTTAGGGGTTAGGGGTATAGATACATGATTTGTCTGGTTTGAATATGTCTAGACCTTGTTTATCAACTTGAATGCTTACTATGTGATTTGGTTTTTCATTTTTCTGTTTTTTAATTATTTTTCTGCCCATTTGAATCTTGGTCAAATCCTAGGTTTGAACAAGATTTAGACAAGTTTAACACGTGAAATTAAACGAATAAGTAAGCATTGATCCTTCTTAGTCACTCCAAAATGTACCAATTGATAGTGTTAACTTTGCTTCATGGAAAAAATAATGTCATGTAAATGAGTTAACTTGGATTTCCTACCCTTGAATCCATAGGAAACTTTGTTCTAATGCACTATAATAATCAACCGAGTTTTTACACCAACAGGTCTGTCACTTACGTGTGGTGCCCACGCGTGAGGTCCCACACTTGAGTGAGCACAAGTCACGTGCAATAGGTACGCCAACTCCCAGCCATCTTCTTTGTCAAGAGAAGACGCATCAGGATGCGTATTGGAAGTCTGTGGGTCCTTCTGGATCCTTCGGTTGTCCCTCTCACACAAAAAAAAACAAATCTCTCTCATTCTCGGCCTCGCTCGACTCGCTCGCTCGCTCGCTCGCTCGCACCTCCTGCGCACTGACAAACCCTGCACAACAGTCAACATCACCAGAAAAAGAATATACACCATCAATAAGAGGGGCCCCGTGACTGCTCTCCCTTCTTCTCCTTCCGAGTGATTCCTCTTCCTCCGAGTTTCACTCGACGGGCAAACACACATGTGCTGCATAGTAATAATAAAAAAGTAAAAGAATCGACTACGAATCTATTATTAAATAGGTTATAAACTAGGGTTTTCCCCAGTACTACAGATCAAGTTGAAAAAAAAATCCAACTACGGGGTTTGATTTTGGCCTACAAATAAAAAATTAAATAAGTTGAACTAGTATTCCTCTAAAAAATCATTTTGGTTTGCATTGTTTGATAATTTTCATAGCTAGAGTGCATCACAATTTTTTGATTTCATGCTTTGCTTTGCCAATTTTGATTTTTTCTAACCACCTTCTCTTTGATTTCAAATTTAGGTCAAACTATCGGTGCCTACTATGTGTTCTACTTGAATTGGATGCAGCATGCGCACATGATATGTTTTGCCATTGTTTTGGGCTTCCACACATCTTGGGGCATCCAAGTATTTAAGTTACCTTGTTTTTTAATTGTAATTCATGTACCCTTTCCTCCCAATTAAATTTTGGTTTTACATTTTTAATTTTTTTAAATTTTTATGCCCATTCTGATGTCATATAGTTAGCATTTAAGTTGATAAACAAGGTCTGGACATATTCAAACCAAAAAATCATGTATCTACCCCCTAACGCTAAACTCTGTCATATGAAGTCAAGCATATGAAGAGAAGTGGTTTTGGGTTTCAAACATGGAAATTTCCATGCTTGAAACCAAAAACCACTTCTCTTCATGCATGCTTGACTTCATAAGACAGAGTTTAGGGTTAGGTGGTAGATACATGATTTTCCTGGTTTGAATATGTTTAGACCTTGTTTATCAAATTAATTGAATGCTTACTATATAACATAAGAGAAGACCTTGTTTTTTTTGAATTTTTATACCCATTCGAATCTTTGTCAAATCCTTGGTTCCACCAAGATTTGAATAAGTTAAAAACATGAATATGAAAAAGTAAGCATGTATGCTTCTTAGTCACTTCAAAATGAAGCTCTTGGGAGGGTTTTTGAATTTCCATGTTCGAAACCAAAAACCACAATGCTTGACTTCATGAAACAAAGTTTAGGGTTATGGGTAGATACATGCATGATTTTTCTTGTTTGAATATGTCTAGAACTTGTTTATCAACTTAATTGAATGCCTACTATATAACATAAGAAGACCTTTTTTGTATTTTTTAAATTTTTATACCCATTTGAATCTTGGTCAAATCCTAGGTTTCACCAAGATTTGAATAAGTTTAAAACATGAATATGAAAAAGTAATTAAGCATGCATGTATGCTTCTTAATTAATCACTTCGAAATGAAGCTCTTGGGAGGGTTTTTGAAATTTCCATGTTTGAAACCAAAAACCACATATCTTCATGCATGCGCTTGACTTCATGAGACAGAGTTTAGTGTTAGGGGGTAGATACATGATTTCTCTCGTTTGAATATGTTTGAAACCAAAAACCACATATCTCTGGTTTGCCCGCACTTAGAAATGATATTTGCATCACTTATCATATGTTTGCCCATTTGAATCTTGTCAAATCCTAGATTTGACCAAGATAATTTAAACAAGTTTAAAACATGAAAATGAAAAGGCAAGCTTGTATCCTTCTTAGTCACTCTAAAATGAAGTTTGGGGAGGTTTTTGAAATTTCCATGCTTGAAACCAAAAACCACTTCTCTTCATGCTTGACTTCATAAAGACAGAGTTTTTGGGGATATATAGGGGTAGATACATGATTTTTCTGGTTTGATATGTCTAGACCTTGTTTATCAACTTAATTGAATGCTTACTATATGACATAAGAAGACTATGTGCCTTGATTTTACATTTTTTTAAATTATGCCCATTTGAATCTTGGTCAAATCCTAGGTTTGACCATGATTTAAACAAGTTTAAAACATGAATATGAAAATTAAGCATGTATCCTTCGTAGTCACTCCAAAATGAAGCTCTTGAGAGGGTTTTTGAAATTTCCATGTTTGAAACCAAAAAACCACGTACTTCTCTTCATGCATGCTTGACTTCATAAGACAGAGTTTAGGGCTAGGGTAGCTAGATACATGATGTTTCTGGTTTGAATATGTCTAGACCTTGTTTATCAACTTAATTGAATGCTTACTATATGACATAAGAAGACTACGTGCCTTGGTTTTTCATTTATTTTCATTTATTTTGAATTTTTATGCCCATTTGAATCTTGGTCAAATCCTAGGTTTGACCATGATTTAAACTAGTTTAAAACATAAATATGAAAAATTAAGTATCTATCCTTCTTAGCCACTCCAAAATGAAGCTCTTGGGAGGGTTTTTGAAATTTCCATGATTGAAACCAAAAACCACTTCTCTTCATGCTTGACTTCATAAGTCAGGGTTTAGGGATATATATATATAGGGGGTACATGCATGATTTTTCTGGTTGGAATATGTCTAGAACTTGTTTTTCAACTTGAGCTTATCTAGAGCTTGTTTTTAAATTTTTTATACCCATTTGATTCTTCATCAAATCCTAGGTTTGTTGACCTAGATTTGAACAAGTTTAAAACATGAATATGAAAAGGTAAGCATGTATGCTTCTTAATTAGTCACTCCAAAATGAAGCTCTTGGGAGGGTTTTTGAAATTTCCATGATTTAAACCAAAAACCACTTCTCTTCGTGCTTGACTTCATAAGTTAGGGTTTAGGGATATATAGGGGGTAGATACATCATGATTTTTCTGGTTTGAATATGTCTAGAGCTTGTTTATCAACTTAATTGAATGCTTACTATATGACATAAGAAGACTATGTGCCTTGATATTTCATTTTTTTTAATTATGCCCTTTTGAATATTGGTCAAAACCTAGGTTTGACAAAGATTTAAAAAAGATTAAAACATGAAAATGAAAAAGTAAGCCTTGATCCTTCTTATTAACTCCAAAATGAAGGTTTTTGGGAGGGTTTTTGAAATATCCATGTTTGAAACCCAAAACCACTTCTCTTCGTGCAGAGTTTAGGGTTAGGGGTAGCTAGCTAGACACCTGAATTTTCTGGTTTGATATGTCTAGACCTTGTTTATCAACTTAATTGAATGCTTACTATATGACATAAGAAGACTATGTGCCTTGATTTTACATTTTTTTAAAATTATGCCCATTTGAATCTTGGTCAAATCCTAGGTTTGACCATGATTTAAACAAGTTTGTTTATCAACTTGAATGCTTGCTATATGACATCAGAAGACTATGTGTTTGGTTTTTGTTTTTTGAATTTGTTATGCCCATTTGAATCTTAGCTAGTCAAATCCTAGGTTTGAATATATATGTCTAGACCTTGTATATCAACTTGAATGCTTACTATACATATGACATAAGAATGTTATGTGCTTTGGTTTTTCATTCTTTTTTTTTTCTGAATTTTTAGGGCCATTTGAATCTTGGTCAAATCCTTGGTTTGACCAAGATTTAAACAAATTTAAAACATGAAAATGAAAAGGGAAGTCTGTATCCTTCTTAGTCACTCTAAAATGAAGCTTTTGGGATGTTCTTTAAATTTCAATGTTTGAAACCCAAAACGACTTCCCTTCATGCTAGACTTCATAAGATCGACAGGGGGTAGATACATGATTTGTCTGGTTTGGATATATCTAGACCTTGTTTATCAACTTGATTGCTTACGATATGACATAAGAAGACTATGTGATTTGGTTTTTCATTTTTCTGATTTTTTTGAATTTTGTGCCCACCCATTTGTATCTTCGTCAAATCCTAGGTTTGACCAAGATAATTTAAACAAGTTTAAAACATGAAAATGTAAAGGGAAGCATGTATCCTTCTTAGTCACTCTAAAATGAAGCTTTTGGGAGGTTTTTGAAATTTCGATGTTTGAAACCCAAAACCACTTCTCTTCACATGCTTGACTTCATAAGACAGAGTTTAGGGGTTAGGGGTATAGATACATGATTTGTCTGGTTTGAATATGTCTAGACCTTGTTTATCAACTTGAATGCTTACTATATGACATAAGAAGACTATGTGATTTGGTTTTTCATTTTTCTGTTTTTTAATTATTTTTCTGCCCATTTGAATCTTGGTCAAATCCTAGGTTTGAACAAGATTTAGACAAGTTTAACACGTGAAATTAAACGAATAAGTAAGCATTGATCCTTCTTAGTCACTCCAAAATGTACCAATTGATAGTGTTAACTTTGCTTCATGGAAAAAATAATGTCATGTAAATGAGTTAACTTGGATTTCCTACCCTTGAATCCATAGGAAACTTTGTTCTAATGCACTATTATAATCAACCGAGTTTTTACACCAACAGGTCTGTCACTTACGTGTGGTGCCCACGCGTGAGGTCCCACACTTGAGTGAGCACAAGTCACGTGCAATAGGTACGCCAACTCCCAGCCATCTTCTTTGTCAAGAGAAGACGCATCAGGATGCGTATTGGAAGTCTGTGGGTCCTTCTGGATCCTTCGGTTGTCCCTCTCACACAAAAAAAAACAAATCTCTCTCATTCTCGGCCTCGCTCGACTCGCTCGCTCGCTCGCTCGCTCGCACCTCCTGCGCACTGACAAACCCTGCACAACAGTCAACATCATCATCATCACCCGAAAAAGGGAAGACACCATAATGCTCTGCCTTTTTTCTCTCCTTCCGAGTGATCCCTCTTCCTCCGAGTTTCACTCGACGGGCAAACGCACATCTGCAGCATAGTAATAATAAAAAGGTAGAAAAATCGATATACGAATCTATAATTAAATAGGTTAAACTAGGGTTTTGCCCAGTACTACAGATCAAGGTTCAAAAAAATCCAACTACGGGGTTCGAACAACACGATTCTAATCCAAGAACTTTTTCGACCTCATCCAAGTGGCCTCAAACTATAGGGTTAGCATCTAGTGCAGTATGTGTGAAAATGTATGCACTATGTGTGCTATAACTTGTATGTCTTTCAAATTTGAACCAACTTTGAATAAGTTTGAAATATTTGAAATGGGGCTTTTGGCTTAAACGTTTGAAACTCAAAACGATTCTCTTCATGCTAGACTTCATAAGACCGAGTTTAGGGTTAGGGGTAGATACATGATTTGTCTGGTTTGAATATGTCTAAACCTTGTTTATCAACTTTAATGCTAACTTCTCAGTCACTCTAAAATGAAGTTTTTGGAGGTTTTTGAAATTTCCATCTTTGAAACCCAAAACCACTTCTCTTCATGCTTGACTTCATAAGAAAAAGTTTAGGGTTAGGGGGTATAGATACATGATTTGTATGGTTTGAATATGTCCAAACCTTGTTTATCAACTTGAATATGCTTACTATATGACATAAGAAGACTATGTACTTTGGTTTTTAATTTTTCTGACTTTTTTAATTTTCTGCGCATTTGAATCATATCTTGGTCAAATCCTAGGTTTCACCAAGATTTAGACAAGTTTAACACGTGAAAACGAGTAAGTAAGCATGGATCCTTCTTAGTCACTCTAAAATGAAGCTTTTGGGATGTTCTTGAAATTTCCATGTTTGAAACCCAAAACCACTTCTCTTCATGATTGACTTCCATAAGATCGACAGATCAGTTTAGGGTTAGGGGTAGATATATACATGATTTTTTGGTTTGAATATGTCTAGACCTTGTTTATCAACTTGAATGCTTACTATACATATGACATAAGAATGCTATGTGCTTTGGTTTTTCATTCTCTTTTTGATTTTTTTCTAAATTTTTAGGCCCATTTGAATCTTGGTCAAATCCTTGGTTTGACCAAGATTTAAACAAGTTTAAAACATGTGCCTTGATTTTCCATTTTTTGTTTTTTCTGAATATTTATGCCCATTTGAATCTTGGTCAAATCCTAGGTTTGACCATGATTTAAACAAGTTTAATAAACATGAATATGAAATTTCCATGATTTATACCAAAAACCACTTCTCTTCATGCTTGACTTCATAAGTTAGGGTTTAGGGATATATAGGGGGTAGATTCATCATGATTTTTCTGGGTTGAATATGTCCATAGCTTGTTTATCAACTTAATTGAATGCTTACTATATGACATATATAAGAAGACTATGTGCCTTGATTTTTCATTTTTTTAAATTATGCCCATTTGAATCTTGGTCAAATCCTAGGTTTGAGCAAGATTTAAACAAGATTAAAACATGAAAATGAAAAATTAAGCCTTGATCCTTCTTATTCACTCCAAAATGAAGCTTTTGGGAGGGTTTTTGAGATATCCAGGTTTGAAACCCAAAACCACTTCTCTTCATGCATAGTTTAGGGTTAGGTGTAGATACATGAATTTTTGGTTTATAGTAAGCATTCAAGTTGATAAACAAGGTTTAGACATATTCAAACTAGAAAAATCATGTATATACCCCCTAAGGCTAAACTCTGTGATATATATGAAGTCAAGCATATAAGAGGAATGGTTTTGGGTTTCAAACATGGAAAATTCAAAAACCCTCCCAAAAGCTTCATTTTTTGAGTGAATAAGAAGGATCCAGGCTTACTTTTTCATTTTCATGTTACTGACTTGTTTAATTCTTGGTCAAACCTAGGATTTGACCAAGATTCAAATAGGCATAAAAATTCAATAAAGAATTCAAAAAATGAAAAACCAAAGCACATAATTAAGCTTCTTAAGTTATAGTAAGCATTCATGTTGATCAAGAGAGTCTATACATATTTAAACATTACAAATCATGTATATACCCCAACCCTAAACTCTGTCTAATGAAGTCAAGGACGAAGAGAAGTGGTTTTCGTTTTTTTTTTGAATTTTTATGCCCATTTGAATCTTGGTCAAATCCTTGCAGGTTTGACCAATATTTAAACAAGTTTAAAACATGAAAATGAAAAGTAAGTGTGGATCCTTCTTATTCACTCCAAAATGAAGCTTTTGGGAGGTTTTTTTAAATTTTCCATGTTCGAAACCCAAAATGATATCTCTCCGTGCTTTACTTCATAAGACAAAGTTTAGGGGTAGGGGGTAGATACATGATTTTTCTGGTTTGAATATGTCTAGACCTTGTTTATCAACTTGAATGCTTATTATGTGACATCAAAAGACTATGTGTTTAGTTTTTTTTTGAATTTGTTATGCCCATTTGAATCTTGGTCAAATCCTAGGTTTGACCAAGATTTAAACCAGTTTAAAACATGAAAATGAAAAGTAAGCCTGGATTCTTCTTAGTCCCTCCAAAATGAAGCTTTTGGGAGGTTTTTTAAATTTCCATGTTTGAAACCCAAAACCACTCCTCTTAATGCTTGACTTCATAAGACAGAGTTTAGGGTTAGGGGCCAAGTATATACATGATTTTTCTTGTTTAAATATGTCTAGACTTTGTTTATCAACTTGAATGCTTACTATATGACATCAAAAGACTATGTGTTTGGTTTTGATTTTTTTGAATTTGTTATGTCCATTTGAATCTTGGTCAAATCCTAGGTTTGACCAAGATTTAAACCAATTTAAAACATGAAAATGAAAATGAAAGCCTGGATTCTTCTTAGTCACTCCAAAATGAAGCTTTTGGGAGTTTTTTCAATTTCCAATGTTTGAAACCCAAAACCACTTTTCTTCATGCTTGACTTCATAAGACAGAGTTTAGGGTTAGGGGGTATATACAATATTTTTCTGGTTTGAATATGTCTAGACTTCGTTGATCAACTGTAATGCTTACTATATGACATAAGAAGCTTATGTGCTTTGGTTTTTTTTTTGATTTCTTTTTTGAATTTTTATGCCCACTTGAATCCTGGTCAGATCCTTTGTTTGACCAAGATTTAAACAAGTTAAAACATGAAAATGAAAAAGTAAGCCTGGCTCCTTCTTAGTCATGAAAATGAGTTAACTTGGCTTTCCAACCCTTGAATCCATAGGAAACTTTGTACTAATGCAGTATAATAATCACTCGAGTTTTTACACCAACAGGTCTGTCACTTACGTGTGGTGCCCATGCGTGAGGTCCCAAACTTCAGTGAGCACAAGTCACATGCGGTAGGCAGGCAAAATACCCGATCAATCCGGGCGGTGGCTGTTAAGGACCCGATCGCATTTCTTGCTTTCAGACTGGGGTCTACCATGTAAGAAGTTTGTTCCTTTTGGATGCATCACTCGTATTTGCAAGTTTTTTGGGGGTCCCGCAAATTCAGGGTAGCATCATGCCCCCCTTCCCACGCCAACACAAACAGAGTTCAACACAACCTAATTAAGCAAGGTTCAACACAGACATAGTTCAACAACCCCTAATTAAGCTAATAGGTTCACCACAAACGCTGCTGAGCAGCAAACATAAACAGAGTTCAACAAAAGATGCTGCTTTTGAAGCAGTAGGAGAGACAAACATGCACAACAGTTACGGAGTATATTTACCATCTTCTTCCTGGTCCCGCTTCTTCTGCTTCTTGCTGCCCATACCTTTAATCTTTGGTGGCTTGGGCTTGGGAGGAGGCACACGACCGGTCTCGATAGCTTGGTTCAATTTCTTCCTTAGGAATAGCCCATATGCCATGTGGTTGGCTATGAAGCCGGATCGGTTAACAGTTTCCCCAACTTTGAGACAGCCGGACCCACCGGCTTCGGCATGCTGCAGGACGCTTCGAAAGTCAACCTTTATGCTCTTTGTGCAGAAGGGGCAGCTGTTCCTGGCACCAGTCCAGGGTTCACTCCAATACTTGTCGAACTTCCCCGCCTTAAGCTTGTTGAGAGTGGCCCTGGCCTTCCTATGACGCGACTCGACATCGCTGTCAACCTCATCAGTAGCAACCTGATACATGCCAAATAAACAGGTGAAGCAAATATGTAGCAGTTGCAACTAATAATGAATATGAATCTAAAAAGATTCTGACGCTAATTCAAAACCCTATAGCGCAAAAAAAAAGAGGGAGAGACCATAGAGCAAATCGATACAGGGCTATGTTAAATAAGGGAGAGAGGTGAATCGGATGTGAAGCAAATATGTAGCAGTTGCAACTAATACTGAATATGAATCTAAAAAGATTCTGACGCTAATTCAAAACGCTATAGCGCAAAAAAAAGAGGGAGAGACCATAGCGCAAATCGATACAGGGCTATGTTGAATAAGGGAGAGAGGTGAATCGGAACATACTTCCTCCCCCTCGTCGACGATATTCTCGTCGAAGGTCGGCGGCGGCGGTTCAAAGATGAGTTCAACCTCGTCCTCGTCATCTAGGGGATGCTTCCCAAGAGAGTGGACCCATCTACCAACAGCATCAGATGCCGATGAGCGACCGATGGCCCGACCTTCGGCAATGGCCTCCGCTTCGTCTTTGGCATCCGCTGCGGCAATGATCGCCGCCGTTGCGGCCATGCGTGCTGCGGTCGCGGCTCTGCACGCCTCCTCTGCGGCTAAGGCCAGCCGCGCGGCTTTCGCTTTCGCTGCGTTGACGGCGTCGGTTGGGCTCTCCATCGGTGGAATGGGAAGGGGAAGTGAAGAGAGGGTTTTTTCCTAGTCCGTGGAGAGAGGGAGAAGTGTGGACGTGAAATGGATAACTGACGATATTTCAAGATTTGGGAGACATAGCACGAACCGGCAGATGACAGCGCGTGGGTGCATTACCTCATACTGCCTCTGTCCTAGAAAGAGCGTACGTGTGGGTTTTCAAGGCATATTAAGGATTTTATTATTACATTGGGAAACTGTCATCGACCATCACTTTCCTCTTCAACTTTTCCACCTCCAATGATCTAAATGCATGTAGTAAATAAGAAAACCATATTATGCTAAATACTACTACCTCCATCCCAAAGCGTAAGGCTTATATTATTTTTAGAAGCTCAAACTATGTCAAGGTAAACTAAGATTTTACCAAAAATCATTATCATGCAAAATACAAAATTAATATCAATACATAGACAACGATTTTTTTTGGTATGGTATCTACAAAATATTATATTAGTTGATAGATTGTTCTAAATTTTCGTCAACCTTTACTTGCTTTGACTCTTAAAAAAAGACTTAAGCTTTGTGATGGAGGTAGTACGTACTAGTCGTGAAGAAACTATATCCCTCGTGATGAGAAAGAAATATTTTTTACTACCACTCTTTTGTGGACAAATTTTGAAGTGCATTGCAAAACGAGAAGTACACTCTTTTATGGACAAATTTTAACTCTACACCCATTATTTCAGGATGGAGGGAGTATAACCCAACTTGTTTTTTTCTTCTGGGCACTACACTGCTTTTTCCCTGTGCAATGCTTGGTTCTACCCTTTTTCTCAATGTAATGGTCACTTTAAGTCATTTTTTCCCACACACATTTATTTTGTACTTCTCTACAGTGTTGACCGTGCTACTACTATTTGTGTTAGTGCGCCAAAAACAAAATGTTATTTTTTAAGTGCCAAATTAATCTAGGGCGTTGGTTGTGAATCGGTGAACAAAAAAGAGATAGCCCAAAAGAGGAACACACCAAGGTACAAAAACTAGTATATATGCATGTTTCTATGTACATATATATGACCCTGGGTTTGTAGATAAAAAACATTCATATATGCGCTTACTATTAATATACATAAGTTTATGCTGATTCTCTTGGTTTAGGTATATATATGGTTAGGCATCACTACTAATTCAGAAAAAAACAAAAATGTAACTCTTCAAGTGAAGTCATTTTAAGTGACCTAACAACTAAAATTCATATATAGGATTTGTATAGGAATTATGTAGGATTTAGATCACATGTGAATTTTCCCCACACTAGTTGTTTGATTCATAGGAACATATCCTATAGGAATCTTGCAGTGCAAATCCTATAAGAATAAAACATTAGGTCATACCTCATGGAAAATTTCCTTTGGCACAATCAAACACAACTCATCTTCCTATATGATTCAACTAGCCATTAAATCTCAATCCTATGTTTTCCATATTTCTATGGTTTTCCCATCCTATGAATCAAAGGAGCCTTAGGGCTTATATCTTTTTTTAGAAAGGCAAACTATGTTAAGATTGGCCAAGTTTTACGAAAAACCTTTAACATGCAAAATACAAAGTTGAGTCATTTCGTTTGAATCGGAGGGAGTACATTTGACGTTATGGTACTATTTGACAGCTGCTTGGCACTGTATTTTTTTTCGAACCAAACTTCCCCCTTCATGAAGCTTTTATTTTAGCTTCAGTGACTTGATACATCCATATATCTAGACAAAGTTGAGTCAATTCATTTGAATCAGAGGGAGTACATTTGACTATATGGGTATTGTTTGACAACTGCTTGGCACTGTCTTCTTTTTTGAACCAAACTGCCCCCTTCACGAAGCTTTTATTTTGGGATAGAGCTTCACTGACTTGATACTTCCAAGTTTCACAGTGACTTGGTGCCACCATCCACCATCCATCTCAGATCCAATGTATGCGATCGACTTAGAATTTAAACTAAATAATTATTATAATTGCTCAGAAATATTTCAAGAACTTCCAGTTAATCGTGCATATTTCGATTTATATTTTGGTGAAGTTTCATTCGATTTGAATCAAAGGTTTGTGAGCAAATATATACTCCCTCCGGTTCATATTAATTGACTCTAATATGGATGTACTAGACACATTTTAGTTCTAGATACATCCATATTGAAGTCAATTAGGGCTCCTTTGATTCAAAGGATTTGCATAGGAATTGTGTAGGATTTGGTTCCTATGGGAAAAATTCCTATACATGTTGTTTGATTCATAGGAACATATCCTATAGGAAAAATTCCTATAGGAATCTTGTAGTGTAATTCCTATAGGAAAAAAGCATTAGCTCATACCTCATGGAAAAATTCCTTTGCTACAATCAAACAAACTTCATCTTCCTATAGGTTTCAAGTAGACATGTCATTCCAATCCTATACCTTTCCTATTCCTATGCTTTTCCTATCCTTTAAATCAAAGGAGCCCTTAATATGAATCAGAGGGAGTATTTAGTTTAAACTAGTGCTCGTATACGTAAAAAGCTCTTTAATCACAAGCTAATCGTCCGAGTGGGATGAAATATTCACAGATTTTAGAACAAGGCATCTACATTTTACTGGATTTTTTTCGTAATTTTTGTTTTTAGGTTCGAAATAAGAGATTAGTTTGGAACGTTGGATCTCAAATGGTTGGTAGATGGTGGCACCAAGTCACAATGAGATTTGGAGACTTCAAGTCACTGCAGCTCTGTCCTTTTATTTTGACAAACTGCAGAGCCGCTGGTGCATCTATGCTTGCGTACGGCCGACGCCGATTCTTAGCAAGGAAGTTCTTCCTATAAGTAGTAGTAGTATCCATACTCCACTCCAAGGCATGTATAAAAAAAAGAACCCATCCCGTTCTCGTTTTCCCGATCACTCTTCTCTGAAGATGGAGGAGGCCCTCTTCTTGTGCCCCCTCTGCCTGCTGCCCTTCAAACCCCCCATATCCAAGGTCGCTCCCTTCCGATTTCATTCTTAGGTTCACCTGTGAGAAATGTCAATGACAACTGATGCCACGTACGTTGTTCCGTGCAGTGCAAGGGCGGTCATATGGGCTGTCGGCGCTGCGTCGGCGAGCTTGCGCCGAACCCGTGCAAGAAGTGCGAGCAGCCGGCGTGGTTGCCGCCGTCGAATCGATCTGGGCCAAGATTGCCGCCGTCGAATCGATCTGGGGCAATGGTCAAGTGCGTCGGCTGCCAGAGCTTGGTCGCCTCCACGGAGTCCTACAAGCACTATATCGCGTGCCCGCATGGTCCGTGCGGCTGCACAGAGGCCATCAATACCGGCTGCAGCTTCACCGGCCCGCCGCGGGAGCTCCTGGTACACCTCCAAGCATCCCACTCCATCCCAGTGTTTACGTTCCAGTATGGCATACCCGCCTGGTGCATAGTTCGTCTTCCGGTACAACCGCGGGGACACCTGTTCATCGGCAGTGGGGAAGAAGACGGTAGCGTGTTCGCCATCACCGTTGGAGCGCTCGGCCCGACCACCATTGTGTCCTGTGTGTGCATCAGGTCGGCCGCGTGCTTGTTTCCGATGTACAAGGCGCAGCTGTTGGTGATTGGTCCGCCGGCGCCGGCGACGGCTGGGACCAGTGACCTCTCGACGGACACCTTGATGGCGGTAATCGAGCCGACGAGCTCCCCGACGCCTAGCTCGATCATGTTGCAGCAGCTCACTTCTTTCCTGGCGGTGCCGCCCCGTTACGCGAAGCAGAATGGAGGGCAGCGTGTGTTGCCTATCTGCGTTTGCATCAACAAGAAGGTTATACAATAATCTTCGTTTAGTCATACTGCAATGTAGTTACTCGAAGATCGGAGGGAGTAGTTTAGTTCGAAGTAGGGTTCGTTCGGATGTATTTTGGACTTGTATAGTAGTAGTACTACTACTCCAGAACTATTACTAGCTAGTTGGAGTGCTAGAATGCAGCTCGGAGTATTATAGTATTTTGGCAGTACTACTAGTTATGTATGTGACTGCAAATTCAAACTAAAATGGACTATTTCTTGCTAATGTTGTTCTTTTGGAGTCATCATTTTTTTCTGAACGTGTTAACTATGCTATTGTCTAAGGATTCGTTTAGATTTCTTTGGTTGAATTCATATTTCGTCTCTTCCTAATTTGGCAAAACTGCACTGTCATGGGCATTCTTACAAGGTCGCTGAAGTTTCAAAGTTTCTTAATGTATATTGCGTAGGGTGTACCCCCTTAACATGGATCTGTTGCATTTTTGGGTTGTATTTTTTTTGGCAATTTTCAGGACCATAAAATAGCACGCCTTCAGTTGAAATTTGAATTAGTGGCCGATACTAGCATGGAGTAGTGAAGTTTTTTTGTACTCCCTCGGTCCCACCAAAAGTGTCTCACCTTTGTTAAAATTTAGATGGATAGATGTATTTTTTTTACAAAGTTGAGACAACTTTGGTGGGACGGAGCCACGGAGTCGTAGTTGATGGCGAGAAGGTTGATGCCTTGCTAGGTTGGTGTACGTTGCAAAAAGAACAAGGTTGGTGTGTATTTGTTTTATTTGTTCACCATAATACTGACATGGCCATCGATTTGATTAGACAACACAAGCCTGGGATGTTTCACTTATTTATTGTAGGAAGCACGATTAATGTTCTGTAATGATGGGGCTACTCCTATAGTCCGTCTGCTCGGCTCCTACTCGGGTGTCGGGTCACATTCACACTCTCCTCTTTTTTTGAACACATTCACACTCTCCTCTTTTTTTGAACACATTCACACTCTCCTCGAAACTGCAGTAGGCAGTATATGAGCGTCTCGGTTCACCTCCGTCGTCTATCCCCACTCCGCCCATCTTCCATAGCACGCGCCTGCGTTTCGCATCCTATCCAGCAGTGCCCAGTTTGAGAGCCTCTGTTCTCCAACTCAAACCCCCACCTGCCGCCATTGATCGCCATCTCTCTCCCAAAGTTCGAATCAGTAGATCGCCCAAGAAAATACCAACCCCATTGTACCACCTGCCTCATTGTGATGGCGAAATCGAGCAGGGTCTGTGGATCTGGGCTGTTTCACAAGGTGTTTACGGAAGGCCCCCTTGAAGTGCTCATCAGCCAGTGCGACGCCATCACCGCCGCGTCCCTAGTCGGTTCCTCCAAAAGTATTCTTCAGTCAGCCAAATACAGTGCCACTCTGCCTGCTTCTCAGCCGTTTGGCCTTCCGTGTGTTCTCTGTTGTGACCCGGCGGATAAACCATGGGCGGTGTTCAAGGAGGATTTGCCGGTGCACAGCAAGTGCAAACTACTGCCGCTGGACAGGTTCTCCTATGATGGCCTAATGCCACACGGTAAGGATGAGGAGCGGGCAGGCGCCAATGGAGATTGGATCGCCATGGTTGGCCCCGAAGGCAAGTGGAACCTCCTCAATGTGTACACTCATCGCAAGATTAAGCTTCCATCTTTGAGGAACAAGTTGGAAACCACACACAATCCACTTATATTCGAGTATCAGCGTTCTGCTATTCAACTGCAGAAGATAGCTATTTGCCAAGTTCCTACAGCTGCTAGGGGGTATCAAGATTTCTCCCTTGTCGCAATCTTCGACTTTGCAATTGCCTACCTCCATGGCGAATATCCTCGTGAATGGATATTTCTTGAAAACCAGTTTCAGTACGGCGCCATATACTGCGATGCAATTATACATAACGGACTTGTGTTCGCCGTTACTGAGCTTGGAAATGTTTATGCATGGGATCCTAATCAATTTGGTAACATTTCCTCCCTATCTTTTTTATATACGTAACTTATATAGTATTTCACCTCTTATTTGTTGAACTGTCTTGGCATCTTTTGGCTTAAAGGAATTCCATAGGCGCACACCATAACCCTCTTGTGGTATGGACATATATAGAATTTAACATCTATAGGAATTTTAGTATGGTCTAATGTGCATGTTGTTCCTTAGGAAAAAGGCCCCCTAGTAATTAAGTTTCTTTATTATTACTCCCTAGAAAATTTAAGGTAGAGTAGAAATAGAATCAATAAAGGTGCCATGCAATATTGATAAAGACTTTCATTTGTTTATATTCAAACCATCTAAAATTTGGACCAATATTTTCGGGAACATGTTTTAAATCCACATGAAGTTTTACCAAGATGTTCGAAATATATTTCAAACCATCTTATGTTCGACCATGATTTTATAAAGTACTAGTATTGGCATCCCAATATCAAATCAATATCACTAGTAGATAAATCATGAAATATATTTTCATGTGACGTGTTCTTTCCTTTTTCAAGGTCCTATAGTGCTCCCTGCTCCATTCATTCCGTGGACGGCTGGATTTGATGACGATGATGATTTTGACTCTAATAGTCGTACGTGGTGGCTGGCAAGATCTCAAGATCGTTCTAGACTTCTCCTGGTCTATGCACGTGGCGTAATGGATTTTGACGCTGACGGTGCTCCAACTCATTATGATAGTACCCCTTCTGTCCATTGCGGTCGCGCTGTTCACAGCTATTCGGGGTATACCTGCATTGTATTCTCGAATGACACTAGTCGGTTACTTCCAGCCAACCCGTGGGAAAGGGTTACTAATCTTGGAGACTATTCTATGTTCCTTGGGTTGAACTATCCGATTTTCATGCCAGTGGGTGGTGCAACATTTCCCCCAGGATATTTGACAAGAAGAAACTGCATCTACACCACGCCTCAGGCCATTGGCTCTCAGTTTGACACATCACATCAAGAAATTTTCCGCTTCAGTCTAAATGGCGAAGACCACCAAAGCATATCTTTCTCAAGCAGCGGTCCAGGGGCCAACTGGCATACGGGGTTTTGGTTCATCCCAAGCTACACCAACGCGCTGGACTGGAACAAAGACAATCAGAGTTAGGGATATTTATGTAATAGTAGGATCATACTACTAGCTAGCTCAGTTGGTCTTGACTCCTATTTAACTATTTATAGCTAATGTACTTAGGTGATAAATTTATGCTATTTGCATGAACCCAGGCGCTTCTTTTAATTTGATCAAATACGGTCTATACACATGCATGGTTGTTTGGCTGTTTCAGTGTCCCTAGAGGCATACATATATACTGTTATTTAGCAATCTTTATTACAGTACAAAGGTCTTAACCTCATGGTTCACAGAAAGTATAAACGTAGATCAACCATCTAAACATAGAAGACATTCTAGTGTATGATTCTTACATATACACATCAACATCCTATCAGAAAATCTTAATGTGAATTGTACTGGCTGTACAAACCCGTGCATCATTCTCTAGCCGGTTGCACCCAAAAACCAAATCGTGGTACTTCATAGTTGACTGTATGTAGGACAACATACAGATCCAATGCGAAGCCATGGGTATCACCTGCATGACAGAACCATATTTCACATGGTTGGAGGTACTCTATATGGCATTTAAAATCATTCCTTGTCTTTCATATGGTCCTAAAAATAGTACAGTTGGATTTGTGGGTTTTAATTTTTTATTAACACACTCAATTGATTGCCCAAACATTGATTAATAATATTATTAAGGGGTGTGATGTTGAAAGCCATAAGAACAATGTGCCAAACAATCTTTGCTAGCGGACGGTAAATGTATACCCATCAGAAATAATCAGCAGACGTGCATGTTTCTTTGGTCAGAATAACTGCTGCACCATCTTAAAAGTAAATGGCATGACCATTTATTTGATTTGATAGCGTGCAGCTAGATGGCGTACATTACTATCTCTACTTCCTTGGGTCGCCCAAATCTGGAGTACTAAAAGCAAATCCTGGTGATTCATTTGACAAGACAACACAGATGCGACCAAATTTCTCCGTCCATATTATTATAATAATCTGGAGTGCGTTGCCTCGTTGCCTTCCAAGAGAAGCTGCATTCCTTGCCAAAAAAGAGAGAGAGGCTGTATTTATAACTATCTCACCGGCCGCCACTAGTACAAACCATCACTCCCTCTCCACCTCCACCTCCATCTCTTCCCTAGTAGCTCCACCTCCATATCGGCGACGGACCACAATCGCGCGGCTTCGACTTCATCTTCGACGGCGGCGGCGACAGAGGCGTGAGGCACCTTCTCCGCGGCGCATCACTCATCCTCGTCCCGCGGCAACAATGGCTGTATGTGAAATCACCATACCCTTTTGTATGGTAGAGATGATGATGTGCGGATAAAATTTTATTGGCGGTTGCTCATCCTTGTTTGAATATTTGGTGTAGATTCACATCTAGGGCAGGGTGTCAAGCGGGGTGGGTAGCGGGCTAGCTAGTTTCAGTGCGAGTGCTTTAAATCTGCTCTAATCTCAACCACTATTTGCTCTAATTTTCTGCTTTGCGGGACGATTCGCGGACGCCGCTTGCAACCCTAATCTAGGGTATTGATCCTAGTTTAGTAGACTACTAGGATTTACATGCCAATTTGTTTTTAGACTAGATCCGGATATTTGTCAATACTACTACGTACTTCTTCCGTTCGTATTTAATTGACTCTAGTTGAAAGCATCGACAGTTCATTTTCTTCTCTCCCTCTCGTCGACTAATTAAAACCGAACAGAGGGAGTATTAGGAATCCATGTGCATCCGTACTACCAGTAAGGTATTGCGTTGTTGCAGAGGCTCAGTGTAATCAATATCTTTCGATATTAATATACTCACTTTATCAGAAAATAAATTAGTAATCCATGTTCAAACTTGCTAGTTTGATCGACGTTTGATGATGATTTGTGAGGCCATGTATGGGCCTAGTTTGTTTTGCCTGGTGGTCAGTAGGCTGATGATTTATTTTTTTGCTTGGTCGATCTGTGGTCGTTCCATGGCCACTGCTGATTAAGCATTACTAGAATCAACAATTTTTTGCTTGTCTGGTGATTGGAAGTGTATGCGCTAGCACCATCGCACGATGATTAGTCTTAATGGAGATGCAGATGTCGATCAAGAGGGAGAAACATATCTTGATCATGCATTTCTCACGAGATTACTTGGTGATTGGAAGTAGAATCCACAATTTGTTGTGCAAACTTCTCAACATATGCATATATTCAATGAATTGGCTTTATGTGATCAATAGTACTTCTTATTGCAGATGGATGGAGGGGAAAGAGCGAAAAAACCGATACTTAGTGAGATGACTTCTCATTCTTTGACTTCTGATATCCCAGATAACAAGGTAAATATATAGAACGACGATTCGTAGGTGATAAAAGCAGAATCCACAATTTGCCGTGCAAACTTCTCAACATATGCATATATTTGATTAATTAGTTTTATGTGATCAATAGTATTACTTATTCCAGATGGACGTAGGGGAAGGAACGAAAAAGCGGATGCTATGTGAAATGACTTCTAAATCTGTGTGTTCTGATATCCCAGATGACAAGGTAAACATATGGACCGACGCTTGTTTTGCCGCTGCCCCTGTTAGATGGCTAGATGCTCTGGTCTAATTTCTGTTCATGTGCTTATTATTGCAGAAACATAGAGTTGAAGAAAACTCTATATTGTCTGATGACAAAGGTGAAATGGCATGCCAGTCTTTTAAACCTCCGACGCCACCTTGTTTACTGTCTATGGAGACTGATGCAGCTGGACCTGGTACTGATGAGCCTATACCTGGCATCATCGTGTCACATGAAGAAGGTTGTGGATTGGGTTTACCCCCTGCTGTAGAAACTGGTGGTGCAGCTGGAGCTGCTAGTGTAGAGCCTCTAGTGAACGGTGTCGTGCCACGGGAATTCTCTGAACTGGAGCAAAACGGTTTACCTATTGTCAAGACCGATATAACTGGTGCTGATGCTGGAGTTGCTACTGATGATCCTGCACCTGAAGTATGTTTTGCATTGTTAAAACCCGTCCTGCCCAGAGTACTGACTGGTGGTGGACCTGGAGCTGGTAGGGTAGAGCCTCTAACTGAAGTGGATATTGGTGGTTTACCCTCTGGTATTGTAGAGATTTCAGCAAGCGGTCCTGTCCGAGAACATATCTGGTCCTACTATCCCTTTAGGTTCTACCGTGCTACCGACTCCTATGAACCGGAGCATGTACCTGATGTGCCTTCTGTTGAACCTGACGCACCTGTAAGTAGTGGTGATGATCAAGAAGGATCTGCATCTGATGATCCTGCACCCGAAGTTGCCACGCCACCCGAAGGAGGTTTTGTATTGGTAGAACCCGTCATGACTATGCCCACAGTACTGACTGGTGGTGGACCTGGAGCTGGTATGGTAGAGCCTCTAGCGAAAGGTGTCGTGCCACGAGAATCCTCTGAAGTGGATATTGGTGGTTTACCCTCTGTAGATACTGGTGGTCTACCTGGAGCTGGTATTGTAGAGATTTCAGCAAACAGTGCTGTCCCACCCAACTCCTATGAACTTGAGCATGTACCTGATGTGCCTTCTGTAGAACCTGATGCACCTGTAAGTAGTGGTGATGATTCCGCTGAATCTGATCAAGAAGGATCTGCATCTCGAGGACAAGATGTCAGCTGTCATTCACCTGAACCCGAGCTGAAGTCAGCAACGGTAGCTTATATGGCACGGACTGTCCTTCAAGCTCTAAAGATCCAGTTGGGTGGTTCACAGGACCAGCTACTCCAAGCCATTGTCACTACAAAAGACCAGCCAGCATGCTTCGTTATCTCCTGCATACTGTTTGACAAGCTGAAGCACTGCAACTGGCGCATTGTTCAATCCCATCAGCATGGAGAGAGGAGCTATGTTTATGTCAAGATGATTCATGCTGATTTGGTAAGGTTCCATGATAAGATGTATGGGTGGGGTGAGGCAAGAGCCACATTTTGCAGCATTCACACAGTCTTCGCTCTTGAGCCAGACCCCATGGATGCTTACCCAGTGGTGCAGCTGTCCTGACTTGATATATGTTTTATGATCAGTATGCTGCTGTCGTGGAACTGTGATGTCGAGCTACCTTTCTTATGGTTTCTAGGCTTTTGGTTTCAACATGTATTATGGAGCTTACCTTAGGACTTTCGCATGCGTTTGGCTGTTGACCTGTAATGTTTGTGGTTGGTTGTCTAATCTACTTGGCACAATCACATTGCAAAGGCAAATGTTCCTTTTCTCTTTAATTGTTATTATGACTTATGTGTTATAACCAGGCAAGAATATGCAATCTTGGTTCTCTGACCGATATATATGTACATACAACTTTTGTTCACATAATAACACTTACACGGGAAAAGAGTAGCTTTCTCTGTTGGACAAACACCAAACCACAAAAGGGTAACAACACAATATCCAAACTAGGTACGGCACCTGTTGAGCATACATGACTTTTGTCGTAAAATCACGTTAACCAACACTAGCAGCATCTTGTTCTTTGCAAGGTGCTATGCTTATCAGTCTAATCCCAATACACAACCTACTTCAGGTGGCACGATGATGTCAGGTGCAGGTTCACCAGTACCAACTCTCTTGCATCAGTCTCCATTGAAGGTACGCCACTGC
The DNA here is from genome assembly GCA_030979885.1 of Lolium multiflorum. Classification (NCBI taxonomy): domain Eukaryota; kingdom Viridiplantae; phylum Streptophyta; class Magnoliopsida; order Poales; family Poaceae; genus Lolium; species Lolium multiflorum. The sequence continues at coordinate 165,568,850 of CM061750.1, forward strand.
TGCAGTAGACACCATTAGCAATGCAACCTGAAGGTGTTCTTATCCTCATATCAGGATCACATAATACAGGTGTCAAGCTTCATGCACTAGCCAACACAATGAAAAGTCCGAACTAGGATAGCTAGGAAAAAAACATGAAGATCTTTTTTTCGAATCCCACGCTGAACATCTTTTTTTTAACTAATTAGGTAAGCTCCTGCTGACAAACATATTACAGCAACTCCAGCAGTGGCTCTATATTTAGGCGCTGTGGGCTGAATGGCTGATGCTGCGCATGGAGCCGGCAATAGCTTCACCGGAAGCTGCAAACTGTGGCGGCCAAATGCAGGGCTGAAACAGCGTATTTTCAGAGGCGCTATAAATGCAGCGCCAAAAACAGAATATAATGAAAAATAGAGTGCAGTAAAACAGAAGATCAAACAAAGACTAGAAATAGACATAAAATAGGATAAAATTAGCTTGATAGATACTCCGTAGTTCATATTTGTACAAAGTAGTGCGATAAAACTAAACTAAAACTCGACATCTGACGAGTCCGGTGTCGTGCCCGACACCGGATCCGACGAGAAGAGGTCAATCCAACGGGGGTCGTCCTCGCCAATGGTGGTCGGCCCGGCGAGCTGCGCTTCGATGAAGGCCCGCTTCGTCGCCTTCTCCGCCCTCCGTCGTGCGCGGTCCTCCTTCTTCGCTGCCCGCCTCGTCGCCTTCTCCGCCCTCCGTCTGCGGAAGTGCTCGTTCTCGGCGGCAACGTCCTCGGGGAAGCGGGCCGCCCACTCGCGCGCCGCGCGCTCGTCCCGCTCGGCGATGCGCAAACGGCGCTCCGTCTCGCGGCGGCGGTGCTGTTCCTCCTGTCTAACGATGTACGGCGGCGGCGCGAGATCCTCGGCCTGCTGGCGCGTCCACACGTCATGGAAATTCATCGACGATCGCGGGCGCCCGAGCCGCCACGCCACGGCGTCGTACGCGCGCGCGGCCTCGTGCGCGGTCTCGTAGGTGCCGAGGCCGATGCGCTCGCCGCCGTCACGTATCTCCGCGTAATACGTACCTTTGGGGCGCGCGCGGACGCCGCGGTACCCCGTGCCCGAGACGCGGCAGTACCGCGAGCTCGACGCGAGACGAGGCGGCGGCGGCGGCGGCGGCGGAGCCGCGGCGGCGATATTAGGCGCAGATGGGCAAATTTCAGCAACCCGTGTCCATCTTTTTTTTTGGCAGGATTACGCCATGTACCACCTTCCAATTAGAAAATAGTACTGTTCAGCATTCCCCTGTTGGGCCCAATATTTCACTTTGGGTTGCCAACGGCCATCTACATGGTAATTGCTCTCGGCCTACTTGCTCCGGCCGTCGAAGCCCAATAACTACAAATGGGCCTTTCTGCTCATGCAATTTCGGCCCTTTTCTAATGAAACACAGATCCTATGATTGGCAAAAAAAAAATACACGGAGATTCTACATAAAAGTTGTTTTTATTTATTTTGAATTATAGGGTTCCAATTTTTGAAACTGCTCATGCCCAATATGAAAATCCTTGATCGCTCCATACCCACATGGATAACGGTATTTTTAAAAATTCATAAAGTGGATTTGAAATTTAAAACATATCCTAATAATTCCTTGATTTAATCTATCAACTTGCAAGATCTTGGAGCCAAAGAGCTTGTATTAGTCTGCGAAAATAATACTGATAAACCTGTCGTTAACAAGAAATGAAGGTTTATCGTTCAGAGAGGATGCCATGTGGGACCCATGAGACAGTACCGTCCTCAACGTTTCAAAGAAAAAGGCAAGTAGCCCGAAAATAGGGGTAAAAAATAAATCCTACAAAGGAAACATTTATTGTTCATAGAGGCTGACATGTGGGACCGATCTGCCAGCTGCATCCTCATCATTTCGAAGTCGGCAGGGATCAGAAGAAAAAGGCAAATAGCCAGAAATTAGGGGTCAAAAATAAATCCAAAAAGGAAACTTATATTCTTCATAGAGGATGACATGTGGGACCGACCTGCCAGCAGCGTCCTCATCGTTTCAAAGGCCGCAGGGGATCAAAAGAAAAAGGCAAATAGCCAGAAATTAGGGGTAAAAAAAATACAACAAAGGAAAGGTTTATTGTTCATAGAGGCTGACTTGTGGGACTCATGAGCCAGCGGCGACCTGAATTTCAAAGGCGGCATATGATCGAAAAGAAAAAGGCAAGTTAGCAAAAATCACTGGGTAAAAAAAATCTAAGAAATGAAACTTTATTGTACAGTCCCATGAGCCAGCACCTTACTCAACGTTTCAGTGGCGGCATGAGATAGAAAGAAAAAGGAAAGTGACCAAATATCAGGAGCAAAAAATAATCCAAGAAAAGAAACTTTTATTGTACATAGATGATGACATATGGGTCCCACTTATACAAGCTCTTTCGCTCCAAGATCTTGCAAGTTGATTGTACATAGAGGATGACATGCGGGCCCCTTGTGTCAGCATCTTACTCAACGTTTCCAAGGCGGCAGGGGATCAAAAGAAAAAAGGAAGTAGCCAGAAATTAGCGGTAAACAATAACTCCAAGGAAGGAAACTTTTATTGTTCATAGAGTATGACATGCGGGACCCATGCGCTAGCAGCTTCCTCAACGTTTCAAAGGGGGCATGAGATCGAAAGAAAAAGACAAGTGACCAAATATCAGGAGCCAAAAATAATCCAAGAAAAGAAACTTTATTGTACATAAAAGATGACATGCGGGTCCCATTTTGCAGCAGCGGTGTCAACGTTTCAAATGCGGCTTGAGATCAAAAGAAAAAGAGTAGCCAGAAATTAGGGGTAAAAAAACTCCCAGAAAAGAAAGTTGATTGTACATAGAGGATGGCATGCGGGTCCCATGACCCAGCACCTTACTCAACGTTTCAGAGGCGGCATGAGATCGAAAGAAAAAGGAAAGAGACCAAATACCAGGAGCAAAAAATAATCCAAGAAAAAGAAACTTTTATTGTACATAGAGGATGACATATGGGTCCCACTTATACAAGCTCTTCCGCCCCAAGATCTTGCAAGTTGATTGTACATAGAGGATGACATGCGGGCCCCTTGTGTCAGCAGCTTAATCAATGTTTCCAAGGCGGCAGGGGATCAAAAGAAAAAGGAAACAGCCAAAAATAAGAGGGTGAAAAAATCCAAGAAAAGAAACTTTTATAGTATCGAGGATGACATGTGGGTCCCATGAGCCAGCAGCTTCTCAACGTTTCAGAGGCTGCATGAGATCGAAAGAAAAAGGCAAGTGACCAAAAATAAGGGGGTAAAAAAAATCCAAGAAAAGAGACTTGATTGTACATAGAGGATGACATGCGGGTCCCACCAGTCAGCAGCTTACTAACGTTTCCAAGGCGGCAGGGGATGAAAAGAAAAAGGAAATAGCCAAAGATCAGAGGGTGAAAAAAATCAAAGAAAAGAAACTTTTATAGTACATAGAGGATGACATGTGGGTCCCATGGGCCAGCAGGTTCCTCAACGTTTTCAAGGGCGGCATGAGATCGAAAGAAAAAGGCAAGTGACCAAAAATCAGAGGGTGAAAAATAATCCAAAAAAAGAAACTTTTATTGTACATAGAGGATGACATGCTGTCCCAACGTTTCAAATGCGGTTTGAGATCAAAAGAAAAAGAAAGTAGCCAGAAATTAGGGGGTAAAAAAACTCCAAGAAAAGAAAATTGATTGTACATAGAGGATGACATGCGGGTCCCACGAGTTTGCAGCTTACTCAACGTTTCCAAGGCGGCAGGGGATCAAAAGAAAAAGGAAATAGCCAAAAATCAGAGAGTGAAAAAAAACCCAAGAAAATAAACTTTTGTAGTACATAGAGGATGACATGCGGGTCCCATGAGCCAGCAGGTTCCTCAACGTTTCAAACGTGGCATGGGATCGAAGGAAAAAGGCAAGTGACCAAATATCAGGAGCCAAAAATAATCCAAGAAAAGAAACTTTATTGTACATAGAGGATGACATGCGGGTCCCATTTTGCAGCAGCGTCCTCAACGTTTCAAATGCGGCTTGAGATCAAAAGAAAAAGAAAGTAGCCAGAAATTAGGGGGTCAAAAAAACTCCAAGAAAGGAAAGCTTTATCGTTCATACAGGCTGACATGTGGGACCTATGAGCCAGCAGCTTACTGAACGTTTCAAAGGCGGCAGGGGATCAAAAGAAAAAGGAAATAGCCAAAAATCAGAGGGTGAAAAAAATCCAAGAAATCAAACTTTTATTGTACATAGAGGATGACATGCGGGTCCCATGAGCCAGCAGATTCCTCAACGTTTCAAACGTGGCATGAGATCGAAAGAAAAAGGCAAGTGACCAAATATCAGGAGCCAAAAATAATCCAAGAAAAGAAACTTTATTGTACATAGAGGATGACATGCGGGTCCCATTTTGCAGCAGCGGTCTGAACGTTTCCAAGGCGGCACAGGACCAAAAGAAAAATGAAGTAGCCAGAAATCAGGGGGTGAAAAAAATCCAAGAAAAGAAAGATTTCAATTGGGCTACATCTAGACATCTGGGCCTTCGAACTATCCTTCTGGGCCTTTGGACACGTACAATTTCAGCCCACTCCAGAACATGATAGTTCGGATTTTTCTCAAAAAAAAAACAGGAAAGTCCTATGCTTCGCCAAAACAAAAAACAAGGAGATTCAAGATATATGTTGTAAAAATAAAGATTTAATTTATCCGTTTGCAATAGCTCAGAGCGCAATACACTGTTTATTGTCTGCAAAATAATCAAGATATCACATGTTTCTTGTACGGGGAGGCTGACATCGTGGACCCATGAGCCAGCAGCGTCGTTTTAAAGGCGGCAGGGGATGGAAAGAAAAAATAAACCAAAAATCTGTTGGTAAAAAATCCAAGAAAAGAAACATTTTCGTTCTGAGAGGATGACATGCGGGACCCATGAGGCAGCAGCGTCCTCAGCGCTTATTGTTCATAGAGGCTGACATGTGGGACCCGTGAGCCAGCAGCGTCCTCAACGTTTTAAAGGCGGAAGGATATCGAAAGAAAAAATAAGCCAAAAATCATTTGGTAAACAATATCCAAGAAAAGAAACATTTACCGTTCTGAGAGGATGACATGCGGGACCCATGAGGCAGCAGCATCCTCAACGATTCCAAGGCGGCAGGGGATCAAAGAAAAAAAAGGAAATATCCAGAAATTAATTAGGGGTTCAAAAAAATCCATCAAAGGAAACTTTTATTGTTCATAGAGGATGACTTGTGGGACCGACCTGCCAACAGCGTCCTCATCGTTTCAAAGGGGCAGGAGATCCAAAGAAAAAGGCAAATAGCCAGAAATTAGGGGTCAAAAATAACTCCAAGAAAGGAAACTTTTATTGTTCGTAGAGGATGACATGCGGGACCCATGAGCCAGCAGCTTACTCAACGTTTCAAAGGCGGCATGAGATCGAAAGAAAAAGGCAAGTGACAAAATATCAGGAGCAAAAGATAATCCAAGAAAAGAAACTTTATTGTACATAGAGGATGACATGTGGGTCCCATTTTGCAGCAGCGGTCTCAATGTTTGTAATGCGGCTTGAGATCAAAAGAAAAAGAAAGTAGCTAGTAATTAGGGGGTGAAAAAAAATCCAAGAAAGGAAAGTTGATGGACATAGAGGATGACATGCGGGTCCCTTGAGCCAACAGCTTACTCAACGTTTCAAAGGGGGCAGGGGATCAAAAGAAAAAGGCAAGCCAAAAATCAGAGGGTGAAAAAAAATCCAACAAAGGAAACTTTTATAGCACATAGAGGATGACATGCGGGTCCCATGAGCCAGCAGGTTCCTCAACGTTTCAAACGTGGCATGAGATCGAAAGAAAAAGGCAAGTGCCCAAATATGAGGAGCCAAAAATAATTCAAGAAAAGAAAGTTTTATAGTACATAGAGGATGACATGCGGGTCCCATTTAGCAGCAGCGGTATCAGCGTTTGAGAGGTGGCAGGGGATCAAAAGAAAAAAGAAATTGCCAAAAATCAGATGGTGAAAAAAAACCAAGAAAAAGAACTTTTATAGTACATAGAGGATGACATGCGGGTCCCATGAGCCTGCAGGTTCCTCAACGTTTCAAACGTGGCATGAGATCGAAAGAAAAAGGCAAGTGAAAAAATATCAGGAGCCAAAAATAATTCAAGAAAAGAAAGTTTTATAGTACATAGAGGATGACATGCGGGTCCCATTTAGCAGCAGCGGTATCAGCGTTTGAGAGGTGGCAGGGGATCAAAAGAAAAAAAGAAATTGCCAAAAATCAGATGGTGAAAAAAAACCTAGAAAAAGAACTTTTATAGTACATAGAGGATGACATGCGGGTCCCATGAGCCTGCAGGTTCCTCAACGTTTCAAACGTGGCATGAGATCGAAAGAAAAAGGCAAGTGAAAAAATATCAGGAGCCAAAAATAATTTAAGAAAAGAAAGTTTTATAGTACATAGAGGATGACATGCGGGTCCCATTTAGCAGCAGCGGTATCACTGTTTGAGAGGCAGGGGATCGAAAGAAAAAGTCAAGTGACGAAATATGAGGTGCCAAAAAAATCCAAGAAAAGAAAGTTTTATAGTACATAGAGGATGACATGCGGGTCCCATTTAGCAGCAGCGGTATCACCGTTTGAGAGGCAGGGGGATCGAAAGAAAAGTCAAGTGACCAAATATGAGGTGCCAAAAAAAATCCAAGAAAAGAAAGTTTTATAGTACATAGAGGATGACATGCGGGTCCCATTTAGCAGCAGCGGTATCACCGTTTGAGAGGCGGCAGGTGATCGAAAGAAAAAGGTAAGTGACCAAATATGAGGTGCCAAAAATAATTCAAGAAAAGAAAGTTTTATAGTACATAGAGGATGACATGCGGGTCCCATTAGCAGCAGCGGTATCACCGTTTGAGAGGCGGCAGGGGATCGAAAGAAAAAGGCAAGTGACCAAATTTGAGGTGCCAAAAATAATCCAAAAAGAAAGTTTTATAGTACATAGAGGATGACATGCGGGTCCCATTAGCAGCAGCGGTATCACCGTTTGAGAGGCGGCAGGGGATCGAAAGAAAAGGCAAGTGACCAAATTTGAGGTGCCAAAAATAATCCATGAAAAGAAAGTTTTATAGTACATAGAGGATGACATGCGGGTCCCAGAGCAGCAGGTATCACCGTTTGAGAGGCGGCAGGGGATCGAAAGAAAAAGGCAAGTGACCAAATTTGAGGTGCCAAAAAAACTCCAAGAAAAGAAAGTTGATTGCACATAGAGGATGACATGCGGGTCCCATTTAGCAGCAGCGGTCTCAACGTTTCCAAGGCGGCAAGGGATCAAAAGAAAAAGGAAGTAGCCAGAAATCAGGGGGTCAAAAAAATCCAAGAATAGAAAGAATTTTGGTTCATAGAGGATGACATGCGGGACCCATGATCCTGCATCGTAAACGGCTCGTTGAACGAGATGGCGCGATGTAGAAAAAAAACAATGCCAGAGAGGCTGCCATCTGGGCCCTACATCCCTCGGCGGTGCGGATTTGCGTTGACTCGGCCGGCGAACCCGAGATTTCGAGATGCACCACGTCCCGGGCCACCATACGCCACGTTTTGGCCGCTTTCGTCGGGCTAGGTGGCCTCAAAAACGAGAAAAAAAAGTTTTGACATGCACCACGGAGGGACCAAAATCGTCGGCCATGGTACACCAGCAACCACGGCGCGACTTCAACTTCGTCGGCCATGGCAACTTTTCTTGTAGTGGTTTTTGAAATTTCCATGATTGAAACCAAAAACCACTTCTCTTCATGCTTGAATTCATAAGTCAGGGTTTAGGGATATATAGGGGGTAGATACATGATTTTTCTGGTTTGAATATGTCTAGAGCTTGTTTTTCAACTTGAATGCTTACTATATGACATACGAAGACTGTTTGCTAACGGAGGGATTAAGCACTCTAGCTATGAAAAGTACCAAACGATGCATACCAAAATGATTTTTTAGAGGAATACTAGTTCGGATTATATAATTTTATATTAGCAGGCCAAAATCGAACCCCGTAGTTGGATTTTCAGAAATTGATCCGTAGTACTGGGCAAAACCCTAGTTTAGCTTATTTAATAATAGATTCGTAGGTCGATTTTTTTACGTTATTATTATTATTACTAGGCAGCACATGTGTTTGCCCGTCCAGTGAAACTCTTTCATTTCATTTTTCTTTTCCGCAAGGTCGGGAGTCGGAGGAAGAGGGATCACACGGGAGGAGACGAAGGGAGAGCAGTCACGGGGCCCCACTTATTTATGGTGTCTATCCTTTTTCTGGTGATGTTGACTGTTGTGCAGGGTTGTCAGTGCGCAGGGGGGTGCGAGCGAGCGAGAAAGGCCGAGAATGAGAGAGATGTTTTTTTTAGAGGGACAACCGAACGATCCTGAAGGACCCAGATTTCCAATACGCATCAGAGCGCAGTTTACAGCAGGACACAAAATAAACAGGAAATTACGTCTAAATCCCTAAGATTTACATGGTAGACCCCATGCTGAAAGCAAGAAATGCGATCGGGTCCTTAATAGGCACCGTCCGGATTGATCCTCGTCGGAGCCGGGGACGAACCACTTGGCGCGACCAAATCGCCATGGCTACAGAGCCTGCACACCATGGCCTACGAGCTGAGCTAGAAACGACCTGCCAAAACCGGCAGCCAACGGAGGTGGATAATTGGAGAGAGAGAGAGAGAGAGAGAGAGTGTGTTGATGCCTCTCTCTTGACAAAGAAGATGGCTGGGAGTTTGCTTACCTAGCGTACGTGACTTGTGCTCACTGAAGTGTGGGACCTCACGCATGGGAACCACACGTAAGTGACAGACTTGTTGCTCTAATAACTCGGGTGATCATTATACTGTATTAGTACATAGTTTCCTATGGATCCTTCTTAGTCACTCCAAAATGAAGCTCTTTGGGAGGGTTTTTGAAATTTCCATGTTTGAAACCAAAAATAAGAAGACTATGTGCCTTGATTTTTCATTTTTTAAAATTTTGCCCATTTGAATCTTGGTCAAATCCTAGGTTTGACCATGATTTAAACAAGTTTAAAACATGAATATGAAAAATTAAGCATGTATCCTTCATAGTCACTCCAAAATGAAGCTCTTGAGAGGGTTTTTGAAATTTCCATGTTTGAAACCAAAAAACCGCGTACTTCTCTTCATGCTTGACTTCATAAGAGAGAGTTTGGGGATAGGGGTAGCTTGATACATGAATTTTCTGGTTTGAATATGTCTAGACCTTGTTTATCAACTTAATTGAATGCTTACTAGATGACATAAGATGACTATGTGCATTGGTTTTTCATTTTATTGTTTTTTTTTGAATTTTTATGCCCATTTGAATCTTGGTCAAATCCTAGGTTTGACCATGATTTAAACAAGTTTAAAACATGAATATGAAAAATTAAGCATCTATCCTTCTTAGTCACTCCAATATGTAGCTCTTGGGAGGGTTTTTGAAATTTCCATGCTTGAAACCAAAAACCACTTCTCTTCATGCATGCTTGACTTCATAAGACAGAGTTTAGGGTTAGGGGGTAGATACATGATTTTCCTGGTTTGAATATGTGTAGACCTTGTTTATCAAATTAATTGAATGCTTACTATATAACATATAAGAAGACCTTTTTTTTGAACTTTTATACCCATTTGAATCTTGGTCAAATCCTTGGTTCCACCAAGATTTGAATAAGTTAAAAACATGAATATGAAAAAGTAAGCATGTATGCTTCTTAGTCACTTCAAAAATGAAGCTCTTGGGAGGGTTTTTGAATTTCCATGTTCGAAACCAAAAACCACAAATCTTCATGCTTACTTCATGAAACATAGTTTATATTAGGGTTAGGGGTAGATACATGCTTGATTTTTCTTGTTTGAATATGTCTAGACCTTGTTTATCAACTTAATTGAATGCCTACTATATAACATATATAAGAAGACCTTTTTTGTTTTTTTTAATTTTTATACCCATTTGAATCTTGGTCAAATCCTAGGTTTCACCAAGATTTGAATAAGTTTAAAACATGAATATGAAAAAGTAAGCATGCATGTATGCTTCTTAATTAATCACTTCGAAATGAAGCTCTTGGGAGGGTTTTTGAAATTTCCATGTTTGAAACCAAAAACCACATATCTTCATGCATGCGCTTGACTTCATGAGACAGAGTTTAGTGTTAGGGGGTAGATACATGATTTCTCTCGTTTGAATATGTCTAGACCTTGTTTATCAACTTAATTGAATGCTTACTATATGACATAAGAAGACTATGTGCCTTGATTTTTTTTAAAATTTTGTCCATTTGAATCTTGGCCAAATCCTAGGTTTGACCATGATTTAAACAAGTTTAAAACATGAATATATATGAAAAATTAAGCATGTATCATTCGTAGTCACTCCAAAATGAAGCTCTTGAGAGGGTTTTTGAAATTTCCATGTTTGAAACCAAATAACCACGTACTTCTCTTCATGCTTGACTTCATAAGACAGAGTTTGGGGTTAGGGTTAGCTTGATACATGAATTTTCTGGTTTGAATATGTCTAGACATTGTTTATCAACTTAATTGAATGCTTACTAGATGAGACATAAGATGACTATGTGCATTGGTTTTTCATTTTTTTTGAATTTTTATGCCCATTTGAATCTTGGTCAAATTCTAGGTTTGACCATGATTTAATCAAGTTTAAAACATGAATATGAAAAATTAAGCATCTATCCTTCTTAGTCACTCCAATATGTAGCTCTTGGGAGGGTTTTTGAAATTTCCATGCTTGAAAACCAAAAACCACTTTTCTTCATGCATGCTTGACTTCCTAAGACATAGTTTAGGGTTAGGGGGTAGATACATGATTTTCCTACTAGTTTGAATATGTCTAGACCTTGTTTATCAATTTAATTGAATGCTTAATATATGACATGAGCAGACCTTGCTTTTAATTTTTTTATACCCATTTGAATCTTCGTCAAATCGTAGGTTTGTTGACCAAGATTTGAACAAGTTTAAAACATGAATATGAAAAAGTAAGCATGTATGCGTCTTAACTAGTCACTCCAAAATGAAGCTCTTGGGGAGGGTTTTTGAAATTTCCATGTTTGAAACCAAAAACCACTTCTTCTCTTCATGCTTGACTTCATAAGTCAGGGTTAATTTAGGGATATATAGGGGGTAGATACATGATTTTTCTGGTTTGATATGTCTAGACCTTGTTTATCAACTTAATTGAATGCTTACTATATGACATAAGAAGACTACGTGACTTGTGCTCACTGAAGTGTGGGACCTCACGCATGGGAACCACACGTAAGTGACAAACTTGTTGCTCTAATAACTCGGGTGATCATTATACTGTATTAGTACATAGTTTCCTATGGATCCTTCTTAGTCACTCCAAAATGAAGCTCTTTGAGAGGGTTTTTGAAATTTCCATGTTTGAAACCCAAAACAACTTCTCTTCATGCTTGACTTCATAAGACAGAGTTTAGGGTTAGGGGTAGATACATGATTTGTCTGGTTTGAATACGTCTAGACCTTGCTTACTATATGACATAAGAAGACTATGTGCTTTGGTTTTTCATTTTTCTGATTTTTTCTATTTTTGATGCCCATTTGAATCTTGGTCAGATCCTAGGTTTTACGAAGATTTAAACAAGTTTAAAACATGAAAATGAAAAGGGAAGCATTTATCCTTCTTAGTCACTCTAAATGAAGTTTTTGGGAGGTTTTTGAAATTTCCATGTTTGAAACCCAAAACCACTTCTCTTCATGCTTGACTTCATAAGACATAGTTTAGGGTTAGGGGTACATACATGATTTGTATGTTTTGAATATGTCTAGACCTTGTTTATCAACTTGAATGCTTACTATATGACATAAGAAAACTACGTATGTGCTTTGGTTTTTCATTTTTCTGTTTTTTTTTGAATTTTCCGCCCATTTGAATCTCTGTCAAATCCTAGGTTTGACCAAGATTTAAACAAGTTTAACACGTGAAAACGAAAAGGTAAGCATGGATCCTTCTTAGTCACTCCAAAATGTACCAATTGATAGATGTGTTAACTTTGCTTCATGGAAAAAATAATGTCATGTAAATGAGTTAACTTGGATTTCCTACCCTTGAATCCATAGGAAACTTTGTTCTAATGCACTATAATAATCAACCGAGTTTTTACACCAACAGGTCTGTCACTTACGTGTGGTGCCCATGCGTGAGGTCCCACACTTCAGTGAGCACAAGTCACGTGCAATAGGTACGCAAACTCACAGCCATTTTCTTTGTCAAGAGAAGACGCATCAGGATGCGTATTGGAAGTCTGTGGGTCCTTCTGGATCCTTCGGTTGTCCCTCTCACAAAAAAACAAATCTCTCTCATTCTCGGCCTCGCTCGACTCGCTCGCTCGCACCTCCTGCTCACTGACAAACCCTGCACAAAAGTCAACATCATCACCCGAAAAAGGGGAGACACCATAATGCTCTCCCTTCTTCTCTCCTTCCGAGTGATCCCTCTTCCTCCGAGTTTCACTCGACGGGCAAACACATATGTGCTGCATAGTAATAATAAAAAGGTACTACAGAAAATTCGACCTACGAATCTATAATTAAATATACTAGGTTAAACTAGGGTTTTGCCCAGTACTACAGATCAAGGTTCAAAAAAATCCAACTACGGGGTTCGAACAACCCCATTTCTAATCAAAGATTTTTTTCGACGTCATCCAAATGGCCTCAAACTATAGCATGGGCGGATCCAGACTATAGCCAAGGGGGGCAGCTGCCCCCGCTCAATTTTCTGAAACCTTGTAATATGATATTTGCATCACTTATCATATGTTTGCCCATTTGAATCTTGTCAAATCCTAGATTTGACCAAGATAATTTAAACAAGTTTAAAACATGAAAATGAAAAGGGAAGCTTGTATCCTTCTTAGTCACTCTAAAATGAAGTTTGGGGAGGTTTTTGAAATTTCCATGCTTGAAACCAAAAACCACTTCTCTTCATGCTTGACTTCATAAGATAAAGTTTAGGGTTAGGGGGTAGATACATGATTTTTCTGGTTTGAATATGTCTAGACCTTGTTATCAACTTAATTGAATGCTTACTATATATATGCCATAAGAAGATCGACTATGTGCATTGGTTTTTCATTTTATTGTTTTTTTAATTTTATGCCCATTTGAATCTTGGTCAAATCCTAAGTTTGACCATGATTTAAACAAGTTGAAAACATGAATATGAAAAATTAAGCATATGTCCTTCTTAGTCACTCCAAAATGAAGCTCTTGGGAGGGTTTTTGAAATTTCCATGTTTGAAACCAAAAACCACATATCTTCATGCTTGACTTCATGAGACAGAGTTTAGGGTTAGGGGGTAGATACATGATTTCTCTGGTTTGAATATGTCTAGACCTTGTTTATCAACTTAATTGAATGCTTACTATGTGACATAAGAAGACTATGTGCCTTGATTTTCCATTTTTTTAAATTATGCCCATTTGAATCTTGGCCAAATCCTAGGTTTGACCATGATTTAAACAAGTTGAAAACATGAATATAAAAAGTTAAGCATATATCCTTCTTAGTCACTCCAAAATGAAGCTCTTGGGAGGGTTTTTGAAATTTCCATGTTTGAAACCAAAAACCACATATCTTCATGCTTGACTTCATGAGATAGAGTTTAGGGTTAGGGGTAGATACATGATTTCTCTGGTTTGAATATATCTCTAGACCTTGTTTATCAACTTAATTGAATGCTTACTATGTGACATAAGAAGACTATGTTTGGCTATCTCTAGATCTTTTAATTTGATCAAATACGGTCTATGCACATGCATGGTTGTTTGGCTGTTTCAGTGTCCCTAGAGGCATACATATATACTGTTATTTAGCAATCTTTATTACAGTACAAAGGTCTTAACCTCATGGTTCACAGAAAGTATAAACGTAGATCAACCATCTAAACATAGAAGACATTCTAGTGTATGATTCTTACATATACACATCAACATCCTATCAGAAAATCTTAATGTGAATTGTACTGGCTGTACAAACCCGTGCATCATTCTCTAGCCGGTTGCACCCAAAAACCAAATCGTGGTACTTCATAGTTGACTGTATGTAGGACAACATACAGATCCAATGCGAAGCCATGGGTATCACCTGCATGACAGAACCATATTTCACATGGTTGGAGGTACTCCATATGGCATTTAAAATCATTCCTTGTCCTTCATATGGCCCTAAAAATAGTACAGTTGGATTTGTGGGTTTTAATTTTTTATTAACACACTCAATTGATTGCCCAAACATTGATTAATAATATTATTAAGGGGTGTGATGTTGAAAGCCATAAGAACAATGTGCCAAACAATCTTTGCTAGCGGACGGTAAATGTATACCCATCAGAAATAATCAGCAGACGTGCATGTTTCTTTGGTCAGAATAACTGCTGCACCATCTTAAAAGTAAATGGCATGACCATTTATTTGATTTGATAGCGTGCAGCTAGATGGCGTACATTACTATCTCTACTTCCTTGGGTCGCCCAAATCTGGAGTACTAAAAGCAAATCCTGGTGATTCATTTGACAAGACAACACAGATGCGTCCAAATTTCTCCGTCCATATTATTATAATCTGGAGTGCGTTGCCTCGTTGCCTTCCAAGAGAAGCTGCATTCCTTGCCAAAAAAGAGAGAGAGGCTGTATTTATAACTATCTCACCGGCCGCCACTAGTACAAACCATCACTCCCTCTCCACCTCCACCTCCATCTCTTCCCTAGTAGCTCCACCTCCATATCGGCGACGGACCACAATCGCGCGGCTTCGACTTCCTCTTCGACGGCGGCGGCGACAGAGGCGTGAGGCACCTTCTCCGCGGCGCATCACTCATCCTCGTCCCGCGGCAACAATGGTTGTATGTGAAATCACCATACCCTTTTGTATGGTAGAGATGATGATGTGCGGATAAAATTTTATTGGCGGTTGCTCATCCTTGTTTGAATATTTGGTGTAGATTCACATCTAGGGCAGGGTGTCAAGCGGGGTGGGTAGCGGGCTAGCTAGTTTCAGTGCGAGTGCTTTAAATCTGCTCTAATCTCAACCACTATTTGCTCTAATTTTCTGCTTTGCGGGACGATTCGCGGACGCCGCTTGCAACCCTAATCTAGGGTATTGATCCTAGTTTAGTAGACTACTAGGATTTACATGCCAATTTGTTTTTAGACTAGATCCGGATATTTGTCAATACTACTACGTACTTCTTCCGTTCGTATTTAATTGACTCTAGTTGAAAGCATCGACAGTTCATTTTCTTCTCTCCCTCGCGTCGACTAATTAAAACCGAACAGAGGGAGTATTAGGAATCCATGTGCATCCGTACTACCAGTAAGGTATTGCGTTGTTGCAGAGGCTCAGTGTAATCAATATCTTTCGATATTAATATACTCACTTTATCAGAAAATAAATTAGTAATCCATGTTCAAACTTGCTAGTTTGATCGACGTTTGATGATGATTTGTGAGGCCATGTATGGGCCTAGTTTGTTTTGCCTGGTGGTCAGTAGGCTGATGATTTATTTTTTTGCTTGGTCGATCTGTGGTCGTTCCATGGCCACTGCTGATTAAGCATTACTAGAATCAACAATTTTTTGCTTGTCTGGTGATTGGAAGTGTATGCGCTAGCACCATCGCACGATGATTAGTCTTAATGGAGATGCAGATGTCGATCAAGAGGGAGAAACATATCTTGATCATGCATTTCTCACGAGATTACTTGGTGATTGGAAGTAGAATCCACAATTTGTTGTGCAAACTTCTCAACATATGCATATATTCAATGAATTGGCTTTATGTGATCAATAGTACTTCTTATTGCAGATGGATGGAGGGGAAAGAGCGAAAAAACCGATACTTAGTGAGATGACTTCTCATTCTTTGACTTCTGATATCCCAGATAACAAGGTAAATATATAGAACGACGATTCGTAGGTGATAAAAGCAGAATCCACAATTTGCCGTGCAAACTTCTCAACATATGCATATATTTGATTAATTAGTTTTATGTGATCAATAGTATTACTTATTCCAGATGGACGTAGGGGAAGGAACGAAAAAGCGGATGCTATGTGAAATGACTTCTAAATCTGTGTGTTCTGATATCCCAGATGACAAGGTAAACATATGGACCGACGCTTGTTTTGCCGCTGCCCCTGTTAGATGGCTAGATGCTCTGGTCTAATTTCTGTTCATGTGCTTATTATTGCAGAAACATAGAGTTGAAGAAAACTCTATATTGTCTGATGACAAAGGTGAAATGGCATGCCAGTCTTTTAAACCTCCGACGCCACCTTGTTTACTGTCTATGGAGACTGATGCAGCTGGACCTGGTACTGATGAGCCTATACCTGGCATCATCGTGTCACATGAAGAAGGTTGTGGATTGGGTTTACCCCCTGCTGTAGAAACTGGTGGTGCAGCTGGAGCTGCTAGTGTAGAGCCTCTAGTGAACGGTGTCGTGCCACGGGAATTCTCTGAACTGGAGCAAAACGGTTTACCTATTGTCAAGACCGATATAACTGGTGCTGATGCTGGAGTTGCTACTGATGATCCTGCACCTGAAGGAGGTTTTGTATTGGTAGAACCCGTCATGACTATGCCCACAGTACTGACTGGTGGTGGACCTGGAGCTGGTAGGGTAGAGCCTCTAGCGAAAGGTGTCGTGCCACGAGAATCCTCTGAAGTGGATATTGGTGGTTTACCCTCTGTAGAGACTAGTGGTCTACCTGGAGCTGGTATTGTAGAGATTTCAGCAAGCGGTCCTGTCCGAGAACATATCTGGTCCTACTATCCCTTTAGGTTCTACCGTGCTACCGACTCCTATGAACCGGAGCATGTACCTGATGTGCCTTCTGTTGAACCTGACGCACCTGTAAGTAGTGGTGATGATTCCGCTGAATCTGATCAAGAAGGATCTGCATCTCTAGGACAAGATGTCAGCTGTCATTCACCTGATTCTGAGCTGAAGTCAGCAACGGTAGCTTATATAGCACGGACTGTCCTTCAAGCTCTAAAGATCCAGTTGGGTGGTTCACAGGACCAGCTACTCCAAGCCATTGTCACTACAAAAGACCAGCCAGCATGCTTCGTCATCTCCTGCATACTGTTTGACAAGCTGAAGCACTGCAACTGGCGCATTGTTCAATCCCATCAGCATGGAGAGAGGAGCTATGTTTATGTCAAGATGATTCATGCTGATTTGGTAAGGTTCCATGATAAGATGTATGGGTGGGGTGAGGCAAGAGCCACATTTTGCAGCATTCACACAGTCTTCGCTCTTGAGCCAGACCCCATGGATGCTTACCCAGTGGTGCAGCTGTCCTGACTTGATATATGTTTTATGATCAGTATGCTGCTGTCGTGGAACTGTGATGTGGAGCTACCTTTCTTATGGTTTCTAGGCTTTTGGTTTCAACATGTATTATGGAGCTTACCTTAGGACTTTCGCATGCGTTTGGCTGTTGACCTGTAATGTTTGTGGTTGGTTGTCTAATCTACTTGGCACAATCACATTGCAAAGGCAAATGTTCCTTTTCTCTTTAATTGTTATTATGACTTATGTGTTATAACCAGGCAAGAATATGCAATCTTGGTTCTCTGACCGATATATATGTACACACAACTTTTGTTCACATAATAACACTAGGCCCTGTTTGTTTGGGCTAGAGCTTGTGCTTCTGCTGCTTTTGGGTCCCTATAAGCACAAGCCCAAACAAACACCTAACTTTTGGATCCAGGCTTGTACAAGCGCTTGTTCATTTTGTACTACAAGCCCGGAAGCACCTTTGGAGGAACTTCCCGCAGCTTCCCGCAGCTGGTAATCCTCCCGCTAACTCATGCCACTCTGTATCTTCATATTTACGGCCAGAATGCCACCCGGTATATATACGGAAACCCCTCACAAAACTTCCACCAAATCTCACCCGTTTTCCCCATCCCCCCCGACCTGTCCCGAGATGCAAACCAGGGAGGCAGGGAGAGGCGGCTAAGGTTCTTCCAGGTCGCCGGCCTCTCCGGTCGCCACGCCGGCCGGCGCTCGCCGTGCGTCCGCCTCCACACGCTCGCCGCACGTCCATGTCCGCCTCCGCCCGCCTCAGCGCCTCCGCCCCCGCCGCACTTCTCCTCCCGACGGACGCTGCCCTTCCTCTCCCCGTCGCCGCCCCACCCGCCTCTCCCGCCTCTTCGGCCGCTCGCCGCGCATCCGCCTCCTCCACGTCTCTGCCCGCCCTCAACTCGCGGCGGCCCGCTGCTGCACTTCTCCTCCCGGTCGCCGCCCGCCCCAACTTGATTTAGGGGCTAAATCTTTGTTGTTATGTGTGTATATGTGTAGATGATTAATTATTGTGTTATATTACAGTGATTTAGGACTGAATCTTGATTCAATTGACAAAGTGTGCAGATGATACAATGTTGAAACTCGCTATAATATGGAACCAAATATTATTTGTACCTCTGTATGGTTTAATTGATTATAATCATTTATTAACAACTACAAAATTATTTTACCTAAAAAGTGATAAACCTATAATTTGAGCTAGCACACAAATCATAATCAGATTATTAGATCAAATTAGTACTTATACATCATCTTCAGCATACAGGGTATTTCAGACAATCACCACCAGCTATATGTCCACCAGCTGTCCTAAAAGCAGGTTGCCAAACAGCAATTTTACATTTCACCAGCTGTCCAGCTCCAGCCGCTTCTCAGATCCTACCAGCTCTAGCTGCTTCTTGTTCAGCTGCAGCCCAAACAAACAGGCACTTACACGGGAAAAGAGTAGCTTTCTCTGTTGGACAAACACCAAACCACAAAAGGGTAACAACACAATATCCAAACTAGGTACGGCACCTGTTGAGCATACATGACTTTTGTCGTAAAATCACGTTAACCAACACTAGCATCATCTTGTTCTTTGCAAGGTGCTATGCTTATCAGTCTAATCCCAATACACCACCTACTTCAGGTGGCACGATGATGTCAAGTGCAGGCTCACCAGTACCAACTCTCTTGCATCAGTCTCCATTGAATGTAAGCCACTGCTGCAGTAGACACCATTAGCAATGCAAGCTGAAGGTGTTCTTATCCTCATATCAGGATCACATAATACAGGTGTCAAGCTTCATGCACTAGCCAACACAATGAAAAGTCCGAACTAGGATAGCTAGGAAAAAAACATGAAGATCTTTTTTTCGAATCCCACGCTGAACATCTTTTTTTTAACTAATTAGGTAAGCTCCTGCTGACAAACATATTACAGCAACTCCAGCAGTGGCTCTATATTTTGGCGCTGTGGGCTGAATGGCTGATGCTGCGCATGGAGCCGGCAATAGCTTCACCGGAAGCTGCAAACTGTGGCGGCCAAATGCAGGGCTGAAACAGCGTATTTTCAGAGGCGCTATAAATGCAGCGCCAAAAACAGAATATAATGAAAAATAGAGTGCAGTAAAACAGAAGATCAAACAAAGACTAGAAATAGACATAAAATAGGATAAAATTAGCTTGATAGATACTCCGTAGTTCATATTTTTACAAAGTAGTGCGATAAAACTAAACTAAAACTCGACATCTGACGAGTCCGGTGTCGTGCCCGACACCGGATCCGACGAGAAGAGGTCAATCCAACGGGGGTCGTCCTCGCCAATGGTGGTCGGCCCGGCGAGCTGCGCTTCGATGAAGGCCCGCTTCGTCGCCTTCTCCGCCCTCCGTCGTGCGCGGTCCTCCTTCTTCGCTGCCCGCCTCGTCGCCTTCTCCGCCCTCCGTCTGCGGAAGTGCTCGTTCTCGGCGGCAACGTCCTCGGGGAAGCGGGCCGCCCACTCGCGCGCCGCGCGCTCGTCCCGCTCGGCGATGCGCAAACGGCGCTCCGTCTCGCGGCGGCGGTGCTGTTCCTCCTGTCTAACGATGTACGGCGGCGGCGCGAGATCCTCGGCCTGCTGGCGCGTCCACACGTCATGGAAATTCATCGACGATCGCGGGCGCCCGAGCCGCCACGCCACGGCGTCGTACGCGCGCGCGGCCTCGTGCGCGGTCTCGTAGGTGCCGAGGCCGATGCGCTCGCCGCCGTCACGTATCTCCGCGTAATACGTACCTTTGGGGCGCGCGCGGACGCCGCGGTACCCCGTGCCCGAGACGCGGCAGTACCGCGAGCTCGACGCGAGACGAGGCATGGCGGCGGCGGCGGAAGCGGAGCCGCGGCGGCGATATTAGGCGCAGATGGGCAAATTTCAGCAACCCGTGTCCATCTTTTTTTTGGCAGGATTACGCCATGTACCACCTTCCAATTAGAAAATAGTACTGTTCAGCCTTCCCCTGTTGGGCCCAATATTTCACTTTGGGTTGCCAACGGCCATCTACATGGTAATTGCTCTCGGCCTACTTGCTCCGGCCGTCGAAGCCCAATAACTACAAATGGGCCTTTCTGCTCATGCAATTTCGGCCCTTTTCTAATGAAACACAGATCCTATGAATGGCAAAAGAAAAAAACGCGGAGATTCTACATAAAAGTTGTTTTTAGTTATTTTGAATTATTGGGTTCCAATTTTTGAAACTGCTCATGCCCAATATGAAAATCCTTGTTCGCTCCATACCCACATGGATAACGGTATTTTTAATAATTCATAAAGTGGATTTGAAATTTAAAACATATCCTAATAATTCCATGATTTAATCTATCAACTTGCAAGATCTTGGAGAGAAAAAGCTTGTATTAGTCTGCAGAATCCGCACCGTTTCAAAGGCGGCAGTGGATCAAAAGAAAAAAGGAAGTAGCCAGAAATTAGGGGTCAAAAATAACTCCAAGAAATGAAACTTTTATTGTTCGTAGAGGATGACATGCGGGACCCATGAGCCAGCAGCTTACTCAACGTTTCAAAGGCGGCATGAGATCGGAAGAAAAAGGCAAGTGACCAAATATCAGGTGCCAAAAATAATCCAAGAAATGAAACTTATTGTACATAGAGGATGACATGCGGGTCCCATTTTGCAGCAGCGGTTTCAGCGTTTCAAATGCGGTTTGAGATCAAAAGAAAAAGAAAGTAGCCAGAAATTAGGGGGTAAAAAAACTCCAAAAAAAGAAAGTTGATTGTACATAGAGGATGACATGCGGGTCCCATGAGTCAGCAGCTTACTCAACGTTTCCAAGGCGGCAGGGGATCAAAAGAAAAAGGAAATAGCCAAAAATCAGAGGTGAAAAAAAAACCAAGAAAAGAAATTTTATAGTACATAGAGGATGACATGCGGGTCCCATGAGCCAGCAGGTTCCTCAACGTTTTCAAAGGCCGGTGGGGATCAAAAGAAAAAGGCAAATAGCCAGAAATTAGGGGTAAACAATAAATCCAACAAAGGAAAGGTTTATTGTTCATAGATGCTGACATGTGGGACCCATGAGCCAGCAGCGTCAAGGCAAGTGACCAAAAATCAGGGGTAAAAAAAATCCAAGAAAAGAAACTTTATTGTACATAGAGGATGACATGTGGGTCCCATGAGCCAGCACCTTACTCAACGTTTCAGAGGCGGCTTGAGATCGAAAGAAAAAGGAAAGTGACCGAATATCAGGAGCTAAAAATAATCCAAGAAAGGAAACTTTTATTGTACATAGAGGTTGACATATGGGTCCCACTAATACAAGCTCTTTCGCTCGAAGATCTTGCAAGTTGATTGTACATAGAGGATGACATGCGGGCCCCATGTGTCAGCAGCTTACTCAATGTTTCCAAGGCGGCAGTGGATCAAAAGAAAAAGGAAATAGCCAAAATCAGAGGGTGAAGAATAAATCCAACAAAGGAGAGGTTTATTGTCCATGGAGGCTGACATCTGGGACCCACGAGCCAGCAGCGTCCTCTACGTTTAGAAGGCGACTGGGGATCGAAAGAAAAAAGGCAAATAGCCAGAAATTAGGGGTACAAAATAACTCCAAGAAAGGAAGTGTTTATTGTTCATAGAGGCTGACATGTGGGACCCATGAGCCAGCAAAGTCTTCAACGTTTCAAAGGCGGCAGGGGATCAAAAGAAAAAGGAAGTAGCCAGAAATTAGGGGTAAAAAATAACTCCAAGAAAGGAAACTTTTATTGTTCATAGAGGATGACATGCGGGACCCATGCTCCAGCAGCTTCCTCAACGTTTCAAAGGCGGCATGAGATCGAAAGAAAAAGGCAAGTGACCAAATATCATGACCCGAAAATAATCGAAGAAAGAAATTTTATTGTACATAGATGATGACATGCGGGACCCATTTAGCAGCAGCGGTCTCAACGTTTCCAAGGCGGCACGGGATCAAAAGAAAAAGGAAGTAGCCAGAAATTAGGGTTCAAAAATAACTCCAAGAAAGGAAACTTTTATTGTTCGTAGAGGATGACATGCGGGACCCATGAGCCAGCAGCTTACTCAACGTTTCAAAGGCGGCATGAGATCGAAAGAAAAAGGCAAGTGACAAAATATCAGGAGACAAAGATAATCCAAGAAAAGAAAACTTTATTGTACATAGAGGATGACATGCGGGTCCCATTTAGCAGCAGCGGTCTCAACGTTTCAAATGCGGCTTGAGATCAAAAGAAAAAGAAAGTAGCCAGAAATCAGGGGGTAAAAAAACTCCAATAAAGGAAAGTTTTATCGATGAGCCAGCAGAGTCCTCAACGTTTCAAAGGCGGCAGGGGATCAAAAGAAAAAGGAAATAGCCGAAAATCAGAGGGTGAAAAAAAACCAAGAAAATGAACTTTTATAGTACATAGAGGATGACATGCGGGTCCCATGAGCCAGCAGGTTTTTCAACGTTTCAAACGTGGCATGAGATCGAAAGAAAAAGGCAAGTGACCAAATATCAGGATCCAAAAATAATTCAAGAAAAGAAACTTGATTGTACATAGAGTATGACATGCGGGTCCCATTTAGCGGCAGCGGTATCACCGTTTGAGAGGCGGCAAGGGATCGAAAGAAAAAGGCAAGTGACCAAATATGAGGTGCCAAAAAAATCGAAGAAAAGAAAGTTTTATTGTACATAGAGGATGACATGCGGGTCCCATGAGCCAGCAGGTTTTTCAACGTTTCAAACGTGGCATGAGATCGAAAGAAAAAGGCAAGTGACCAAATATCAGGAGCCAAAAATAATTCAAGAAAAGAAACTTGATTGTACATAGAGGATGGCATGCGGGTCCCATTTAGCAGCAGCGGTATCACCGTTTGAGAGGCTGCACGGGATCGAAAGAAAAGGCAAGTGACCAAATATCAGGAGCCAAAAATAATCTAAGAAAAGAAATTTTACTGTACATAGAGGATGACATGCGGGTCCCATTTTGCAGCAGCGGTCTCAACGTTTCCAAGGCGGCACAGGACCAAAAGAAAAATGAAGTAGCCAGAAATCAGGGGGTGAAAAAAATCCCAAAAAAGAACGATTTCAATTGGGCTGCATGTGGACATCTGGGCATTCGAACTATCCTGCTGGGCCTTTTGACTCGTACAATTTCAGCCCACTCCAAAGCAGGATAGTTCGGATTTTTCTAAAAAAAACAGGAAAGTCCTATGCTTCGCAAAAACAAAAAACAAGGAGATTCAGCATATAAATTTGTTTATGTAAAAATAAAGATTTAATTTATCCGTTGAAATAGCTCAGAGCGCAATACACTGTTTATTGTCTGCAAAATAATCAAGATATCACATGTTTCTTGTACGGGGAGGCTGACATCGGGGACCCATGAGCCAGCAGCGTCGTTTTAAAGGCGGCAGGGGATGGAAAGAAAAAATAAACCAAAAATCTGTTGGTAAAAAATCCAAGAAAAGAAACATTTTCGTTCTGAGAGGATGACATGCGGGACCCATGAGGCAGCAGCGTCCTCAGCGTTTATTGTTCATAGAGGCTGACATGTGGGACCCGTGAGCCAGCAGCGTCCTCAACGTTTTAAAGGCGGCAGGATATCGAAAGAAAAAATAAGCCAAAAATCATTTGGTAAACAATATCCAAGAAAAGAAACATTTACCGTTCTGAGAGGATGACATGCGGGACCCATGAGGCAGCAGCATCCTCAACGATTCCAAGGCGGCAGGGGATCAAAGAAAAAAAAGGAAATATCCAGAAATTAATTAGGGGTTCAAAAAAATCCATCAAAGGAAACTTTTATTGTTCATAGAGGATGACTTGTGGGACCGACCTGCCAACAGCGTCCTCATCGTTTCAAAGGGGTAGGAGATCCAAAGAAAAAGGCAAATAGCCAGAAATTAGGGGTCAAAAATAACTCCAAGAAAGGAAACTTTTATTGTTCGTAGAGGATGACATGCGGGACCCATGAGCCAGCAGCTTACTCAACGTTTCAAAGGCGGCATGAGATCGAAAGAAAAAGGCAAGTGACAAAATATCAGGAGCAAAAGATAATCCAAGAAAAGAAACTTTATTGTACATAGAGGATGACATGTGGGTCCCATTTTGCAGCAGCGGTCTCAATGTTTGTAATGCGGCTTGAGATCAAAAGAAAAAGAAAGTAGCTAGTAATTAGGGGGTGAAAAAAAATCCAAGAAAAGAAAGTTGATGGACATAGAGGATGACATGCGGGTCCCTTGAGCCAACAGCTTACTCAACGTTTCAAAGGGGGCAGGGGATCAAAAGAAAAAGGCAAGCCAAAAATCAGAGGGTGAAAAAAATCCAACAAAGGAAACTTTTATAGCACATAGAGGATGACATGCGGGTCCCATGAGCCAGCAGGTTCCTCAACGTTTCAAACGTGGCATGAGATCGAAAGAAAAAGGCAAGTGCCCAAATATGAGGTGCCAAAAAAACTCCAAGAAAAGAAAGTTGATTGCTCATAGAGGATGACATGCGGGTCCCATGAGCCAGCAGGTTCCTCAACGTTTCAAACGTGGCATGAGATCGAAAGAAAAAGGCAAGTGCCCAAATATGAGGTGCCAAAAAAACTCCAAGAAAAGAAAGTTGATTGCTCATAGAGGATGACATGCGGGTCCCATGAGCCAGCAGGTTCCTCAACGTTTCAAACGTGGCATGAGATCGAAAGAAAAAGGCAAGTGACCAAATATGAGGAGCCAAAAATAATTCAAGAAAAGAAAGTTTTATAGTACATAGAGGATGACATGCGGGTCCCATTTAGCAGCAGCGGTATCACCGTTTGAGAGGCGGCAGGGATCAAAAGAAAAAGAAATTGCCAAAAATCAGAGGGTGAAAAAAACCAAGAAAATGAACTTTTATAGTACATAGAGGATGACATGCGGGTCCCATGAGCCAGCAGGTTCCTCAACGTTTCAAACGTGGCATGAGATCGAAAGAAAAAGGCAAGTGACCAAATATGAGGAGCCAAAAATAATTCAAGAAAAGAAAGTTTTATAGTACATAGAGGATGACATGCGGGTCCCATTTAGCAGCAGCGGTATCACCGTTTGAGAGGCGGCAGGGGATCAAAAGAAAAAGAAATTGCCAAAAATCAGAGGGTGAAAAAAACCAAGAAAATGAACTTTTATAGTACATAGAGGATGACATGCGGGTCCCATGAGCCTGCAGGTTCCTCAACGTTTCAAACGTGGCATGAGATCGAAAGAAAAAGGCAAGTGAAAAAATATCAGGAGCCAAAAATAATTCAAGAAAAGAAAGTTTTATAGTACATAGAGGATGACATGCGGGTCCCATTTAGCAGCAGCGGTATCACCGTTTGAGAGGCAGCAGGGGATCGAAAGAAAAAGTCAAGTGACCAAATATGAGGTGCCAAAAAAGAAAGTTTTATAGTACATAGAGGATGACATGCGGGTCCCATTTAGCACAGCGGTATCACTTTGAGAGGCGGCAGGGATCGAAAGAAAAAGTCAAGTGACCAAATATGAGGTGCCAAAAAATCCAAGAAAAGAAAGTTTTATAGTACATAGAGGATGACAAGCGGGTCCCATTTAGCAGCGGTATCACCGTTTGAGAGGCGAGGATCGAAAGAAAAAGGTAAGTGACCAAATATGAGGTGCCAAAAAAATCCAAGAAAAGAAAGTTTTATAGTACATAGAGGATGACATGCGGGTCCCATTTAGCAGCAGCGGTATCACCGTTTGAGAGGCGGCAGGGGATCGAAAGAAAAAGGTAAGTGACCAAATATGAGGTGCCAAAAATAATTCAAGAAAAGAAAGTTTTATAGTACATAGAGGATGACATGCGGGTCCCATTTAGCAGCAGCGGTATCACCGTTTGAGAGGCGGCAGGGGATCGAAAGAAAAAGGCAAGTGACCAAATTTGAGGTGCCAAAAAAACTCCAAGAAAAGAAAGTTGATTGCACATAGAGGATGACATGCGGGTCCCATTTAGCAGCAGCGGTCTCAACGTTTCCAAGGCGGCAAGGGATCAAAAGAAAAAGGAAGTAGCCAGAAATCAGGGGGTCAAAAAAAATCCAAGAATAGAAAGAATTTTGGTTCATAGAGGATGACATGCGGGACCCATGATCCTGCATCGTAAACGGCTCGATCGGAGAACGTTGAACGAGATGGCGCGATCTAGAAAAAAACAATGCCAGAGAGGCTGCCATCTGGGCCCTACATCCCTCGGCGGTGCGGATTTGCGTTGACTCGGCCGGCGAACCCGAGATTTCGAGATGCACCACGTCCCGGGCCACCATACGCGACGTTTTGGCCGCTTTCGTCGGGCTAGGTGGCCTCAAAAACGAGAAAAAAAAGTTTTGACATGCACCACGGAGGGACCAAAATCGTCGGCCATGGTACACCAGCAACCACGGCGCGACTTCAACTTCGTCGGCCATGGCAACTTTTCTTGTAGTGTTAGTTAGCAAATGAAGAGGTTTTTACTAAATGTTTGTGAACTAAAATTGGCTTTATGCAAATAAACTTAGAGCTTAGCACCCCCTTACTATAGTTGATAGTGCTTACATTAGTATTAGTTTGCGAGTACTTTAAAGTACTCATGGCTTTGTCCCTGGCTATTCAAATGGCCAGACTATGAAGGAGAACAGCAGTACGAGGAAGATGGACAGCAGGACGTCTACGACAACTAGGATCACTCCTGACGTCAACAGTTGCCTGTGGAATAGATGGACCGCAACCGTTACTTCGCTTCCGCTATGTGTTTTGTAATAGGATCTCTAGATCCACTATGTTGTATTAAGACTGGATCATGTGATCCCTCTATGTAAGACAATTATGTGTTGTAATGAATGATGTGTTGTGATATCAATCTATTATGTCTCGCAAAAACAATATTCCTGGGATTGCGATGAATGGCATAATAGGCAATGAACTTTGGAGAATCATCTTGGAAGGCTTCAAGCCCTACAACCCCGACAAGTTGACTAGAAGAGAAGCGGTTGATAGTCAACTCAACAACACCGCCTTGCACATGATTCAAACTAGTGTGGGGACACAAGAGCTGCCTCGTGTTCGGAACTACACCACCGCCAAGGAAGCTTGGGATGGGTTGGCCGCTAGTTGCATTGGAAGTGAGAGCACGAGAAGGAACAAGTATAATGCTCTTCGGAATCAAGCCGAAGGATTCATGAGGCTACCGGATGAAGATCATCAAGTCATGTATGGAAGACTCCTCATCGTTGCCGATGCCTTCCGGCTTAGTGGTGCCACCCACATCAATGACTCTTGGATCAAGGAGAAGTACATTGAATGCATGATGCCGTTTGTACCCATTGATGTCAAGACCCTTGTTGGGAGAGAATGCTATTCCTCTCTCTCATCTCAAGATGCCGTGCACGAGATGCAAGCCCTCAAGGTGCTCGAGCAAAACTCTCATGATTCTCGCAATCGTGCCATTGGTATGGCAAAAGGGAACAATCTTGCCTTGGTGGTCAACCCCGTTGAAGAAGTGTACCCTCAAGAACAATATAGGGCATCTTGGAGTATGTCCTATCCGGAAGATTTGGAATGCCACTATCATGATCACATGGCCTTCCATGCAAAGTCATTTTGGGTTGATCCCTCCAAGGCCAAGGAAGACAACATCAAGAGAAACCACAAAAGTGGGTTCACTAGCTTTGGTCCAAAGACAAGGTCATGCTACAATTGTGATGACAAGCGCCACTTCATTGCCGAATGCCCCTATGAGAATAGAGAGCTTCATAATGGAAGGCTCATTCCCAAGGACAAGAGCAAAGACACAAAGGGCAAATATTCAAAAGCCCCCAACAAGAAATTCTACAACAACAAGACCAAGAAGGGCAAGAGGCCTCCAAGAGTTGTGCTAGTGACTAGGGAAGAGTATTCTACCGATGAAGTTGAAAGCTCTAGTGATGATGAAGGAGAAAGCTCAAAGGAAGTGGCCGCCATTGTCACTACCAACATTCCCTCTTCATCTCTCTTTGAATCCCCCAATGAGAATCCTCATATCAAGAATGCACATTGCTTCATGGCAAAATCCTCCTTGGACACATCTATTGTGCTATCAACTCAAGAAGAATATACCTCCGGAGATGATGATGTTGATGATGAAGAAGATGCAACCTCTAATGGATTGGTCGCTCTTGCCTCCCTCTCCACTAACTCTTCATCACCAAGTGAATCCCCCAATGAGATCATTCATGTGGAGGAAGAAAGTTGTCTCATGGCCAAATCCTCCGAGGTATCATCTCCTAGCCCCTCTATGCCTAACATATCAAGTGATCTAGGGGTTGATGATGCTAGTCTAAAAGTGAAACAAGAAATGCTAGAGTTTGATGAATTCATTTTTAACCTACAAGGTAACAACAAAAAGCATGTTTCAAATCTCATGGCTCGTTTAGCTCAACAAAATGCTACTCTTGAGAAAAAGGGTCAAATAGAGAGAGAAGACTCTCTTGAAATCCATGCTCTTAAAAATGCTCTTGAGGAAAGTCAAGAAACTATAGCTTCTCTTGAGGAGAGGCTAGAAAATCTTGAAGAGCCTCAAGATGAAATTAACAAGCTCACTAAAGCTAGAGATCATGCTAGGGCTAAGACTAAATTGCTTAAAAAGGAAATGGCCCAATTTGGTGTTGATCATGAGAAACTTGTGAAGGATCTAGATGAACTAGACAAAGCTCACAAAGCTTTGAAGAGTGAATACGCTCTCCTATCCAAGTCAAATGAGCAACTTCAAATTAGGCTTGCTTCATATGATGTGCCTAGTTCCTCTACCCCTTCATGTGATCATGCAAATATTATTGAGGAAAATACTAGGTTGAAGGATGAACTTGCTAAGGCCTCCTCTCCCCAAAGTAAACTTTCTTTGGATGATCTCTTGAGTAAGCAAAGATCAAACAATGGGAAGGAGGGCCTTGGTTATGGAGCCAAGGCAAAGAAGGCAAACAAGCAAAAGGCCAAGCCCGCACAAGAGAAGAAGAAAGATATCACTAATGGTGAAGCCCCTAAGGGCAAAACCATTAATGATGATGATGCGGGAAATGCTAACCCTCACTATGTTTTATTCAAAGATTATTATGGTGATGTTTATGCTAAATATGTTGGCCCATATGATGGTTATGTTGCTTGGTCTATTTGGGTCCCAAAGACCCTTGTTGCTAACAAAAGAGGACCCATTGAGAAATGGGTACCTAAATCCAAGAATTGATCTCATGTAGGACTATGCCGCCGGAGGTTCAAAATGGGTACTTGATAGTGGATGTACAAGTCATATGACCGGCGGCAAGAACCTCGTCAAGGAGTTGAGGCCCAACATAAACAATATCACCGTCTCCTTTGGCGATAATTCTACATCCGAGGTATTGGGTTTTGGCAAGGTTGTGGTTGCACACAACATAACACTTGTGGATGTCATGCTTGTCAAAACCCTTGGTTACAATTTGCTTTCCGTTTCCGCCCTTGGCAAGATGGGTTTCGCCGTCTTTATTGATAATGATATTGTGGTCCTCTTGTGGAGCAAGACTCTAAAAGTCGCTTTCGTTGGGTATCGCGAACATAACTTGTATGTGGTGGACTTTTCGGGGACCACCACTTCAAGTGCGATGTGCCTATTCGGAAAGGCGGATGTGGGTTGGTTGTGGCATCGCCGCCTAGCCCATGTCAACATGAGAACTTTGCAAAGTCTTCACAAGGGGAACCATATTGTGGGACTAATGGAAAATGTTTCTTTTGCCAAAGATCGTGTTTGTAGGGCTTGTGTTGAAGGCAAAATGCATGACTCTCCGCATCCAAGCAAGACTATCATCTCTTCCAAGAGGATCTTGGAGCTCCTTCATGTGGATCTCTTTGGTCCCGTTACTCATGCAAGTCTTGGTGCGAAGAAACATTGCTTGGTGATTGTTGATGATTACTCAAGATACACTTGGGTCTACTTTCTCAAGACGAAAGATGAGACTCAACAAATATTCATTGACTTTGCCACCGAGGTGCAACGCCAACACAACCTCCTCATTATGGCAATAAGAAGTGACAACGGCTCCGAGTTCAAGAACTACACACTCAATGATTTTCTTAGTGATGAGGGGATTCGTCATCAATATTCCGCTGCTTACACCCCTCAACAAAATGGTGTTGCGGAGAGGAAGAACCGGACTCTTATGGATATGGCAAGATCTATGATGGCGGAGTATAAATCCCGCTATAACTTTTGGGCCGAAGCCATCTCCACCGCTTGCCACTCTTCTAACCGGCTCTATCTCCGCAAGGGATTGAACAAGACTCCATATGAAATACTCACCGGCAACAAGCCTAATATCTCATACTTCAAGGTGTTCGGTTGTAAGTGTTTCTACAAAATCAAAGGAGTTCGTTTGTCTAAATTCGCTCCTAAAGCTTTGGAGGGTATATTTGTTGGTTACGGTGCCGAATCTCACACTTATAGAGTCTTTGATATAGCCTCCGGGATTATCATCGAATCTTGTAGTGTGAGGTTCGAAGAAAATGATGGCTCCCAAGTGGGGCAAGTTGATGTATGTGCAGGTGATGAAATACCTCAAGATGCCATAGTAAGAATGGGTGTGGGATTTTTCCGCCCCATTGAGGGACACGGTGTGGCGTCTCGGGAAGAACTATGCTCTACCACGGTGGAGCCCTCATCCTCTCAACATCAACAAACCCCATCTCTTGAAGCTAATGATGCACCAACCCAAGAACAAGAAGAAAACCCTCCCTCTCATGAACAAGATCAAGGACAAGATCAACCAAGAATTCAAGATCAACCATTCGATATTTGCGCTTCACCAAATATTGTCCAAGATCAAGCACATGAGGATGAGCATTCTCAAGAAATTGAGGAAGCTCAAATTGAAGGTCAAGACGGGGACCCAAATGATCAAGTTGATCAAGTGACACCTCCAAGGCCTAAAAGAACCAAGGAGGAGATCGAGGCCCGTCGTCTAGCAAGAAGAGATAGGACCCTTGAAATTCGTGGACACACTCATGACAAGGTCCTTGGTGATGTTCGAGCAAAGGTCTCCACAAGAAGGCAATTGGCTAACTTTAGCAATCATCATGCTTATATCTCCGTAGTGGAACCCAAGAAAGTATTTGAAGCCCTTGAAGATTCGGATTGGGTGGAAGCCATGCATGAGGAACTCAACAACTTCAAGCGCAACAAAGTGTGGACCTTAGTAGAGAAGCCAAAGGAGTGCCGCAATGTTATAGGCACTAAATGGATATTCAAGAACAAGCAAGATGAGTTTGGAAATATTGTGAGGAACAAGGCAAGATTGGTGGCTCAAGGTTTCTCTCAAGTTGAAGGAATTGACTTTGGAGAGACCTATGCTCCCGTGGCTCGTCTTGAGTCCATCCGTATCCTTCTTGCTTATGCATCGCATCATAACTTTAAGTTACAACAAATGGATGTTAAAAGTGCATTTCTTAATGGTCCTTTGCATGAAGAGGTTTATGTTAAGCAACCCCCGGGGTTTGAGGATCTCAACTTTCCTAACCATGTCTACAAGCTTGATAAAGCACTTTATGGTCTCAAACAAGCTCCTAGAGCTTGGTACGAGCACCTTAAAGAATTGTTGGTAGACCGTGGGTTTGATGTTGGGCTAATCGATCCCACTCTTTTTACTAAGAGGGTTAATGGGGAGCTTTTCGTTTGCCAATTATATGTTGATGATATTATCTTTGGCTCTACTAACCAAGCTTTCAATGATGAATTTTCAAAGCTTATGACCGATAGGTTTGAGATGTCTATGATGGGAGAGATGAAGTTCTTCCTTGGGTTTGAGATCAAGCAATTGAGAGAAGGAACCTTCATCAATCAAGCAAAATATCTCCAAGACATGCTCAAGAGGTTCAAGATGACCGAGTTGAAGGGTGTAGCCACTCCTATGGTTACCAAATGTCATCTTGCACTAGATCCCAATGGTAAAGAGGTGGATCAAAAGGTATATCGCTCCATGATTGGATCCTTGCTTTACCTTTGTGCATCTAGACCGGACATAGTGTTGAGTGTTGGTGTGTGTGCAAGGTATCAAGCTTCTCCTAAAGAGAGTCACATGATGGCTCTCAAAAGAATCTTTCGATATTTGGTTGATACCCCAAGATATGGTATTTGGTACCCCAAAGGCTCAAGTTTTATTCTCAATGGATACACCGATGCGGATTGGGCGGGGGACAAGGATGATAGGAAATCAACTTCCGGGGCTTGCCAATTTCTTGGTAGGTCCTTGGTGTGTTGGTCTTCTAAGAAGCAAAATTGTATATCTCTCTCCACCGCCGAAGCCGAATATGTTGCCGCCGCAAGTGGATGCACTCAATTGTTATGGATGAGGCAAACTTTAAAGGAATACGGTGTCATTTGTGACAAAGTGCCTCTATTATGTGACAATGAAAGTGCTATCAAGATTGCCTATAATCCGGTGCAACATTCAAGAACGAAGCATATTGAGATCCGGAATCATTTCATTAGGGATCATGTTGCCCGTGGTGATATTGAGCTTATCTATGTTCCTACCAAAGATCAACTTGCCGATATATTCACGAAGCCTCTTGATGAAGCAAGGTTCTCTTATTTGAGGAATGAGCTAAATATCATTGATTCAAGGAGTATAGCTTGACCATCTTGCAAACACACCTTTGTCTCAAAACTTTATTTGGTTTAGATGTGGGCATGGAGATAGGGGGAGTGCGGTTTAAACTATTGAGCTATCCCTCCCCCCATAATGCCAACATTAAAGAAAATCATTCTCTTTATATCATATAATGATATGTGAGCTTCAATGATGAGTAGTGGTTTTGGGCCCAAGATATATCTTCGCGGTGCCATGCCATAACACTCATATATGGTGGCCTAGGCCACCACACTCTTCTTTGAGAAGAGTTGGAGTTATTTGGATCTTATCGCCTTTTATTTGACAACTCCATGTTCTTATGGGAAATCACTCTAGTTTGGCCTTATTTGCTCATATCTTGCAAACTTGAGTGATCATGTACCATTAACAGTTTGTTTCCTCTAAACCTAAGCCTACACTCTCCTATAAGCCACTTCCATCTTGCTCATTTGTCATGTTTGGTAAAAACTTGGAGTTTGAGGATTTTCGATCGGATGATCTAGGTTTGCCCCATCTTATTGGTGAATTTGCTTCCTATATGTGACGTGATACATTATTGCATCACATATGAGTTTATGCAAATAACCAACTAAAGATAGGCAGGATTTACGGTATTCTGGAATTTTCCAGAACACCGGATAATCCGCCCCCCAGGCGACCCGGAAAATCCGGCCCGGCCGGATTATCCGCCCTAAACTAGGGCCGGATTATCCGGCCTGGGCAGATCTTGAAAGGGCTGAGGACGAGGCCGCGGGGGCAAACAGTTCATACCACCCCCCACGCGCCTCTCTCTCCTCTCTCTCCTCTCAAGGTCGCCGGAGCCTCTCCTCCTCGCCGGAGCCGCCTGATACGTCGCAAACGTATCTATAATTTCTTATGTTTCATGCTACTTTTATTACAATACTTGAGTGTTTTACACATACCTTACAGCATTATTTTACATTTTCCGGCACTAACCTATTAACAAGATGCCGAAGTGCCAGTTGCTGTTTTCTGCTGTTTTTGGTTTCAGAAATCCTAGTAAGGAAATATTCTCGGAATTGGACGAAATCAACGCCCAGGGGCCTATTTTTACACGAAGCTTCTAGAAGACCGAAAGGGAGACGAAGTGGGGCCACGAGGTGGCCAGACACCAGGGCGGCGCGGCCTGGGCCTGGGCCGCGCGGCCTGTTGTGTCGGCGCCTCGTGTCGCCCTTTGACCTACCCTTCAGCCTACTTAAAGCCTCCGTCGCGAAACCCCCTGCAGGAGCCACGATACGGAAAACATTGCGAGAGGCCGCGGCGCCAATCCCATCTCGGGGGATTCAGGAGATCGCCTCCGGCACCCTGCCGGAGAGGGGAATCATCACCGGAGGGCTCTACATCATCATGCCCGCCTCCGGATTGATGCGTGAGTAGTTCATCCTTGGACTATGGGTCCATAGCAGTAGCTAGATGGTTGTCTTCTCCGCTTGTGCTTTCATTGTATTAGATCTTGTGAGCTGCCTAACATGATCAAGATCATCTATTTGTAATGCTACATGTTGTGTTTGGCGAGATCCGATGAATATAGAATATTATGTTAAGTTGATTATCAATCTATCATATATGTGTTGTTTATGTTCTTGCATGCTCTCCGTTGCTAGTAGAGGCTCTGGCCAAGTTGATACTTGTAACTCCAAGAGGGGGTAATTATGCTCGATAGTGGGTTCATGCCTCCATTAAATCTGGGACAGTGACATAAAGTTCTAAGGTTGTGGATGTGCTGTTGCTACTAGGGATAAAACATTGATGCTTTGTCTAAGGATATTTGTGTTGATTACATTACGCACCATACTTAATGCAATTATCTGTTGTTCGCAACTTAATACTGGAAGGGATTCGGATGATAACCTGAAGGTGGATTATTTAGGCATAGATGCATGCTGGATAGCGGTCTATGTACTTTGTCGTAATGCCCTGATTAAATCACATAGTAATCATCGTTGATATGTATTGAATCTTTATTTGTCAATTGCTCGCCTGTAATTTGTTCACCCACCATGCTAGTTATCTTATTGGAGAGACACCACTAGTGAACTGTGGACCCCGGTCCATTCTTTTACATCTGAATACATTCTACTGCTTTTACTGTTCTTTGCCAACAAACACCATCTTCCACTCGATACGCTTAATCCACTAGTAGGAAAAGCCTCATCAGTGGCGCACGAAAAAACGATTCTGTGGCGCATGGGAGGTGCGCCACAGAATTCTCGCCACAAAAATAAGCTTTCTGTGGCGCACCAGGCCGTGCGCCACAGAAATAAGGTTTCTGTGGCGCACCAGGTAGTGTGCGCCACAGAAATAAGTAGTTCTGTGGCGCATGTAATGTAGCTGCGCCACAGAAATAGGTGCGCCACAGAATTATTTTTTGGTGCGCCACAGAACTATCTACAGGTATACTCGATTTTGTGCTCCCTGGTGTACTATACAGGTTTTATACTGATTTTATACACTACATGCAGGTTATATACTGATATAATATAGACAGATATAATATGGACATATATAATCATCACATCATCATCACATTACTTAGAGCCCGATCGAGTTATACATATAGCTCCATACACTCATAATGCATGCAAATTAAGAAAGTTCTCATCATCTCTAGATACAAACGAAGTGACACCGGCCGCCGCCTACACTAGGATGAAATAGAGTACCGCCGCGACGATAGTGAGCAAGAGCGACAGCACAAGGAAGGTCTTCATCTTGCTCTTCTTTGCTTGGTGCGCCCTCCACTTGGCAACCGCCTCGTGCCTAGTCGGGTACCCTTTGTAGCAGTTGCCGCTGAACTTGTGCACCTGTTTCTTGCACTCCTCCCACTCCTCGTACACTCCTGGAACCCGCCCCTCGAACACGACGTAGTACGTCATCTCTATGCATGGACACAAGGCATATTAGTATATAACGCAATGGAAAGAGTTAGAGAGTTCACATGCATACATATTCACAAGAATTAAAGCAAGGAAATAATAATAAACCTAAAAGACATATAGCATCGGTATCACATAAGTAATCAAGTTCAACGACAACGACTACAATAGTAATTGAAGTCCAACAACAACGACCACCGTTTCGAGCAAATTAAGCAAGTTTAGTTTACAACACAGTACAAATTGTCCATCGATTCAAAGTAATGCTAAGCACACCGGTCTCGGTCAACGAGACTTCTTGTTGAGCGGCTCCGGGAACGGCTTGTACAAGGCCTTCGTCGTCCATGTCCTTCCATCACCCTGCCTATGTAGGCGTTCTTCGATATCCCTCTTACACAACCCTCTGAGTTGGTATAAGAGCCCCGATGCGTTGGATACATCGTGTAATATAATTTCAGAGAGCTTTACTTGGAGGCGATGGAAGTCTTCTCTAAGATCATCATCGTTGATCTCCCCCGACATTTTAATGGGGTCTCGCTTGCTAGGTGGCAGAGACATCATCTCTGCATCCTCGACAAACCCTTTAAGGTGATGGAGGACATAGAAGGCCTCCTTAATGCTGCCAGCTGGCTGCTTGATGCAAGGGAAGTCGATCACGTGCTTGAACCCGAGCTTTTTAGTGTCCGGCCTGACAAATTCCCCTTTCTTGTCGAAGGTGCCTCCATTTTTGGAGTAGCCAAGGATAGCCTCATCGAGAACACCCCTTATTCTCCTGTAGTCTTTCTTCGTCGTCGTATTCGACGAGTCGAAATACTGGGCTAGTGACCACTTCGGGCAAAGGATGATGAGTGTGCAGTATTTGTCCCTGCTCAACACATGCAATTGAAATGGAATGTTGGAAAAGGATCGCCAATGGAAGAAATATATAAGAAAGCATAAGTTACGACGGCCGTGAGCGGATGTGTACTTACTCGGGAAAGACAGGCAGAAGAATGGTGTTCTTCTCTTTGTTCATGAGCATGAAGCTCTCGAGGTACCGCACCGCCTTGGTCCGTGTGCTTGAGCCGTCCTGGAGCTGGCTATCGCGCATGTAGTAGGGATCCGCTACCGCAATGTGGGGGGGTCTCTCTCTGTTGATCTTCATCTGAAGATTGATCGCGTATAGGCGGACCAAGTTATAGTCGAGCCGTTTCGAGTGAAATAGATTGAAGACGTCCTCGAACGCTATGAAGAAGATATCCGCGGGGTCTTCATTGACGAAGTGCTGGTCGGACGGCACCTTGACCGAGAACACCGGGTAATTTGGATCCTTTTCTTTAAGAAGGACGCTCTCTTGATATTGAATACAGTGCTGCAAAGGGAGCATTGGTCCACTTGCGAGGTGTTCCATGTCCGGAGGCAGTATAGGTTTACCAGCTTCATGACACCGGGGCAAGCCATCCGGTGTAGGTGGTACCATGTCGTCGGCCCGGATCCTCTTAGGAGCAGGCTGGCTCGAAGATGCGCCCTTCTTGCCTCCTCTCTTCCTTCCCTTCTTCGCCTGACCTACTGGGGGTGCTTGTGGTGCTGATGGTGGTGCTTCGGGTGCTGGTGGTGCTTCTGAGGTTGCTGGGGTTGATTTGGGTGGCTCCCCGATGATCGTCTTACGCAGCGTGTTAGGGCTGAAAACGGTAGCAGGCTTGACTTGAGCTGGATTGCCAGCCTCCGGAGGAGTGTCTTGAGAAAGACCCGTGAAGACCAGGCGCTGCTTCGTGACTGTAGGGGGACGACTAAGTTGATCGCTGTGTGTGCGGAAGGCTTGTTCATCCATAGGAGGCATGTACATATCTTGGCTGCAGGCGCCAGTGTTGATGTAGGCATCGATGTCATCATCATCCTCTACATCGTTGCCATCAAGTGGCGCCATGTCCTGGACCTTAGGTGGTGGCGGTTGCGATGCCGTCGCTTGGCGTACCGTGCGTCTAGTAGACGGTCGCTGCGGTAGCGCTCCCAACAACTGTTTGTGGCGTCTGGTGGTGACGGCGATCGTCGGTTCCTTCCGGGTGGCGGCGGCGACCGCCGGTTCCTTCAGGGTAGTGGGGGCGGCGACCGCCGTTTCCTTAAGGGTGTCGTCGGCGCTGGCGATCTTGGGCCGGATGATAGGGGAGGTGGCGCCGGTGCTTTTCTTACCACTCGGAAGACCCCCCCCCCAGACGAATCTGGTTCTTCGGCCATGTCATAAGCCATGAGGTGCAATCCGCAAGGGGCAAAACGTCGCCTTCGTCTGTGCCCGGAGGTTGAAAGGGGGGATGGCGTAGCGGTACTCCGGCACTACCACTATCAACTTGACCTTCGCCACGTCTTCCGCCAATCTAGCGCCGTGCATAACGCGGGAAGGCATGACAAGGCCGCTAGCAACTTCCACCAACTTGCCGCCGGGCTCCACCGTTTGCAGAAGTATGCATGGTTCATCCTGAGTCAGGGGCGCCATGTTGGGCATCGTGAGATGGCAGTCACGAAAGGCATATATAGTTAAAGAAGATGACGCGAAGGAGTAACTAATGAGTTTACCTCCTTGATGGCGTCGATCTCGGCTACTGTCGATACAAGGGCGGCGGTTGGGGGCGTCGATGCGACCAGTTGGAGCTGCGGCGGCGGTTGGAGCTGCGGCGGCGTCTGGTGGAGCCCCGACGCCGGCGTCGGGTGGAGCGGCACCGTCGGCGACACGTGGAAGCTTGAGTTGCTGCCGCTGATGCTGGGCACATGTATCGGCCCCACTTGACCTCCCGCATTCCAAGCAGCTAACCCCTCCATCAACCCAGGGGGGATGATCTGCCGGATCTTCTCGTCCAATAACTTCTTCATCATCTCCGTGTTCTCCACAGGCTTTTCGGCCACCAGCTTCTCTAGTGTCTCCACCTTCTTCTTCAGCTCCTGAACCTCGGATTTATCCTTAGCCGATGACCTCCTCTCCAGCTTTCTCGTCTTGGCATCCGATCCGTAGTACTCGGATAGCTTCATACTTGTGCCAAAGCCGGACACACGGCCACCCGACGTCGGTGGCTTGTCTAGCTCCCTCTCCTTGTATTTGTTCATCGCCCTGTTGAAAGGCGTGTCCCACGGTTCCGTCGACCCCTGGGACGACGGGCCAGCCTTCGTCAACTCTTCATCCTTCAGACAAAGGAACTTAAGGTTAGCTCATTTGGCTTCATTGCCTAATAAGATGAGCGAAATAATATAGAACTATCCTTACCAGGTACTTCTCGAAATCCCTCACGACTTCGTGATCCGTAATAAATTGCCCCGTCTTCCAGTCTAAGTAGTAGCGGGACCGGACAAAGTTCCTAGCCTGTTCATCCTGGATTTTGTGCCAGGGGTTTTCTTTCCCCAGACGTACCATCTCGGCATCCTCCTTGTCCCAAGTGGGCTGTTTTCCTCGGTAACCGCCGCTTCCGCAATGGTGGGTCCCTAAGTTCAAATCCCGCATTTTCTTCCCCCAGGCGGTCCATTTTTTAACAGCGTCACTCTCTAAGTAAGACTTGAATGCATTAAAGTCTTCTAAGGAGAGCAAGCATTTTTTCATTTCATTATTGTTATGAGCATCAGCATGCCCACAGCAGCACCAATAAGCAGTAGCAGTTTATGGCAAGCATGCACTGGTTTAATTACTGTAACACACTAAATAGTATTGGCATAATCATGCACTTGATAATTGCAATATGGTTGTTCATTTAAAAAATACTACTTATTGCTATATCAACCAGTACCTACTTCATTTGCAAGTAGCATTAGGCATTTTCATTTGCATTTGCATTAGGCATTTGATAGATGGATCAATCATGTTGCTTTGTCCCTTGTTTCGTTCCATTTGACCACAATAACTAGCAGGAACCCTAATTTGCAAACAGAGACTATGAACATCAAAATTCATAAATTGAATGTCCACACAAGCTACAGCAGCACTACATCAAAATTGAGAGGCATAGGGGAGAGGGAGGGAGGCACAGGGGAGAGGGACAAGTGAGTGGGGACGGGGGAGAGGGCCTCTCACCGAATGGCGGCGGCGCAAGGTTGCGATGGTGGCGGCGTTGTCCTCCTCGTCCTCCTCCTCTGCGGCGGCGTGGCGGTCCTCCTCCTCCTCGATCTGCGGCGGCGGCTCGGGCTCGGGCGTCCTGCTCGGCGGCGGCGGCGTGGCGGTCCTCCTCCTCCTCGGCGGCGCTAGGCGGTGGCGGTCCTCCTCCTCCTCGGCGCTAGGCGGTGGTTGCGAGAGCACAGTGGGCGCGCGCTAGGTTTTGGCTCGTCGGGGAAGAAACTGCTGTTGTGAGGGGGAAGAAAGGTTCGAGTCGATTATTTCACCAAGTGTCTAAATTCTGTGGCGCACCCCTCCATGTGCGCCACAGAATTAAGCATTCTGTGGCGCATCAACTATGACATGCGCCACAGAATTCCTTAATTCTGTGGCGCACCTAAAGGGGCGTGCGCCACAGAATTTAGACACTTAGCAAAACAAAATGGTTTACTGCTGTGTACTGACAGTTACTTAGCACTAGCCCAGTGGTTAAGGTCAATGTTAGCCCATTAGTAGCCAGGTTCGAACCTTGGCTGCTACACAATTTTTCTTCTTTTTTTCATATTTTAGTTACATTTCAATAAATAACACAACATTATTTAGTAATTAGTAGAGTATTATAAATTACTTGTCTCATACAAACATGTACGTTCTTGTTTCTCTCACACACACATGCATGTACTTGTCTAACACACACTCACACACATGTGATAGACCAAAAAAAGATCTTCTTCGTCCCGGCTCCGAGCTCTAGCGTCTCTTCGCAATCTTCTTGCCCTTTCGGTTGTTGGCGGTTGAATACTTTATGCCGGCCACCTTGAGATTTCTTCGCGTGAACGGACAACCTTTAGAGGGTAGGGAGGTCTTCCTTCTTACTTTACTAGTAGTAGGCATGTCGAAGTGCCTGTCGAATTCCTCCTCCATCTTCGGGTCACCGTTCTTGTCCAAGTCTTCCTCGTTGGCGTCTCCTTGCATTCCTATGATGCTCCTCTTGCCCCTCCTCACGACAACACGGCTAGGCCTCGACGGATCGGTGATGAAGAAGCATTGGTCAACTTGGCTACCGAGTACCCATGGCTCATTTTTCGCGGATGCGTTCTTCGATTTTGCATCGGGTATAACCATGGTTGTGAAATATCGGCCTTCTTTTTCGACCTTCTTGGCCCATCTCACACGAAACATTGGCACCGTCTCTCCACAGTAATTGAGCTCCCATATCTCCTCGATCCTTCCAAAAAATCTTTCCTTGACATTAGTCTCGTCATCGGCGTATGACAGCATAGTTACTCCTGAGTTTTGATTTTCACTATTTCTGTCCTTTTCCTCGGTGTAGAATCTGTAACCGTTGATGTCGTACCCCTGATAGGTCCTTAGGTTCTGCGCGGGTCCCTGTGATAAGGTGTATATGAGTTTTTCATCTTCGGTAGAAGGCGTATTTCTCTGTGCTTCAGCCAGTTGAGTTTGCTTGAACCAACGCGTGAAGCTGGAGTTGTGCTTTTTGGTTACGTCTCCCATCTTCCTCGGCCGGCCCATATCGATGTAATTCTGCTCGACCATGCTTTTGTGCTCTTGCACGAAAGGTTCGGTCAGTTTTAAGTGTTGTAGCGCGACCCGGTGAGCCCTTTCAAAGTCGTCGCGTCGATTTTCAATGCCGACATGGACTGAGCGGTAGCCCTCGCGGTGACCGACTCCAGCGAGCCTCCCGAGGTGCGTCCTGGGGGGTAGACCAACATGATCCTCGTCGTCCTCGGTGCTTAGATAATTCTGGCAGAAGGAGATGCACTCGTAGGTTAGAAACCCCTTGGCCATGCTTGCGTCTGGACGGGCCCTATTGCGAACGTATCCTTTCATGACACCGTTCTGCCTTTCGAAAGGCATCATGTTGTGGAGGAACGTTGGGCCGAGCTGCTTGATGTCTTCAACGACATGGAGAAGGAGATGGACGCATATATCACAGAATGCAGGCGGGAAGTAAATCTCGAGCTCACATAGTATCACCACGATCTCATCCTGTAGCATCTTGAGCTGCCTCACGCCGATCGACTTCCTGGTGATAACGTCAAAAAAATTGCATAGGCCAAACAGCGTATCACGGACGTGCTCGTCCATTATGCCTCGGATCGCAACGGGAAGTATCTGCGTCATTAGCACGTGGCAATCGTGAGACTTCATCCGGACTCGTTGTGAAGCAGGCAGCGGGAAGCTGCACCGCGTTCTTCTTGGCCCTTTTACGGAGACGTTGAGTCCCTTCCGTCTGTTCATCATCATCATCGTCGTCGTCAGTATCGGGGGCTTGAAGATCTTTCCTGATGCCAAAATGTTTAAGATCATATCTTGCTTTCGGTCCATCCTTGGACTTTTCTGAGTTGCAAAGAGTGCCAAGCAGACTCTCGGTAACGTTCTTCGTAATGTGCATGACATCGAGGCTGTGGGGCGTGTGGAGGACCTTCCAGTACTCCAAGTCGTGGAAAACAGACCTCGCTTTCCATACACCGAGCAGCGGCTCTGGCTTCGGTCGCTTCTTTCCCGGCGCTGGGCACTCCTTCCAATTTTTCAGAAGATCATCGATTTCTGCGCCGCTCCTCGGGCGTGGGGGTCCATCGGGCTCATCTTTACCATTGAATAGATCACCGCGTTTTCTCCACGGGTGATCCAAGCGAAGCCACCTTCGAGCACCTGGGTAGACGGTTTTCGAGGACCCGGGATCCCTTGGTAGTTGTAGATGCGGGGTATCGTCCATGCACTTCACACAGCCGTTGAATCCGTGGCCCACCTGGGCAGATACATATGCGTAACCAGGATAGTCCGTGACCGTCGTGATCAACGCGGCTCTCATATCGAAATAAGTTCTAGTGTAGGCGTCCCACGTACGGGGTGGCGTCTTCCACAACGTGTCTAACTCCTCTTTCAGCAGCCCGAGATACAAATGCATGTCGACACCTGGTTGTTTCGGCCCCTGAATGAGAATACTCAGGTGTATGTACCTTTGCTTGGTGCACAGCCACGGGGGTAGGTTGTAAGGCCATACAAACACAGGCCAGGTGCTATGCGTGCTACTCTGGTTGCCGAACGGATTGAGTCCATCGGTGCTCATACCCAGCCTGATGTTCC
This sequence comes from Lolium multiflorum, assembly GCA_030979885.1. Taxonomy (NCBI): domain Eukaryota; kingdom Viridiplantae; phylum Streptophyta; class Magnoliopsida; order Poales; family Poaceae; genus Lolium; species Lolium multiflorum. The sequence continues at coordinate 165,611,888 of CM061750.1, forward strand.
TTGCGTCGCCCCCGAACCTAGGGAAGGCGATGTCCAATGCTTGCCACTGTCCAGCGTCTGAAGGGTGTGTCAGCATATAGCCCATCTCCGGATCTTCTTCGGGCTTCTGCCTTTCCGCGTGCCATTGCATGAGCTTTGCTTCCTTAGGGTCCACGAAATACCGCTGCAGACGGGGAGTGATAGGAAAGTACCATACCACCTTTCGAGGTACCTTCTTGTTCCCAACCTTGTACCGTCCGTGGCCACACACCGGACATGTGGTTCTGTCCTTGTACTCGCACCTATAAATCACACAATCATTAATGCAGGCGTGGTATTTTTCGTGCGGTAGGTCAAGGGGACACACGACTTTCTTGGCCTCCTCGGTACTACTTGGCAATGTGTTCCCCTCCGGGAGACGATCGTGCCAGAATTTTAAGTTCTTGCTGAAGCTGGAATCGGTCCACTTGTTCTGCGTCTTCATCTGCAGGTAATCAAGCGTTACATGCAAGCGTGTATCCTGCGGACGACACCCAGGAAAGATCGGAGTCATCCCGTCTTTCTCCATTTGCGACAGCTTGGCTCTCTCTCTAGCTGCAACTCTATCGTTGCTCGTCTCCTGGAGGAGAAGATCTTGAACATGAGAGTCCCGCAAGGCCGAAATTAGCGGGGTCGCGCCGGAATCTTCTTCTTCATCATGATGATGTTCTCCGCCGGCATCTTCTTCTTCATGATGATCTTCTCCGCCGACTTCTTGTTCATGATGATAGTCCCCGTCGGCATGATGATAGTCTTCTTCATGATGATAGTCATCTCGCTCTACATGGTCTTCATGCGCACCATTTGATGGGGCCGGCCGCGCCTGGTTGTCTTGCATGAAACCGCGCCTCAGCAGGTGCTCCTCCAGTTGTCCGGAATCAGGGTTGATCCAGCGCTCGAGTTTGCATGATCGACACGGACATCTTATCTGGCGCCTATTGTTCCGAATCATGTCCTCCTTCGCGTCTATCTTGTATCTAGAGATTCGAGCGGAACTCATCGAGAGGACCATGCTTGCCTGCAAATGGTATACATAGAACAGGAAATTAGAACCGCACCAAATGCACACACATGCATGGGCCGTACCTCTCCTCAAGGTATTACATGGAGCGGAAAAATTCGGCATGACCTCTCCTCAAAGTAGGACATATGGGTAGTGCAAAACTTGCCGAAACGGAAATGAATCAACATTTCGGCAAACATCCATGCACCACACCGGCACACACACAAGCGCTTCACCTGCAACAACCATCCATACACACGACGGCCACACAAGATCTACAAGCATATGCATGTCTCCTCCAAGCATATGTATGTCTCCTCCAACTACTCACCTTCTAGATTCGATACCGAGACGAGACCGCGATCGATGAGTTCGAGAGGAGGAGAGAGTATGGAGAGCCTTCTCCTCAACTCCAATTAAGTATCAACCAAACTAAGTGCAATAAATACCAAAGCAAGTGAAAAGTAGAGTCAAAATAGTATGAGAGAGAAGGGGGGGACGAGCTAGATGGAGGAAGAAGAATGGCTTGTGTAGTGTGGTAGGTGGGAGGTTGGCTCACTTTTGTATATCTAGTTCGCTAATTCTGTGGCGCACCTGTACATATGCGCCACAGAATACCTTATTTCTGTGGCGCACGAGCCAAGCTGCGCCACAGAATAGCCTATTTTTGTGGCGCACTGTGGCAGTGCGCCACAGAAAATCTTATTTTTGTGGCGCACCATTGTACATGCGCCATAGAAATAGTAAAACCAATGATTGGGGGTGTCAGCTGGTGGGGCCCACCATGTTTTTGTGGCGCACGGTTCCTCGGTGCGCCACAAAAGTAAGCTATTTCTGTGGCGCAGCATGCTTGGTGCGCCACAAAATAATATTCTGTGGCGCATTTTCTGTGGTGCGCCACAGAACTAAGCTCTGCCTATAAGGGTTTTCCTACTAGTGATCCTTTGTTTTCAGCAAGCCGGTGAGATTGACAACCTCACTGTTACGTTGGGGCAAAGTACTTTGATTGTGTTGTGCAGGTTCCACGTTGGCGCCGGTTTCACTGGTGTTGCGCCGCACTACATTCCTCCACCAACAACCTTCACGTGCTTCTTGGCTCCTACTGGTTCGATAACCTTGGTTTCTTTCGAGGGAAAACTTGCTGTGCGCATCATACCTTCCTCTTGGGGTTCCCAACGGACGTGTACATCTACGCGCATCACGCCCCGTCCACTCCCTCCCGGAGTTTTTGGGTGGATCGGGTGCTCCTCCCTCCTAGCTACCTTCTCCTCCAAGCGGCTTTCGCAATGGATGCGGGTATGACTCACAATCCCTAACCCTAGGTGTTGTGATTTGTATGTGCTATTTTCTTGGTGGATTTGGTGTCTAGTTGTTCCAAATCGTTTGTAGTGTACTCCTCTTGCATGCTATAAGGCCGATCTGTTCATAGACAAGTTGTTGATTGCAAAATCTGCTAGTTTCGCAGGGCCGGATTATCCGGCCCCCGCGAGGACCGGATTACCGATACGTCGGAGACGTATCAGCATCCCCAAGCTTAGTTCTGCTCGTCCCGAGCAGGTAAACGATAACAAGGATAATTTCTGGAGTGACATGCCATCATAACCTTGATCATACTATTGTAAACATATGTAATGAATGCAGCGATCAAAACAATGGTAATGACATGAGTAAACAAATGAATCATAAAGCAAAGACTTTTCATGAATAATACTTCAAGACAAGCATCAATAAGTCTTGCATAAGAGTTAACTCATAAAGCAATAAATCAAAGTAAAGGTATCGAAGCAACACAAAGGAAGATTAAGTTTCAGCGGTTGCTTTCAACTTATAACATGTATATCTCATTGATAGTGTCAATGTAAAGTAATATAACAAGTGCAATATGCAAGTATGTAGGAATCAATGCACAGTTCACACAAGTGTTTGCTTCTTAAGGTGGAGAGAGATAGGTAAACTGACTCAACAATAAAAGTAAAAGAAAGGTCCTTCAAAGAGGAAAGCATCGATTGCTATATTTGTGCTAGAGCTTTTATTTTCAAAACATGAAACAATTTTGTCAACGGTAGTAATAAAGCATATGTATTATGTAAATTATATCTTACAAGTTGCAAGCCTCATGCATAGTATACTAATAGTGCCCGCACCTTGTCCTAATTAACTTGGACTACCGGATCATCGCAATACACATGTTTTAACCAAGTGTCACAAAGGGGTACCTCCATGCCGCCTGTACAAAGGTCTAAGGAGAAAGCTCGCATTTTGGATTTCTCGCTTTTGATTATTCTCAACTTAGACATCCATACCGGGACAACATGGACAACAGATAATGGACTCCTCTTTAATGCATAAGCATGTGGCAACAATTAGTGTTCTCATATGAGATTGAGGATATATGTCCAAAACTGAAACTTCCACCATGATTCATGGCTTTAGTTAGCGGCCCAATGTTCTTCTCTAACAATATGCATGCTCTAACCATTAAGGTGGTAGATCTCTCTTACTTCAGACAAGATGGACATGCATAGCAACTCACATGATATTCAACAAAAGTTGATGGCGTCCCCAGAAGCATGGTTATCGCACAACAAGCAACTTAATAAGAGATAAAGTGCATAAGTACATATTCAATACCACAATAGTTTTTAAGGCTATTTTGTCCCATGAGCTATATATTGCAAAGGCGAATGATGGAATTTTAAAGGTAGCACTCAAGCAATTTACTTTGGAATGGCGGAGAAATACCATGTAGTAGGTAGGTATGGTGGACACAAATGGCATAGTGGTTGGCTCAAGGATTTTGGATGCATGAGAAGTATTCCCTCTCGATACAAGGTTTAGGCTAGCAAGGTTATTTGAAGCAAACTCAAGGATGAACCGGTGCAGCAAAACTCACATAAAAGACATATTGTAAACATTATAAGACTCTACACCGTCTTCCTTGTTGTTCAAAACTCAATACTAGAAATTATCTAGACCTTAGAGAGACCAAATATGCAAACCAAATTTTAGCAAGCTCTATGTATTTCTTCATTAATGGGTGCAAAGTATATGATGCAAGAGCTTAAACATGAGCACAACAATTGCCAAGTATCACATTATCCAAGACATTTTAGAATTACTACATGTAGCATTTCCCGATTCCAACCATATAACAATTTAACGAAGAAATTTCAACCTTCGCCTTGAACATTATGAGTAAAGCCTAAGGACATATTTGTCCATATGCAACAGCGGAGCGTGTCTCTCTCCCATACAGTGAATGCTAGGATCCATTTTATTCAAACAAAAACAAAAACAAAACAAACCGACGCTCTAAGCAAAGTACATAAGATGTGATGAATAAAAATATAGTTTCAGGGGAGGAACCTGATGATGTTGTCGATGAAGAAGGGGATGCCTTGGGCATCCCCAAGCTTAGACGCTTGAGTCTTCTTAAAATATGCAGGGATGAACCACGGGGCATCCCCAAGCTTAGAGCTTTCACTCCTCTTGATCATAGTATATCATACTCCTCTCTTGACCCTTGAAAACTTCCTTCACACCAAACTTCAAGCAAACTCATTAGAGGGTTAGTGCACAATTAAAAATTCACATATTCAGAGGTGACACAATCATTCTTAACACTTCTGGACATTGCACAAAACTACTGGACATTAATGGATCAAAGGAATTCATCCAACATAGCAAATACGGCAATGCGAAATAAAAGGCAGAATCTGTCAAAAACAGAACAGTCCGTAAAGACGAACCTGAAAGGGGCACTAGACTTGCTCAAATGGAAAAACTCAAAACTAATGAAAGTTGCGTACATATCTGAGGATCACGCTCTTAATTTTTCTTATTTTTTAGAATTTTTTTCAGAGACTTATGCTAGAATTCGTGACAGACAGCAATGTTGTTTCTGCGCAGCGATCCCAAATATAACATCAACTTTAGCATAGAAACTTTACTTGGCACAAAAACATGATAAGGAGAGGTTGCTACAGTAGTAAACAACTTCCAAGACTCAACAAAACAAAAATTTCTGTAGTAAAATAAACACATGGGTTATCTCCCAAGAAGTGCTTTTCTTTAACGCCTTTCAGCTAGGCGCAGAAAGTGCAAATCAAGTAACATCAAGAGTAGAAGCATCAACATCATAACTTGTTCTAATAATAGAATCAAAAGGCAACTTCATTCTCTTTCTAGGGAAGTGTTCCATACCTTTCTTGAGAGGAAATTGATATCTAATATTACCTTCCTTCATATCAATAACATCACCAACGGTTCGAAGAAAAGGTCTTCCCAACACAATAGGACAAGATGCATTGCATTCGATATCCAAGACAACAAAATCAACGGGGACAAGGTTATTGTTAACCGTAATGCGCACATTATCAATCCTCCCCAAAGGTTTCTTTTTAACATTATCGGCAAGATTAACATCCAAATAACAATTCTTCAATGGTGGCAAGTCAAGCATATCATAAATCTTTTTAGGCATAACAAAATACTTGCACCAAGATCACATAAAGCATTACATTCAAAGTCATTGAATTTCATTTTAATGATGGGCTCCCAACCATCTTCTAACTTCCTAGGAATAGAAGCTTCAAGTTTTAATTTCTCTTCCCGAGCTTTAATGAGAGCATTTGTAATGTGTTTTGTAAAGGCTAAATTTATAGCACTAGCATTGGGACTTCTAGCAAGTTTTTGTAAGAACTTTATAACTTCAGAGATGTGGCAATCATCAAAATCTAAATCATTATGAGCTACAGCAATGGGATCATTGTCCCCAAGGTAGGAAAAAATTTCAGCAGTTTTATCACAAATGGTTACAGCAGTTTTAGCAATTTCAGGCAGTTTTGTACGCTTTGCACTAGGAGTAGAAACATTGCCAACACCAATTATTTTACCATTGATAGTAGGAGGTGCAGCAACATGTGAATCATTATCATTACAAGTGGTGGTAATAGTCCAAACTTTAGCTACATTATTCTCTTTAGCTAGTTTTTCATTTTCTTCTCTATCCCACCTAGCACGCAATTCAGCCATTAATCTTATATTCTCATTAATTCTAACTTGGATGGAATTTGCTGTAGTAGTAATCTTATTATCAATATCCTTATTAGGCATAACTTTCAATTTTAATAGATCAACATCAGAGGCAAGTCTATCAACTCTAGAAGCAATAATATCAATTTTATCAAGCTTTTCCTCAACATATTTGTTAAAAGCAGTTTGTGTACTAATAAATTCTTTAAGCATGGCTTCAAGACCAGGGGTACACTCCTATTATTGTTGTAAGAATTCCCATAAGAATTACCATAACCATTACCATTAGCAGAAGGATATGGCCTATAGTTATTACCAGAATTGTTCCTATAAGCATTGTTGTTGAAATTATTATTTTTAATGAAATTCACATCAACATTTTCTTCTTGAGAAACCAATGAAGCTAAAGGAACATTATTTGGATCAAAATTAGATCTACCATTCACAAGCATAGACATAATCACATCAATCTTATCACTCAAGGAAGAGGTTTCTTCAACAGAATTTACCTTCTTACCTTGTGGAGCTCTTTCCGTGTGCCATTCAGAGTAATTTATCATCATATCATCAAGAAGCTTTGTTGCCGCCCCCAAAGTGATGGACATAAAGGTACCTCCAGCAGCTGAATCCAATAAATTCCGCGAAGAAAAATTTAGTCCTGCATAGAAGGTTTGGATGATCATCCAAGTAGTCAGTCCATGGGTTGGGCAATTCTTTACCAAAGATTTCATTCTCTCCCATGCTTGAGCAACATGTTCAGTATCTAATTGCTTAAAATTCATTATGCTACTTCTCAAAGATATAATTTTAGCGGGAGGATAATATCTACCAATAAAAGCATCCTTACATTTAGTCCATGAATCAATACTATTCTTAGGCAAAGATAGCAACCAATCTTTAGCTCTTCCTCTTAATGAGAAAGGAAACAATTTCAATTTAATAATATCACCATCTACATCCTTATACTTTTGCATTTCACAAAGTTCAACAAAATTATTAAGATGGGCAGCAGCATCATCAGAACTAACACCAGAAAATTGCTCTCTCATAACAAGGTTCAGTAAAGCAGGTTTAATTTCAAAGAATTCTGCTGTAGTGCAGGTGGAGCAATAGGTGTGCATAGAAAATCATTATTATTTGTGTTTGTGAAGTCACACAACTTAGTATTTTCAGGGGTATTCATTTTAGCAACAGTAAATAAAGCAAACTAGATAAAGTAAATGCAAGTAACTAATTTTTTTGTGTTTTTGATATAGAGAACAAGACAGTAAATAAAGTAAAACTAGCAACTAATTTTTTTGTGTTTTGTTTAGGTGCAGCAAACAAAGTAGTAAATAAAATAAAGCAAGACAAAAACAAAGTAAAAAGATTGAGAAGTGGAGACTCCCCTTGCAGCGTGTCTTGATCTCCCCAACGGCGCCAGAAAACAGGCTTGATGCGCGTAGATGTACACGTCCGTTGGGAACCCCAAGAGGAAGGTATGATGCGCACGTGGAAAGTTTTCCCTCAGAAGAAACCAAGGTTTAATCGAACCAGGGAGGAGCCAAGAAGCACGTTGAAGGTTGATGGTGGCGAAATGTGATGCGGCGCAACACCGGGATTCCGGCGCCAACGTGGAACCTGCACAACACAACCAAAGTACTTTGCCCCAACGAAACAGTGAGGTTGTCAATCTCACCGCTTGCTGTAACAAAGGATTAACCGTATTGTGTGGAAAATGATTGTTTGCGAAGAAAACAGTAAAGAACAATTGCAATAGATTGTATGCGATGTAAAGAATAGGACCGGGGTCCACAGTTCACTAGAGGTGTCTCTCCCATAAGATTAAAGCATGTTGGGTGAACAAATTACAGTCGGGCAATTGACAAATAGAAAGGGCATAACATTGCACATACATGATATGATAAATATAGTGAGATTTAATCAGGGCATTACGACAAAGTACATAGACCGCCATCCAGCATGCATCTATGCCTAAAAAGTCCACCTTCAGGTTATCATCCGAACCCCTTCCGGTATTAAGTTGCAAACAACAGACAATTGCATTAAGTATGGTGCGTAATGTAATCAACAACTACATCCTTAGACATAGCATCAATGTTTTATCCCTAGTGGCAACAGCACATCCACAACCTTAGAACTTTCTGTCACTGTCCCAGATTTAATGGAGGCATGAACCCACTATCGAGCATAAATACTCCCTCTTGGAGTTAAGAGCAAAAACTTGGCCAGAGCCTCTACTAATAACGGAGAGCATGCAAGATCATAAACAACACATAGGTAATAGATTGATAATCACCATAACATAGTATTCTCTATCCATCGGATCCCGACAAACACAACATATAGTATTACAGATAGATGATCTTGATCATGTTAGGCAGCTCACAAGATCCAACAATGAAGCCCAATTAGGAGAAGACGACCATCTAGCTACTGCTATGGACCCATAGTCCAGGGTGAACTACTCACTCATCACTCCGGAGGCGATCATGGCGATGAAGAGTCCTCCGGAGATGATTCCCCTCTCCGGGTGCCGGAGGCGATCTCCTGAATCCCCGAGATGGGATTGGCGGCGGCGTCCGGAAGGTTTTCCGTATCGTGGCTCTCGGTACAGAGGGGTTTCGCGACGAAGACTTTAAGTAGGCGGAAGGGCAACGCGGGGGGCCACCCCACACGCTAGGGCCGCGCGGCCAAGACCTGGGCCGCGCCGCCTGTGTGGCGGCGCCTCGTGGCCCCACTTCCTTTCCCCCTCGGTCTTCTAGAAGCTTCGTGCAAAAATAGGACCGGGCGTTGATTTCGTCCAATTCCGAGAATATTTCCTTACTAGGATTTCTGAAACCAAAAACAGCAGAAAACAGCAACTGGCTCTTCGGCATCTTGTTAATAGGTTAGTGCCGGAAAATGCGTAAATACGACATATAATGTGTATAAAACATGTAGATATCATCAATAATGTAGCATGGAACATAAGAAATTATCGATACGTCGGAGACGTATCAGCCACCGATCTACATCCTCACCGAAGCGTTTTTCATTTCCCCCTCATTTGTTTGAGGGATCTCATGCTAGTGTTCCTATTTGGTTCCCTAGTTGATTTGTGTTGATGTGTTGTTGTTGATTGTTGTATTGTTACAGATTTGGGAGCCTCCAATTCAGTTGTGGATGTGTGCCCCAAGAACCTTGTAAAGGCCCGGTTTCCGCCTCGAGGAAATCCCTTAGTGGAAGTGGGCTAGGCCTTCGTGGCGTTGCTCACAGGAGATCTGAGTGAAGCCTTCGTGGCTGTTGGTTTGGCTTGCGTAGCAACCACACTCCTCCAAACGTAGACGTACCTTCTTGCAAAGGAAGGGAACTACGGGAATCATCTCCGTGTCATCGCGTGCTCCACTCTCGGTTACCTCTATCCCACTCTATCTCCTATATATTGCGTAGCTATATCTTGCTTAGTTGATAACCTTGTCATATAGGTAAATTCACTTAGTTGCATATCTAGAGAATTTACCTTTGTGTCAAACCTAAATTGAAAAAGAACTAAAAATTGGTTAGCACCTATTCACCCCCCCTCTAGGTGCGGCATACGATCCTTTCAAACTTTTTTATTTCGAGTTACCATTTAAAAGATATTAATCGATTAGGTTTTTATTATTTAAAATAGAAAACATTATTTGGTTAAATAGAAAAGGACCTGAACAAAATTTCCGACGAGAATAAAGACCGCGGGTTGTTTTAAAAGGATTACAGGGGGTTATCATGTAAAACACCAGAGTCCGGGACTGCGGCTTGATGAAACTAATCTGCAGGGGAGATTTTTTGCAAAACGCTAAATCTGGATCGGGGAAACTTTTATCACCAGAAAAGACGCTAGCCCGATCGGCCGACGGTTGGGGCCCGCGGGTCGACGTGGCAGCCGCGTGGCAACCATGTGCGTGGCGCGCGCGGCGGTGATCACCTGCGGCCGGCGTCGCGTGCGCGGACGACTGGGCGCGTCCCAGGAGATGAAACTTGGCATGTTCGAAACGCCTCATCGGCGCGGACGTGAAGGAGGAGCCGCCAACGGTTGGAGGTCGTCGATGGGGCGCCGGCGGCGGATGTCTGCGGAGGGAGGCGGCGGTCACCACGGTGAAGAAGCAAAACAAGAAGCAAAGGAGGAGAATAGGATGTCCAGGGGATGCGCGGGATTACCCTTGAACTCAACATGCAGATGCCGGTGCCGAAGGATGAAGGAGCTCGCCGTAATCGGCGGAAGACCTCGCCGGAGACGGAGAAGGGAATCGCGATTTGGCGTCAAATTGAGAGGCCCGGGGTCGATTCCTTGCAGCATGTGGTAGAGGAAGACGATGCGCACATGAAGGCGCCCTTAGAACGGTGAGGGAATGACTGTAACGGTGGGGGAGAGGCGAGGAGCTCGTGGTGGTTCATAGAGAGGAAAAAGGGAGAGGGATTAGGGGCGGAGGGTTGGTGGAAGCTAGGGTTTCTAGGCCGAAAGATAAAGGAGGGAGTGAGCAGGTGAGGCGCGCGGTGGTGCGGTGTGACGGAAGCACACGACCCTCTCGTGCTCGGGGAAGACGACAACATGGCGAGTTGCGGTACCGGTTCAAGTTTGGGCTGGGCCAGGCCGAAGGAAGGAAGGGAGAAGAAGAGAGGTGGGCCAAGGAGAGAGGGATGACTGGGCTGGCCGGGGTGAGAGAGGGAAAAGGCCGGGGGAGGAAGGCCTGGTTAGACTAGGGTTTTCCTTTTCCTTTTCCTTTTCTGTTTTTTTATTTAAACCATTTGAAAACAAACTCTTGTCTGTTTTGAATTTGAGACAAAGGTGAGAGGGAGATTCTAAATTAGTTTTAAAGTATTACTTTATTTTTAACCAAAACAAAACACCTTTATATTCAAAATTTTATTTGTTGGAAAAGCTTAATTATAAAATAAGAAATATGAGAGGGAGAGATTAGGGATTTATTTAAAAATAAAAGACAAGGGAGGGTTTATAAAATAATTTTATTTGATAAAAGCATGGATGATATGATGAATGATGCCATGATGATGCATAAAAGGAAAGCACAAAAAAATCTAATATGGGATACTACCTGGGGCCGTAGGGATGGCACCCGCAGGGTATGGGTACGGGTAGAGCCATCCCATACCCGTACCCATCACCTTTAATCTTATCCGCCACCCGTACCCATATCCGTCAACAGGTACAAGTTTTTCCCATACCCGTCACCCGGCAGGGTAAATCGGTAACCGTGGGTAAAAATACCCGCGCTTATAACACATCAAATTGATCACAAAAATATGACAGGAGGTGAAGCGATCCTAAATAGGGGTCTAATCCTCGCTAACCTACCAACGATTATGAGACAGGGAAGCGTGAGGTTCAGCCTAGCAACATGAAGGCATAATTAGGGAAAAATTAAGTAGTTTAGAATTTACAATGGCCTACTTGTTAATTTTAATGGGTACATGGATACGCGGGTATGGGTTCTATGATCCCATACCCGTACCCACTCTACCCGATGGGTATAATATTTTTTCATGGGTAATATTTTGTCCCATACCCGTACTTCTATTGGATTTTTACCCGTCGGGTACGCGGGTCATGGGTACCCACTGCCATCCCTACGCGCAGGGCGTAGCCCACCATGTACGGCGTAGAGAAGTTGTACCACCACCCGGAAATGCATTTTCCCAGGTGTATATGCTCCCTCTACCTAAACAACGAAATATTAGGGTGTACGATGTGAAGCAGCGGGATGGGGCTCTCGCGTTCGCGGCCGCTGCGTGCGCGCCGCCGCCGCACCGACCTCCTCCTACGGCCCCGGCTCCACCCATTCCCCCGGCACCTCCTGTGGCCGTCGGCAGCATCGATGATCCTGCCCTATGGGACGTGGGCGAGATCGTCCTAGACGCGCTTCCACGCCGAATGTCTGCTGCATCCGCGGCCGCGTTGGCTGCTGCGATGCTCGCCCACCATAAGTCCAATCCTGCCATTAGAGGGTTGCTGGTGCTGCGCTCTTCTCGCCCCAAGCTTGCGACTGCGGCCACTCCGACCATTCCGCCCGCCGCCTTCGCTCCCCTCGTCGACGCCCCCTCCGGGCTGCAGTTTCAACCGGCTTTGAAGCCTGCTTCTTGCTGCGTTCAGCGGGCTGCTACCAAGCGCCTGGGACTGGCCTTCCAACAACAAGCAGCGGCGAGGAGGTAGCTGTTTTGCAAGAGCTCCTCTCAGCAGCTGGGTCTTGGGCCTCTTCCGTCAGCCAGGAGGATGACGTTGGCGTGGAGGAGCTGGCTCCGATGACACCGCCGGCTAGCAAAAGCTCATCTTTGGTGCTACCCTGCTGTGACCCTGCCACGACTTCTAATGCCGGTGGGCAAGGAGACAATTGGAGGCGTCCTCGGTCTGGGATGACGGTGGCTGCTCCTCCAACCTGTTCTCGCCCTCCCAACGGGCTGCTCTCCGACCCTGCCATGTTGTTCGAGGGGCTCGGGTCCTTGTCGTTGCTGCTCTTTGGGCTCCTACGAGGATGAAAAATATGATGAGTTGGCTCTGCAGTCATCGCTGGCCTCCTCTAGAGGCGTTGTTTCCGGCTCGGTTCGCGACACCGCTGATGTGTGCCATGATGAGGAGGCGCCAATGGAGCCCTGCGACGGCCTCTCTGCTGGTGTTGACGTTCTTGGAGGCGAGGATGACTAGGTACATGTGGGTCGGGGCGGCCAACTCGGTCGCGAGCCATCATCTTTGCTTCAGAACAAAGGCCTCGAGCCTAGTCTCGCCTTCAAGCATTGGGCTCGTGGGAGATGCTTTCAGTGCCTTGAGCACGGACACTAGGTCAGCACATGCGGTGGGCCTTTCAGATGCATCCATTGTCATCGTCCTGGCGGCCATCGAGAGCGATTCTGCCGTGCACGCTTTCCTGCTGATCATTCTCCTAACACTCGTGATCGCTCTCCGGACACACGTTCTCCGCCGCTCAGCCTCGTCGTCCCTCGGCGTCCCGTGCAAAAATGATACTTTTTGTGGCCTGTGAAAAAGACAAACAAATGCCTAGCAAAAAGCTTTATTTTAGCATGGATTTTTTTTCCTTTTTTGTACTAGCCACATAACAACTTACTTTTTTATGAAACAATTTCGTGAACATGTATGATGCGGAGATGTATGAGCAACATTTTATTTTAATTTTTTGACAACTTTAAATATGTTTAAAGTGCATTTTAAATAAAAGAAGCATATGCACCCTGGGGGCTGGAGCAAAAACACCATGTCCTACCACGACTTCTGTACCACTATGCCATAGTTGCACGGGCTGCTACTGTTCCAAGCAGGGTTATCAAGGGGCTCAAAAAACATCGAAAACATGCGGACAGGCGGCACTCCCAGGATGGCAGCCTCGCAGCAGCCCTGCCCGCCGCACGACCCGTTCGTGATCAGCAAGGTTTAAAATAGCATGCTATTTTTCTTTTTGCTAATAGCGCGCTATAGCCTATTTTGATGGTCTATATTACGTTTTAGTAATTTTGTTCGCTATGATACTATTTGTAAAATAGCATGTTATATTGCGTTAAATATCATAGCGTTAGTTCGCTATTTTTTACAACCTACTGACATAAGGGTTTGAGTTTTCCTTGAAAAGAAGAAATTTCCTTTTATTTGTTGCGGTGATAACGTTAATATGTTGATTCCACTTCTGAATCTGAAGATAATATGGACAATAATTATAATTATTCACAAATAATATATATAATATCGTTACCGTGAAATATTAATATTAGGCTTAAAAAAATTGGAGAAACTATTTTTGTATGTGATTATGTATGTCACTTTTAGACTGAAACTTTTCATTTTTAGATTTTATCGGATGTTTTCGCCTTTCTAAAACGCTATTTAAAATATAGCACACTATTAGCATGATATAGGGTGCATTGATACCGACGCTATTTCTTTTAGCGCACTATTTCGAACCTTGTCGCCAGAAGCCAGGCCAAGGACGGGCCCTGCAGCCAAGGTTGGTGTCAGATCCCTTCAGTACGGTTATTTACTTGCTCCATGTCGAGCTTGAGCGCCTTGAGTTCTTGACTTCGTCATTTTGTCAAACCCCCTAGCCCAAATCGGAACGCCGCCGGAGATCTCGAGCCAACTGGAATTTGTGGTAGAATTTTTTTTTTTTGGCCGAGGATGACCTTGCTCTTGATTCCAATTTGTCAGATCGCACTAGCCAGAATCGGACGATACACTCTTATATGGAGACCTCCCTATGATCAGAGGAATTTCTACAGGAAAGTAGAAATTAAAAGTAGACATAAAGGTTTGCTCATGGCATAGGATTTCATTCGATAGCCCAGTCTTTCCTCAAAGGGGGGTTCATATAACCAGTTCTGTATTCCGTCATTACAACTCAGTAACAGTAATAAAACGGTAAACGGTAAAATAGCTTGTCAGATGGTAAACAACGACGAAGGAGCTGTCGTCATCTTGACCGTTGAATCTTCATTAACTAAGCGTTACGTGCTTCCAACTGAAGGAGCAGGGGAGCTGACAGTTGGACTCTGCAGCCGACGCCGGTGACAACGTTGCGCGTCCGTGAGTGCGTTGAGAGGAGGAACGGCCCCTGCGTAGCAGTAGGATGCGACGGCGCCGTGTACTCTTCCCGAGTGATATGTGAAGGAGCTCGACGAGCGATGTGGGCTTGTCAGTTGCCACCGGGAATTCGCTCATGGACTGTGAAGCTCTGCTGTGAGCAAGGAAGACACTAGGTGGGTGGGGAGGAGGTGTTGCAGGTGACCTCAAAGCCCTCACGGAAGCAGCCGGGCGTCATGCCGAACGGGAACGGGATGCTCGTGTTGCCGCAGGCTAGTAGAAAATGTCTTCTCGTCCTGGTTGGCAAGTGTCTTTAAAGCATCTTCAGTCGCGATTCAGTCGGATTTAGCGTTTATGAGACGTTTTTTCTTCGTGTCATGTTTGGGGGCGTCGCTGTTCAGTCGCGTCCCCCAAAACAGAAATTTAAAATTTTAAAATTTAATTGTAAACAGTTGAATTCAATTTAAACTTGATATATATTATATGGATTTGAACGAAATTTGATGAAATTTAAACCTAAAACTAATCTAGCAGTACTTGGGGCGCCCAGAGGAGTCGTAATACTGGTGGAAGTTGTACATGCTTTTCTTGTCGCGCTCGTCGGGCTCGTCGGTGGGCTCGTCCTTCATCGCGCCGCTGGCCCAGCTTCGTCGTCGTTGGTGAGGCCGACGAGTGGCATCCCAGCGTCGCGGATGGACATGGAGATCGCCGCGTCGATGTCGCCCCCTCTAGGCGTCCTGGGCGTTCAAGGACGCCATGAACGTCGTGCGCAACCCTGGGAAGTCCTCGGGGTCGTCGCTGCTGCGACGAAGAGGCGCCGCTCGTACTGCCATCTTCGCGGCCTCCTCGTCGTCCTGCTCCCCCTTTACCTCCGGCTTCAGAACGAGGAGGGTGCCGCCGGTGTGCCTCTGCTGCTGTCACGCTGGTTCGCGGATGGTGATGCCGCCGCTGCTGCTGCCGTGCCTCCGAATCGCGGGAGGCGTCGCGTAGTCGGGCTCCTCCTTCACCTCGCGCTTTGGCACGCTGTACCATGTGGCGCGGTGCGATGAAGGTGCTGAACGCGTGATACGTCTCCAACGTATCGATAATTTCTTATGTTCCATGCTTCATTATTGATGATATCTACATGTTATATGCACACTTTATGTCGTATTTATGCATTTTCTGGAACTAACCTATTAACAAGATGCCGAAGTGCCAGTTCTGTTTTCTGCTGTTTTTGGTTTCAGAAATCCTAGTAACGAAATATTCTCGGAATTGGACGAAATCAACGCCCAGGTTCCTATTTTGCCCGGAAGCATCCAGAACACCCGAGAGCCACCAGAGGGGAGCCCTGGTGGGCCCAGATGATAGGGTGGCGCGGCCAGGGCTGGGCCCGCGCCACCCTATGGTGTGGTTGCCCCTTCGACCCTCATGCGCCGCCTCTTCGCCTATATAAAGCCCCTGCATCGAAAACCCTTACGGAGAGAGCCACGGTACGCGGAACCTTCCAGAGCCGCCGCCATCGCGAAGCCAAGATCTGGGGGACAGGAGTCTCTGTTCCGGCACCCTGCGGGACGGGGAAGTGCCCCCGGAAGGCTTCTCCATCGACACCGCTGCCATCTCCGCCGCCATCTTCATCATCGCTGCTGCTCCCATGAGGAGGGAGTAGTTCTCCATTGAGGCTCGGGGCTGTACCGGTAGCTATGTGGTTCATCTCTCTCCTATGTAGTTCAATACAATAATCTCATGAGCTGCCTTACATGATTGAGATTCATATGATGATGCTTGTAATCTAGATGTCATTATGCTAGTCAAGTGAGTTTTACTTATGTGATCTCCGGAGACTCCTTGTCCCACGTGTGTAAAGGTGACAGTGTGTGCACCGTGTGGGTCTCTTAGGCTATATTTCACGAAGTACTTATTCACTGTTGAAGAGCGTAGTGAAGTGCTTATTTATATCTCTTTATGATTGCAATGTGCATCGTATCACAATTTATCTATGTGCTACTCTAGCAAAGTTATTAAAGTAGTTTTATTCCTCCTGCATGTGTGCAAAGGTGACAGTGTGTGCACCGTGTTAGTACTTGGTTTATGCTATGATCATGATCTCTTGTAGATTGCGAAGTTAACTATTGCTATGATAATATTGATGTGATCTATTCCTCCTACATATGCATGAAGGTGACAGTGTGCATGCTATGCTAGTACTTGGTTTAGTCTTTTGATCTATCTTACACTAAAGGTTACTTAAACATGAGCATTATTGTGGAGCTTGTTAACTCCGGCATTGAGGGTTCGTGTAATCCTACGCAATGTGTTCATCATCCAACAAAAGTGTAGAGTATGCATTTATCTATTCTGTTATGTGATCAATGTTGAGAGTGTCCACTAGTGAAAGTCTATTCCCTAGGCCTTGTTCCTAAATACTGCTATCGCTGCTTGTTACTGTTTTACGAGTTACTACTGCTGCGTTACTACTGCATGTTTACTTCCCGCAATATTACTACCATCAACTGCACGCCAGCAAGCACTTTTCTGGCGCCATACTACTGCTCATATTCATTCATACCACTTGTATTTCACTATCTCTTCGCCGAACTAGTACACCTATTAGGTGTGTTGGGGACATGATACGTCTCCAACGTATCGATAATTTCTTATGTTCCATGCCACTTTATTGATGATACCTACATGTTTTATGCACATTTTATGTCGTATTTACGCATTTTATGGAACTAACCTATTAACAAGATGCCGAAGTGCCAGTTCCTGTTTTCTGCTGTTTTTGGTTTCAGAAATCCTAGTAACGAAATATTCTCGGAATTGGACGAAATCACCTCCCAGGTTCCTATTTTGCCCGGAAGCATCCAGAACACCCGAGAGCCGCCAGAGGGGGCCCTGTGGGCCCAGATGACATGGTGGCGCGGCCCAGGCCCTGGCCGCGCCACCCTATGGTGTGGTCGCCCCTTTGACCCTCCTGCGCCGCCTCTTCGCCTATATAAAGCCCCTGCATCGAAAACCCTTACGGAGAAAGCCACGGTACGAGAAAAGTTCCAGAGCCGCCGCCGTCGCGAAGCCAAGATCTGGGACGGAGTCTCTGTTCCGGCACCTGCCGGAGCGGGGAAGTGCCCCGGAAGGCTCCTCCATCGACACCGCTGCCATCTCCACCGCCATCTTCATCAACGCTGCTGCTCCCATGAAGAGGGAGTAGTTCTCCATCGAGGCTCGGGGCTGTACCGGTAGCTATGTGGTTCATCTCTCTCCTATGTACTTCAATACAATAATCTCATGAGCTGCCTTACATGATTGAGATTCATATGATGATGCTTGTAATCTAGATGTCATTATGCTAGTCAAGTGGGTTTTACTTATGTGATCTCCGGAGACTCCTTGTCCCACGTGTGTAAAGGTGACAGTGTGTGCACCGTGTGGGTCTCTTAGGCTATATTTCACGAATACTTATTCACTGTTGAAGAGCGTAGTGAAGTGCTTATTTATATCTCTTTATGATTGCAATGTGCATCGTATCACAATTTATCTATGTGCTACTCTAGTGATGTGTTATTAAAGTAGTTTTATTCCTCCTGCATGTGTGCAAAGGTGACAGTGCGTGCACCGTGTTAGTACTTGGTTTATGCTATGATCATGATCTCTTGTAGATTGCGAAGTTAACTATTGCTATGATAATATTGATGTGATCTATTCCTCCTACATATGCATGAAGGTGACAGTGTGCATGCTATGCTAGTACTTGGTTTAGTCTTTTGATCTATCTTACACTAAAGGTTACTAAAATATGAGCATTATTGTGGAGCTTGTTAACTCCGGCATTGAGGGTTCGTGTAATCCTACGCAATGTGTTCATCATCCAACAAAAGTGTAGAGTATGCATTTATCTATTCTGTTATGTGATCAATGTTGAGAGTGTCCACTAGTGAAAGTGTAATCCCTAGGCCTTGTTCCTAAATACTGCTGAGTTACTACTGCTTGTTTACTGTTTTACTGTGTTACTACTGCTGCAATACTACCACCATCAACTACACGCCAGCAAGCTATTTTCTGGCACCGTTGCTACTGCTCATATATATTCATACCACCTGTATTTCACTATCTCTTCGCCGAACTAGTGCACCTATTAGGTGTGTTGGGGACACAAGAGACTTCTTGCTTTGTGGTTGCAGGGTTGCATGAGAGGGATATCTTTGACCTCTTCCTCCCTGAGTTCGATAAACCTTGGGTGATCCACTTAAGGGAAAACTTGCTGCTGTTCTACAAACCTCTGCACTTGGAGGCCCAACACTGTCTACAGGAAAGGAGGGGGAACGTAGACATCAAGCTATTTTCTGGCGCCGTTGCCGGGGAGGAAAGGTAAAAGGTACTCACACTCCGGATCTTGGCTACTAAGCTATTCTCCGGCGCCGTTGTAAGTACTCGAAGCTATTTCCTTTAGACTCTGCAATTGCGACATTTGGTTTCTTGTTTACACTAGTTAGGCATAATGGAAAACAACAAAAATATGAGAGATCTTTATGAACTTTATCTTGAATTAGGACATGATGTGTTTGAAGAAAGAATTAAGAAACCCATGGAACTTTATATGCATGCTAATGGGAATGTTATTACTATGAATGCTTTGAACACCATTGTTGCTAATGCTATGGAAAATTCTAAGCTTGGGGAAGCTGGTTTTGATGAGCATGATATTTTTAGTCCCCCAAGCATTGAGGAGAAAATTTACTTTGATGATACTTTGCCTCCCATTTATGATGATTATAATGATAGTAGTCTTTTGTTACCACCTGTTATGGAGGATAAATTTGATTATGATTACAATATACCTCCTATATTTGATAGCTACTTTGTTGAATTTGCTCCCACTACAATTAATAAGAATGACTATGCCTATGTTGGGAGTAGTAATTATTTTATGCATGAGACTCATGATAAGAATGCTTTAAGTGATAGTTATATTGTTGAGTTTGCTCATGATGCTACTGAAAGTTATTATGAGAGAGGAAAATATGGTTGTAGAAATTTTCATGTTACTAAAATGCCTCTCTATGTGCTGAAATTTTTGAAGCTACACTTGTTTTATCTTCCTATGCTTGTTACTTTGCTCTTCATGAACTTGTTTATTTACAAGATTCCTATGCATAGGAAGCATGTTAGACTTAAATGTGTTTTGAATTTGCCTCTTGATGCTCTCTTTTGCTTCAACTTCTATTTCTTGCGAGTGCATCATTAAAACTGCTGAGCCCATCTTAATGGCTATAAAGAAAGAACTTCTTGGGAGATAACCCATGTGTTTTTACTACAGTACTTTGTTTTATATTTGAGTCTTGGAAGTTGTTTACTACTGTAGCAACCTCTCCTTATCATGTTTTTGTGCCAAGTAAAGTTTCTATGTCAAAGTTGATGTTATATTTGGGATCGCTGCGCAGAAACAGCATTGCTGTCTGTCACGAATCTGGGCACAGTTCTCTGTAGAAAATTCGAAAAAATCTGCCAATTTACGAGCGTGATCCTCAGATATGTACGCAACTTTCATTAGTTTTGAGTTTTTCCATTTGAGCAAGTCTGGTGCCATCTTAAAATTCGTCTTTACGGACTGTTCTGTTTTTGACAGATTCTGCCTTTTATTTCGCATTGCCGCTTTTGTTAAGTTGAATGAGTTTCTTTGTTCCATTAACTTTCAGAAGTTTTGTGCAATGTCCAGAAGTGTTAAGAATGATTGTGTCACCTCTGAACATGTGAATTTTTGATTATGCACTAACCCTCTAACGAGTTTGCTTGAAGTTTGGTGTGAAGGAAGTTTTCAAGGGTCAATAGAAGAGGGTGATATAATGTGATCGAGAAGAGTGAAAGGTCTAAGCTTGGGGATGCCCCGGTGGTTCATCCCTGCATATTTTAAGAAGACTCAAGCATCTAAGCTTGGGGATGCCCAAGGCATCCCCTTCTTCATCGACAACTTATCAGGTTTCTTCTAGTGAAACTATATTTTTATTCAGTCACATCCTATGTATTTTACTTGGAGCGTCTGTGTGCTTTTATTTTTGTTTTTGTTTTGTTATCTTAGTTCTCTGAATAAGTTCATCCTTGTGTGGGAGAGAGACACGCTCCGCTGGTTCGTATGAACACATGTGTTCTTAGCTCATAATATTCATGGCGAAGTTTCTTCTTCGTTATATTGTTATATGGTTGGAATTGAAAAATGCTACATGTAGTAATTGGTAAAATGTCTTGGATAATGTGATACTTGGCAATTGTTGTGCTCATGTTTAAGCTCTTGCATCATATACTTTGCACCTATTAATGAAGAAATACATAGAGCTTGCTAAAATTTGGTTTGCATAATTGGTTTCTCTAAAGTCTAGATAATTTCTAGTATTGAGTTTTGAACAACAAGGAGACGATGTAAAGTCTTATAATGCTTACAATATGTTTATATGTGAGTCTTGCTGCACCATTTTATACTTGAGTTTGCTTCAAATAACCTTGCTAGCCTAAACCTTGTATCGAGAGGGAATACTTCTCATGCATCCAAATACTTGAGCCAATATTCATGCCATTTGTGTCCACCATACCTACCTACTACATGGTATTTTTCCGCCATTCCAAAGTAAATTGCTTGAGTGCTACCTTTAAACAATTCAAAAGTTATTACCTCTTATTTGTGTCAATGTTTTATAGCTCATTAGGAAGTATGTGGTGTTTATCTTTCAATCTTGTTGGGAAACTTTCACCAATGGACTAGTGGCTTCATCCGCTTATCCAATAACTTTGCAAAAAGAGCTGGCAATGGGATTCCCAGTCCCAAATTAATTAACAAAAATAGACACTCCTCCATTGTATGTGATTGTTGGACGGCACCCGAAGGATTCGGTTAGCCATGGCTTGAGAAAGCAAAGGTGGGGAGGAGTGTCATCATAATAAAACTAAAATAAAAAGGCACTCCTTCATGGTATGAGATTGTTGGCAGGCACCCGAGGATTCGGTTAGCCATGGTTTGTGAAAGAAAGGTTGGAAGGAGTGCCACCCAAAAATAAAATAAAATGGGAGCCGCTCTTTGAAGGTTTGTCTGGCAAGGGGGTTAGAGTACCCGCTACCATTCGTTGACAACAACAAACACTCCTCAAAACTTTACTTTTATGCTCTCTATATGTTTTCAAAATCAAAGCTCTAGCACAAATAAAGCAATCGATGCTTTCCTCTTTGAAGGACCATTCTTTTACTTTTATTGTTGAGTCAGTTTACCTATCTCCTTCCACCTTAAGAAGCAAACACTTGTGTGAACTGTGCATTGATTCCTACATACTTGCATATTGCACTTGTTATATTACTCTATGTTGACAATTATCCATGAGATATACATGTTACAAGTTGAAAGCAACCGCTGAAACTTAATCTTCCATTGTGTTGCTTCAATGTCTATACTTTAAATTATTGCTTTATGAGTTAACTCTTATGCAAGACTTATTGATGCTTGTCTTGAAGTACTATTCATGAAAAGTCTTTGCTTTATGATTCAGTTGTTTACTCATGTCATTACCATTGTTTTGATCGCTGCATTCATTACATATGTTTACAATATGATCAAGTTTATGATGGCATGTCACTTAAGAAATTATCTTTGTTATCGTTTTACCTGCTCGGGACGAGCAGAACTAAGCTTGGGGATGCTGATACGTCTCCAACGTATCGATAATTTCTTATGTTCCATGCCACTTTATTGATGATACCTACATGTTTTATGCACATTTTATGTCGTATTTACGCATTTTATGGAACTAACCTATTAACAAGATGTCGAAGTGCCCGTTCCTTTTTGCTGTTTTTGGTTTCAGAAATCCTAGTAACGAAATATTCTCGGAATTGGACGAAATCACCTCCCAGGTTCCTATTTTGCCCGAAAGCATCCAGAACACCCGAGAGCGCCAGAGGGCTGGTGGGCCCAGATGACATGGTGGCGGCGGCCAGGCCCTGGCGCGCCACCCTATGGTGTGGTCGCCCCTTTGACCCTCCTGCGCCGCCTCTTCGCCTATATAAAGCCCCTGCATCGAAAACCCTTACGGAGAAAGCCACGGTACGAGAAAAGTTCCAGAGCCGCCGCCGTCGCGAAGCCAAGATCTGGGGGACAGGAGTCTCTGTTCCGGCACCCTGCCGGACGGGGAAGTGCCCCGGAAGGCTCCTCCATCGACACCGCTGCCATCTCCACCGCCATCTTCATCAACGCTGCTGCTCCCATGAAGAGGGAGTAGTTCTCCATCGAGGCTCGGGGCTGTATCGGTAGCTATGTGGTTCATCTCTCTCCTATGTACTTCAATACAATAATCTCATGAGCTGCCTTACATGATTGAGATTCATATGATGATGCTTGTAATCTAGATGTCATTATGCTAGTCAAGTGGGTTTTACTTATGTGATCTCCGGAGACTCCTTGTCCCACGTGTGTAAAGGTGACAGTGTGTGCACCGTGTGGGTCTCTTAGGCTATATTTCACGAAGTACTTATTCACTGTTGAAGAGCGTAGTGAAGTGCTTATTTATATCTCTTTATGATTGCAATGTGCATCGTATCACAATTTATCTATGTGCTACTCTAGTGATGTGTTATTAAAGTAGTTTTATTCCTCCTGCATGTGTGCAAAGGTGACAGTGCGTGCACCGTGTTAGTACTTGGTTTATGCTATGATCATGATCTCTTGTAGATTGCGAAGTTAACTATTGCTATGATAATATTGATGTGATCTATTCCTCCTACATATGCATGAAGGTGACAGTGTGCATGCTATGCTAGTACTTGGTTTAGTCTTTTGATCTATCTTACACTAAAGGTTACTAAAATATGAGCATTATTGTGGAGCTTGTTAACTCCGGCATTGAGGGTTCGTGTAATCCTACGCAATGTGTTCATCATCCAACAAAAGTGTAGAGTATGCATTTATCTATTCTGTTATGTGATCAATGTTGAGAGTGTCCACTAGTGAAAGTGTAATCCCTAGGCCTTGTTCCTAAATACTGCT
This sequence comes from Lolium multiflorum, assembly GCA_030979885.1. Taxonomy (NCBI): domain Eukaryota; kingdom Viridiplantae; phylum Streptophyta; class Magnoliopsida; order Poales; family Poaceae; genus Lolium; species Lolium multiflorum. The sequence continues at coordinate 165,635,510 of CM061750.1, forward strand.
GAGTTACTACTGCTTGTTTCTTTTTTACTTGTGTTACTACTGCTGCAATACTACCACCATCAACTACACGCCAGCAAGCTATTTTCTGGCACCGTTGCTACTGCTCATATATATTCATACCACCTGTATTTCACTATCTCTTCGCCGAACTAGTGCACCTATTAGGTGTGTTGGGGACACAAGAGACTTCTTGCTTTGTGGTTGCAGGGTTGCATGAGAGGGATATCTTTGACCTCTTCCTCCCTGAGTTCGATAAACCTTGGGTGATCCACTTAAGGAAAACTTGCTGCTGTTCTACAAACCTCTGCACTTGGAGGCCCAACACTGTCTACAGGAAAGGAGGGGGAACGTAGACATCAGGACACAAGAGACTTCTTGCTTTGTGGTTGCAGGGTTGCATGAGAGGGATATCTTTGACCTCTTCCTCCCTGAGTTCGATAAACCTTGGGTAATCCACTTAAGGGAAACTTGCTGCTGTTCTACAAACCTCTGCTCTTGGAGGCCCAACACTGTCTACAAGAATAGAAGCACCCGTAGACATCAAGTACTTTTCTGGCGCCGTTGCCGGGGAGGAAAGGTAAAAGGCACTCATACTCCGGTTCCAGGTAACAGTACTTTTATGGCGCCATTGTGTGTGTGCTCGAAGCTATTTCCTTTAGAATCTGCAATTGCGACATTTGGTTTCTTGTTTACACTAGTTAGGCATAATGGACAACAATGAGCTTCTTATTCTATTTCCTGATTTAAGACATGGATGGTTTGATGCGAAAATTAAAAAACCCATGGAACATATTAATATGAATGCTTTGAACACTATTGTTGCTAATGCTATGGAAAATTCTAAGCTTGGGGAAGCTGGCTTTGATGAGCATGATATTTTTAGTCCCCCAAGCATTGAGGAGAAAATTTACTTTGATGATACTTTGCCTCCCATTTATGATGATTATAATGATAGTAGTCTTTTGTTACCACCTGTTATGGAGGATAAATTTGATTATGATTACAATATACCTCCTATATTTGATAGCTACTTTGTTGAATTTGCTCCCACTACAATTAATAAGAATGACTATGCTTATGTTGGGAGTAGTAATTATTTTATGCATGAGACTCATGATAAGAATGCTTTATGTGATAGTTATATTGTTGAGTTTGCTCATGTTGCTACTGAAAGTTATTATGAGAGAGGAAAATATGGTTGTAGAAATTTTCATGTTACTAAAACACCTCTCTATGTGCTGAAATTTTTGAAGCTACACTTGTTTTATCTTCCTATGCTTGTTACTTTGCTCTTCATGAACTTGTTTATTTACAAGATTCTTTTTCATAGGAAGCATGTTAGACTTAAATGTGTTTTGAATTTGCCTCTTGATGCTCTCTTTTGCTTCAAATACTATTTCTTGCGAGTGCATCATTAAAACTGCTGAGCCCATCTTAATGGCTATAAAGAAAGAACTTCTTGGGAGATAACCCATGTGTTTTTTTACTACAGTACTTTGTTTTATATTTGTGTCTTGGAAGTTGTTTACTACTGTAGCAACCTCTCCTTATCATGTTTTTGTGCCAAGTAAAGTTTCTATGTCAAAGTTGATGTTATATTTGGGATCGCTGCGCAGAAACAGCATTGCTGTCTGTCACGAATCTGGGCACAGTTCTCTGTAGAAAATTCGAAAAAATCTGCCAATTTACGAGCGTGATCCTCAGATATGTACGCAACTTTCATTAGTTTTGAGTTTTTCCATTTGAGCAAGTCTGGTGCCATCTTAAAATTCGTCTTTACGGACTGTTCTGTTTTTGACAGATTCTGCCTTTTATTTCGCATTGCCGCTTTTGTTAAGTTGAATGAGTTTCTTTGTTCCATTAACTTTCAGAAGTTTTGTGCAATGTCCAGAAGTGTTAAGAATGTTTGTGTCACCTCTGAACATGTGAATTTTTGATTATGCACTAACCCTCTAATGAGTTTGCTTGAAGTTTGGTGTGAAGGAAGTTTTCAAGGGTCAAGAGAGGAGGATGATATACTACGATCAAGAAGAATGAAAAGTCTAAGCTTGGGGATGCCCCGGTGGTTCATCCCTGCATATTTCAAGAAGACTCAAGCATCTAAGCTTGGGGATGCCCAAGGCATCCCCTTCTTCATCGACAAAGTATCAGGTTCCTTCTCTTGAAACTATATTTTTATTCGGTCACATCTTATATACTTTACTTGGAGCGTCTGTGTGCTTTTATTTTTGTTTTTGTTTTGTTATCTTAGTTCTCTGAATAAGTTCATCCTTGTGTGGGAGAGAGACACGCTCCGCTGGTTCGTATGAACACATGTGTTCTTAGCTCATAATATTCATGGCGAAGTTTCCTCTTCGTTAAATTGTTATATGGTTGGAATTGGAAAATGCTACATGTAGTAATTGCTATAATGTCTTGGGTAATGTGATACTTGGCAATTGTTGTGCTCATGTTAAGCTCTTGCATCATATACTTTGCACCCATTAATGAAGAAATACATAGAGCTTGCTAAAATTTGGTTTGCATATTTGGTCTCTCTAAGGTCTAGATAATTTCTAGTATTGAGTTTTGAACAACAAGGAAGACGGTGTAGAGTCTTATAATGTTTACAATATGTCTTTTATGTGAGTTTTGCTGCATCGGTTCATCCTTGTGTTTGTTTCAAATAAACCTTGCTAGCCTAAACCTTGTATCGAGAGGGAATACTTCTCATGCATCCAAAATCCTTGAGCCAACCACTATGCCATTTGTGTCCACCATATCTATACTACTACATGGTATTTCTCCGCCATTCCAAAGTAAATTGCTTGAGTGCTACCTTTAAAATTCCATCATTCACCTTTGCAATATATAGCTCATGGGACAAAATAGCCTTAAAAACTATCGTAGTATTGAATATGTACTTATGCACTTTATCTTTTATTAAGTTGCTTGTTGTGCGATAACCATGCTTCTGGGGAACGCCATCAACTATTGTTGAATATCATGTGAGTTGCTATGCATGTCCGTCTTGTCTGAAGGATCTATCACTTTAGTGGTTGGAGCATGCAAAATTGTTAGAGAAGAACATTGGGCCGCTAACTAAAGCCATGAATCATGGTTGAAGTTTCAGTTTTGGACATATATCCTCAATCTCATATGAGAATAATAATTGTTGCTACATGCTTATGCATTTAAGAGGAGTCCATTATCTGTTGTCCATGTTGTCCCGGTATGGATGTCTAAGTTGAGAATAATCAAAAGCGATAAATCCAAAATGCGAGCATTCTCCTTAGACCTTTGTACATGCGGCATGGAGGTACCCCTTTGTGACACTTGGTTGAAACATGGCATGCAAAGATCCGGTAGTCCAAGCTAAGTAGGACGAGGTGCGGGCACTATTAGTATACTATGCATGAGGCTTGCAACTTGTAAGATATAATTTACATAACTCATATGCTTTATTACTACCGTTGACAAAATTGTTTCATGTTTTCAAAATAAAAGCTCTAGCACAAATACAGCAATCGATGCTTTCCTCTTTGAAGGACCTTTCTTTTACTTTTATTGTTGAGTCAGTTCACCTATCTCTCTCCACCTTAAGAAGCAAACACTTGTGTGAACTGTGCATTGATTCCTACATACTTGCATATTGCACTTGTTATATTACTTTATGTTGACAATATCCATGAGATATACATGTTACAAGTTGAAAGCAACCGCTGAAACTTAATCTTCCTTTGTGTTGCTTCAATACCTTTACTTTGATTTATTGCTTTATGAGTTAACTCTTATGCAAGACTTATTGATGCTTGTCTTGAAGTACTATTCATGAAAAGTCTTTGCTTTATGATTCACTTGTTTACTCATGTCATTACCTTTGTTTTGATCGCTGCATTCATTACATATGTTTACAAATAGTATGATCAAGAATATGTTGGTAGCATGTCACTTCAGAAATTATCTTTGTTATCGTTTTACCTGCTCGGGACGAGCAGAACTAAGCTTGGGGATGCTGATACGTCTCCAACGTATCGATAATTTCTTATGTTCCATGCTTCATTATTGATGATATCTACATGTTATATGCACACTTTATGTCGTATTTATGCATTTTCTGGAACTAACCTATTAACAAGATGCCGAAGTGCCAGTTCCTGTTTTCTGCTGTTTTTGGTTTCAGAAATCCTAGTAACGAAATATTCTCGGAATTGGACGAAATCAACGCCCAGGTTCCTATTTTGCCCGGAAGCATCCAGAACACCCGAGAGCCACCGAGGAGGGCCCTGGTGGGCCCAGATGATAGGGTGGCGCGGCCGGGCTGGGCCCGCGCCACCCTATGGTGTGGTTGCCCCTTCGACCCTCATGCGCCGCCTCTTCGCCTATATAAAGCCCCGCATCGAAAACCCTACGGAGAGAGCCACGGTACGCGGAACCTTCCAGAGCTGCCGCCATCGCGAAGCCAAGATCGGGGGACAGTCTCTGTTCGGCACCCTGCCGGAGCGGGGAAGTGCCCCCGGAAGGCTTCTCCATCGACACCGCTGCCATCTCCGCCGCCATCTTCATCATCGCTGCTCCCATGAGGAGGGAGTAGTTCTCCATTGAGGCTCGGGGCTGTACCGGTAGCTATGTGGTTCATCTCTCTCCTATGTAGTTCAATACAATAATCTCATGAGCTGCCTTACATGATTGAGATTCATATGATGATGCTTGTAATCTAGATGTCATTATGCTAGTCAAGTGAGTTTTACTTATGTGATCTCCGGAGACTCCTTGTCCCACGTGTGTAAAGGTGATAGTGTGTGCACCGTGTGGGTCTCTTAGGCTATATTTCACGAAGTACTTATTCACTGTTGAAGGCGTAGTGAAGTGCTTATTTATATCTCTTTATGATTGCAATGTGCATCGTATCACAATTTATCTATGTGCTACTCTAGCAAAGTTATTAAAGTAGTTTTATTCCTCCTGCATGTGTGCAAAGGTGACAGTGTGTGCACCGTGTTAGTACTTGGTTTATGCTATGATCATGATCTCTTGTAGATTGCGAAGTTAACTATTGCTATGATAATATTGATGTGATCTATTCCTCCTACATATGCATGAAGGTGACAGTGTGCATGCTATGCTAGTACTTGGTTTAGTCTTTTGATCTATCTTACACTAAAGGTTACTTAAACATGAGCATTATTGTGGAGCTTGTTAACTCCGGCATTGAGGGTTCGTGTAATCCTACGCAATGTGTTCATCATCCAACAAAAGTGTAGAGTATGCATTTATCTATTCTGTTATGTGATCAATGTTGAGAGTGTCCACTAGTGAAAGTCTATTCCCTAGGCCTTGTTCCTAAATACTGCTATCGCTGCTTGTTACTGTTTCTGTTTTACTGCGTTACTACTGCATGTTTACTTCCCGCAATATTACTACCATCAACTGCACGCCAGCAAGCACTTTTCTGGCGCCATACTACTGCTCATATTCATTCATACCACTTGTATTTCACTATCTCTTCGCCGAACTAGTACACCTATTAGGTGTGTTGGGGACACAAGAGACTTCTTGCTTTGTGGTTGCGGGGTTGCATGAGAGGGATATCTTTGACCTCTTCCTCCCTGAGTTCGATAAACCTTGGGTAATCCACTTAAGGGAAACTTGCTGCTGTTCTACAAACCTCTGCTCTTGGAGGCCCAACACTGTCTACAAGAATAGAAGCACCCGTAAACATCAACGCGCCAGTCCCGGAGAAGAAGAGTGTGATGAGGACGAGTTCGTCCTCCTCGGCTACCAACGCGCCGAAGCTCGAGCTGATGGCGGCGGAGAAGGTGGCATCTCTAATCTTGGGGCGTCGTTGTGGATGCCGTCGACGACGTTCGGGTGGGTGGGCGAGAACGCCCCAAACGGAGCGCCCCTCCTTGTTCCACGTGTCCTCCGCCGACGAGGCCGTCGATGCTGGCCATGTCCGTCCACCGGTCATCGTTGCTGTTGGGAGACCAGGTTGGATCGGCGCGCTCGTCGGCGCGAGGCGTGCGCGGCTGGGATCTGATCGCGTCCCTCCAAAGATCCGTACCCGACGGCGGTGGCGGGATGCCGATCCCGTTGACGGCCATCCCCCGCGCCGCTTCTTGGCAGGCGCATGTCCGACGAGACAAGGCACCGCACGTGGTACAACGTCCACGCCTCCGTCACCCTGAGGCTGCCGCACCTAAGCCATGCGCGAGGATATTCTTGCGGGAGGACGACATCATCGAGAAAGGAAGGTGGCGAGAGGAAGAAAGGAGGCGGCGGCTTTCGAGAACAGTGCGGCGAGATTGGAATGTGGAAGCGACGAGAAGGAAGGAGGTGGCGCTCTTTATACAGCGGTGGCGTTGGCTGCAATAAACACCGGCGGGGATGAGCACGCGGCCATGTGCGACAAGACGCTTCACTGCGTCGCCTGGGAAACCCGCCAGGCCATTAACGTCACTTGACCAGAGGTAGGCGATGGGTATTGGACTTCCGTGTCAATGACGCGTCAAGCCCGCCACTCGCGACGTGGTTTCGCGCTCTGTCCGGCGCCCAAAGCGTTCCCTGTGCAGCGGGGACGAGCTCGGACGCCGGACAGCGTATTGGGCCACGCCAAGCAGAAGGGGCGCGGCGGGCCGATAATATGTCCGACGCGCTCCAAAAACCTTTGGGGGGCGACTAGAGATGCTCTTATGCCTGGTTTTCAACCGGGAATGCGAAATCGAGACTAAAATCTCCCTCTTTGGTCCTAGTTGGGTTATGAACCGGGACTAAAGGCCCTCAATGTGTGCCGCGGGCGCGCACTAGGGTGGAGAACCTTTAGTCCCGGTTTGTAACACCAACCGAGACTAAAGGCCATGATGTCTATTTTTTCTTTTCTAATTGTTATTCCATTCAATTAATTTTTTTAATTTTTTAGAATTTCAAGTATTTGAGTTAGTTGATCAGTTTAGCATCTAATTACACTTAATCTCTAGTCAAATTACTTACTCGTGGTCAAACTTCCCCATCAATCACCTATCCTCAAAACTGCTCGAGCACTAGTATGCTTAACTTCTGAGTTCCTTCGTCCCGCTTTCAAATGCGTTGGGGCACGTTATTGATATTAATATCATATCAAACCTATTAACCCCTCGGTCACGATGTCACACTTTTTTATTACTTGAATTCCAAATAATTACTTTAATAACCAAAAGTAATGAAGTAATAATAATCTTGTATAAATAAATAACAAGCTTTTTTTGCAAAACCTAAAATCTGAATTTTTTTATATTTCCCTTTGACAATTTGAGAATCTGAAATCGGATGTAAATTTTTGCGTAGACAGATTTTCATATATTAGACATTTTTTTGAGTTAATATGCAAAAGATAGTGCCATTTTACCAAAAATATAGCATTGCAAAATAAATCAAAATTCATGTTTTTTATTTTCCATAATAACTACCTACCTACATCTAAAATGATTTTTAATTTTCTATAATTTGTTGTTATTTTACAAAGCTAAAAAAGGCGATCCACACGCACGAGGGGAGGGGTGGGGGTGTGGAGCCAAAAAAATCCAGAAAATCTTCGGTCTGGGTTGGTGTCTCCAACCGAAACTAAAGGAGGACTAAAGGATAGACCTTTAGTCCTGGTTGGAGACACCAACCGAGACTAAAGATGCTTGCACCGAGGGGGCCTACTGCAACCCTTTTAGTCCCGGCAGGCCTGGGTCCTGAGATTTTGAGGGCCCATGACGAAACAACAAATCAGGGCCCTATAATACAAACATAAAAAATTAATATATAAAATATTATGACACTAAGTATTTAAAAATATATGTTGATGTCAAACAATTAATAAATATTGTGTTCAATGTCTTCTCCATACCAAAGATGCTAACTTAGTGATGATGGTATATCAATAACAATTTTATTGTTTATCCCGTGAACTCCTCTGAGTGTAAATGTGTGAGAGTCATCGCTATGGGTCATCTCAACTCTTGTCGAGGAAATAGTTGAACTGCGCATCACACACGCATGAGATGGAGAGTTAGAATTGTTCCTAGAAATAACCTTGCAATTTTTTTCTTTCTTTGAGCTACTATCTCAATTAAAATTTTGGATCCTTGGTTCTGAGCCAAGCTCTTATCTACTTTTTGATAATACGTCCTGAAAGACGTATCAATCACATAGAAGAAGAGGCCGACGGCCGATACAACTCCACACATACACAAGACGATACATAGCCAAGCGGCTTACACTGGTTGCATCCACCATGTCCTACATAGCGCCTCGAAGCCCCATGCCCTGGCCAGCAGCCAACACCGGCAGCGCATCACAATGCCCAGCCTCCAATTACACATCGGCCTCTCCCCAAGAAGCCCCGACAATGTCTTCAAGAAGAGAACGACGCCGGCGCCGCCGTCGCCTTGCCCGATGGACCGGACATAGGGTTTCCCCTGGCACCAGAGGAGAGGGAAGGCACGGTTGGGACCAAAGATCACGCCAGGAAGGAAGCGGGCCCTCAGGCGCCGTGATCCGCACCGGAAGCACCGGGCAGGGCTTTCACCCTGGTCCTTCACCGTACCCCGATGTCGCCGGCGGCGAACTGGAGCGAAGGATGGAGAGCAGACCCGGCTTGGACCACAACCAGAAAGGCAAGAAGCCACACCGGCCTCACCGGCAGCCAGCAAGAGCTCGAGGGAGGAACCACCCTTGTCGGCCAACCACTACCACTGCTGCGCCCACGCAACACGCCGGAGACAGAGCTCCTCGCGCCGCCATCAAGCCTCAAAGCCGTGGCCCGCGCCGGCCCGCACAAGCCTGCATCGAGCCCGGCCGCTATGCACAACCACGGCCACCACACGAAGCTGCACCGACCACGCCACCTCCATGTGCGAGAGGACGCCCGATGCAGCTGCGCGGCCGCCGCACCAGGCCCCGCCGACCTCCGCCGAGTTGCACCGCCGCCATGGAGCAGCGCCGCCCGCACGGCCCGCCACGCACCGGGTAAGGGAAGGCACGCCGCCGCCGGCACCGCGCGGGCTTTGCCCGGCAGCACACGCTGGCGGCGGCGGGGAGGGAGGGAGAGGGGGGAGCGGAGGGCGGGGCTAGGGGCACTCCAAGATCAATTGCTTGGATCTCAAATCCAGTGTGTTGTTGTTTTATGCAATTCATAGTATTCGTGGATCGATATTGTGCGTTGTGCCCATGATCTAAGCCAAACGGCCACACCTAAGTAATTCTCTCAATTGCTAATGAAAAGAGAAAAGACCCCCAGCTACGATAGGGAAAAAAGACCCAAGTCCTGGCCCACTAGCCCACTAGAAAGCATCACAAATAAAGCTTCATCCTCGTCTAAAACCGTACCAGTGAAAGAGCTCTGCACTAGCTCTAATGGCGCAGCTACAAGAGCTCACCCCACTGCTTATGCCATACCTGGCCAGGGGCCCCTTGGTCCCGAGGACCGGGGCGACCGCCCCGCCCTCTGGGCCGGGCCTGAGTCTCGGTTGGTGTCTCCAGTGGCGGATCCAGCGGGGGGCGAGCAGGGGCCAGGCCCCCCCTATCGGTCGGCCCCCCTCATAGATTTGCAGCGGGGGCTGGTACTAATGTGACGACTAGTCACAGTTAGTTATGGCCACTAGCGAAGGTATATGGCTGACTTGTTAATACCCAACTTGTTAAACGGCCCATGCGAGAATACTAGCCCACAAAAGTCATTGGCGTGACAGTAAACTAGACAAGATCCGGCAATCGATCCACCAATACAGTAGACGTATTGAAGCGATTTGCCGTTTCCGTTCAGCGCCGCCGCGGCTAGGGCTCCTCCTTAGAGCATCGCCGTCGATGGAAACCGCCCGATGTCGAAGGCGTGCTTGCCGCGCGCACGTTACTATGGCCAGCCGATCTGCTGCGAATTGGCAAAGACTTCCACAACTCCAATCGATCTCAGTCTCATGAGTCACACGACTCACTCCTGAACTGAGCCTAAGGTACGCTTATCCTGGAGATGCACTGGTTTGCGTTTAGATCATACAAACTACAAGTTAGTATCTGTTTGCTGATCAGTTGCAAATTACATTTTTAAAAGGCGCATCTTCAAGATAAATTACCTGATGACCATTTTCTTAATCCAGCAATGTATATATTTTGCTGAGATTGATAATTGTACAATTCATCATCATAGTTGAGATTATCAATACGATTCAATGGGCTTGCTGGATATGTCATGCATAGAACACCATTCAAAAAGGTAGAAATATTGTCTCTTTATTTGAAAATATAACTAGCGATGCTATATTTAGGAGTTGCACATATATTTATTTCACTCTTGTGCGGGTCATTGGTTTGGTCGCCCCCCCTATGGTCAAATCCTGGATCCGCCCCTGGGTGTCTCCAATTGAAACTAAAGGTCTCACTTAAACTGGAACTAAAGCCGTGCGGCATCCTAGCTGTTGGAACCGAAATTATTGCATCATTAATATCGTTTCCAAACATGGTCGAGACTAATACCCCCGAGCAGTTTTAAACAAAAGACCTATTTTCTAATGCTGACACTTTGTTAGGGCAACCAGGAAGCGGGATCGCCTGCTCCTGTCCGGCCATGCAGCCGAGATCAAGTGAGCCGCTGCGGCAAGGAGAATTGAGAAAAGCTTGGAAGAGCCATATAAAACACCAACGTGGAAAACCAGTTTTTTTTTCTCAAAACGCGGCGCAACAAGGCGTGCAACGAGATGTATGGGCTCCACACTCCACTGGTTGGACTTACCACAAGCCGACACCCAAAGATCTTATGGTTTGCTCTCTGCGTCTCACTCTATATAAGCCATTTGTTGTCAGAGAAAATCCAACTATATATCGATATCATCCGATTTATTTTTGAACAACAATATCATCCGATTGCACTTCTCTTAAAAAAGGCATTTGCATCTGACATCTGCGACAACACGGTATCAATAGACAATAGCTAGTCGAAATGAGCATGAAGCAACAACATGTCTCTTATCTATCTCTACCTCTATATCTACTACCTAAAAAGAACGAGAGGGGTCCATTTTCTGCCACTACGTTTACTCCTTCGACCGTCGTCCTTTGCTCCTTGCGCTTCTTTGGTGAAACCTTTCTTTCTACCTCAGACCCACCCCACACGACATCAACCACTACTAGGGAAAAGCCTATAGGTGGAGGCAAGTGGTGCCGGCGCACCACCTTGGACATGCGCCGGTGGAAAGGATTGCCGGCGCACCACATCTCAGGCGCGCCGGCGATGAAGTGCTACTCCCGGCGCACCCCGGGTGAGGGCTCGCCGGCGCTATTTCCTGGCATGGCCCCGGCCGATTCGGGCCAGGCCCAGGAATCATTGCCGGCGCACCGGCCCAGTGGTGCGCCGGTGGAGAAGTTGCTATTGCCGGCGCACCCCTGGGCCGGTGCGCCGGCAATGATTCTTGGGCCTGGCCCGGGGGTGATATAGCCGAAAGGGGCATATGTTGCCGGCGCACCATGGTCCAGGTGCGCCGGCAATAACCTGGGAGTTATTTCAGCCACCAACCAGCACACTCACTCACACACTCACTACACTCCACTTCTCCACACAAACCCGAGCCTTCTCCCAACCCAGCTCATTTTTGCCCATTTCTATCCCCAATTTCACCAATTTGACCAAACAAAATCATATTTTTTGAGCAAATCTTCCCTTCCTACATGCATCTCCCACATCCCCCTATGTAGATCTAGATCTACTATCCCGCATTGACCGCTCAATCTAGATCTAGATCTAGAAAGTCGGCATCCATACGCCATTATCGCGGCGCGTCGTCTCGATCTTATCGACGAATATATCAAACAAATAGGTGATTAATGAACAAATTAAGGAATGTATCAATGTATGTTGGACATTTGAAGAAAAGCTCTCGTGTGTGGCATATATATATATGTTGTGCTTGTGCTTGTGTGTGTGTTGGCGTTGAAAATGAGTTGCCAACGTTGCGCCGAAATGTTGATTCTTCAAGTTTCCGTTTCGGCACATTTCTGGCGCTCCTATGTCCTACCGTGTAGGAAGGTCATGCCGAAATTTTCCGTGAAAACTACCGACGGATGCATGGTTCTAATGAATTATGTAATCTTACCATGCAGGCGATAATGGTTATCGAGATGAGTGAAAGCATCGTGATGAGATATCTGAAACACGCGATCATCGACATGTATGAAAATAACCGCACGGAGGTATTGTGTCCGTGCCGGAGATGCAAACGAGGGAAATGGTTTGACCCGTATTCAGGCAAATTGCAGGGGCACCTGCTCACTAATGGTTTCGAGGGAGTAGGCCACAAAAATGGAAGGAAGGAACTGCACGTGCACATGTCTGGTCGGACTTCCGACTTTGACAGGGCCAACTTAGTAGCGCTACAACACATTGACTTGATCGATCCTTGGTTGAAAGAGCACAAAACCATGATAGAGAACAGTGGCAAGCCGATGATGACGGAAGCAGAAATATACAGAGAGCACAACTCCTCTTTCGCGCGCTGGTTCAAAGACCACATTGATGCTAATCCCCCACCAATGGATTCTGACAAGGATAAACTAGTATTGGCCTTGTCACATGGCCCCGCGCCCAACCTCATGACTTACCAAGCGTACGATATCAACGGGTACACATTCTACACGGAAGAAAAAGACAAGAACAGTGCTTACCAGAACTCAGGGGTAACGATGGATTCCTGGACGGGTGACGTAAAGACTAGATACTACGGAAGAATCGAGGAAATCTGGGAGCTTAGCTACGCTGGGGAGAAAGTGCCGATGTTCCGTATCAGATGGGCTAAGAACGTCACAAAAGAAGACCGGTATTTCACCACCATGTTTCTACCCGAAGCCAACAAATCAAAGTCCACGAACGCCACCGCGCAGAATGAGCCATGGGTACTGGCAGAACACGTGCACCAATGCTTCTTCATAACCGACCCATCCAGGCCTAGCCGTGTTATCGTGAGGAGAGGCAAGAGGACCATCGTCGGAATGGATGGAGTCGCCAACGAGGAAGACTTCGAAGGACAAGTCGGAGACCCAATGATGGAAGAATCCGAGGATGAAGACACAACATACACCACAAGAAGAAGCAGGACCACGCTACCGAGGTCAGGTCGACCCTTCAAAAGAAGAAGTCACGACACGGGGCTAAATTATTCAACGACGAGCAAGAAAAGCAAGAAGAAAGCGAAACACTCTTCTCAATCGATGATGTAAAACTTTATTTGCAATCTATAACTCATATTGCTTTTGTAATGCATAATTAACTCATATGGTCATGGCCAATATTTTATGTATGACTAATTAATATTGTGTTGGTCAATATTATGTGTGTATGTAATTCACATATATCTTTTTGTTTTTGCATAATTAATAACACTCATGCATATTTGCTTTGTTTTCCTATAACTCAAATATTTTTTTGTAATGCCTAATTAACTCATATTGCTTGGTTATTATCTTGAAAAGAGAAGGAAATAAAATAGTATAGGATTTGTGGGAAAAGAAAAGAAACATAAAAGAAAGTGAAAGAAATAAAGAAAAGAAGAAAAATAAAATAAAATAGAAAAGGAAATGGCCAGCCAGGGGCTGGGGGACAAGTCCCAGGTTATAGCCGGGCTCACCTTATTGCCGGCGCACCACCTGTTTGGTTCGCCGGGGGTTTAGTTGTCCCCGGCGAACCAAACATGTGGTGCGCCGGCAATAAGGTGGATCCGGCTATAGTCCGGACTTAACCGTTTTCTCTCTTCCTCTCCCCAGCCAAATCCCCCTCTGCCTACAGATCGAGCGCCGCCGTCGTTGGAGAAGAAGGAGCCGCGCGCGCCACCCCAACTCCCCCCTCCCGAGCGCCGCCATTCTGCTCCGCCACCGTCCTCCACCATCCCCTCCACCAGCCCCCACCACCTTCCTTGTACGCCGCCGCGGAGGACCCGAGAAGGAGGCCGCCGCACATCGAGGAGGAGGAGGCCGCTGCGCACCTCGGGAGGAGGAGAGGCCAGGCCACCGTCGTCGCTACCGTCACCATCGGTGAGCTTCCCTCTCTCCTTCCCTCCACCTTCCCCCTCCCCTCTTCCCTCCCCTCTCCCCTTCCCTCCACCTTCCCCCCTCCCGGCTAGGGTTCCTGCTAGTTAGGGTTCATTGGAGTTCATAGTCTCTGTTTCCCCCTCTCTACTCTTTGATTTTGATGCCCTGGTTCGATCCCCTTAGTGAATTTGATGCCCTGGTTCATAGGTTTAAAATGAATGATTTTAGCAATTCTCTGGTTTAACATTGCAAGAAATGCAAATTTTAGCAATTCTCTGGTTTAAAATGAATGATGAAATGATGCTTGTATGAAAATACTTGCAGTATTCTCTCATTTTAGCAATTTTAATAAGCAGTAGTTAAAAAAGACAAGTACATCATAGCTAGTTTATCTGGTTTTTAAGAGAAAGAAAATAAAGAAAATGAAAATAAAAATGCTTGCAGTACCTAGGTAGCTAGGCAGTAGGGTTTTTTTTATGCTTGCAGTACCTGGAGAATTTGATATATAAAATTCATTGGTTTGCTTCATGCTAAAGATGGGTTCATTTTATTTTGTGCATAGAAGAATGGCTGATATTGGAATAATGCATGATATTGTTGGTGCATAGAAGAATTTCTGGATAATCTTGATGAATAACTAAATGAATTTGTTACTCCATCATAAAAATATGCTATTAATATTGCAGTCCATGCTATTATAAGTGGGTACAAGCTCTGTATGTTGTATGCTCTCTTGTTTGAAACTAAACCAATTTTAAAATGAACCATATATATGCCACTGCCAGTCCATGCTATTAAATGATTTTAGTTCATTATTGCTAGCTAGTTGGTTTAGTTGCAGGTTGCAGTAGGAAAAAATAAAATGAACAGAGAGGTTTGGTTCAAACAAGAAAATGATTTTAGTTGCAGGTTGCTAGCTAGGGTTTAATCCATGTTAGCAGTAGGTTCAAATGCTAGCAGTAGCAGTATTGTTTACACATTCATTTAGTTCATTAGGTGGAGTTCATTGCTGGTTAGTATTTAGGGTTTCAATTTATATTTAGTAAATGCTTTATATACTAAATGCTTCTGGTTTGCTTCTGGTTGAGATGGAAATGCAAAATGCAGTAGCTAGCTAGGTTCATTTAGTTGATTTATGTTGGTTTACACATTCTTGATTCTTGTTTATTAAATTTTTAGGGTTCATATATAGCAAGAATGCATTCTCTGGTTCATTTAAATGCCTAATGAAATGCATTCTCTGGTTCATGCTAATAACAAGAATGAAATGCTAATATACAAAATGAATTGCTGCCAGTGTAGGTGTTGCATAATCATGCTCATAACATGAATGAAATGATGCAGTAGGTTTATTTGCTTGTTGCTATTTGCTTTAAATGATGAAATGCAGTAGCAAATTTGAGTCACAAGGCCATCCAATCTCAGTAGGCAGTACACTGAACAGAACCTGCTAGGTATATATTTGTAAAATGCTACTGCTGGTATATTTGTAAAATGCTACTGCTGGTATATATTTGTAAAATGCTACTGTTGGTGTATATTTGTAAAATGCTACTGCTGGTACTACCTGCTAAGTTGTTGCAAATGAAAATGAAAAGTTCTTGTCTCTGGTTATATTTGTAAAATGCTACTGCTGGTATTTAGTTCATTAGGTGGAGTTCTCTGGTTATATTTGTAAAAATGCTACAGAGAACATAGTCAGTAGTTACTGTAAGTGCTATTACTGTAAGTGTCCAGGGCTCTAAAGCTGTTGTTGTCTGAGTGTGAGAATTTGATTTACATTCATCTACTGTAATGCTAAGTGCTACTGTAATGCTACTGTAGTGCTATTACTGATGGTTATTGTGAAATGAAAATGAAAATGAAGCTGCTCCCCTACTGTAATGGTCAAGTTATACTGTCTCTCGTTTATGGTGATGGTTATGGTGTTCATGGCTATATATATGTGAATTGCATTTCTGTTACAGGGATTGAGTTGCTATTGAGTGCCGGAATGTCGATTCATTTCCGTTCCGGCAATTCTAGCACTCGGCATGACCAATTTTTAGCAAAGGTCATGCCGATTTTTTCCGTGAATTCTAACTCTTTCATCTTCTATTAGTGCAAGCCACCATGGCGTCTGAAGAACAATTAGAGGAGCACTACAATAGGCACTTCTTTAGGACGGAGGAGGATGCCGAGGCCGCTGGTGTTGGCGGCGACGAGGATCATGAGATGGAGGATGACGCTGGGGGTAGTGGCGACGAGCCAAGCGGCAACGAGGCAAGCGACGCCGCCGGGGGTAGTACCTACGCGCCAAGCGGCGACGAGGCAACCGGCGCCGCCGGGGGTGGCGGCGAGACAAGCGGCGACGATCCTAGCGGCGCCGCCGGGAGTAGTGGCACCGGGACAAGTGGTTCCAAGAGGCCGCGGAAGGCAAGGCGCCAAAACACGGTCGGCACCGGCAGAGACACAGTCAAAGAGGTGGACCCCGCCAGTGGATTGCCGAAGGAGCCTAAGGATGTTGCCAAGGGGTACGGCAACCAACTGGCATGTATCCTCCGAGAGGTCGTCAATCTCAACGAGACGGACCTCCGAGCTGAGAGCAAAGCGCCTCTGCGAGCCCAGCTCATTGCGAGGTTGCACTCACGATACAAGTTCCTAGGCGACTACGCCTCCACTGATCAAACCAATAACATTGTGAACTCACAAGCCCTCCTGAAGTTCACCAAACACCTCAGCAGCTACAAGTACATGGTGCGGAAGCTGATTGCTGAGGGCAAAGGTTTCGAAGAGGTCCACTCCGCCTTTCCGCATGTCTCCCAGGCGGACTTTGATGCTTTTGTGGCCAATGAAGAGCTACAAGCAACCAAGAATCGCAAGTTGTGGGGGAAGGAAATGCGGGAGCTTAACATCGGCAACCACAACCTTGGGAGCCGTGGGTACGAGGGAAAGGAGCCCTATTGGGCGAAGGAGGACGAGGCGTATGTAAATGCCGGCATTGAGAACCCCTGGCTCAAGTACAAGGACCCGCTTGAAAGAAGATTCATCAGGTCCCGGTACCATAAGAAGAAACTAACCGGGGAACTTGTCACGGACCCGAAGGTCGTAACCGACATAATTTGGTTCACGAACGACAAGAAGGTCCTGGCGTTGGAGAAAAAACTGGTAAGCAATTTACCGGTTTAATTAGATCAAGTATCGTTCATATAATAGTAGCAACATTTCTAAATGGTTCGCGTTTCTTCCGCAGGAAGAAGAAAGACAAAAACTTTCTCAATGTGACGAAGGCTCCTCCTCCCAGGCGTCGACGGGCAGGGTAGCCTGGGACAAGCCTCTCGTACGGGCGCTAAACATCGTTAATGAGCATTCACCGACGAGAAGGCCGCATAGAGGCCGTGTGGCTGGCGCCGGTACAGGCTACAAGCATGGTCACTATGGCTTGTCGTCTGCGGACGATAAAAATGCGCGCAGTGAGAGGAAGCAGCGGGAGGCGGAGGAAATGAGGGAGTCAATCCTAGCCGAAGTCCAAGCTGGTTTGGTACCGCAACTGGTACCACAACTCAAAGCTACGCTCGTACCTGAAGTCAAAGCTGAAGTCGCCGCTTCAGTCCAAGCAGATTTCAACGCTCTACACGCGTGGTATGAGGGTGGCAAACAAGGCCCCCCCCCGAAAATGCAAGTGGTTAGCTTCGACGGCAGCAACTCGATGGCGCCGCCGTCCGCCGGCAATGACAATGTTATAATGGAGACTCCTCCGGCCGCCGGCAATGTCGCTGGTGCTAGGGATTCACCGTCCATGCCGGGTAGCAGCCCCTCCGTCACTTGCACGCCCGCCGCCGCATGTGCCGGCCCGTCGACATTAGCCGAGCTCAACGCCCTCACGGTAATTAACCCATGTGTACATCAAGTTAATATATTAGTTTCGTCATCCTTGCCCTCTCTCTAACGCCATACACATGTTCTCGCAGGCGCTCT
This sequence comes from Lolium multiflorum, assembly GCA_030979885.1. Taxonomy (NCBI): domain Eukaryota; kingdom Viridiplantae; phylum Streptophyta; class Magnoliopsida; order Poales; family Poaceae; genus Lolium; species Lolium multiflorum. The sequence continues at coordinate 165,653,480 of CM061750.1, forward strand.
CAACGCCATGCACCTTCCTGATGAGAGTAAACGGCGAACTCAAAGACGTCGCGAGGGGGTCCATCCTTCGGCCCCTGGATAAGAAGTGGCACACACGAGATATGGAGGATGACGTTTACCGGGTTGAAGTGGATCGGGCGTTACCGGGCTATGAGGATTTGTTTCCTCCTAATCAACCGCATGGTGCCGATGACGAAGACCCGTTGAATCTTGCCTCACTGAAGGGTTGGGTACTGCTATGGCCGAAGACCCTAATTAGGATCAACACCTACTCGGGGTCGACGGCAAGCAAAGACAAGCACCTTGCGGCGCCACAGGTCAGCGTCCCTCCACGACAGCCAGCGGCGCCGGTGGTCAGCGCCCCACCACAACAGCCAGCTGCGCCGGTGGTCAGCGCCCCACCACAACAGCCAGCGGCGCCGGTGGTCAGCGCCCCACCACAACAGCCAGCGGCGCCAGAGGCCGAGGAATACGAACGTGAAGACTTCCAATGGGATATTCCTACGTCTTCACAAGTTGTCCATGAGGATGCGCCGGCCCCGAAATTTGGGTGCTCCAAGAAGCTGTTCGATTCTCAAGAAACGGCTGAGGAGGAAAATCCCGAGGAGGTCGCCGCCGTCGCCGTCAAAAAGATGCTGAGCCCAAACACACTCCGTGCTACGGTTACGGCGGTGGGAGATGGTCCAGTACTACAACCCAAGAAGAGGAAGAGGGCAAACAAGAAGGACGCCAAAGACAAGGCGGCGGCCAAAGACAAGGACAAGGTGGCACTCCTTGACAAGTTGCCAAACAATTGGCGACCTCTGCATCACTTGGGTGAACCGATGCTGCCGGAGCATGTCCTCAACCTACTCACCGGGGATATGGCGAGCTTGCATAACCAAGTCCAGTATTTGGAGAGGCAGCTTCTCAAATCAAAAAATCCTAGTTACCCTCTCTTCGTGGCGAAGGTGCCAACTGGCATGAACTTCGTCGAGAAGTACCCCGCGGACTTGTGCTTCATCCGGTTCAATGACATCTTCAGCATCTATCGCATGCAAATGCTCCACTTTAGTGTGGTTCGCCTAGTTGCTCTTAGCTTGTCTTCCCAGATCGTTAAGGAGGGGACGCCGACCATCGCGATAATGGACCCCTTCTATATGCGGGAGAGCATCATCTGCAACGCTGGGGATCGGGCGATTGCCACACGGCAGGTCGAGGATTTCATGCTGGCGAACATTAAGAAGGGCGCCATTCTCATCCCTTACTTCCCCGAGTAAGTAATCACACACTAGTCCCCATCACCATTCTATCCTATATCTCCATTTGCATTTCCAAAGGTTAATCCGTGTGTTTTCCGCAGAGACATGTACTGCACCCTCATCGTCGTGCACCCGCAACACTCGCATGCAGTCTATCTCGACTCGGGTAGGGACAAGAAGAAAGACTACACCAACATCAGGGCCCTTCTCAATGATGCTCTCACCGGCTTCGCCAACAAGGCAGGCCCCCTCAAAGTAGAGAGGAAATCCCGAGGAGGCTTGGTCTTAACCCACACAACCAACTTCCCCTGCCTCAGGCAGTCGAAGCAAGACAATGGGATGGACGCGTGGTACGCCATCCTTCAGATGCAGGAGTACATAAAGTACGCAGATGACATGTTGCTGCCAGAGAGTCTCAGAGAGAGGTTTGTAAACATGGCGGATGCCCCTGATAGAGAGATTAGAAAGAACTGGAGTCGCATCCAGCAGTTCATTTGCACGGTAATCGTGCATGATGTCAACAAAAGGTCTGGCGAGTTCTTCTACGGCTACGGTCTACCACCTAATGACGAGATAGAACTCCGCTTGGAGATGTCGCGTGATGAGAGGCCGTTCAACACGCTTGAGGGCTGCCGTCCATTCCCCCTAGGCGTACAACCTGATCCTACGACGGGAACACTATTGCTAAAGCTTGAACGATATGTCTTTGAACTTCCGTATTGTAATACTTGCTACATATTCCCATAGAATCGACTTGTTGCTTTTATTTAGTTGTATGGATGTGCATGTGAACATGTGTCTATAGTTTCATTTACTTTGCTATATATTTCAAGATTATGGCGTAGATACCTTAATAATTATTTGCATTTACTCGACCCCTACTTGCCTCGTATTTGGAGTTCGCCGATGATTAGAATGTTCGGTCACTAGTACACTCGGGGGTGGAGCCAGTGAGCCTTGGTGCGATGGCCACAAGTATCAATCTATTGTGCATCCTACCTAGCCTCACTGACTCCATCCCTGGATGTTAATATGTGTTTCGACCGACAAATTATGAGGCACGCTATTTAATTCGTACTACTTGTCTTTTATTTGAGTTCGCACTTCTTAATTGCATTGGCCGATGATTAAAATGTTTGGTCACTTGTACACTCCGGGGTGGGGCCAGTGAGGCTTGGTGTGATGGCCACAAATATCAATCTATTGTGCATCCTACCTAGCCTCGCTGACCCCATCCCTGTATGTTATTATTTATTTCGACCAACAAAGTATGAGGCACATGCTATTTAGTTCATACTACTTGTCTTTTATTTGAGTTCGCACTTGTTCATTGCATTGGTACTAACGTTTTACTTGTCTTGTGCATGGAGATGCCGACGACATATGTCGTGTACAAGGGGAGGGTTCCTGGAGTCTACGACGACTGGGAGGACTGTCGGAGACAGGTGCACCGCTTCAGCGGCAACAGCTACAAGGGATACCCCACTAGGGTGGAGGCGGAAGGAAGATACGCCCGTTATCTAGCGGGAGAGATGAGGGACATGAGGAGGAACCGGATGAAGACCATGGCCTTCGTGATGATGGTCATCGTGACCATGTTGTTCATGTTCTATGTGATTGTAGTTTAGGTTAGGAGCTACATTGTGAGGTGTATGACGACACTTGTGACGACTACCGAGACTTCTAACTTTGTGAAACTTAGTCCTTTGGTGTTGCATATGCACATGTTGTATGAATCACCATTTCGAAACGAGACTAGCGTATTTGTGTATTGATACCGAAATGAGACTTGGCTCTCTATGTGCTTCTCATATTGCATGTTCTGCTGTCAAAATATGAACTGTGTTGTACATATATACTGCTGTCAAATATGTATTCTAATATGCTGGAAAAAAGCTGAAAAAAGAATTTTCGAATTTTTTGCCGGCGCACCTAAATGACCTACTGCCGGCGCACAAGGCATGCGCCATTGCTCGCCGCACTACTGCCGGCGCAGCTGCTGGCGCGCCGGTGGAACATGCCCCTTTGCCGGCGAATGAGCGATGGCGCGCCGGCAGTATCCACACTATCGCCGGCGAACGGGCTGGTGCGCCGGCAATGGCCAGTTATCACCGGCCCGTTCGCACCGGCGGGCTCTTGGTGCGCCGGCAATGGGCTTTTTAGGTGCGCCGGCAATGAGCCTTTTCCTTGTAGTGAACCTCTCTCAGTCATGTCCTCTCTTCCCAGCACCACCGCTGCCACCCCGTCAATGTCCATATCGACAACCGCCTCCTCGATCTGCAACACCACCACCGCCGCCCTTTCAATCTTCATCTTCAACCGCCGCCCCTTTGATCCGTAGCACCACCGCCACCCCTTTGATCCGTAGCACCACCGCCGCCCCCCCCATCAATCTAAATCTCCACCGAGTCCCCTCGTCAGCAACACCACCGACGCCCCTGCCTGTGCCCCAGCACCACCACCGCTTAGACTAAACCCTTGTACCCCCGTACCACTACTGCCAACCCCTCAATTCCCATCTCCACCGACACCCCCTCGATCTGCAACACTACCGCTCCCTACACTGAGTCCCTGTACAACCGTTGTCGTCCCGCTTTTCAAATCATCTGCGCAGACATTGGCACTGGTCGGGTCTTGGGCCTCCTACCACCCCAGCCTCTGCCCCCTCATAAGCAACTATCAGTATCCACCAAGATATACAGACCGATGTTTCATATCATATTCTTGGTCACTCTAAGTCCTACTAAACCTGTCTGGATAGGACACGGAGCTTGCAGGATTCCCTCCAAAGTACTGACCGGTACCTAGTAAGCGTCCATTAGAGATATCCTCTCCGACTGCCGGTGAGCCCTTATTTTCACAGCCACCTCTTAAACATGTCCACAATGTAGGTTACCACTGACCGAATTTCGCTCGTCGAATATACATAGTCATTCCTATCCAATACGCTATGACAGGCGCATAACCTGCAGTAGTCTGCGTGGTATGGGTTGGGCTCGGGAGATGGACTTAATTTCTGGGTGGATCGTTTTCGCGGCCGGCGGGCAATGTGGTGAGATGGACATGTAAGGAAAATATTTAGATTGTTTTTGTTTTGTCTCTACCGATGTGGCTACACGGTAGGTCCCGCATGTAAGAAACTAGTCAAACCAGACGGCAAATTTGCAGTGAAGCTCATGCAACAAGAGAACAGAACCAGCAAGGAAAAACCTACTCACGCAAAATGTACATTGTAGACACTAGGCAGTGAAACTCCCACGGAAATGTTATAAACCTGAGGCTCACACCATCCAAAGACAGAGAGATTGAGACTAGAGTTTTGTCTACAGCTGTACCTTCTTCCTCCACCATGGCTACGTTGTGGGCTCTGGTAATTGCCCACCTCCTTGTACTGCTCCCACTCCTGCAGGCCTCCGTCGAGTTCGAGCTCCACGGCAACGTCTACCCTGATGGGTACGCAGCTCTTGTCCCATTATTTTGTTAGATTAGATGATGGAAGAAACTCAGTCCTTGAGTTCCATGATACACATGTCCACCCTCCTAACTTGACACACCTCTTTTTTTTTTTTTTCTTTACAAGCGTTTCTGCAGAGGATCATCCATCCTCATTGAACGAAATAATAACCGTTTCCTCCATCTATCTGCTAATAATGCGCGTACGCATTAATGTGTGAAAAAAATATAGGCTGCGGTTTTGACCCTTATCCATGACTTATATGAACTTCTTTCATCAATTGCATTGCATGCAAGTCTCAGCATTTTTTTCTTGAATTCGTATGCAAGTTACAGTCTTTTCCTCTAACTCCGATCTTGCTGCCTCTCATCGTTTTCCCTATTTCTTCCGAGAATTGCATTTTTTATTGTGCATGCAAGTTCTGTGCATCAACTTCCACTAATGCCGCATCTGACACGCTTTTATTGCCTGTGGCTGTGTATGTATGTACCTGTAGCTACTTCTACGTTGTCATGAACGTTGGGGAACCCGCGAAGCCCTACTTCCTGGACGTCGACACCGGCAGCCCCGTCACATGGCTGGAGTGTGACTTCCCCTGCCAGAGCCCCAAACATGTACTCTAGCTACATTTCAAATCTTAGAATCTCACCCAGTTAACATGACTTATCACCTTTTCGCGCAAAAAAAAACATGACTTATCACCTGCTGGACGTAGCTCTTTGTATATATCCCAACTTATTAGCTGCAGTTTCACTTTTTGGTCCTCACATGAAATCGACTTGATACAGGGGCCAAACGACATGTACAAGCCAGGACCGAGCAACATGGTGTCCTGTGAAGACGACCGCTGCGTCACGGTGCACAAGGACCTGCGCGCCGTGCACGACTGCAGTAAGAACCCAGACCGATGCGACTACAAGGTAGGATACGTGGAGGAGTCATCCACAGGCGTGCTCCTCGCAGACAAGTTCTCCCTCCCAACAAGCATTGAGACCCGACCCAACCTCGCGTTCGGGTAGGCGATCGAGCCCATGTCACGCGATTGCGTTCATGCGTTCAAGTGTATATTAACATTGTGTTGCATGATTCGGTTCTTGGGTGCAGCTGTGGTTACAACCAAAAAGGTGGCCAAGATCAGGCGATCCCGTTGGACGGTGTCCTCGGCATCTCCGGGGAACGGGTGACTTCACCTCGCAGCTAAAGCAGCAAGGGATTATCACCGAGAATGTCGTGGGCCATTGCATCAGCATCCATGGCGGTGGCTTCCTCTTCTTTGGGGGCGACAGCAACATGGTGCCCACTTCCGGTATAACCTGGCTTCCCATGGCTCAGAGAATTGGGTAACTCAGCATAACACTCAAGTACGTATAAAGGGGTATCTGGCTTCACACATTTAATGGCAATACGTTTCCTTTATTTCCCTTTCAGGACTTACTACACACCTGGCGAAGCAACACTGAACCTCAATGTGCAACAGGAATACCCGGTGAGCATGAAACCAATGAGGACAATCTTTGACAGCGGTACCACATACACCTACGTGCATATGACCACGTACGCTCGCCTTATTAACGCGGTATGTTTCACATCACAGCTAGCGCACATATGCCAGTGCCCCTACATTTGAATAGAGTGGTTACAACACCAGAATGAACAGAGAAACTAGCAAACTAGACATGTCATTTGGATCATGCAGGTTGGAATCACTCTCCAGAGTTCGACACTTAAAAGAGTGTATGATACTGCGCTGCCTGTATGCTGGAAAGACATAGAGCCAATTCGATCCATTGACGACGTCAAGAATAAATTCCAGCCACTTGATCTGACCTTTGGCCATGGTGACAAGCAGGTCACCCTGGAGATCCCTCCAGAAAACTATATTATTGTCTCGGTAAACCTTGGAGCGGTGACTCCACACTGACTATTAGAGTGGATCAACGGAACATCATTTTGCTAATATATCCACATTTTTTATATTGCAGGAAAGCGGGAATGTGTGCTTGGGCATCCTCAATGGATCAGAGAAAGGTCTGCAGGAACAGAACCTAATTGGAGGTCTGAAGTTAAGATAAAGATTTTCCCTAAGAAAACTACGAGGCCTTGCTTCTTTTTAATGATTCCCTTATCGGTTTTCTGTTCTTCAGGTATTGCAATGCAAAATCATATAGTGATATATGATAATGAGAGTAAACAGATCGGGTGGGTCCGCTCGTCATGCGATGGAATGCCAGGTCATGCGCCTCTCATCGGGTCGCGTCTCTGAATGAAGTTTGTGTTGAGATGCTGTGGGATATAGAAGATATATGGAAGTAGAACTGAGATAATACCTTCACGAGAATTAAGAGCTTTCATCAGAAAGCCAGATGATATTTTTCACGCATGTTCCAGCCAAGTTACTCCGTGAATGTTGTGGTGTAAGTAGCAAATACACACGCTATATGACAGTGCATGACCATAACATTAATAAATGGACATCTCAAACGCATTCACTCAAACCTCAGCACACAACAGGAAAAAGAGAAGCGCAAGTCAACGCACAGATTTACGTCTATATAATTTCCGTGGTTAGCAGTCGTTGTTCCTCAAATAATATCCCAAAGTTAGCCAAGACGCTTCTGTGTTTTGCCTATTCCACAGCATGGCTTCTTCTCCTACATGATTAACTGGACTAGTTGGTGCACCCCTAAGAGGCCAGCTCCAAACTAATGTCCAATGTCTACAATGCATAGCCAAAAAAATACTCCAAGGGCAGGATGTTGGGTGGCAAGCGACAGCGGGACAGGGGATGGCCTTGCTCCACACGGAGCTATCCTGGCAGCGGCATGTGTAGAAAGCTTGCCAGGGATCCACTCATCCCCTCCAGGGAATGGTGGGCATTTCCCATTTCGTCAAACACCTAGCGCATGGTAACTGGCACAAACCGATGTGAGGTTGGAGTTGTGAACTTGCGATGCACTGAGGCGTTGTGGACAGTGGGTAATCCAGAGGGACGGATGTATACCGCCGGAAAAATCACGTGGAACCTCCGAGAGTTTCTCGGGGCACCCACTTGCAGCAGCGTGTCCCCTTCATGGAGAACGGATGTAACGGGCATCCCACCATTGGCATCGCCGGAAAAGGATTACTGCTCGTCGGCTATGACCAGGGCATACAGAAATGGCTGAGCCCCACATGACAAGCAGCACAAAGACAATTTCTGAAAATTAGAGAACCTCTAGCAGATTCCTGAAAATTATCTTATCCTACAAACTGCCAGTATAAGGCCGATCGAGCGTAGCGCAAACTGGCCACTATCGAAGGCTCGAAGCACAAACTCACTACAGGAAAAATTGTCGTTGCCGTGAAGGCAATCATTGCCGTGAGCCTCTGCACGGCAAAGCAATCTTTGCCGTGCGCAGAAAACATCACGCACGGCAAACACAAAACGCACGGAAAAGATTTAGAGCAGCGCACGGCAATGAAAAACAGCACGGCATAGTCAGCAGTGGCGCACGGCAAAGAATATGCGCACGGCAAAGTCTGAGCAGAACGCACGGCAAAGAAAACCATCACGGCAAAGACCCTGCAGGCCGCACGGCAACGAAATGCAGCACGGCAAAGGGTCTGGACGTTGCCGTGCCACTCCCTTTGCCGTGCGGCCAACCAGTATGCACGGCAAAGTCTCCTTTGCCGTCCGAATCTTACTTTGCCGTGCGCCACCATTCATTTTATTTTTTTTCTTTCAATTTTATTTCATCTAACATTCATATTTATTTTTTAATTAGTTTTACTTTTTGATGACTATTTATTAGTGTTACTTAAGACAATGTGCAATACAAACTTACTCTCCATGTTCATCCCCCCACATATATCAGGGTTCCGGTGCTCCGGCGGTCGTCCCCCTCCTTCCCGCAAAAATAGCGGGACGGCGGGTCTACCCCCGTAGATTTCTCCGCGCGAGGGTGCACAATGTACTTTTCATTCTTTTAGGTTTGTTAGGGTTAGGTTTTAGGTCCAGTTGCAAGTTTAGGTGGCATTCCGGTGCTCCGGGGGTCATTCCCCCTAAAAACGGCCGTCTGTGAGCCCCGGATGGTCTACCCCCTAGATTTCTCCGCGCGAGGTTCTACCAATATACCTTTTCATAGGTTTAGGTTTGTTTAGTCCATGGACATATGGAAAACCATGTGTGGCACCCTTTGGCACAGTCTAGCCCCCGATATACCAGCGGCGGGACACTTCACCGTACACGTCCAGGAATCTGTTAAGTGTTATCGCCCGAAGTTGAGGAATGTCAGACCGGGGATCCATGCCATGCACCATTTGGTGAATCACACATTGCACCACACTGTGACACATAGCATATATAGGCCCACATGCAAGATTTGGTGGGGTTCCGGTGCTCCGGCGGTCGTTCTCCCCCTCCTCCCCCAAAACAGCGGAACGTGTGCCCCGGCGGGTCTACCCCCTAGATTTCTCCGCGCGAGGGTGCACCAATGTAACTTTTCATTCTTTTAGGTTTGTTTAGGACATATACACACGGAGAACCAAGATTGGGACCCTTTGGCACATACATACCCGCAGCTCGAGCCATTATCACATGATCGAGGGTGTGCCTGATCTACTGGTTAGGGTTAGGTGTAGGGTTAGGGCTAGGGTCTAGGGTTTAGGGGAGCTACTTTTGCACCATTAGACCTTGCACCACACTTTGAAACATATCATAGGTCCACATGCAAAATTTGGTGGGGTTCCGGTGCTCCGGCGGTCGTTCTCCCCCTCCTTCCCCCAAAAGAGCGGAACGTGTGCCCCGGCGGGTCTACCCCCCTAGATTTCTCCGCGCGAGGGTGCACCAATGTAACTTTTCATTCTTTTAGGTTTGTTTAGGACATATACACATGGAGAACCAAGATTGGGACCCTTTGGCACATACATACCCGCAGCTCGAGCCATTATCACATGATCGAGGGTGTGCCTGATCTACTGGTTAGTGTTTGGTGTAGGGTTAGGGCTAGGGTCTAGGGGGTAGGGCTAGGGTTTAGGTTCAATGTAAGTATTTATGGTTAGGTATAGGTTTAGGGTTTAGGGTTAGGGTTTATGATGCATGGTTCTGCAGCTCCGGCGTCGTGGTTTAGGGATTTAGAGGGGTTTAGGGCTCGAAGCCTCCCCAGTTTAGGGTTTAGGGTATAGGGGAGCTACTTTTGCACCATTAGACCTTGCACCACACTTTGACACATATCATAGGTCCACATGCAAGATTTGGTGGGGTTTCGGTGCTCCGGCGGTCGTTCTCCCCCTCTTCCCCCAAAACAGCGGAACGTGTGCGTGCGGGTCTACCCCCTAGATTTCTCCGCGCTAGGGTGCACCAATGTACTTTTTCATTCTATTAGCTTTGTTTAGGACATATACACATGTAGAACCAAGATTGGGACCCTTTGGCACATACATACCCGCAGCTCGAGCCATTATCACATGATCGAGGGTGTGCCTGATCTACTGGTTAGGGCTAGGTGTAGGGTTAGGGCTAGGGTCTAGGGTTTAGGGGAGCTACTTTTGCACCATTAGACCTTGCACCACACTTTGACACATATCATAGGTCCACATGCAAAATTTGGTGGGGTTCCGGTGCTCCGGCGGTCGTTCTCCCCCTCCTTCCCCCAAAAGAGCGGAACGTGTGCCCCGGCGGGTCTACCCCCTAGATTTCTCCGCGAGGGTGCACCAATGTAACTTTTCATTCTTTTAGGTTTGTTTAGGACATATACACATGGAGAACCAAGATTGGGACCCTTTGGCACATACATACCCGCAGCTCGAGCCATTATCACATGATCGAGGGTGTGCCTGATCTACTGGTTAGTGTTTGGTGTAGGGTTAGGGCTAGGGTCTAGGGGGTAGGGCTAGGGTTTAGGTTCAATGTAAGTATTTATGGTTAGGTATAGGTTTAGGGTTTAGGGTTAGGGTTAGGGTTTATGATGCATGGTTCAGCTCCGGCGTCGTGGTTTAGGGATTTAGAGGGGTTTAGGGCTCGAAGCCTCCCGTTTAGGGTTTAGGGTATAGGGAGCTACTTTTGCACCATTAGACCTTGCACCACACTTTGACACATATCATAGGTCCACATGCAATATTTGGTGGGGTTCCGGTGCTCCGGCGGTCGTTCTCCCCCTCTTCCCCCAAAACAGCGGAACGTGTGCCCCGGCGGGTCTACCCCTAGATTTCTCCGCGCTAGGGTGCACCAATGTACTTTTTCATTCTATTAGCTTTGTTTAGGACATATACACATGGAGAACCAAGATTGGGACCCTTTGGCACATGGTAGCCTCCGGCGGTTGTTCTCCCCCTCGTCACCTCAAAACAGCGGTATTGTGTGTGCACCGACAATTATTGTTAGGATTTAGGCGATCGAGTTTTGCACCCCTATAGTTATAAGAAAACATGGTAAGAACATTATTAAAAAGTACTCATGCATGTTGGAAAAACAGGTTTAATGTAATTTGAAATAAAACTAAATTTTCACATATGAAAATTGAAATGGTAAAATAAAAAAACGTTGCCGTGCACTAGCGCACGGCAAAGCTCAAGGCGCACGGCAAAGAGCCGTTGCCGCACGGCAAAGGGCTCTGCCGCACGGCAAAGAGCTGGCGCACGGCAAAGCCTCTGCCGCACGGCAAAGGTCATTGCGCGCACGGCAAAGCCTGTTTGCACGGCAAAGGGCCAATAATTGACCCTTATCGTCCCGACCACAGCCTCCACACGCGCGCCTCCCACCTCTCTCATCCTCTCCAACGCCGCCGCCGCCACGCCTCACCTCCCGCCGACGCCGCCGCCGCCCACGCCTCACCCCGCCGCCGCCCCGCCCCGCCCACGCTCTCCTCTCCCCCACCCTCCCGAGCCCCACCCGCGCCGCCGGAGTCGCCCACGCCGCCACCGCCGCGGGGCCCCCCCCTGCTGCTGCCGCGCGCCCCGGGTGCTCTCGGCGGCTCGCGCGCCGGCCCCTCCTCCACCTCGGGCCCTGCCCTCCTCCTCCACCTCGGCCGGCTGCCCCTCCTCCTCCACCTCGGCCCCTGCATTGAAGCTTTTGAGGTTTGCACGATCTATACATGAAAAAGCTTTGTTCATGCGCAAACACATCAGCTTTTCTAAACGTATGAAGTACTCCCTTTAGAAATGTAAGAAGTTGGAGTATTTATTCGGTTCATCCATTTTAGTTGTATTTAGTCTATTTTTATGTGTGGATTCACTCACTTTAGTTTGTATCTAGTCTATTTTAAAAATATCTAAAACGTTTTACGTTGATGCATGGAGTGAGTAATATGTAAGAAATTAAGACGCACACGTATATATATATTGCTATCTAAAGCAAGCAAGTGCACCCTGCTTTCGATTTGGATGTTCTTCCTTTGTGCACTGATAATGTAAACGCCACCAAAAGCACGTAGCCGACGCGCCTAATTAACACCATTCGTGCACGCCGGCTCCGAGCTCCGTCACGTCATGTGCTACGTACGCGGCTTAGTTTGCGAGAGGGAAATGCATGGTATGTGATGATGTGCTCGAATCTCGGCGGCATTGATGATGGCAATTCAGGGCACCTGACTTCAGTTTCTTTAGAAGATTAGAATTCGATCTATTGCCCACACGTGACACGTCGGTGTTAGTTTTGTGGGTTGCGCCGGGGTTGTCGTGGCAACTCAGACGGGAATTTGCCCACACCTGTACTTCAGTGCTAGAAATTATTTGTAATCGACCGGAGGGAGTAGCTCTTTAGGTTAGTTGTAGTTGTAATGTAGTGCTAAAAATTATTTGTTGGTAGTGATGTAGTGCTAGAAATTATTTGTAGGTTAGCTATGTAGGTAGTTAAAATAAATATGCATGCTAATTGTTGTAGTTTTTCTAATTATGCAGACGATGTTTCGAGGTGGACACAGGGGCCGGCGTTGTCGTGGTGCTTGAGGAGCGTTGCTCAGAGGGACCTTTTTTCCGGAGTGGATTTTGCCGGAGGGTTGTTGATCTTCTTCGCCGGCTGTCGATCACGCTTCGAGGGTGAGAATCCGTTCGCCTCTCTTGTACCTAGGTTTTTTTTGTGTCTAGATCACCAAGTCTGTCGCGATACCTAGGCGTCTCTTCCCGACCGTAAGGGTTACGCGGATAAATATGCATTAGTGGTCTCGCATATTATGAACCGTAACTCTTACGGCATTTATCGGGACAGCCGGCGGATGCGTAGTTGGGTACGTTCTCCGTGCTCTACCCCGATCCGAGACAGGATTTCGGTAGCGCCTCCCCCTTGTTCTCCGGATGCACACCCCTCTCGGCTTTTTGCCGAGACGTGTATCGGGAGAGCAGCGGGGAGGTGCTGCCGAAATTCTGTCTCGGATCGGGGTAGAGCTGGGAGAACGTACTCAATCTACGGATCCGGCGGCTGCTAGGAGCCCACCTAGTAGAGTTTCAGGTTGATGCACGCGTAAAAAAATAAAGATATGATGCATTTATTTCCTATTTGATATATAAATGCTATGTTCGTCTGTTTTGTTGCTGATTAGAGGATGGATAATCGTGGCTGGATGTATGATGGCAGAATCAGTCAGTGGAACTATACTGATGAATGGGGAGAAAAGACCGAGCAGTTTGTGGATAGGGCGTTTGCCATCCCTAGCAGACCTATAAGTGTTTGGTGCCCTTGTAGTAAGTGCGCTAACCGAAAGGCACAGGACAAGGAAACTATGAGTATGCACCTGATCAAGTTTGGGTTCACACCGTCCTACAGGATTTGGACTTACCATGGAGAAAAGGCAAAGAAACGTGCTAGGAAGGAGGTGCGGCAGATTCAACCTAGGGGGAATATGACACTGGTTTTGATAGGTGCTTAGAAAACTTGGCTAATGGTAATGTGCCTGAAAGCCCTCATGTAGAGGTGGAGACACCTCAGGATGCGGAGACAAGTGAGGACCCGGAGGAAAACACAAAGGAGTATTATGAGGCTCTGTTTGCTTCGCAGAAACCCCTACATGAAAATACAGAGGTTACCCAACTAGATGCCATCGCTCGCCTTATGGCCTTGAAGTGTCATAGGAACTTGTGCAGAGATGGGTTCGATGAACTTCTGGTCATCGTAGGCAGCCTTCTGCCGAAAGGGCACCTCTTGCCGCAAAACTTCTACTATTCGACCAAATTGCTCAGTGACCTTAAGATGTCATCTCAGCAGATACACGCTTGTCCAAAGGGATGCATGCTATTCAGAGAGGAGCACGCTGACACAAATTATTGCATCAAATGCAATTCCTCTAGGTACTTTGAGGTAGACCGCAATGGTGATGGTCAGAAGAGGCAGACCACGGTTGCCAAGAATATCCTCCGCTATCTTCCAGTTCTACCGAGGATCCAGCGGCTCTTCATGACCGAGGATACTGCCCAGCAGATGAGGTGGGCCGTGGAAGGAAACAGATACACCGACAAGATGATACATCCGTCGGATGGTACTGCATGGAAGAACTTTGTCAAGAAATTTCCACTGAAAGCAGGTGACCCGAGGAGCGTAGCAGTTGCGATATCAACCGATGGGTTCAATCCATATGGTATGTCGGCTGCAGTATACAGTTGTTGGCCAGTGTTTGTTATTCCCATGAACCTCCCCCCTGGCGTCTGCATGAGATCAGAGAACATGTTTGTGTCGATGATAATCCCAGGGCCCAAATACCCGGGTAAGAACATGAATGTGTACCTGGAACCGCTGGTGGATGACTTGGTTCGTGGCTGGGAAGGTCGCGGGATCCGAACATATGACGCATCAAAGAAGGAGTACTTCGATATGTATGTGTGGTACCACACGTCCCTGCATGACCTGCCAGCACGTGCTTTGTTCTGCGGGTGGTGTACACATGGGAAGTGGCCTTGCCCACAGTGCAGGCAGGCCGTGACTTTCTTCTGGCTAAACAAGGGAGGCAAGTATTCATGCTTTGATGAAGCTCGACAGTTCCTTGAGCGGAGGCATGCATACAGGAGTGATGTAAAGAGCTTCAAGAAAGGCCGTGTTGTCCGTGGCCCGAAGCCAATTCCGAAGACCGGAACGGAAATCAAGGCCGAGTTAGATGCTCTTAAGCCTAGCCCTGATGGGAATGGTTTCTTGGGATATGGGGAGACACACCAATGGACTCACAAGCCGTGCTTATGGAAGCTCCCTTACTTTGAGTTTCTCGAGCTCCCGCATAACATTGATGTAATGCACACCGAGAAGAATATCAGTGAAGCCATTTGGAGCACGATTGTGGACACCGAGAAGACGAAGGATAACATAAAGGCTCGAATTGATCAAGAAATGTGGTGCGATAGGCCGGAGTTGAACATGCAGCCACCTCATGGTGCCAAAAAACTTGGACTAAGCCACACGCTCCGTTCTGTCTCACAAAGGCCCAAAAAAGGGAGGTCTTCCAATGGATGAAGGACTCCTTGTTTTTCCCCGATGGGTTCGCAGCCAACTGGATGAGGGGTCTGAACATTGAAACGTTGCGAGTACAAGGGCTGAAGAGTCATGACTACCACATATGGCTTGAGCGGATAATGCCGGTGATGATTCGAGGCTATGTCCCTGAGAAGACTTGGCGAGTGCTAGCGAGGTTGAGTTTTTTCTTCCGCCAGATTTGTGCTAGGGAGTTAGACACTAAAGTGATTGAGAAGCTGGATGAAGAGGCACCCGTGTTGCTTTGCGATCTAGAGAAGATCTTTCCTCCAGGGTTCTTTAATCCGATGCAACATATGATCCTGCACCTCGCGGAGGAATGCTTAAAGGGGGGCCGAATTGGGGCCGTTGGCAGTTTGGTCCCGAGAGAGAAACACAAAAGCTTCGTCAAATGACTGGCAATAAATGCAAGATCGAAGCATCCATAGCCGAGGCAGTCCTGAACGTGGAGGTGGCAAACTTCACCACTAAGCACTATGATCCCAACATTCCCACAAAGCACAACCCGGTCCTCCGTTACAATGCCGCCAACAATGAAGAAGTACCCAAGCTTAGCATCTTCGTGGGGCTTGGTGGCAAGTCAAGTGGCTCGAAGCCGTACAGAACGGACCTGCAGGAGCGGACCTTGATCCACTCGTATGTCTTGAACACCATGGTCGAAGTGAAGCCGTACATCGAGTAAGTGCGAACCATTTAGTTATTCGCAAACATTCACTCGTATTTGCGTGGCTAACTCTTCCTCTTTTCATCGGTATAGGCAATTCAAGGCTATACATTGGAAGAATACCCACAGGGAGCCTACCCCGGAAGAATCCAAGCAAATTTTCGATAAGGGCGGCGGTTTCGGTTTTAGTAGCTGGTTCTGTAATTTGGTACTTTTCTATCCCAAATTAGCTAGCACTTCCGACATTTATCGGTCATTTCTCGTTCTAAACTTCTCGTGCTAAACTTGTAGGCAAGAACTGACAAAGAGATGAAGTCAGAGCTAAGAAAAATTGCTAGGGGCTTTGACCATTCCGTCGAAGCGTTCAACTCCTATGACGTGAACGGGTATCGCTTCCAGACCCATAAATACACAACAAGCCGGCCCAACGCGAAGACAATAAATAGCGGGGTGGTATGTCAAGGTGACGATGGGCTCCATTACTATGGAAGAGTCGAGGGTATATACGAGCTGAATTACGGGTTTCAGAAAGGGCTAAATCCCGTCGTCTTCAAATGTCATTGGTTTGACCCACGTCGGGTGAGAAGGGATCCTGAAATTGGGTTGGTCGAAGTTGAGAGGAACTCTGTTTATAAGGGAGAGGATGTGTACATCTTGGCTACCCAGGCCTTTCAAGTATTCTATCTCCCGTACGCGTGCAGAAACCCGACAAAACGTCTACATGGATGGGATGTTGTGATGACGGTGCCTTCACGCAATAGGCCGCCCCCGCCAAACAAGGACGATTACCGCCGCGTAGACCCCTCAGCAAAGAGTGTCGAGTTCTATCAGGAAGAAGGGCTCCCCGGGCATTTCACAATCGCCTTGCCGACTATCGATGACATGGTCGTAGACGATGAACAAGAAGATGCGGGCATGGATGGGGACAATGCAGAAGATGAAGCTGAGGATGTTTGTGCCCCGGAAGACCTGAGTTTGCTCGAGGCGTTCAGAGCAGGGATTGACCTCGATGCAGATGGACCACCTCCAGGTTTCATTGATGATTATTGGTTCGCCGAGCCTGATGACGATGATGAGACACGCGGTCCAATCACGGACGGCGACACAGGCTACTGATCTATGTAGTAGTAATTGTGAGGCTAGCTAGGTTATTTGTAATAACTCCGTGTAATAGAGATTGTCTAGCTAGGTTATTTGTAAGAACTCCGTGCTATGTTTGAGAGAACTCTATGCTTGCTATTTGTTGCTTCCACTAATTAATGTTCATCTTTTTGCATTATTGTTGCTTTCATTAATGTTCATCTACTTATATTTCTGTTGCTTTCACTAATATTTATCTCTTTACAATATTGCGTACTAATAAACCACTCTCTTCATTTGTGTTTGCAGGTGATTGAAGCATGCCGCCAAAAAAAAGGGTGGCGGTCTTAAAAAGAAGCTCAAGGACTTGGTAGGTGTAGGGACTTCGAGGCGGGGCCGACCTACTAGCCCCCCTCCTAGCCCCCCTCCTGTCGCTACCACAGCGCGGCCGCGTAGGAAGAATGCGACGCGGGTACTCACTCCTAGTCCTAGCCCCCCTCCCGCAGCCGATGATGATGACGAGGAGGAGGACCAGGAGCACCACGGGGGTGGGGAGGACCAGGAGGAGGAGGAGGTGGGTGGGGAGGACCAGGAGGAGGAGGTGGGTGGGGAGGACCAGGAGGAGGAGGGGGACGAGGAGGACCTCTCGGAGGATGAGGGGTTGGGGAACTTAGTGTTCGATCCTGATCAAAGCCTAGATTGGGTAGAGCCGGCGGATTACCAGTACGTTCCAGCTGTGGAGAGGCTGAGGCCACGTGATAGGAAGCCATATCGGCGTGGGATAACACAGCTCCCCGCGCTGAAGGCCTGGCGCTACAGGCACGTTGTTCTAGTGCCCTATGGAAGGAGGTACATGTTAATTTTTGGCATTTCGTTATCGCAATTTTGTCATTATCAAAATTATTATCACATACATATTGATGTTGTCGTTTCATGGTGCAGCTCGTTCAAGTATGAAGACCCGTCGCAGAGACCGCCACGTGGGTACTCGAACATCCTTGGGGGCCTACTTAGATGGTATTTCCCTGGGATAGTCAATTTCCCTACTGGTGGCTGCGACGTAGCTTGGAGGTGGGCGCACTACAGCCTCGCGGAAGATCCTATGGGCCGCGGCACCGCGGCGGATTTGGTTGTTGCCAAATTCTGGGTACGTGACTTTTGACTTCTTACCATTCATACACTCTCCTTGGTTCACAATAATTGCACTAATGCCCCTTGTTTTACCTATGTGCATGGTTGCAGAAATACTTCAAGAGGGCCGAGGGCAAGGAGACTGCGTGCGATGATGTCCTACACCAGCTTGCAAGGAAGAGGGTGACTGGCATGCACTACGAGGCACGTATTCAATGCGTCCGCGACTGGCACGCCGACCGCTTCGTCCACATGACTAAGGAGGACGCTCGCGACACGCTCATGCAGCCGTGGCAGTACATGCAGGTATTTGCATTTATGTGTTATTGATTTGCTTTATCGCCATGTAGTTTATTTTACCATAATGGGTTTATCTTGTGCATGTAGAACCCTCCTCAGTACGTCGGCAAGGACGATAGGTGCTTTCTTGCGATGGTCATGTGGTGGACATGCCCCCAGTACCTCAAGAAGCACGAGGAGGGCAAGAAGAAGCGGGCAGAGATGCGAGGTGGATCGCATATCCAAGGCAGCATCCCCCTCTCTCTTCACCTGCAGAACGAGGTGAGCAAATTAATGGTTCCTTCATTCTTTGAATTCATGTTATATATTTGTTAACTCCGCAAGGGTGTGCCACTTCACTTGATTACATGTTCTCTTTTGCAGGAACTCAGGACAGGAGCGAAGCCTAACGTCTTTGCCGTGCTAAAGAAGATGAAGCAAAGGAAGACGCCTGATCCTGAGACGGGGTCCGTGTGGGTTAACCCGCAATGCGAGACCCAGTGCACGTCGTATGTCTCCAAGTTCAAGCAGAAGTACGGCGAGGAGGCCAACCCAGAGGCCGAGGACTTTGACCCTGAGGTCGCGGTGCTTGCGGGAGAAGGCTTGAAGCATGGCCGCCTATGGTTTGGTGACGGGTGCGTCGACCCAGCGAAGGTTCCCTCTCTCCGCCAGATCCGTCGTGGTCGTAAGAGCGGCCAGCCTGAGGTAGAGCCCCGGCCACGGGCTTCGGATCTAGCTGTCGAGCGGTTACGGGTATGTTCTTCCTCGAGCCTCTACATTTCCTTTACATGCTTTCCATTGAAATGTTAATGACATCGCGGCAACACAACGTAGGAGGAGATGGCAGCGAAGGAGCAGGCGGCCCAGGAGCAAAGGGCGCACATGGAGCAGCAGATTCTGGAGTACCAGCAGCAGCAGATACAGATGATGCAGCAGATGCAACAGCAGCAGCAGATGATGCAGCAGCAGCAGGCACAGATGAGCTGGCTGATGAGCCAGACGGTTCTATCTAGTCCACCGGGGAGTATTGCTGCTCCTCCACCTTACACCATGCCGTGGATGCCGCCACCGCCCACTCAGACCCCGGGGACACCTGTCACCGTGAACAACTTGAACATCATCCGGAGCATGAACCGCGGTGAGTCCTCTTGTGCCCAACCCGCTACTTGTACTTGTTCAAGTGTTCAATATGCAAATGTTCATTCCATCAACCTGCTTATAGATTATGTGTCACAAGGCAATGACGATGAGGCCGGCGGAAGCGGAGGAGGACAAGGTTGATGGCATGGTCTTCGTGCACTTTGTCGGTTTGTGTGCTTGTAATGGATTGTAATAATGGACATTGCACTATGGACTCTATGTAACTTGTGTGGATGGACTATGGACTCTATGTAACGGATTGTATGCATGAACTATGTGTTGCTCGACGTATTTGTGGTGTTGTTGATGTGTTTGGTGATCATATGTTGATATATATGCTATATTTGTGAAATGCAATATTTGAACTGCAGGGATAAATGAAAAACAGCAAAAAAATGAAAAAATCAGGCCCCTTTGCCGTGTGTGTGCACACGGCAAAGGACTTTTGGTCACTTTGCCGTGTGCACACGCACGGCAAAGGGGCCACGTGGCGCCACCTGTGCGCCTGGGAGCCCCTGGGGGCGTGCCTGTAGGGGACTTTGCCGTGCGGCCTTGCATGCTGGCGCACGGCAAAGAGTGTCGCACGGCACAGCTCGCACGCACGGCAAAGAATGCGCGCACGGCAAAGAGCAGGCCGCACGGCAATGTTAACGCGCACGGCAGCCCAGCGCGCACGGCAAACTCAGCGTGCACGGCAAAGAACCTGCCGCACGGCAGCCCAGCGCACGCACGGCAGCATCCTTTGCCGTGCAAATTGTCGACGCGCACGGCAATGGTGCCGTTGCCGTCAAACTTTGCCGGGCGGTCTTTGTCACGCACGGCAATGTCTTTTTGCAAACAAGGGCCTTTGCCGTGCGAATTGTCGCACGGCAGCGTCCTTCTTTCCCGTAGTGACTGCTGCTGGATGACCAGCACATCTGCTAACAAATTCGTGCCAAGCGAGATACCATTGCCAATGTTTAAGGCTATATATAAGGCATATGTGTGAAAATCAAAACTTACTAATGTAAGAGACCTGGCAAAATAAACTAGCATATGGATGCTTGCTTTGGATCTTCCACCGAAACTTCACAAGAATAGTGCAGGGCATGTACATCCATTGGTCCAACTAACTACATCGGAAGGTATAATCCACATTAACTTTCGCCTGGTTGAAACTAGACGGAAGATATGCAATCCCATTGCAAATCTTCTATTAGTATATTTCACTTCTCCAATCATACCACTTGGAGTATGCTTCCAATGAATCTTCGTTTTCATACGACATGAAATATCCTAGACATCAAAGTAGAGTAATTATTCCAGCCTTAATAGATTTGGATTGGCAAAGTTCCCGTGCACAAGACAACAACAAGCTTCAGCCTTGCACTCCTGACTGCTCATAGGGTAGTACATCTATCAACAGCCATAAGTTCCTTGCCACCTCTTCAAGCTGAATACTTGTTGAACACTGCACATGTTTCTGGCCCAAGTGGCCCAAGTCCATGTGTGTGCTGACCTATAAAAGGAGGGAGCTGGAGGAGAGCTAACCCTAAGAGAGAAGAAACCACACCAGCCGCCAGGGACCAAGAAAGATGAGGTGAGCTGCTGCTCCAACATGTTAGCTGAGCAAGGCGATAGTAGGGCCTGAAGGGAAGCCGGTTCAGGCAGGGAACATCAGTGGTTCTGCGCGGTGGAGAGGAGACGAGGTGGTGCTGCGTGTAAGGGGAAGGAGAAGGACAAGCTGGACTGTGGTTGTTGTTGCTGCGTGCAGCTGCTCGTCAAGGAGTGAAGCAGGGGTGGTGGTTTCTCAAGTTGTGTGTGCCTGCTGCTGGTGAAAGGAGGTTGCTGGTAAGCATGCCCCGAAGCTGTTTATTATTTTTGCTGGGTGAAGGTGAGAGTGCAGATGGGTGAGTCAAAAGGCCTTGCAGAGGCTCTCGAGCAGCTCACGCTGTTTCTCTCAAAAGGGGTGGCTCTGAGGCCATTTTTCCCCGACAAGAAGTGGTTCAGAAGTTTGACCTGTCACCCACGGACATCAAGCTAGAGGGGGTTACCAACTACCTGAGTTGGTATCGGAGGGAAATGTTGGTTGTGGACCAGAAAGATCTTGATGGGTACTTATTGGGGACTGTCAAAGAACCAGGAGACAAGATGTCAACACCCGGATTTTTAAGTCCAGATGCCTATTATGTCATTCATCGCAATCCCAGGAATATTGTTGTTGCGAGGCATAATAGTTGAATATGATAGTCATCATTCATTACAACCATATTGTCTTACAAATTGAATCACATGATCTATATTACACGAACAGTTGATCTATTGATCAACGAACAAACACAAGTTCATAGCGGAAGCGTAACGATAAATGGACTCTCTAGTCCACAGGCCAACGCTTGACGTCGGAAGACTCCTAGTTGTCGTAGGCGTCCTGCTGGTCATCTCCTTGGTAGTTCTGTTCGTCTTCATACTCTGGCCATTTGAATAGCCAGGGACAAAGCCGTGAGTACTTTAAGTACTCGCAAACTAATACTAGTGTAAGTGCTAGCAATTCTAGTAAGGGGTGCTAAGCTCTAGTTTATTTGCACAAAGCCAATTTTAGTTCACAAGTATTTGATAAAAGACTTATTCATGTGCTAACTAACTCACGTGGGAACATTAGTATCATTCCCACAACCGTTGTGATTAAAACACGTCACCATTCACCATTCATTTTATCAACATTTTCAAGAATCTGACACCGGAAACGTATGGCCTTTCCAACCGTCCGTAACCGTGGACACGGCTATTCGAATAGGTTTACACTCTGCAGAGGTTGCACACTTGTGCCACAACATTTGATTTCATCCGTCGGGAGAACCCCGAATCATCGTAACACAGTACGCGGATCATCAACCATAACATTTCCTTTACAAACCCTAGTATGAGCACCTCTCCCCATGAGCTTGGCCTCCCAGTGGAGACCAACTGTCAACCTGGGAACTGCACAGGGCTTGACCGTACAATTCACCTCAATTCACATCATTTCTTAACAACGGAGGCAGCCTCGGCATAACCCCTATGATGTGTGTTCAGAGGGAACCCATACTAAGGTACATAAATTTCTAGTTAAGCCCTACCCATAATCAGGTATTGTGGGGATACTCAAGAATTGGAAAGGTATCGCATCCAAACCAATATCATTTTTTAATCAAAAATCACTATCTTCTCTTGGTCATATTCACCTTCAACATTCATTCAATGAAATGCATCATCATTCCAAAGTTTCAATTTTATTTCAAGTCACATGTTCCCATCTAGAGTAGTCAAGTTTTAGTATTAGCACTAGCAACTAATCATGAGGGGTGCTAGCTACTTGTAATGCTTGTTAGGCTAAGTTTGATACTCTTGTAGTATTCTAGACTTAGACCAAAGTTAACTATACAAAGGAAACTTAAATATTCAAATTGAAAACTTGAAAAGTAAAACTTGGGATGGGTTCATGAAGCATAAGAAAAGATGAGTGTGCCTTGCTCTTGGTAGAGCTTTGCACTTTGCAAGAGTATTAGCTTGCCTTGGTAGTGGTCAAAGTTCTCCTCTTCCTCCTCTTGGTAGCAACCTTCCTCTTCCTTGTATTCTCCGGTACTAGCGTCTAAATTTGAAATACGAGGTATAATCACTCAACAGGTTCAAGAGCTCTACTAAACACACACATGAATCACACAAACTAGTATAGCATTATCACATTGCCATCCTGTTGGTTGATATTGTTTTATTCTTAAGAAAAATAATTTCCTCTCATTACTTATATTGATTAATGTTTCTATTTAATTCATGGAAAAATAATTTCCTCTCATTATATATGTAAATGATAGTTTCCTTTTTGTTCTTGAGGAATAATTTCCTCTCATTGAATCTTCTTAAGATTTAATTTCTCAAACAATCCTACATGAGTTTAGGTTGACCTAAGTCAACCCTTCATCATCATCATTTGAGAAAATGATTTAAATGAGGTAGAGTACCTCATACTATTTAATAATTCTCAATATGATTTAATATCACCAAGTATTTCATGTGAGAGTATTTGACCAGTGGTCCAAACTTCATATGAAAGTACTTGGGACAAGATTTAAATGAAGTATAACACTCCATATAATTTGCATAATAGTTTTGGACAATATCACTTAGATAAACTAGCCATATAGTCCTTTATTCAACTAGGGCATGATCATTCAAAGTGACCACACTATATTTTTGCAGAAACAATTAGTGTAAGTGAAATGTGAGCTATTAGAGTTGGAATCAACTAAATATCATTTTTGGTTGATTTTTAATATTTATTTGAATGTGCAAAAGTCCCTGACTTGTTCTTTTTGTCACATTATTTATACAAAGAATCTCAAAGTGAGACCAGTGGCAAATTGTAGATCTTTTCAGTGGCTTTCCAACAATATAAAGTTTGCTAAATTTGGCCAAGCCAAACAGATTCTATTGAATTTCAAAGTCAGGGCCAGTATTGAATTTGAACTAAATCAATTAAACGAATTTTGAATTAAAAGGGCCGGCGGGAAACGCAGTTGGGCCGAAACGGTTTGAATTAACGAACGCGGCCCAGAACGCATCCAGTGCGTGGGCTTGCTGACAAGGTGGGGGCCACCCGTCAGCGGCTATTTAAACCCGAAGCGGTACGGGCGTGCGCGTTGGATTAAAACAAGATCCAACGGCGCACATGCATCGTCTTCGGCGACGAGATGCCGTCGCTGCTCCGGCGAGCCTAGGGGGTCGGAGGGCTAACCAGAGGCCGGCGGCCGGCGGCGATGTTCAGGGCGAGGTTGTCGACGATGGTGAGGCAGCCTGTAGCAGTGGCGGAGCTTGAGGCGGCCTGGATCGACGGCGATTCCTCCAGAGCTTCCGCGGCTCCGAGCTGGCGATTGCGGCGACTCCGGCGACGATTGGCGTGGCTAATGGTGTGAGGAGGAGCGGTGAAGAGTGGGGAGTGGAATGGTGTGCTCAATAGCGTCCAGGGAACGCCCTATTTATAGATGGGCGAGGGTGCTGCGAGGCAGGGTTGGGGTCGACATGGGCGCGGTGGTTCCGGCGAGCTAGGGAGCTAGGCAATGGCGCGGAGCTGTTCAGCGTATCCAGGCGGTGTTTGATGTCTACTCACGCTTCTTTTCCTGTAGACAGTGTTGAGCCTCCAAGAGCAAAGGTTTGTAGAACAGCAGCAAGTTTTCCCTTAATTGGATCACCCAAGGTTTATCGAACTCAGGGAGGAAGAGGTCAAAGATAGTCCTCTCAAGCAACCCTGCAATTAAGATACAAGAAGTCTCTTGTGTCCCCAACACACCTAATACACTTGTCAGATGTATAGGTGCACTAGTTCGGCGAAGAGATAGTAAAACACAAGTGGTATAGATGAATATGAGTGGTAACTAGCAAAAGTGCCCGTGCGTTGCGACGGAAAAAAAAATGTGTTGCAATGGGTGGCGATTACCTGCCACGTGGAGCTGATCACATGTTTGAGTGTTGCGACCATGACGATGATCTCATAGTCGCCTCTGTCTCCCTCTAATTGAAGAAGTGGACCTAGGGCTTACATAAGCGTTTGTCGTCGCGCAATGTCTACTCAGACAGTCCGATCTCCCAGAGCGTTTGTTAAACACAATGTATTTGCTGACAATCAGTCATCGTATATAGGACCTTGATTAAGACCCTTGTTGCAGTAATTTGTAAGAAACATTCGACAAAGATGACAACAACATCTGTGGAGTTATTGTCGAGGTCATTGGGTAGGCCTTTGAGGTGGTATATTAGATATAGATTAATATAATTATATTATTTGGTATATATTTTTATTTCTTTGCAACAAAAATCAAGTAGCTTTTCTAAAATTTGCACAGTACGAAAAGTGACATAAATTAAAAACTAAAAATGAAAAGCAAATTAACATGAGCTAGAGTTGCTAAAAAACAATTTTGCAACACACAAAACAACCTTTAATTTGCTCAACCATTTTTCTTTCTTCCAAACATCATCTAGCAGCAGTCCTTTCGCTGGCCCGCGCGGCTGCACCGCACCACAGCGACCCAGGCAAGGAAGCTAATCCATTGATATGAGTATAGCATCACGTGAAGCCAACCAGGAGCTAGTGAGGTCTGACCGGTCAAAATCCCCAAATCAATCCCCCAGCCAAGACGAAGAGCAACAGCGTTAGTTGGCGATCGACCCCACGTGATGCGCCACCGTGACACAGGACCTGGCGTCTGGCCGTGTTCCATGACGCTCAACCATGGTGTCCATGGGCAGAGCTCGAGCACGGCGTCCACGAGCAGAGCTCGACATGCAGTAGAACGGTAAGTAAGCGGTGTTTTCAGTATTGGAAATAAGGCCTAAGGATCATACTTTCACTAGTGGACACTCTCAACATTGATCACATAATAAATTAATAACTTCTCTCATTTGTGCTACATACACTATTTTGTTGGATGACAAACACCATTCATTGTGTAGGGCTACAAGAGCTCTCTCAAGCCGGAGTTAACAAGCGCCACAACATTCAGCATTCATATTTAAGTAACCTTAGAGCATAATAGATCTTTGCAAAATAGACCGAGTACTAACATAGCATACACACTGTCACCATTACACTATGAAAGGGGAATAGATCACATCAATACTATCATAGCGATAATTAACTCCATAACCTACAAGAGATTATGATCATAATCTACGACAAGAACCACACGATGCACACACTGTCACCATTACACCATGCAGGAGGAATATACTACTTTAATAACATCACATGAGTAGCACATAGACTAATAGCGATACAAAGCTCATCATATGGATCTCGATCATGCAAAGAAATTCATGAGATCATTGTATTGGAGTACAGAGAGAGAGAGAGATTAACCACATAGCTACCGGTACAGCCCTTAGCGGGGAGAACTACTCCCTCCTCATCATGGGAGCAGCAGCGTTGATGGAGATGGCGGTGGTGTCGATGGAGATGCCTTCCGGGGCACTTCCCCGTCCCGCAGCGTGCCGAACAGAGACTTCTGTCCCCCATCTTGGCTTCACGATGGCGGCGGCTCGGAAGGTTTCTCGTACCGTGGCTTTCGTATCGTGGCTCTCGGTCAGGGGGCTTAAATAGGCGAAGAGGCGTCGGAGGGTTACGGAGCCGCCACACAACGGGGCGCGCCCCCTGGGCCGTGCCGCCACCATGTGTGGTGGCCCCGGCCTCTCTGGGCCCTCTCCGGTGTTCTGAAGCTTCGTAGGATTATAAGATCGGCGTTGATTTCGTCCAATTCGAGAATATTTCCTTACTAGGATTTCTGAAACCAAAAACAGCAAAACGGAACTGGCACTTCGGCATCTCGTCAATATGTTAGTTCCGGAAAATGCATCAAAACGATATAAAGTGTGAACAAAACATGTAGGTATTGTCATAAAACAAGCATGGAACATCAGAAATTATAGATACGTTGGAGACGTATCAAGCATCCCCAAGCTTAGTTCCTACTCGCCTCGAGTAGGTAAACGATAACAACAAATAATTTCTGAAGTGACATGCTACCATCATAATCTTGATCAACATTATTGTAAAGCATATGACATGAATGGAGTGATTCAAAGCAATGATCTATAGTTTACTAACAAATAGATAACATATAGCAAAACTTTTCATGAATAGTACTTTCAAGACAAGTATCAAAAAGTCTTTCATAAGAGTTAACTCAGAAAGTAATAAATTCAAAGTAAAGGCATCGAAGCAACACAGAGGAAGATAGAAGTTTCAGCAGTTGCTTTCAACTTTCAACATGCATATCTCATGGATAATTGTCAACAAGAGTAATATGATGAATGCAAATAAGCAAGTATGTAAGAATCAATGCATAGTTGACACAAGTGTTTGCTTCTAAGATGGAAGGAAATGGGTAAACTGACTCAACAATAAAGTAAAAGATAGGCCCTTCGTAGAGGGAAGCATGGATTACTGTTTTTGTGCTAGAGCTTTTATTTTGAAAACATAGAAAAAATTTTGTCAATGGTAGTAATAATTCATATGTGCTATGCATAATACTTCGTACAAGTTGCAAGCCTCATGCATAGAATACTAATAGTGCTCGCACCTTGTCCTAATCAGCTCGGATAACACGGATTATCATTGCATGACATGTGTTTCAACCAAGTGTCACAAAGGGGTACCTCTATGCCGCCTGTACAAAGGTCTAAGGAGAAAGCACGCATTGGATTTCTCGCTTTTGATTATTCTCAACTTAGACATCCATACCGGGACAACATAGACAACAGATAATGTACTCCTCTTTTAATGCTTAAGCATTCAACAATAGATAATATTCTCATAAGAGATTGAGGTTGTATGTCCAAACTGAAACTTCCACCATGATACATGGCTTTAGTTAGCGGCCCAATGTTCTTCTCTAACACATGCATACTCAAACCATTTGATCATGAAATCGCACTTACTTCAGACAAGACGAACATGCATAGCATCTCACATGATATCCAACAAAGGAAAAAAGTTGATGGCGTCCCCAGAAACATGGTTACCGCTCAACAAGCAACTTATAAGAGCTAAGACACATAACTACATATTCATCACCACAATAGTTTTTAAGCTATTTGTCCCATGAAAGGAATGAAATTTTAAAAGTAGCACTCAAGTAATTTACTTTGGAATGGCAGAAAAATACCACATAGTAGGTAGATGATGCGCGTAGATGTACACGTCCGTTGGGAACCCCAAGAGGAAGGTGTGATGTGCACAGCAGCAAGTTTTCCCTCAGAAAGAAACCAAGATTATCGAACCAGTAGGAGCCAAGAAGCACGTGAAGGTTGTTGGTGGAGGAATGTAGTGCGGCGCAACACCAGTGAAACCGGCGCCAACGTGGAACCTGCACAACACAATCAAAGTACTTTGCCCCAACGTAACAGTGAGGTTGTCAATCTCACCGGCTTGCTGAAAACAAAGTATTAAGCGTATCGAGTGGAAGATGGT
The DNA here is from genome assembly GCA_030979885.1 of Lolium multiflorum. Lineage (NCBI taxonomy): Eukaryota > Viridiplantae > Streptophyta > Magnoliopsida > Poales > Poaceae > Lolium > Lolium multiflorum. The sequence goes on from CM061750.1 coordinate 165,681,878, forward strand.
GTTTGTTTGCAAAGAACAGTAAAGCAGTAGAATGTATTCAGATGTAAAAGAATGGACCGGGGTCCACAGTTCACTAGTGGTGTCTCTCCAATAAGATAACTAACATGCTGGGTGAACAAATTACAGGCAGGCAATTGACAAATAAAGATTCAATACATATCAACGATGATTACTATGTGATTTAATAAGGGCATTACGACAAAGTACATAGACCGCTATTGTAGTGACCTCACCTTAAAAAAAAGCGAGAATCCCTGTGTAACAGTGCTAGTCCCGGATCGACTGCTAGCACACACAGTTTAAGATGTAATATCATAAAGCAAAGGTCAAATTATTACATCGTATGATCCAGCGGAAGTAATAAAATAGTTCATTACAACTTGCATAGCTTTCAAGCTAGCACTTTATTTCAGAGTTCAAGCAGCAACTAAACAAAAGCATGGAGCCTTCTTCCTTCATGAAGCCACAGGCAGACATGTTGGGCAAAGACTCGTAACCCAAATCCGAAGACCATCTTGAAGAACTAGTAATCTGCACATGAAAGGTACAGCCCCGTGGGGTCAATACATTTGGAATTGTATTGGCAAGATGACACTATAGTGGACTCAAATGGCAACCTAACACTTAAGTGTACATTTGGCTGGTAGAGCTCAGGCATATTGCATAAAGCCAAATTTTTCCTATCATTTATCAAAACATTTTCTTTCAATCTAATTAACAGTAACATTGGTAAATCCCCAATGTACCAATTAACAGTAACATTGGTAAAGCCCCAATGTACCTTCCTACCCTTGTTCACCCATTCAAATTTTATTTAAGAAATTGGGATGAGGAGATCTTCGAACAAGACTTGTCAGTTCGCTCAAGTTGTCCATAACCGGGGACTCGGCTAAGTACTTAGATTTTACACTCTCGAGAGGTTGTACACCTTTACCCACATGGCCAGGTCAATCCTTCTACCTCGATGCACATTTTGCTCAGAGGACAGGTGCAGACCGTGGCCGAGACCTTCTGTGTGTAATCACCCGAACCATTCCCTAAGGGCCCCGTTCCACCTACAGTATCCCTCTACCACCACCTGGCCCCTAGGATCCGGGTTCATACAACATACTTTGTCAAGCCAGAGCCATAGTAGCATGTGGTTGTACGGGAAGCTAATGAGCAAGGTTGTCTACAATCTCTTTAAGCCTGGGTGACTTTCCGCAAGTGTGCACTAGCACCAGGGTCTTGCCCCCTGATACAGTCACCCCTACAGAACTAGACTATTTTGCTAGGTAGAGGGCAAGTAGATCTCGAAGGTTTAGGCGAAAAGTACTCGGCGATTAAAACTAGGGTTATGTTGACAGTACATTCGATCCTTTCTTTGTCCCTCGACTCCCCTTATATAGGAGGTGGAGCCGAGGGTTTCGTATTGTACAAGTTACAGAGTCCGGGACGGTTTCTAACTCGTCCCGCCAAATTACAAATAATACTTCCTATTACAACTCTAGCTTTCCTTAATACATCTTGGGCTCCCGAATCTTCTTATTCTTCGGATAGTGGGCCTTCAGTAAATCCCGGGTACCATCTATGGCAGGCCCATTTGGGGTGCCTATGTCAGTAGCCCCCGAGATTTTGCTTGAATCGCAGAGTCAGGGAAAATCTCTCCCGTTTATTTTTGTTCGAGAGCTTTTATTCACACTCTACATAAAATTCTATATTGTACAGGGATAATGGTAGTTGGGGCTAGTTCATCTGACGGATCAGGTACTAGTTAACTGCTCTAGTGGCAATCCGCAAAAACCTACTTCAAGATCACGTCCCCGGACATGATCTCGGAATACTGGTGTAAACTTCGACAGGCTTAAGGTCTTACCATTCTGTCGAGTCCCAGTCAAATTTATCGGTACCTAACGCGTCCGTTAGGATTTTTCTTCGTATCTGTTGATACGGATAAAAGTAGCAGAGCGCAGTCTTTGGCGATGCCACGCCCAGCAGAACGGATCTGGGGTCTTACCTTCGCAAATTTGCGGCATTCAGAAATTGATCGCAACTTTGGCGTTCTGAGAATATATTGTCGAGTGCTTTTCGCCTTTGGAATAGCACATTTTATTGAGTCATATTTATGACTTTATTTTGTCTTCCCGATGGGAGTATATGTAGAGTTATTTGTATAACTCGAAATATACTCACTTTCTTTTTCTTTTTTTTTTCTTTATTTCTGATCAAATTCATCGGGCACGCGAACAGCGTTCCCGATGAGTAGCCCCGAGCTACAGCCAAGAACTTGTGCTTGGGTGTAGGCTCCACAGATTAGCATCCTTTGCCGCTATATTTATGATCCTTCTCGATATTTTTATATTTATCGGGTGCGCGACCAGCGCTCCCGATGGGAGTAGCCCCCGAGGCTATGAACAAATTCTTGAATTTGGTCATAGGCTCTCGCCATTGCTATATTGTCATACTCGAAATTTTCTATTTTTTCAAAGTAGCCCCCGAGCATTTGGGCAAAAACTTGTATTTGATCAAAGGCTCCAAGAGTATTCGAATATTTAACCCTGTCGCCATTCTCTTTTTATTTTTCTTGTCGACATATTTTCCCTTGTCAAATTCTCTTCATCTCTGTCAATAATCGGGATTTTTTTCTGCCTTGTGGGTCCATTGTTCACACCACGTTGACACGTCGTGCAAGTGGGGGACACACGTCCTCCGCTTTTCCTGGCGCACGTTCTGTAACCTCGTCAATGTTGAAATACTAATTTGCCCTTGTTGCCACGTGGTAATCATCTCCTGCATTCTTTCTTCATCCAACGGTTCCGTCGGTTCACCGCACCTCTATATAAGATCTCCTTCTTCTTCCTCGAGCACTTCCGCTCGCGCCGTTCTCTGCTCTCCTCTGCAAAATCTCCCCTTGCGCTCCACTGCTGCCAAAGCTCTTCTCTTCGCAGCTGCTCGCCATTGCCATTGTTGATGCCACCGCGTCGTCTAACCAGGCACAGCACACCTGACTCCTCGATGGCCGCCGCGGATCTGGGAGCGGCGGAGTGGGAGAGGTCCAAGATCACCAACCAAGACCTCAACCTGATGAAGAAACTGGGGATTACCAAGAAGCCCAAAGCTGTGTGCTTTCCCAGCGAAGAGAGCTACCCATCCCCTCCAATGGGGTATCGGGTAAGTTTCGTTGATCATCTTATCCGTGGTCTTTCCACCCCCATTCATCCTTTTCTTCGGGGACTTCTTTATGTTTATGGTCTCCAACTTCACCACCTCACACCCAACTCTATCCTTCATATTTCTATCTTTATCACTCTTTGCGAGGCCTTCCTTGGTGTCCAGCCTAACTGGGCATTATGGAAGCGCATTTTCTTTTGTCGCCGTAATGGCTCTGCCAATGTCGCCTATAATATAGGCGGCGTTGTTATTTCCGTTCGCTCCTCTGTCAACTATTTCGACGTCAAACTCCCCGACTCCGTTCAAGGATGGCGCAAGAAGTGGTTGTACATTCGCGAAGAAAACGATGGCTGCCTCGAGGATAATATTCCTCCTTTTGACGGTGCCGAGAAAATCCTTCCGCCGTTCTTGGGACGCAGAAGCTACCGAGGAAGAAAGGACTTCGACAGAGGCCCTGATGACTCGTATCCATGAGTTGCAAAATACTCGTGGAAAAGAATTATCAGGCATCCAGATTACTGCATACTTCCTTAGAACTAGGGTGCAGCCTCTTCAGGCTCGCAAAAACCCTTTCTGGAATTACACCGGCGATGAAGACGCAGATCGCCTGTCGACGAATTTGGAAGTCAAGGATTTGGATAAACTTATCCGTAGGATTTCTTCCCTTAAGAAGAAAGACTCCATCCCATCCACTTGCCGCGTAAAGCCATACAGCGCCGCCCATGCGCTTCCCAAGGTAAATATTGTCGTGTAATTTGTTTATCGCCTTGTTTTTTGTGTATTTATTCACTTCTGACAAACTTTCCCTCTTTTTATACAGGATCATCCAAATCTTGTTTCACTTCCTCCTCTTCCTGAAGGTGGGGAGGTCGAAGAAAGGGCTGTTGTCTCTGATGATAACCCAGATGCCCCCTCCTTCACAAATGAACCCGCAGAATCTCGAAAATCTGCGGGATCCGACGAAAAAGAGGATGTCTCTGAAGCCACTGCGTCGGCACAATCTCTTCCTCCCGCTGTTTCTCCAAGGAACAAAAGGAAAAGGGATGATGTCGAAGATTCCGGCACCTCCAAAGTTGACGAAGCTGTTCCTTCGCACCAGAAGGCCGGCTATGATCCATACCTCGAGTCTCTCATCAGTTCGTAAGTATCCTTTTTCTTGCTTACTTGTACTCGAAGATTCTTGTCTATTTTGCTTTATATATCGTCGGCACTTGCTCGTAGCGATGATGAAGAAGAAGTACCAACTGCTGTTGTGGCTGCTCGCACGAGCACGTCACATACATTAGTTGCCTCGGAAACGGCAGTTGGAGAGGAAACTTCGCCTCCTCGACAGAACGTCGACACTGCTACTCCTCCTCCAAGCCCCCGAGCCCCTTTGTCGAAAAGGGCGAAGACGGCGATCATCACGGAGCCTACTCTCCAATTGAGTAGCTCCTCTAACCCTCTTTTGGAGGATGTAAGTTCTTGATTTCCTTGTCATTGTTTATATTTGCTTTTGTTGATTTCTATGTACCATTATATTTTTCTCATACCGCCATTTCCTTCTATCCTCCCTTTTTTGAACAGCCTTTGATAAAGGATCTTCTTCGCATCGGTACCCAATTTGTCGGGTACCGTGAATATGCTAGTAAAGCTGAAGGTAATGCTTTACTCCTGTTGCTTCTTTTCTTTTGCTCCTTTGTTGTCGAGGGTTTTAACTATATTTATCTTCCTTGGTAGAAAAACTGGCGGAAGCCAATGAACGTGCCAACACACTTGCTCAGCAATTAGAGCAAAGTGAAAAGGCTCGCAAAGAAGCTGAGTCAGATGCTGTTGGTGCTCGAGCAGAGGCTGACAAGGCCAAGGCTGATGCTGCTGGTGTCGAAGATCTCCGGAAGAGACTTCACGATGCCGAAACTTCACTGAGTGATCATATAACTGCTCAGTCTGCTCGCGAAGCGGCGATCATCAAACGCATGAAGACACAAAGTCGTCGCTTTGTCGGTAAGCATTTGCACCATTTGTATACTCTTTGGTTTTTCCTTTTTCGCACTTATTTGTTGACAAAAATTTCTATTTTTATGTTGTCAGATAGGACCTCACAAGAATTTGAACTTGAGGATCCCGACAACGATGCTCTTCTTGACGCCATGTCGTTCCTTGAGTTTCATGGGACGGAAGCACGTGAAGGCATGGATGAAGCCAGGGCGGGGTTGTCGAAGCTTTTCCCCTACTTCTTCCCGAAGAAAGAGGAGCCCGCAACTTTCCTTGGCCTTGCCAAGTGTTTTAATCCTCCCGAAGATCTTGGGCTGAAGATGCGCCATGAGAACATGAAGGTCGCCGTGGAGAGCACTGTTGCCCTAGTTGCTGACAGTCAACAAACTGTTGACTGGGCTAAAGTTGGCGACACGGAGCAAATAGAGCACACAAAATGGCGATCCTTGATCAAGGCCGCAAAGCTCAACACGAAGAGGATCCTCGCTTATCTTGGGATTAAGCCATCTTCAACTCCCAGCTCTTCAAGGCCGGAGGTCTAGTTTTTGCTTTCTGTACTTCTTTTGTTGTTGTCGCCATTCTGGTCTTGGCGACAAATTCTCTACCAGTCCCCTAGGAGAACTTCTTTTGTAATGGCTATGTAAATATTCTGCAATCAATGAAATTTCTTTTGGTGCTATCTTTGATTCGGAGTTTTTCTTGTTCCAGTTGATTTTTGATAATTACTCAACAAATTCTTCTCCTCCCGATGCTGCCCCCGCGTCTTCTTTGTCGAAGAAAGTAAGAAACAACGACAATTTCCTTGAAGGGTCTTCCAGCATACCTTTGTCGGAAGACTTGCAAGAACTTCGACAACAACTTCAGTCCTTGAAGAAACAATCGCTTATGCTGATGGAACAATCTCGAGAATCTTCACAAAGGGAGAAAGTTGCGCTTCAACAAGTTCAGGATGCCATGGCTGAAAGGGATGCTGCTGTTGCTGAAGCTGGCGCGGCTGCATCTCGAGAGAATTCTATGCTGCAGCTGCTAACAGATGCTAGCTTGGATATGGCGGGTAAGTTTCATTGTCTTTATCTCGCTTCTTCGTTTCCTTTGCTGCTTGCCTCCTCATTGCCCACTGAATTGTTTTATGAAACCATAGGTGCTTTTTTGGATCCTGTAACTGAAGATGAACGTGTCGAGGCTCGTTCCAATGTTCTCCTTCGGCTTGCACATGAACACGGATCGACTTTTTGGGGTACACCTGAGCGGACCCGCCAAATCGTGAGATTTCAAGATCGTGCACTTCAGGTTCGCGAATATCTTGACTTCTGTACAAGGACTTTGTCTCTGGTGTATGGTACCATGTTTCCTCGCAATAAAATGCCAGAGACCCTTCCTGCGTTGATGGACAAATTTCGAGATGCTCCTCGCATCCACGGCTTTGTACGAGCCCAACTAGCTGCTGGCGCAAGATTTGCGATGATCATGATAAAAATTTGCTACCCGAAGTTAAACGTGGGGCAAGTTGTCCCGAAGTGCCTGGAGAAGATGTCGAAGAGGAAAAGAAACTTCGGCAAATATGATGACATTGTTACTCCTGTTGCCGAAGATATGATGGATGAACTTCTCCGGATGGATTCCGAATTCTTCGTGAAGGGCAGCTATGCTGAGCATAGTACTCGTGCTGTAAATAACGAGCACTTAACCATAGATAATATATTGGGAAATTCTTGAAGGCGAAACTTTTGCCGAGATTTATATCCTGTATAGACCAGCTATATTGTAAAGTCATTGTATTTTATTTTTATCGCCAAGCCCCCGGGCGTTTTGATTGCAATATCTTGTGTATTATAATGCGAGGTTGTCCCAAGGCAAGATAATATACATTGTGTACTATTTTGTACGGGTGTAAGCCCCCGAGCTTTTGTTTGATCACTATTTTGTCGATATCTCTTTTTATTTTGGCGAGGTATTTTTACCAAGGCCGGATGCTTCTTTTGCATTTGTCGATACTGTGTTTATATATATATTGTATCATGTAGGGGAAGACCCCTGATCTTGTCGAGAAGAAGATATATAATTCCACTATCTTTATTATATTGCAGCACCACGAGCCCGCCTCATTAAAAACCTTTCCCGGCCCCACTCGGTGCCCCGAAAAAGGAAAAGAGTGCGTCTGAAAACTCGTGGGCGTTTCAGTACATTGAAGCTTTACAAAGGACTATATTTTCGACACCTAGGCGTAGAAACGCCTGAGCTGTGCCACATTCCAGGGATTTGGCTCGTCAATCCCTGTCTTCTTGTCTTTGATTCTGTATGCTCCTCCTTCGATTACTTCTGTGACGATGTAGGGTCCAAGCCATGGTGATTCGAGTTTTTCGTGACTTTTTTGGTTGAGCCGCAGAACTAAGTCACCAACTTGAAAAGACCTTGGCCGCAATCGTCGACTGTGATAGTTTTTCAGGTCCTGCTGATATTTGGCGACTCTTGACAGGACTTCGTCTCGAGCTTCATCGAGTGCATCGACATCATCCTCCAAAGCTTTTCTCGATGTTTCTTCGTCATATTCTGTGACTCTTGGAGAATCGTGCTCTATTTCTATCGGCAGGACTGCTTCGGCGCCATGAACCAGAAAGAACGGTGTTTCCTGTGTCGCCGTATTTGGTGTTGTTCGGATACTCCACAACACACTTTGTAACTCCTCCGGCCAAGTATGCCGGGCTTTTTCCAATGGGCCTAGCAGGCGTTTCTTGATGCCGTTGCAGATGATGCCATTGGCCTTCTCGACTTGTCCATTGGTCTGAGGATGCGCAACAGACGCAAAACTCAATTTAATGCCCACTTCTGCGCAATATGCTTTGAACTCCTTGGACGTGAAATTGCTGCCGTTGTCTGTCACAATACTGTGAGGAACTCCAAATCTGAAGACGATGCTTTTCACGAACTTAATCGCTGACGCGCCGTCCGGTGAATTTATCGGCTTTGCTTCGATCCATTTTGTAAACTTGTCGACAGCAACAAGCATATACTCATAACCTCCTGGCGAAGCTTTGTGTAATTTACCTACCATGTCGAGACCCCATTGAGCAAAGGGCCAAGACAATGGGATTGGCATAAGTTCCGCTGCTGGTGAGTGAGGTCTTGCCGCAAATCTTTGGCACGCATCGCAAGTTCGCACTATTTCCTTCGCATCCTCGATTGCTGTTAGCCAATAAAATCCTGCTCTGAAAACCTTAGCCGCGATAGCTCTGCTACTCGCGTGGTGCCCACATATTCCTTCATGCACGTCCTTTAGGATGATTCTTCCTTCTTCGGGTGTAACACACCGTTGTAGCACACCCGAGATACTGCGTTTGTACAGCTCCCCTTTTACCACAGTGAAAGCTTTTGATCGCCTAATTATTCGCCTTGCTTCAACTGGATCATCGGGTAACGTTTTCCTTAGGATATAGGATATGTAGGCCTGCATCCATGGAACTTGTACCATCATGACTAGTTCTTGCTCTTCTTCTTCTTCTTCTGCTGTGTCCTTGGTGACAGTCGAGGTTTTCTCTTTCTTCTCCTTTTTTGTTTTTGCTGGCTTTGTTGATCTTTCGCTTATCTCTTCCCAAAACACACCTGGAGGGATTGCGAGGCATTGTGACCCGATGTTTGCGAGAACGTCGGCTTCATCGTTGCTCATCCTGCTGATGTGGTTTACCTCACAACCATCGAATAGCTTCTCCAGCTCATTGTACACCTCCTTGTATGCTATCATACTCTCGTTGACTGCGTCGCATTGGTTCATTACTTGCTGTGCTACCAACTGTGAGTCGCCGAAAATTTTCAATCGGGTTGCACCGCAAGCTTTCGCCATCTTCATCCCGTGTATGAGAGCTTCATATTCTGCTTCATTGTTAGATGCGTTTGGGAACGTCATCCGCAGAACATACTTCAACTTGTCGCCTTCGGGTGAAACTAATATCACGCCTGCTCCGGCACCTTCCAATCTCTTGGACCCGTCGAAGTTCATGGTCCAAGTCCTCGATAAATCTGGGGGTCCCGTGTTTTGTAACTCCATCCACTCTGCAATGAAATCTGGTAAGACCTGCGACTTTATTGCTTTTCTTTTTTCATACGTGATGTCCCGAGGGGAAAGTTCTATTCCCCAAAGGGAGACACGACCCGTGGCTTCTGGGTTGTTCAATATATTTGATAAGGGAGCCTCATTGACCACTATTATCGGGTGCGCCGAAAAGTAGTGTCGCAATTTTCTTGCTGTCGTGAATACTCCATATGCTAGCTTTTGATATTGCGGGTACCGCTGTTTTGATGGCGACAGTACTTCGCTGATGAAATATACTGGCCTTTGAACTCCATGAAGCTTGCCTTCTTCTTCCCTTTCGACCACTAGGGCCGTGCTGACCACCTGAGGTGTAGCTGCAATGTACAAGAGGAGAGGTTCTTTCTCTTTTGGCGCCACCAATATCGGCGGTGTCGAAATTGCTCGCTTGAGATTCTCGAAAGCTCTGTCTGCTTCCTCATTCCATTGAAATTTTTCCCCTTGCTTGATCAACGCATAAAACGGCAGCGCCTTTTCTCCTAGCCTGGCGACGAATCTGCTTAAAGCTGCGACTCGCCCCGTTAACTGTTGTATTTCTTTCAACTTTGTTGGCTTTCTCATAGTAACGATGGCCTGTATTTTTTCGGGATTAGCTTCAATCCCCCTTGCTGATACTAAAACCCGAGAAGTTCTCCTGCGGGAACTCCAAAAGAGCACTTTGTCGGGTTCAGCTTGAGGCAGAACTTGTCGAGGTTGTCGAAGGTTTCCTTCAAATCTTCGATCAACGTTGACCCTTTCTTTGATGTTATTACGACATCGTCGATGTAGACTTGTACATTTTTTCCAATCTGTGTTGCTAGGCACTTCTGCATCATCCGCTGATATGTTGCTCCCGCGTTTTTCAGACCAAAGGGCATTGTTTTGTAGCAAAACACGCCATAAGGTGTGAACGCTGTCTTGGCTTCATCTTCTTCTTTTAATCTGATCTGGTTATAACCAGAATATGCGTCCAGGAAGGAAAGACGTTCGCATCCTGCCGTGGAGTCGATGATTTGATCGATCCTTGGGAGGGAAAAGTGATCCTTGGGACAATGTTTATTGAGACACGTAAAGTCGACGCACATGCGAAGGACTATTGTGTGTTTTTTCGGCACCATCACTGGGTTGGCTACCCAAGTGGCTTCTGTAGATATTTCTCTGATAAACCCAGCATCTTTGAGTCGATCTATTTCTGATAACATGGCTTTGCGGCTAGGCTCGAAAAACGCCGCAAAGGTTGCTTTACTGGTCGTGCGAGAGGATCCAAATTGAGGTGGTGCTCGGCAAGTTCCCTGGGTACTCCTGGCATGTCAGCTGGACACCATGCGAAGATTTTCCAGTGCTCACGGAGGAACTCGACGAGCGCGCTTTCCTATGCGACATCCATGTTTGCGGCAATGGACGTCGTTTTCTTTGGATCTGTCGGGTGGATCTGTACCTCTTTTGAATCCTTAGTTATATTGAAAGTTGGCTCCTTGGATCTTCCTACCTCTGGTAACACGTCATAATCAGTGAACCGTGGCGCCGCATATTCTGCTTGCATCCCGAAAGTTTCTGACAGTCGATGAAAGTCCTTGTCGCATTTATCAGATAACGCGAAACTTCCTTTGATTGTGATAGGTCCCTTGGGCCCGGCAACCTCCACAACAGATATGTATAATGCGGCACTGCCATGAACCTAGCGTACGCTGGTCGTCCCAATAAAGCATGATACTGCGACGGGAAATCCACAACTTCGAACTCCAGGTTCTCTATTCTGTGTTTTCGGGTTCCAAACTGAACGTCGAGGTTGATCTTGCCCAATGGGTAACTTGGCTTCTCTGGTGTGATCCCGTGAAAGCGTGTGTCAGTTGGTTTCAAGTTTGCTAGGGATATGTTCATCTTCCTCAATGTGTCTGCATACATGAGGTTTAGACTGCTGCCGCCATCTATGAAAACTCGCGACACGTCGAACCCAGCAATTACTGCGGGTAGAATAAGTGCTGATTGTCCTGGTCGAGGAACTTGCTGCGGGTGATCCGCGATTGTGAAGCCTATGTCTTGCCCTGACCAATTTAGATACTCGACTGTTGGTGGAGGCATCTTCTCTGCCATAAACACTTGTCGAGATATGACCTTCTGCGCCCTGTTGGACGGCCTAGCTTTCTGAATCATCAAAACTGCGCCATTGGAATTGGGATCGACATATGGGGGTGGTTGTGGTGCTGCCGCTATTCTGAGCTGGTGTCGATTTTCTTCGGTTATTGCGGGAGGAGGTGGAAGGTGAATCTCGCTCCTTGGCTCCCGAGGATTTCTGTTATTTGCTTGGGCATTTGCGATTCCTGCGGCTCGCAACATTGCCTGAAAATTGCGGCAGTCTTTCGGAGATGTCCTGACTGTCTCTTTCCATTGTTGTCGAGGTAAAAGTGCATTTGACACGGACCGTTCATCATCTCTTCGGGAGACACGTAAGGTCTCTGAATTCTTGGTCCACTATTTTGTCTGTTGCCGCGAAAATCACCTCTATTGTCGCCTTGTTGCTCGTTGCTCCTTTGATAATCATCTCGACTATTTCCTCCAGGATTTCCTCGAAAACCAGCCGATATATGGCCAGGAGCATCGTTGTTGTAGAACTGGCGAGAAAATCGCCTTCTATTTTGATAATTTCGACTACGATCCTCTTCTGGCGACCTGTGTCGTTTGTTGTATATTGCGTCTTCTCCATCTGCCCATTTGTTAGCGATTTCCATCAACGCTGAGATTGTCTTGGGATTAGTTCTCCCCAAGTCCTCGACGAAGTCTGCTCGTCGGATTCCTGCCACGAACGCATCTATTGCCCTCTCGTCAGATATGTCTTCTGCCGAGTTTTTGATAATGTTCCACCGCTGTATATATTTTCTCATCGACTCGTCATGTTTTTGTCGACACGCTCGTAATTCTTCCAACGACGCGGGTTTTTTGCAGGTGGATCGGAAGTTCTTCACGAAGATGTCCTCAAAGGTTTCCCAGCTGTCGATGGAGTTCAAGGGGAGTTTCTTTATCCAAGATCTTGCGGCACCACTCAGGTGAACTTGGATACTTTGCATAGCTGTTGCTCTGGTTCCTCCTACCAGCTTTCACCATCTCGAGATAATCCACGAGCCAATCCTCGGGATCTTGCAGGCCGTCGAACTTCTTGAAATTCTCGGGTAACTTGAACCCTTTTGGGACTCGAGTTTTTCGCACTCTTCTCGTAAAGCACGGGAGCCCACACATATCTTCGTCGGCAAGCTCTGGCGAGTACTGACGGTCCCTCCTTTCTTGTCGCGCTCTGTCCACCCTTACTTGGACTGCTGTGTCTCTTGCTCCACTTGCTCTTGGTGGGTCTTGAACTGCTGCGGTGTGTCGTGGACTATTTTGTCTGGGATTTTCTTCGGGAGGCGTTGTTGCAAACGCTGTTCCCATAACCCCTACTCCAGCCATTGCCATATTGAACAATGGTTCTCTCGGGTCCCCAGGAGGTGGTCTGGACGCCAAGATGTATGCTTGTGTTGCCATGTAACCTGCCTCTGGCGTTTTCGGGATGATATTTCCTCTTTCGTCGATCGACATAAAGGACATGTCGAGATTTTGGATTATGTTTCCTCTTTCTGCTTCGGTATGTTTTGCAGTCGAGACATTGCTCTCCTCCGAGCTTCTCTGTGACTGTCTCCTGTATTTCCTGAAAGGCGACTTAAATCTGCCCGGCTCGCTTGATGCAGAAGCTGCTTCTTTTCTCCTATTCAAGGATGCTGTCTGTTTTTCCAACTCTCTGCTTACTCGAGCAAGTCTATATTGATATGCTTGAAGTTCTTGTGCAGTAGCGGTGTTGGTCATAGGTTCTGAACCATCCATGGCTTTCGCGGCCCTATCCCACGCGCTTTGCGGGAGCTGTACTCTTGCGCGAGTTGTGGATCCAGGATATTTGGTGCCTAGACCATGTCTGAGATCAGCGGGATCGACGTATGGATTTCCCAATTCGTCGAAAGCCTCTGATGTTTGCGGGTCTGATGCGCCTGCCCCTTCTACCACATAGATCTGATGATATTTTGCGCATTGATTTTTGTCGGGACTGGTGACACCATCATATAGAGTGGTGAAGACCTTTCCGATGGCAACAGACTTGTCGATGAAGTTGAAGCTGTCGACGCTTGGAGTCGCTGCTTATAAAGGAGTCCGCAGATGACTCGAAGGATGTGTTGCTGAAGATCTTGGCGAGCTTTCCGCTTGCCTTGTTGTCGACGAAGTATGTCGACGAAAACTCCTCGTCACTCGACGAAAAGTTGAATCGACCGCTGAAAATTCCGACGAGATCGGAACTTCGAGACGGTAGGATCCTTCCTTGTTGACGCCAAATCGGAATTCTCCGAACGTCATGACGATGGGCTCCTCCAGATAGGCACATGCATCCATACGGGAGGGCGGGTGAGGAATAAAATTGAATAGATCAGTTTTTCCCTTGTTACCTCGATCCATCGCGTTGCTTGCTGTTGATGAAGTCGAAGATCTTGAACGTGCCATCGAGATCAGATCCTTGCAGCCTCTAATTCCCACAGACGGCGCCAATTGACAAAGGATTAACTTGTCAATGCCTACAGATTGTAGACTAGGGTTTTGCTAGAAGTAGAGGGCAAGTAGATCTCGAAGGTTTAGGCGAAAAGTACTCGGCGATTATGAAAACTAGGGTTATGTTGACAGTAGATTCGATCCTTTCTTTGTCCCTCGACTCCCCTTATATAGGAGGTGGAGCCGAGGGTTTCGTATTGTACAAGTTACAGAGTCCGGGACGGTTTCTAACTCGTCCCGCCAAATTACAAATAATACTTCCTATTACAACTCTAGCTTTCCTTAATACATCTTGGGCTCCCGAATCTTCTTATTCTTCGGATAGTGGGCCTTCAGTAAATCCCGGGTACCATCTATGGCAGGCCCATTTGGGGTGCCTATGTCACCAGGGTCTTGCCCCCTGATACAGCCACCCTCTCCATAACTCCACCATTCACCCAGGTAATTCATTAAACTTAGTTGTTTTTTCTTAACCTCTATCAAAACCTTTTTCATGGCATAGCAGGTAACAACTAAATTTAATGGCGGCTAAGGGAGTCTATGAGTGGTGTAGCTAAACTACTAGGATTTAATAGCAAGCAAAAAGCATAAACCCTAGACATGTCTACTATAAAAACACTACGGTGCAAGAATTAAAACTAGGACTTTTGGTGTGTGTCACTTGCCTGGAGATGAGGGGGATGCCGAACAATCTTCGCAGAAACAAACGGAGCAGTCGGCACAATCACAATCTACAGGCAAACAAACATCGCACCATGAACACGGTGTGTACATGGATATGCACAGTCAAGAAAACATGAATGCAATATGTTCTTAATCGAGATCGCACCACTTAGTTGGTCTCTAGTTGTCTACTACATGCATGATGACATGGATTCAGTTTTATAAGCTTATTAAAACCGTTGCGTATTACTGTCGTCGCATGAGATCAACTGTAACATAGTGGCAAAATATAGATCCTAGTATTATCGGATGAAGGGTATCATTTGATAGCATTGATAAAATGGATCTCGCGAAAATAATTCGTGGGAACACTTTATAGTCGAAGAACGATGTTACGGATCATAGTAATAGCGCAAAACTAAATTGTGCTAAACCAACATGCAAAACCTCTAAAATATTCTACACATTTTACTGATTCCAACGATATATGATTTATCGAAAATCGACATGTAAAACTCTAGATATTAAAATTTACAAAACTAGACATTTCGCGGTTACAAATTTCTAATGACATCCAATAAAGTTTCTCGAATGCAAAAACTTCCTACACGAAAGTTGTAGAGAATAATTTTATAAACTTAACGCAAGAACCAGTATTCAAAATAGAGATCTAGATTTAAAGTTACGGAAATTCAAAGTTGCTCATGAGCTAGATCAAACTACGAATTCGAATGGATTGATCGATGTGCAGCTAATCCAGTACACTTGGATTTAGATCTAACGTTCATGCATCTACTCTAAACTAGCACTACAGATTCAGATTGAATCATGAGGGGAGATGGAATTACCGTGGCAGGACGTGGTTGAAGGACGCGGACGATCGATGGAGCTAGCAGCGGCGTCGTGTGCTGCGCGTGCTTACGCGGCAGAGAGAAAGGAGCAGCAGCAAGCACGAGTTGTGAGGGGGAGGGAGATGCACAAGGCGCAGTGTGGTGTGCGTCTGGGCTCTCCCGAGCAGGGCTATTTATAGGCTGCGAAGGGGCTGTCCAGGTTGTTTTTTTTTTAAAGGTCTTTTGGAGTACCACAAATAGTCAGAAAATAGCAAATAAAATATGTGTGGAATCCTCTTGAAAAGGGCTTTAATTTGGAACCACTTTTAAAACCAAAAACAAACTTTGTAAAACCAAAGTTGGCATACATGCTAAGTGGCTATTAGTGCCATATTCAGATTCGAGGTTTCGAAAAAAAGGTTTAAGTTTTTCCTAAAATGCAACGATGTGATGATGCTTATGCATGCAATGCATGATGTTTGATAATTTAAAAACTGGGATGTTACAGCTATCCAGCATGCATCTATGCCTAAATAATCCACCTTCAGGTTATCATCCGAACCCCTTTCGGTATTAAGTTGTAAACAACAGATAATTGCATTAAGTATGGTGCGTAATGTAATCAACACAAATATTCTTAGACAAAGCATCAATATTTTATCCCTAGTAGCAACAACACATCCACAACCTTAGAACTTTCTGTCACTGTCCCAGATTTAATGGAGGCATGAACCCACTATCGAGCATAATTACCCCCTCTTGGAGTTACAAGTATCAACTTGGCCAGAGCCTCTACTAGCAACGGAGAGCATGCAAGAACATAAACAACACATATATGATAGATTGATAATCAACTTAACATAGTATTCTCTATTCATCGGATCCCGCCAAACACAACATGTATCATTACAAATAGATGATCTTGATCATGTTAGGCAACTCACAAGATCTAATACAATGATAGCACAAGCGAAGAAGACAACCATCTAGCTACTGCTATGGACCCATAGTCCAAGGATGAACTACTCACGCATCAATCCGGAGGCGGGCATGATGATGTAGAGCCCTCCGATGATGATTCCCCTCTCCGGCAGGGTGTCGGAGGCGATCTCCTGAATCCCCCGAGATGGGATTTCGGCGGCGGCGTCTCAGTAATGTTTTCCGTATCGTGGCTCCTGTACGGGGTTTCGCGACGAAGGCTATTTGTAGGCGGAAGGGTAGGTCAAGTGGCGGCACGAGGGGCCCACACAACAGGTCCGCGCGGCCAAAGGCCAGGCCGCGCCGCCCAGGTGTGTCCCCACCTCGTGGCCCCACTTCGTCTCCCTTTCGGTCTTCTCGAAGCTTCGTGTAAAAATAGGCCCCCGGGCGTTGATTTCGTCCAATTCCGAGAATATTTCCTTACTAGGATTTCTGAAACCAAAAACAGCAGAAAACAGCAACTGGCACTTCGGCATCTTGTTAATAGGTTAGTGCCGGAAAATGTAAAATAATGCTGTAAAGTATGTATAAAACATTCAAGTATTGTAATAAAAGTAGCATGGAACATAAGAAATTATAGATACGTTTGCGACGTATCAAGCATCCCAAGCTTAGTTCCTACTCGTCCTCGAGTAGGTAAACGATAACACAAATAATTTCTGAAGTGACATGCTACCAACATAATCTTGATCAACATTATTGTAAAGCATATGAGATGAATGGAGTGATCTGAACAAAAGATTGCTAACAAAGATAATGACTAAGCAAATGAATCATATAGCAAAACTTTTCATGAATAGTACTTTCAAGACAAGCATCAATAAGACTTGCATAAGAGCTAACTCATAAGCAATAAATTCAAAGTAGAATGCATTGAAGCAACACAAAGGATGATTAAGTTTCAGCAATTGCTTTCAACTTGTAACATGTATATCTCATGGATATTTTTCAACATAGAGTAATATAACAGGTGCAATAAGTAAACATGTAAGAATCAATGCACACAGTTAACACAAGTGTTTGCTTCTAAGATAGAAAGAAGTGGGTAAACTGACTCAACATAAAGTAAAAGAATGGCCCTTCGCAGAGGGAAGCATGGATTACTATTTTTGTGCTAGAGCTTTTTGTTTTGAAAACATAGAAACAATTTTGTCAACGGTAGTAATAATTCATATGTGCTATGCATAATACTTCCTACAAGTTGCATGTCTCATGCATAGAGTACTAATAGTGCTCGCACCTTGTCCTACTTAGCTCGGAAACACGGATTATCATCACATGACATATGCTTCAACCAAGTTTCACAAAGGGGTACCTCTATGCCGCCTGTACAAGTGTCTAAGGAGAAAGCACGCATTGGATTTCTCGCTTTTGATTATTCTCAACTTAGACATCCATACCGGGACAACATAGACAACAGATAATGGACTCCTCTTTTTAATGCTTAAGCATTCAACAACAGTTAATATTCTCATAAGAGATTGAGGTTGTATGTCCAAACTGAAACTTCCACCATGATACATGGCTTTAGTTAGCGGCCCAATGTTCTTCTCTAACATATGCATACTCAAACCATTTGATCATGAAATCCACTTACTTCAGACAAGACGAACATGCATAGCATCTCACATGATATCCAACAAAGGTAAAGTTGATGGCGTCCCCAGAAAACATGGTTACCGCTCAACAAGCAACTTATAAGAATTAAGACACATAACTACATATTCATCACCACAATAGTTTTTAAGCTATTTATCCCATGAGCTATATATTGCAAAGATAAAGGAATGAAATTTTAAAGGTAGCACTCAAGTAATTTACTTTGGAATGGCAGAAAAAATACATATATAGGTAGATATGGTGGACACAAATGGCATGGAGTTTGGCTCAAGGTGTTTGGATGCACGAGAAGCATTTCCTCTCAGTACAAGGTTTGGGCTAGCAAAGTTGTTTGAAGCAAACACAAGTATGAACAGGTACATCAAAACTCACACAAGAACATATTGCAAGCATTATAAGACTCTACACTGTCTTCCTTGTTGTTCAAACACTTTACCAGAAATATCTAGACTTAGAGAGACCAATCATGCAAACCAAATTAAACAAGCTCTACGGTAGTTCTTCATTAATAGATTAAACTAGATGATGCAAGAGCATAAACATGATCTATGAGAGCTCAAACAATTTCCAAGTTACCAAACCATATGCATTTCCCGATTCCAACCAAATAGCAATTTAACGAAGCAATTAGCTTTCGCCATGAACATTAAAGCACAATTAAGAACACAAGTGTTCCATATGAAAAAGAGGAGCGTAATATCTCCAATATAAGAATGGTGAGATCCAACTTTATTCAAACAAAACAAAAATAAAAGCAAACCGACGCTCCAAGTAAAGAACATAAGAATGTGACGGAATAAAAATATAGTTTCACTAGAAATGACCTGATAATGTTGTCGATGAAGAAGGGATGCCTTGGGCATTCCCAAGCTTAGATGCTTGAGTCTTCTTAAAATATGCAGGGATGAACCACCGGGGCATCACCAAGCTTAGACCTTTCACTCTTCTTGATCATAGTATATCATTCTCTTCCCTTGACCCTTGAAAACTTCCTTCACACAAACTTCAAGCAAACTCATTAGACGGTTAGTGCATAACCAAAATTAACATATTCAGAGGTGACACAATCATTCTTATCACTTCTGGACATTGCACAAAGCTTCTGAAAGTTAATGGAACAAAGAAACTCATTAAACATAGCAAAAGCGGCAATGCGAAATAAAAGACAGAATCTGTCAAAAACAGAACAGTCCGTAAAGATGCATCTGGAAGGGGCACTTAATTTGCTCAAATGGAAAAACTCAAAACTAATGAAAGTTGCGTACATATCTGAGTATCACGCTCGTAAATTTGCAGATTTTTTCGAATGTTTTACAGAGACTTATGCGAGAATTCGTAACAGACAGCAATGCTGTTTCTGCGCAGCGATCCCAAATATAACATCAACTTTAGAATAGAAACTTTACTTGGCACAAATAACATGATAAGGAGAGGTTGCTACAGTAGTAAACAACTTCCAAGACTCAACAATACAGTAAATAAAATAAAATATGTGTTATCTCCCAAGAAGTGCTTTTCTTTAACGACTTTCAGCTAGGCGCAGAAAGTGCAAATCAAGTAACATCAAGAGAAGAAGCATTAACATCATTATTTTTCTTGCAAACACAACTTGTTGCAGAGGGTACTTTAGGTGCTCCATTATCTAAATTTTCTATGGTGGTGCTAGGGGTTTTGTAAATTTTAGGCCTATAATAATTCTTTTGTTTAGGCACCTTAGAGGCATACATGAATTTTTGCTCTTTACCCACATAAGCTTTCTCCTTATACTTAAGAGAAGAAAAAGTTGAACCCAAGGTTCCCATAGCTTTTTCAAATTCATCAATCCTATTGGTTTGATTATCATGGACAACACAAGTTCTTAGGACACTAATTCTTTCATCAATTCCTCCTAGGGATTTATCAAGTTCATCAGTTTTATCAAATAACATTTCCAATTTAGTTTCAACACTTGGAAAATGTTTCTCTATGGTTTCCAATTTTTTCATAACATCCTCAAGAGAGATTTCAATTTTAACTTCATTAACAAGTGGTATTCCAACTAGACTCTCAATGATGCAACTAGCTTCTAAAGCGGGAGTACCTAGGAAATTACCTCCCGAAAGAGTATCAAGAACATACCTATTCCAACTAGATAAGCCAACATAAAAGTTCCTAAGAAGGATAGTAGTGGAGTGTTTCTTAATGCACCTATGATGAGCATTACTAATTCTGTACCAAGCATCTTTAAAACTTTCTCCACCTTGTTGCTTAAAAGAACGAACTTCAACTTCAGGATTACTCATTATAGCAGCGATAAAGTAAACTAGGCAAATAAAGTAAAGACAAGTAACTAATTTTTTTGTGTTTTCGATATAGAGCTAGTAAACAAGACAGAAAGTAAAGTAACTAATTTTTTTTGTGTTTTTAGTATGTAGCAAACAAGACAGTAAATAAAATAAAGTAAAGCTAGCAACTAATTTTTTTGTGTTTTGTTTAAGTGCAGCAAACAAAGTAGTAAATAAAATAAAGCAAGACAAAAACAAAGTAAAGAGATTGGGAAGTGGAGACTCCTCTTGGAGCGTGTCTTGATCTCCCAACGGCGCCGAAAAAGAGCTTGATGCGCGTAGATGTACACGTCCGTTGGGAACCCCAAGAGGAAGATGTGATGCGCACAGCAGCAAGTTTTCCTCAGAAAGAAACCAAGGTTATCGAACCAGTAGGAGCCAAGAAGCACGTGAAGGTTGTTGGTGGAGGAATGTAGTGCGGCGCAACACCGTGAAACCGGCGCCAACGTGGAACTGCACAACACAATCAAAGTACTTTTCCCCAACGTAACAGTGAGGTTGTCAATCTCACCGGCTTGCTGAAAACAACGGATTAAGCTTATCAGTGGAAGATGGTGTTTGTTTGCAAAGAAACTAGCAGTAGAATGTATTCAGATGTAAAAGAATGGACCGGGGTCCACAGTTCACTAGTGGTGTCTCTCCAATAAGATAACTAACATGCTGGGTGAACAAATTACAGGGGGCAATTGACAAATAAAGATTCAATACATATCAACGATGATTACTATGTGATTTAATCAGGGCATTACGACAAAGTACATAGGACGCTATCCAGCATGCATCTATGCCTAAATAATCCACCTTCAGGTTATCATCCGAACCCCTTCCGGTATTAAGTTGTAAACAATAGATAATTGCATTAAGTATGGTGCGTAATGTAATCAACACAAATATCCTTAGACAAAGCATCAATGTTTTATCCCTAGTAGCAACAGCATGTCCACAACCTTAGAACTTTCTGTCACTGTCCCAGATTCAATGGAGGCATGAACCCACTATCGAGCATAATTACCTCCTCTTGGAGTTACAAGTATCAACTTGGCCGAGCCTCTACTAGCAACGGAGAGCATGCAAGAACATAAACAACACATATATGATAGATTGATAATCAACTTAACATAGTATTCTCTATTCATCGGATCCCGCCAAACACAACATGTAGCATTACAAATAGATGATCTTGATCATGTTAGGCTCACAAGATCTAATACAATGATAGCACAAGCGGAGAAGACAACCATCTAGCTACTGCTATGGACCCATAGTCCAAGGATGAACTACTCACGCATCAATCCGGAGGCGGGCATGATGATGTAGAGCCCCTCCGATGATGATTCCTCTCTCCGGCAGGGTGCCGGAGGCGATCTCCTGAATCCCCCGAGATGGGATTGGCGGTGGCGGCCTCTCAGTAATGTTTTCCGTATCGTGGCTCTCGGTACAGGGGGTTTCGCGACGAAGGCTATTTGTAGGCGGAAGGGTAGGTCAAAGGGCGTCACGAGGGGCCCACACAACAGGGCCGCGCGGCCAAGGGCCAGGCCGCGCCGCCCTGGTGTGTCCCCACCTCGTGGCCCCACTTTCGTCTCCCTTTCGGTCTTCTGGAAGATTCGTGTAAAAATAGGCCCCTGGGCGTTGATTTCGTCCAATTCCGAGAATATTTCCTTACTAGGATTTCTAAAACCAAAAACAGCAGAAAAAGAACTGGCACTTCAGATCTTGTTAATAGGTTAGTGCCGGAAAATGTAAAATAATGCTAAAGTATGTATAAAACATTCAAGTATTGTAATAAAAGTAGCATGGAACATAAGAAATTATAGATACGTTTGCACGATCGGTAGATATGGTGGACACAAATGGCATGGGTTTTGGCTCAAGGTGTTTGGATGCACGAGAAGCATTTCCTCTCAGTACAAGGTTTGGGCTAGCAAGGTTGTTTGAAGCAAACACAAGTATGAACAGCTACAGTAAAACTTACATAAGAACATATTGCAAGCATTATAAGACTCTACACTGTCTTCCTTGTTGCTCAAACACTTTACCAGAAAATATCTAGACCTTAGAGAGACCAATCATGCAAACCAAATTTCAACAAGCTCTACAGTAGTTCTCCACTACTAGATTTAAACTACATGATGCAAGAGCTTAAACATGATTTATGAGAGCTCAAAACAATTGCCAAGTATCAAATTATTCAAGACCATATGAAGCATTTTCTGATTCCAACCAAATAGCAACAAGTGAAGCGATCAACTTTCGCCCTTGAACATTAAAAGTAAAGCTAAGAACACATGTGTTCATACGCAACAGCGGAGCGTGTCTCTCTCCCACACAAGCATGATAAGATCTAAATTTCTTCAAACATAAACGAAAATAAAAGCACACATACGCTCCAAGTAAAGTACATAAGATGTGATGGAATAAAAATATAGTTTCACCAGAAGTGACCTGATAAGTTGTCGATGAAGAAGGGGATGCATTGGGCATCCCCAAGCTTAGATGCTTGAGTATTCTTAAAATATGCAGGGATGAACCACCGGGGCATCCCCAAGCTTAGACCTTTCACTCTTCTTGATCATAGTATATCATCCTCTTCTCTTGACCCTTGAAAACTTCCTCCACACCAAACTTTAAGGAAAATCATTAGAGGGTTAGTGCATAATTAAAAATTCACATGTTCAGAGGTGACACAATCATTCTTAACACTTCTGGACATTGCACAAAGCTTCTGAAAGTTAATGGAACAAAGAAACTCAGTCAATATAGCAAAAGCGGCAATGCGAAATAAAAGGCAGAATCTGTCAAAACAGAACAGTCCGTAAAGAAGAATTTTACAGAGGCACTTAACTTGCTCAAACGGAAAAACTCAAAACTAATGAAAGTTGCGTACATATCTGAGGATCACGCACGTAAATTTTCAGATTTTTTGATTTTTTTACTAGAGATCTCGCGTGAATTCGTGATGAGACACAATTCTGTTTCTAGCAGCAATCCAAATCTAGCATCAACTTTACCATAGAGACTTTACTTGGCACAAAAAAACATGATAAGGAGAGGTTGCTACAGTAGTAACAACTTCCAAGACACAACAAAACAGTAGCAAAATAAACACGTGGGTTTTCTCCAATGTTAAGGAAATCTCTTATCGGGGTCAACTCGGTCGGCTGACGATTAGCGATTAATAAGCAAATCGGCCGATTAATCGGGCGATAAATGAGTTAATCGGGCGATAAATGAGTTTATCGGCTAATCGGTGAGCACTGAATAGGGATTAATCAGGCGATTAATCATTGAATCGGACGATTTTTTGAACAGTGGTTTTCTCCCAATAAGTTCTTTCTTTATAGCCATTAAGATGGGCTCAGTAATTTTAATGATACTCTCGCAAGAAATAAGAGTTGAAGCAAAAGAGAGCATCAAGAAGCAAATTCAAAACACATTTAAGCCTAACCCACTTCCTATGAAAAGGAATCTTGTACACAAATAAATTCATGAAGAACAAAGTGGCAAGCATAGAAAAGCAACATAAGCGCAATTTCAAGATTCTCAACATAAAGAGGGGAAACTTAATATTATTAAGATGCATATAACCATGTTTCCCTCTCTCATAATAACTTTCAGTAGCATCATGAACAAACTCAACAATATAACTATCACATAAAACATTCTTGTCATGAGCCACATGCATAAAATTATTACTCTCCACATAAGCATAATCAATTTTATTAGTTGTAGTGGGAGCAAATTCAACAAAGTAGCTATCATTATTATTCTCATCAAGTGTAGGAGGCATAGTATAATCATAATAAAATTTACTCTCCATAGTAGGTGATGGCGTGTAACTCACACGTTCGTTGGGAACCCCAAGAGGAAGGTATGATGCGCACAATAGCAAGTTTTCCCTCAGAAAGAAACCAAGGTTTAATCGAACCAGTAGGAGCCAAGAAGCACGTTGAAGGTTGATGGTGGCGAAATGTGATGCGGCGCAACAACAGGGATTCCGGCGCCAACGTGGAATCTGCACAACAAAACCAAAGTACTTTGCCCCAACGAAACAGTGAGGTTGTCAATCTCACCGGCTTGCTGTAACAAAGGATTAAACGTATCGAGTGGAAGATGATTGTTTGCAAGAAAACAGTAAAACACAATTGCAGATTGTATGCTATGTAAAGAATAGGACCGGGGTCCACAGTTCACTAGAGGTGTCTCTCCCATAAGATAAAAGCATGTTGGGTGAACAAATTACAGTCGGGCAATTGACAAATAGAGAAGGGCATAACAATGCATGTACATGATATGATAAATATAGTGAGATTTAATTGGGCATTACGACAAAGTACATAGACCGCCATCCAAGTGCATCTATGCCTAAAAAGTCCACCTTCAGGTTATCATCCGAACCCCATTCGGTATTAAGTTGCAAAGCAACAGACAATTGCATTAAGTATGGTGCGTAATGTAATCGACAACTACATCCTTAGACATAGAATCAATGTTTTATCCCTAGTGGCAACAGCACATCACAACCTTAGAACTTTCTGTCACTGTCCCAGGTGTCAATGAAGGCATGAACCCACTATCGAGCATAAATACTCCCTCTTGGAGTTAAGAGTACAAACTTGGCCAGAGCCTCTACTAATAACGGAGAGCAAGATCATAAACAACACATAAACAATAGATTGATAATCACCATAACATAGTATTCTCTATCCATCGGATCCCGACAAACACAACATATAGTATTACAGATAGATGATCTTGATCATGTTAGGCAGCTCACAAGATCCAACAATGAAGCACAACAAGGAGAAGACGACCATCTGGCTACTGCTATGGACCCATGGTCCAGGGGTGAACTACTAACTCATCACTCCGGAGGCGATCATGGCGATGAAGAGTCCTCCGGGAGATGAATCCCCTCTCCGGCAGGGTGCCGGAGGCGATCTCCTGAATCCCCGAGATGGGATTCGCGGCGGCGCGTCTGGAAGGTTTTCCGTATCGTGGCTCTCGGTACGGGGTTTCGCGACGGAGGCTTTAAGTAGGCGGAAGGGTAGGTGGGGGCTGACGAGGCCCACACCATAGGCGGCGGCGGCCCTCCCGCGCGGCCCTATGGTGGCGGCGCCTCGTCGCCCCACTTCGTTATCTCTTCGGTCTTCCGGAAGCTTCGTGCAAAAATAGGACCCTGGCGAAGATTTCGTCCAATTCCGAGAATATTTCCTTACTAGGATTTCTGAAACCAAAAACAGCAACAACCGCTCTTCGGCATCTTGTTAATAGGTTAGTTCCAGAAAATGCATAAATATGACATATAATGTGCATAAAACATGTAGGTATCATCAATAAAGTGGCATGGAACATAAGAAATTATCGATACGTCGAGACGTATCGCATCCCAAGCTTAGTTCTGCTCGTCCCGAGCAGGTAAAACGATAACAAAGATAATTTCTGAAGTGACATGCCATCATAATCTTGATCATACTATTTGTAAACATATGTAATGAATGCAGCGATCAAAACAAACGTAATGACATGAGTAAACAAGTGAATCATATAGCAAAGACTTTTCATGAATAGTATTTCAAGACAAGCATCAATAAGTCTTGCATAAGAGTTAACTCATAAAGCAATAAATCAAAGTAAAGGTGTTGAAGCAACACATAGGAAGATTAAGTTTCAGCGGTTGCTTTCAACTTATAACATGTATATCTCATGGATATTGTCAACATAAAGTAATATAACAAGTGCAATATGCAAGTATGTAGGAATCAATGCACGGTTCACACAAGTGTTTGCTTCTTAAGGTGGAAGGAGATAGGTAAACTGACTCAACAATAAAAGTAAAAGAATGGTCCTTCAAAGAGGAAAGCATCGATTGCTGTATTTGTGCTAGAGCTTTTATTTTGAAAACATGAAACAATTTTGTCAACGGTAGTAATAAAGCATATGAGTTATGTAAATTATATCTTACAAGTTGCAAGCCTCATGCATAGTATACTAATAGTGTCCGCACCTCGTCCTACTTAGCTTGGACTACCGGGTCTTTGCATGCCATGTTTCAACCAAGTGTCACAAAGGCCTCCATGCCGCCTGTACAAAGGTCCAAGGAGAATGCTCGCATTTTGGATTCTCGCTTGATTATTCTCAACTTAGACATCCATAACGGGACAACATATAATGGACTCCTCTTAAATGCATAAGCATGTAGCAATGATTATTATTCTCATATGAGATTGAGGATATATGTCCAAACTGAAACTTCAACCATGATTCATGGCTTTAGTTAGCGGCCCAATGTTCTTCTCTAACAATTTTGCATGCTCCAACCACTAAAATGATAGATCCTTCAGACAAGACGGACATGCATAGCAACTCACATGATATTCAACAATAGTTGATGGCGTTCCCCAGAAGCATGGTTATCGCACAACAAGCAACTTAATAAAAGATAAAGTGCATAAGTACATATTCAATACTACGATAGTTTTTAAGGCTATTTTGTCCCATGAGCTATATATTGCAAAGGTGGATGATGGAATTTTAAAGGTAGCACTCAAGCAATTTACTTTGGAATGGCGGAGAAATACCATGTAGTAGGTAGGTATGGTGGACACAAATGGCATAGTAATTGGCTCAAGGATTTTGGATGCATGAGAAGTATTCCCTCTCGATACAAGGTTTAGGCTAGCAAGGTTATTTGAAGCAAACTCAAGGATGAACCGGTGCAGCAAAACTCACATAAAAGACATATTGTAAACATTATAAGACTCTACACCGTCTTCCTTGTTGTTCAAAACTCAATACTAGATATTATCTAGACCTTAGAGAGACCAAATATGCAAATCAAATTTTAGCAAGCTCTATGTATTTCTTCATTAATGGGTGCAAAGCATATGATGCAAGAGCTTAAACATGAGCACAACAATTGCCAAGTATCACATTATCCAAGACATTTTAGAATTACTACATGTAGCATTTTCCAATTCCAACCATATAACAATTTAACGAAGAAGAAACTTCGCCTTGAACATTATGAGTAAAGCCTAAGGACATATTTGTCCATATGCAACAGCGGAGCGTGTCTCTCTCCCACAAAGTGAATGCTAGGATCCATTTTATTCAACAAAAACAAAAACAAAAACAAACAGACGCTCCAAGTAAAGAACACAAGATGTGATTGAATAAAAATATAGTTTCAGGGAGGAACCCGATGATGTTGTCGATGAAGAAGGGGATGCCTTGGGCATCCCCAAGCTTAGACGCTTGAGTCTTCTTAAAATATGCAGGGGTGAACCACGGGGGCATCCCCAAGCCACTCCTCTTGATCATAGTATATCATTCTCCTCTCTTGACCCTTGAAAACTTCCTTCACACCAAACTTCAAGCAAACTCATTAGAGGGTTAGTGCACAATTAATAATTCACATATTCAGAGGTGACACAATCATTCTTTACACTTATGGACATTGCATAAAGCTACTAGACATTAATGGATCAAAGAAATGAATCCAACATAGCAAAAGAGGCAATGTGAAATAAAAGGCAGAATCTGTCAAAAACACAACAGTCCGTAAAGATGAATTTAAAGCTGGCACCAGACTTGCTCAAATGGAAAAACTCAAAACTAATGAAAGTTGCGTACATATCTGAGGATCACGCTCGTAAATTGGCAGATTTTTGCGAATTTTCTACAGAGAACTGTGCCCAGATTCGTGACAGACAGCAATGCTGTTTCTGCGCAACGATCCCAAATATAACATCAACTTTGACATAGAAACTTTACTTGGCACAAAAACATGATAAGGAGAGGTTGCTACAGTAGTAAACAACTTCCAAGACTCAAATATAAAACAAAGTACTGTAGTAAAAACATGGATTGTCTCCCATAAGCGCTTTTCTTTAACGCCTTTCAGCTAGGCGCAGAAAGTGCAAATCAAGTATTATCGGATGGTGGTGCATCATCCTTACCTTGGGCTTTACCCTTACCTTTCTTGTTGTTTTCCTTTCTCTTTGATTTAGGAAATGTATGATTTCCCCCTGGTATAGAGGTGAAATCCAAGATGCCTTCTCCCACATCTATGACTGCTCCCAATAGTTTTAGCAGGGATCTTCCGAGTGTGACCTTTCCTGTCCCTACACATTCAATAACAAGATAATCAATGGATATTGTTCTTCCAAGAATGGTCGTATGCACACCTGCGGCTATTCCCTTAGGAATTATAACAGAATTATCAATGAGAGTTATTTCTTCTCCTCCTTCATCAACTCCCCATAGTTCCAAAGATTTATAAATGCTCTCAGGCATAAGGCAAAATTCAGACATAATATCACAGTTGGCACGAAGAGTTTGATCACCAATAACAATTTTAACAGTAGGATCCCATAATGAAGGTTTAGAATTCACTAAAACTTGTTCAAGACGATTACGAACACAGTGATAATTGTCATTCAAGCGAGATGTACTTATCTCGAGATTGTTCAATCTATTATAAATGCTAATAAGGGCTGAATCAAAGTTATTAGCTGAATCATGTGATGCAACCAATTTCTTTATGGCATTAAAAGCTTGATCCCCATTACAATGAAGGAAATCTCCTCCTACTAAAGCATCCAAAGCATATCTATAACGAATCATAAGACCAAAATAAAAATTACTAAGGAGCAAACTTAGAGTCATTTGAGGTTCAGTTTTAAGATAAGAAGTAAAAATTCTAGACCAAGCATCTTTAAAACTTTCCTCATCCCCTTGTTTAAAAGTAAAAACTAATTCCTCAGGTGAAGAAGTAACAGGTGTAGAGCTAGACATGGTAGTAAAAGTAAACTAGATAAAGTAAATGCAGGTAACTAATTTTTTTGTGTTTTTGATATGGAGAGCAAGACAGTAAATAAAGTAAAACTAGCAACTAATTTTTTTGTATTTTGTTTAGGTGCAGCAAACAAAGTAGTAAATAAAATAAAGCAAGACAAAAACAAAGTAAAGAGATTGAGAAGTGGAGACTCCCCTTGCGCGTGTCTTGATCTCCCCGGCAACGGCGCCAAAAAGAGCCATTGCCGTGGGAGGCACCGTGGTGTAACTTTTCTTCGTTCCCCGGCAACGGCGCCAGAAAAAGAGCTTGATGGCGTGTAACTCACACGTTCGTTGGGAACCCCAAGAGGAAGGTATGATGCGCACAGTAGCAAGTTTTCCCTCAAAGAAACCAAGGTTTAATCGAACCAGGAGGAGCCAAGAAGCACGTTGAAGGTTGATGGTGGCGAAATGTGATGCGGCGCAACAACAGGGATTCCGGCGCCAACGTGGAATCTGCACAACAAAACCAAAGTACTTTGCCCCAACGAACAAAGAGGTTGTCAATCTCACCGCTTGTGTAACAAAGGATTAAACGTATCGAGTGGAAGATGTTTGCAAAGAAAACAGTAAAACACAATTGCAGTAGATTGTATGCTATGTAAAGAATTGGACCGGGGTCCACAGTTCACTAGAGGTGTCTCTCCCATAAGATAAAAGCATGTTGGGTGAACAAATTACAGTCGGGCAATTGACAAATAGAGAAGGGCATAACAATGCATGTACATGATATGATAAATATAGTGAGATTTAATTGGGCATTACGACAAAGTACATAGACCGCCATCCAACTGCATCTATGCCTAAAAAGTCCACCTTCAGGTTATCATCCGAACCCCATTCAGTATTAAGTTGCAAAGCAACAGACAATTGCATTAAGTATGGTGCGTAATGTAATCGACAACTACATCCTTAGACATAGAATCAATGTTTTATCCCTAGTGGCAACAGCACATCACAACCTTAGAACTTTCTGTCACTGTCCCAGGTGTCAATGAAGGCATGAACCCACTATCGAGCATAAATACTCCCTCTTGGAGTTAAGAGTACAAACTTGGCCAGAGCCTCTACTAATAACGGAGAGCATGCAAGATCATAAACAACACATAAACAATAGATTGATAATCACCATAACATAGTATTCTCTATCCATCGGATCCCGACAAACACAACATATAGTATTACAGATAGATGATCTTGATCATGTTAGGCAGCTCACAAGATCCAACAATGAAGCACAACAAGGAGAAGACGACCATCTAGCTACTGCTATGGACCCATGGTCCAGGGGTGAACTACTCACTCATCACTCCGGAGGCGATCATGGCGATGAAGAGTCCTCCGGGAGATGAATCCCCTCTCCGGTGCCGAGGCGATCTCCTGAATCCCCGAGATGGGATTCACGGCGGCGGCGGCGTCTCCGGAAGGTTTTCCGTATCGTGGCTCTCGGTCTGGGGCGACGGAGGCTTTAAGTAGGCGAAGGGTAGGTCGGGGGCCGACGAGGGCCCACACCAGGGCGGCGCGGGCCCCCTCTCGCCGCGCGGCCCTATGGTGGCGGCGCCTCGTCGCCCCACTTCGTATCTCTTCGGTCTTCTGGAAGCTTCGTGCAAAAATAGGACCCTGGGCGAAGATTTCATCCAATTCCGAGAATATTTCCTTACTAGGATTTCTGAAACCAAAAACAGCAGAAAACAGCAACTGGCTCTTCGGCATCTTGTTAATAGGTTAGTTCTAAAATGCATAAATATGACATATAATGTGCATAAAACATGTAGGTATCATCAATAAAGTGGCATGGAACATAAGAAATTATCGATACGTCGGAGACGTATCAGTAGGCGGCACCAAAAGACCACTATCATTATAATCATTACAAATAGGAGGCAAAGTATCATCAAAGAAAATTTTCTCCTCAATGCTTGGGGACTAAAAATGTCATGCTCATCAAAACCAGCTTCCCAAAGCTTAGAATTTTCCATATCATTAGCAACAATGGTGTTCAAAGCGTTCATAGTAATATCATTGCTACTAGCATGCAAATAAGATTCCATAGGTTTTTTAATTTTCGCAGCAAACAATCCATGTCTTAACTCAAGAAATAGATTAAGAAGCTCACTGTTATTTTCCATTATGCCTAACTAGTGAACAAGAAACAAAAAGTCGCAATTGCAGAGAGTCTAAAGGAGATACCTTCGAGCACTTACAACGGCACCAGAAAATAACTTAGTTACGGGACCGGAGTATGAATGCCTTTTACCTTACCTCCCAGCAACGGCGCCATAAAATAGCTTGATGTCTACTCACGCTTCTTTTCCTGTAGACAGTGTTGGCCTCCAAGAGCAGAGGTTTGTAGAACAGCGAAGTTTTCCTTTAAGTGGATCACCCAAGGTTTATCGAACTTAGGGAGGAAGAGGTCAAAGATAGTCCTCTCAAGCAACCCTGCATTTAAGATACAAGAAGTCTCTTGTGTCCCCAACACACCTAATACACTTGTCAGATGTATAGGTGCACTAGTTCGCGAAGAGATAGTAAAACACAAGTGGTATAGATGAATATGAGTGGTAATAACAATCTGAAATAAATATGGCAGCGAGTAAACATGAAGTAGAACAGTAAGTAAGCGGTGTTTGCATTGGAAACAAGGCCTAGGGATCATACTTTCACTAGTGGACACTCTCAACATTGATCACATAATAAATTAATAACTTCTCTCATTTGTGCTACATACACTCTTTGTTGGATGACAAACACCATTCATTGTGTAGGGCTACAAGAGCTCCCTCAAGCCGGAGTTAACAAGCGCCACAATATTCAGCATTCATATTTAAGTAACCTTAGAGCATAATAGATCTTTGCAAAATAAACCGAGTACTAACATAGCATACACACTGTCACCATTACACTATGAAAGGGGAATAGATCACATCAATACTATCATAGCGATAATTAACTCCATAACCTACAAGAGATTATGATCATAACCTACGACAAGAACCACACGATGCACACACTGTCACCATTACACCATGCAGGAGGAATAGACTACTTTAATAACATCACATGAGTAGCACATAGACTAATAGCGATACAAAGCTCATCATATGGATCTCGATCATGCAAAGCAATTCATGAGATTGTATTGAGTACGAGAGAGAGAGATTAACCACATAGCTACCGGTACAGCCCTTAGCCCCGGGGAGAACTACTCCCTCCTCATCATGGGAGCAGCAACGTTGATGGAGATGGCGGTGGTGTCGATGGAGATGCCTTTCGGGGGCACTTCCCCGTCCCGGCAGCGTGCCGGAACAGAGACTTCTGTCCCCAGATCTTGGCTTCACGATGGCGGCGGCTCTGGAAGGTTTCTCGTACCGTGGCTTTTCTGTATCGTGGCTCTCGGTCAGGGAGGCTTAAATAGGCGAAGAGGCGGAGTCGGAGGGGTTACGGAGCCGCCACACAACAGGAGGGCGCGCCCCCCCTTGGGGCGCGCCGCCACCATGTGTGGTGGCCCCGGCCTCTCCTCTGGCCCCTCTCCGGTGTTCAGCTTCAGGGGATTATAAGATACGGCGTTGATTTCGTCCAATTCCGAGAATATTTCCTTACTAGGTTTTCTGAAACCAAAAACAGAAAACAGCAACTGGCACTCGGCATCTCGTCAATAGGTTAGTTCCGGAAAATGCATCAAAACGATATAAAGTGTGAACAAAACATGTAGGTATTGTCATAAAACAAGCATGGAACATCAAATTATAGATACGTTGGAGACGTATCAAGGCGGCGGCATAGCGCCGTTTGGTGCCTAAATCGGTCGCGTTGCTTCCGTCAGCGCCCGTTGCTGCAAGTGTAGGATAACGTTGCATAGAAAACAAAAATTTTCCTATCGCGAACACGCAATCCAAGCCAAGATGCAATCTAGAAGACGGTAGCAACGAGGGGATGATCAAGACTAACCCTTGAAGAGATTCCAAAGCCTATAAGAGTAGGCTCTTATTGCTGCGGTAGACGATCACTTGCCGCTTGCAAAAGCGTAGAAGATCTTGATCACGATCGGTTCCGGCGCCACGAACGGGCAGCACCTCCGTACTCGGTCACACGTTCGGTTGTTGATGAAGACGACGTCCACCTCCCCGTTCCAGCGGGCAGCGGAAGTAGTAGCTCTTCTTGAATCCGACAACGACGGCGTGGTGTCGGCGGTGGAGAAATCCGTGCGGAGCTTCGCTTAAGCTGCGGGATATGGTGGAGGAGAGAGAGACCGCTAGGGTTTGGGGAGAGGGGCGCCGGCTAGAGCACCCTTGAGGGGTGCGGCCATGGTGGTGGCTTGAGTGGCCGGCCAGCCCCTCTCTCCCCCTCTTTATATAGGTGGAAGCCCCAAGGCTTAGGTCAAAGAGTCCGAATAAGACCCCAACCAAAACCTTCCAAGTGTCCAAACCTAGGGGGAGTGGGACTCCCCCCTTTCCTTGGTGGGGTGGCCGGCCACCATGGTGGGGAGTCCACTTGGGACTCCTCCTCCCTTAGGTTGGCCGGCCAAGGTGGGTGGAGTCCCTTTGGGACTCCACCTTCCATCCTTATTTCTTCCGGACTTTTCTAGAACCTTCTAGAACCTTCCGTAGAACCTTCCGGATCATTTTAATTCACATAAAATGACTTCCCATATATGAATCTTATTCTCCGGACCATTCCGGAACTCCTCGTGATGTCCGGGATCTCATCCGGGACTCCGAACAAATATTCGAACTCCATTCCATATTCAAGTACTACCATTTCAACATCCAACTTTAAGTGTGTCACCCTACGGTTCGTGAACTATGCGGACATGGTTGAGTACTCACTCCGACCAATAACCAATAGCGGGATCTGGAGATCCATAATGGCTCCCACATATTCAACGATGACTTTAGTGATCGAATGAACCATTTACATACAATACCAATTCCCTTTGTCTCGCGATATTTTACTTGTCCGAGGTTTGATCTTCGGTATCACTCTATACCTTGTTCAACCTCGTCTCCTGACAAGTACTCTTTACTCGTACCGTGGTATGTGGTCTCTTATGAACTTATTCATATGCTTGCAAGACATTAGACGACATTCCACCGAGAGGGCCCAGAGTATATCTATCCGTTATCGGGATGGACAAATCCCACTATTGATCCATATGCCTCAACTCATACTTTCCGGATACTTAATCCCACCTTTATAACCACCCATTTACGCAGTGGCGTTTGATGTAATCAAAGTACTTTCCGGTATAAGTGATTTACATGATCTCATGGTCATAAGGACTAGGTAACTATGTATCGAAAGCTTATAGCAAATAACTTAATGACGTGATCTTATGCTACGCTTAATTGGGTGTGTCCATTACATCATTCATATAATGATATAACCTTGTTATTAATAACATCCAATGTTCATGATTATGAAACTAATCATCCATTAATCAACAAGCTAGTTTAAGAGGCATACTAGGGACTTCTTTGTTGTCTATATATCACACATGTACTAATGTTTCGGTTAATACAATTATAGCATGATATATAAACATTTATCATAAACATAAAGATATAAATAATAACCACTTTATTATTGCCTCTAGGGCATATCTCCTTCAGTCTCCCACTTGCACTAGAGTCAATAATCTAGTTTACATTTGTAAAGATATAACACCTTGGCCTTCTGGTGTTTTATCATGTTTCGCTCACGAGAGAGGTTTTAGTCAACGGATCTGACATGCTCAGAACCGTATGTATTTTGTAATTCATTTGCGTCTCAACGCATCACTCATTTCCAAATGAGTCGGCCTTAAATATGTTTGGTCTTCTAGTGGAACCTTAATTCCGCGGTCTGAAATATGTCACTAATATTGTCACACACAATATAGCTTCAAAGTTCTGACTATCGAAATACACCAAGTTCTCAAAGAACCTCTTGACTTAACATCCTTTGTCATTGTCAAAACAATGACATACTCTGCCTTCTTTTGTAGATTCCGTCACAATATTTAGAACTCTTCTAAATCTAACATAGACAACTTCTAGTTCATTGTGCTACCTTTAAAACAACACTTAGTCTAATTTGAGATTGAAATTTTATTTTCATATGTGACAAAACAAATATCGATGCAACATCTTACAGCGATTTGTTTGTCATTTCTCCATACAAAACTATATATATATTCTTGGTTCTTCTTAAGTACTTCAAGAATATTCTTACTGTTTTTCAATGATCATCTCATGAATCATTCTGGTATATGCTCATAACATTTTAGAGCACAAGATATCTGATTGTGTACATATTATTAGTGATCTAAAATCACTTATGTGTTTTTACTCATTGAGTGTCAGATACACTCAAGTCTTGTTAAAACTTCACATGACAAGAACATCTTCTTAATATTTCTATATTGAACTATTTCAATATCCATTCTATGTACTTTGACTTAAACTTATTTTGTGTTTCAATCTATCTTCATAGATCTTAACACTAAATTTGTTTCAGTCCATATCCTTTCATTGAAATTTAATTCTCAATGAAACCTTTTAATCAAGTATATAATTACATCATTTATAACCAACTATATGTCACCTTCATAAAGTATTATAAATGTGTCTTAGCGCTCCCACTTAATTTCTTGCAAATGCAAGCCTCTTCATCGTCTTTGATGAAATCAAAAACTCTTTGACTATTTCATCTGGTGAAGATTCCAACTCCGCAATACTTACTTCATCCAATTGAAGTTCATATACCTATCTAGTATTCCACGGACCAGCAAAACTCTTGGTTTGTATCTAGTATACACCTTTAATATATACTTCTGTTAAGTAGTGTATTTTGCCATCCTACTAACATATCTCATAAAAGAAATATGTAGTGATTACTAGAATAATCCACATAGACTATAAGCATTGCTACGGAAGATCTAATCTTATCGTAGTCAACTCTTTGAACTTTGTCGTAAACAACTTTTCAATAAGTTGAGCTTCTTCAAGGATATTTCATCCAAGTCCATCAATTTCATAGATCCATTTACTTTCAAAAAGTATTCATCTATCTTGGATTTCATGGCGTATGGCCATTTTAACGGAGTCAGGGCCCATCATAACTTCTTTGTTTGTAGTTGGTTTATCATTGTTCAAAATCAATCCTTTGTTCACAAATCATTTATTTGATCACAAAGTAAACCATACCTACAAGATTCAATATGTACTTCGATCTCCATGGCTAAAACACTTTGTAGTCATGGGAGCCATGATCGTTATGGCCGCTTCCGAAACCAATTCCGATGCTGCGCTACTCTGATCATTATGCTCAGGTTCATAAACCTTATCAAATTATATTGTCCTCCCACTCAAATACTTCACTAGAAACAATTTCTCGGAAATAAGAAACATTGACAAACACTTTTGTCTTTGTCTCGTGGGAAGAATTCCCAATTAAATCTCTGGGATAACCAACAAAGACATTCATCCGATTTTGGTTGTAAACTCTTAGACCAAAATTTAAAGAAAAGACTATTAGGGTTTATACCCATACCATAACTTGTATGGTGTCATTTCAACGGATCATGATGATGCTCTATTTAGTGTAAAAGCGGTAGTCACTAAAGCATAATCCACAAAAATATAATGGCGTCATAATATTTTATCTCATCATTAATCCAACAAGGTTTGGATACATATCTCGGATACTATATCATCATTATGATACTCCAAGAAATGTGAGTTGTAGAACAATTTCATAACTCTCTTAGATGTTCGCTAAAACTCGTAATTCAAATATTTCCACCATGATCCAATCATAGATATTTGATTTTTCTATTACGATGATTTCCACTTCATGCTGAAATTTATTTGAATCCTATTCAAATGTTTCAAACTTTTCCTTATTGAATATATCCACATATATACTCAATTCATTGTTTGAAAGTTTTCATGAAGTAGAAGAATCTTCCGCACACAACTATGCCCAGTGAACCACATATATCATTATGTATGTTTTCACTAAGTTAGTTGCCCGTTCAACTCTTTGGCCTATGAACGGTATTTCAGTCATTACCTTTAGAAAAGATTTTGCAAGTGCCAAACGATTCAACAAATCGAATGACTCCAAAAATCCATTTGCATGGAGTTCCTTCATGCGTTCCTTTCTAATATGACCTAAATTGCGGTTCCACAAATAAGTGGAATTCAAATCATTTGCCTTATGGCATTTTTAGCGTCAGTGTTATGTATGTGTGTTTCACCATTAAGATTTATAATAACTTATCCATCGTACATGGAGTAATGTCATAATTTGAACAACTCATTGTTTTCATTTGACTAGAGCAAAATAACAATTATTAAGTTCTTTATTATAAATTCTAAGGGTTAGATAGAATGCCAACGACGAACATAATAACACTTTATTTTGTTCCAGACGTGCATTTCTATCATATTCCTTGTCAGTCACTTAGGCCATTGTATTCTTGTATTGCGTTGTTTTGTATGACACTTCATACCAACCAATATGGTACTAATACCCAAGAATTTCATTGTGTGACTTAACTAGGAATACAACCATAACATGTATATCATTTATATACACCTGAGCTAGACTTTCTAGTCTTTTCTTTTCTTTTGCCAAAATATCTTTTGCAGTTTCTCTTTTAGCTTTCCTCATTATTCAGAAAAACATTTCAACATCAATAACTTCTAGGTTTGTTGGTCAAATACCAATAACCTTGAGGTTCTTTATTTTGAAGTTGATCATCATATGACAATTGTTTCAGATTTCACTATTAGTAAATTTGTAATATGATGAACAATTTCACTCATAATTTTATCCATCAATTCATGATAACTTTCTGAGACCATGTCTGTACATGCTAGGCTCATAAAGTTTAAACCTTAGTATTCGCATATGCAAATCTGGCTTGCACCCGTTGGAAGCACACGTAGAATCTATAACACCCGATCATCACGTGATGCTTCGAAACGACGAGTCTTAGCAACGGTGCATACTAAGGACAATCACTTCATGGATATGCGAATATCGTTAGTGCCCCAATAGTTGGAGGATTGGGACGCCTTGCGTCTTCAACCTTCGTACATTCCCATAAAACTTATGAGTTTATGTAGTCTCACCAAATTTATATTCTATCATCTTGCAATAAGGTCTTAGATATCACATATATCTCGTACCTTGATTATTTCTGAAAACTAAATTTTCAGCTCCTTACTTTTCAAACAGATTTGAACTTCAAGTTTCACGGAGACAAGATAACTTTAGGTACTAATTGAAAACATAGCTCTTTGAATCAACAATGTGAGGTTTACTAAAAGTTTGCAATAGGACTTAATCAATTCTTGATTCTTTAACAATACGGTACCAATCCGTAAAGTTTCTTGTCAGATTTTAACAGTATTTCTATCTCAATAACAAGACTAGCGCATGGTAGAAAACGGATGCCAATACTACAAAATTAATTCAAAATACTACTCAGACTATGTTTATGATAATTAGTTCATGTTTTAATCTAATTACTAATGAACTCCCACTTAATACAACATCCCTCATAGTTGTTAAGTGGTACACGATCCAAATCCACTACACCAAAACCGATCATCACGTGAGATGATGTAGCTTCAATGGTGAACATCAACATGTTGATCATATCATCCATATGACTCGTGTTCAACCTTTCGGTTTCCGTTGTCCCGAGGCCATGTCTGTACATGCTAGGCTCGTCAAGCAAACCCAAGTATTCCGCGTGTGCAACATGGCTTACACCCGTTGTATGTCGAGTTTATCACACCCGATCATCACGAGATGCTTCAAAACGTCGAACAATGCAACGGTGCATACGAGGGAAGAACACTTTATTATCTTGATATTAATGTGAGGGATCATCTTATAATGCTACCGTCGCGATCTAAGCAAAATAAGATGCATAAAGGATTAACATCACATGCAATTCATATGTAATATGATATGGCCCTTTTGTCTTTGCACCTTCGATCTTCATCTCTAAAGCACGGACATGATCTCCATCATCAACGGGCATGATCTCCATCATCGTTGGCGTAGCGTCAAGGTTCATGGCGCCGTCTTCATGGTTGTTCACCTCATGTAGCAACTATTACAACTACTTTGAAATACTACTCAACATGAAAATTAAAGACAACCATAAGGCTCCTGCCGGTTGCCACAATACAATAATGATCATCTCATACATATTCATCATCACATTATGGCCATATCACATCACCAAACCCTGCAAAAACAAGTTAGACGTCTCTAATTTGGTTTGCATATTTTACGTGGTTTAGGGTTTTCGAGTAAGATCTAATCTACCTACGAACATGAACCACAACGGTGATACTAGTGTTGTCAATAGAAGAGTAAATTGAATCTTCACTATAGTAGGAGAGACAGACACCCGCAAAGCCTCTTATGCAATACAAGTTGCATGTCGAACGAGGAACAAGTCTCATGAACGCGGTCATGTAAAGTTAGTCCGAGCCGCTTCATCCCACTATGCCACAAAGATGCAAAGTACTCAAACTAAAGATAACAAGAGCATCAACGCCCACAAACCATTGTGTTCTACTCGTGCAACCATCTATGCATAGACACGGCTCTGATACCACTGTAGGATAACGTTGCATAGAAAACAAAAATTTTCCTATCGCGAACACGCAATCCAAGCCAAGATGCAATCTAGAAGACGGTAGCAACGAGGGGATGATCAAGACTAACCCTTGAAGAGATTCCAAAGCCTATAAGAGTAGGCTCTTATTGCTGCGGTAGACGATCACTTGCCGCTTGCAAAAGCGCGTAGAAGATCTTGATCACGATCGGTTCCGGCGCCACGAACGGGCAGCACCTCCGTACTCGGTCACACGTTCGGTTGTTGATGAAGACGACGTCCACCTCCCCGTTCCAGCGGGCAGCGGAAGTAGTAGCTCCTCTTGAATCCGACAGCACGACGGCGTGGTGTCGGTGGCGGTGGAGAAATCCGGCGGAGCTTCGCTTAAGCGTGCGGGATATGGTGGAGGAGAGAGAGACCGCTAGGGTTTGGGGAGAGGGGCGCCGGCTAGAGCACCCTTGAGGGGTGCGGCCATGGTGGTGGCTTGAGTGGCCGGCCAGCCCCTCTCTCCCCCTCTTTATATAGGTGGAAGCCCCAAGGCTTAGGTCAAAGAGTCCGAATAAGACCCCAACCAAAACCTTCCAAGTGTCCAAACCTAGGGGGAGTGGGACTCCCCCCTTTCCTTGGTGGGGTGGCCGGCCACCATGGTGGGGAGTCCACTTGGGACTCCTCCTCCCTTAGGTTGGCCGGCCAAGGTGGGTGGAGTCCCTTTGGGACTCCACCTTCCATCCTTATTTCTTCCGGACTTTTCTAGAACCTTCTAGAACCTTCCGTAGAACCTTCCGGATCATTTTAATTCACATAAAATGACTTCCCATATATGAATCTTATTCTCCGGACCATTCCGGAACTCCTCGTGATGTCCGGGATCTCATCCGGGACTCCGAACAAATATTCGAACTCCATTCCATATTCAAGTACTACCATTTCAACATCCAACTTTAAGTGTGTCACCCTACGGTTCGTGAACTATGCGGACATGGTTGAGTACTCACTCCGACCAATAACCAATAGCGGGATCTGGAGATCCATAATGGCTCCCACATATTCAACGATGACTTTAGTGATCGAATGAACCATTTACATACAATACCAATTCCCTTTGTCTCGCGATATTTTACTTGTCCGAGGTTTGATCTTCGGTATCACTCTATACCTTGTTCAACCTCGTCTCCTGACAAGTACTCTTTACTCGTACCGTGGTATGTGGTCTCTTATGAACTTATTCATATGCTTGCAAGACATTAGAC
This sequence comes from Lolium multiflorum, assembly GCA_030979885.1. NCBI lineage: Eukaryota > Viridiplantae > Streptophyta > Magnoliopsida > Poales > Poaceae > Lolium > Lolium multiflorum. The sequence goes on from CM061750.1 coordinate 165,722,752, forward strand.
GACATTCCACCGAGAGGGCCCAGAGTATATCTATCCGTCATCGGGATGGACAAATCCCACTATTGATCCATATGCCTCAACTCATACTTTCCGGATACTTAATCCCACCTTTATAACCACCCATTTACGCAGTGGCGTTTGATGTAATCAAAGTACCTTTCCGGTATAAGTGATTTACATGATCTCATGGTCATAAGGACTAGGTAACTATGTATCGAAAGCTTATAGCAAATAACTTAATGACGTGATCTTATGCTACGCTTAATTGGGTGTGTCCATTACATCATTCATATAATGATATAACCTTGTTATTAATAACATCCAATGTTCATGATTATGAAACTAATCATCCATTAATCAACAAGCTAGTTTAAGAGGCATACTAGGGACTTCTTTGTTGTCTATATATCACACATGTACTAATGTTTCGGTTAATACAATTATAGCATGATATATAAACATTTATCATAAACATAAAGATATAAATAATAACCACTTTATTATTGCCTCTAGGGCATATCTCCTTCACGTTGCTCGCGCATCTCCGGCGGCGTCGGTCACGGGTCGTGGTCGCGCGCGTGTCTGGCGGCCTCGTGCGTGTGCGGCGGTGCTCAACTCGTCGAGCTGGTCCAGGCAGGTGCGAGGCGGTGGCGCGACGCGTGGCCAGAGGGTGTCCGTGGCATGCGCGACGAGAGCGGCATGCTGGCGATTTTGGGCGCGCGATCTCCGGCGAGCTACGGAGGCTACCTCGACAGTGACGGTGCTAGGTGGTGCTAGGGATGCATGGTGGCGCGTTTGGGCAGCAGGGCCAGTACTGGGGAGGAAGGAGAGAAGAGGGGGAAGAACATGGCCGGCATGGGCCGGCATGGCCATGTCCATGCTTGCTAGCTTGCCCTCCTAGGGTTTCTATGCTGTAGAGAGAGAGAGAGGGGACCAGGGGACATGTAGGGTTGAGTGGTGGAGGTTTAGGGTTAGGCAAACACTATTTCAAATAGTGTTTGCATTTATCCATATTTGAAATTTGCAAAGTTTGCCCAAATTTGGTTGAGATCAAATGGATTCAAAATTTGAAAGTGGTGAGTTTGGTTAAGTTGTAAATGACCAGAGACAACCATGTGTGTTGGTGGAATTTTAAAAATCAAAGTAATGCAAAATTGGACAAAGTGAGATTGTTCCCCATAATAAAAAGTCTCAAATTTGCATGAGCATAGTTTTTGGTCCAAGAGGAATTTGGTATGATGGTCTTTACAAAAGTTGTTCATATTGATGTACTCTTGGATGACATGCAAAGAATTGAGAAAGTTTAGTTTGAAAAACTTGAGATACAAGGGCTCAAAGTAGTGACCAGAATGTAAATGGCAGATTTGACCATTATCCCATGTGATCACAATTTGAGTTTGAATTTGATTTGATTTGTGTTTCTTTGATTCCAAAAGTTGTAATAAGTGTTTTGTAACATAATACAAGTAATGGTGAAGACCAAAATGGTCTAGGGTAAAGATTTGCAAAAATGGCATAAAGCCATATGTGAGGGTTTTAGGGTTTTCCTTATTTTATTTCTTTTCTTTTTCTTTTATTTATTTGTGATCCTCACTGATTCACCTTAGGTTTTAGGGTTTAGCACACTAACACAATAACAATCATCATGGTATATCACTCAAAATGCACAAGTCCTATGCAGGGTACTATATGCAAGAAAAAGTTTTTGTTGGTTCTGAATTTTGGATCTCTGGGATTCTTCTTCTTTTCTTTTATTGAAATTTGGGATGTTACACAAAACTAGTGATGAGGGAAAGAAGTGGAAAACCGTCAACTCTCTGCTTATTGGGTGGCTGTTGAACTCGGTGGTGCCCTCCATTGGGCATTCCGTGGAGGGGTTGTCCACAACTGCTGAAATATGGAAGACCTTGTCCATCCAGTACTCTGGTAAGGGCAATGTCATGCTCATTGCTCAGATTGATGGGAAGATTCGCCATCTCCGCCAGGGGGACATGACAGTGATGGCATATGTGGCAGAGCTGCAAGCCTTATGGGCTGATCAGGATAACTGTGACCCTCTCGAACTCTATGATGCAGCCTCCATCGAGTCAGGGCACAAGTGGATAGCACGCAGGCGTGTGCTCAAGTTTTTGGAGGGGCTAAGTAAGTGCTTTGATGGCAGAAAGGCATCTCTGCTGCACCACACCTCCTTGACCACTATTGACGAGGCCATTGCAGCAATGACTCAAGAGGAGGTGCAACTCTCTCTGGAGCCAGCAGATGAGAAAGTTGTGTCAGCTCCAACATTTTCCGTGACCAAACGTAGAGAGTGGAAAGATACTAGGGACTGTTTCATTTGTGGGGAGACTGGTCACCTGAAGTGGTACTGCCCAACTCGTGTTAGAGGCAGGGGATATAACAGAGGGGGAAGTAGCAGGATGGTAGGAGGTAGAGGTGGATACTCAGGACGTCAAACTGCTAGAGGTAGAGGAGGACACACCGGAAACTCCGGTGGTCAGAGTGCACACATGGCGACTGAAGTGGACAATGGGACGTCAAAGGATGCAGAAGTGGATGGTGCTGCCTATGGAAACTTTGCTAACTTGGTCTCCACGGATGAAGGTAATTCTGAAAAGGCATCCCTTGCTACTAATGAGAATGATACAGAATGGATTCTAGACTCTGGCACATGTAAGCATGTTGCGGGTAAATTTGGTGTGTTTGAGTCTTACATTAAGCATCCTCCTACTCACAAAGGCACCATTCAAACTGCTGATGGTACAAAACAACCTGTTGTTGGAGAAGGCACAGTAAAGTGCACTTCAAATATCTCTTTGTCATGTGTTTTACATGTCCCAGCGTTTCCTGTTAATTTGCTCTCTTTGAGTGCTCTCATTGATGACATAGACTGTAGTGTGACTCTTAACAAGTTTGATGTCATGATTCAGGAGCGGTAGACGAGGCAGATGGTTGGGACTGGCACCAGGCGTAAGGGGCTCTGGTATGTGGAAAAGGGGGTGCAACCAGAGTTGGTGTATGCTGCAACCATGGAGGACAAGGAAAAACAAGCTATGATCCATCACTGTAGGATGGGGCATGTGTCTTTCGATAAGATGAGTAGAATATTTCCTGATATTATGTGTGGAATAAGCAAGGGCAAGTTAACATGTGATGCTTGCGAATATGCTAAACATACAAGAGCCTCATATGTGAGTAAGGGGCTTAGGAGCATATCTCCTTTTATGCTTATTCATTCAGATGTATGGACTTCCCCAGTGGTGTTAGTGAATGGAATGAAGTACTTTGTTACCTTTATTGACTGCTATTCTCGTATGACTTGGGTTTATTTGATGCGCCACAAGGATGACGTGTTTCACTGTTTTCAGAACTTCCATGCATATGTTAAGAATCAGTTTCAATTACAGGTGCAGGTGCTCAGGACTAACAATGGCACAGAGTATTTGAACACCACCTTTGGGGCCTTCTTGTCTGAACAAGGTATTCTTCATCAAATGACTTGCCCAGATACCCCTCCCCAAAACGGTGTGGCAGAACGGAAAAACAGACACGTTCTATAAGTAGCTCACTCTCTGATGTACACAATGAATGTGCCCAAGTTCCTGTGGAGTGAAGCAGTCATGACAACCACTTTTTTGATTCACAGGACACCCTCCAGGATACTCGATATGAAATCCCCATGCGAGTTGTTGTTTGGAAAAAATAAGTTTGTTGTCCCTCCGAAATTATTTGGCAGTACATGCTTTGTTCGTCATAGACTATCGATTGGGAAGTTAGACCCACAAGCAGTAAAATGTGTTTTTTTTGTTATTCCTCTAGTCAGCAGGGATATACATGTTGGTGTCCCTCTGCGAAACGCATGTTTGTAAGTATGGATGTCACCTTCAGGGAATCCGAGCCATTCTATGGTGAGCAAACTGATCTGAGCTTGTTGTTTGCAGAACTTGACCAACTTCACTCTCTACAAGATGGTCATGAGGGGGAGAAGGTAGTGTCTCACACTAAGGGCGATTCTATGGGTACTAAACCTAATGGTGATGTGCAGGTTCAGGTCCAACCAGTAGTGGGTACGATTCCTCTTGATTCTCCTCATGTTCCTTTTCCTGTTCAGGATCGATGGCCGCAGAATCTCCAAGTGTACACTCGACGGCAGCCACATGTGCAGAGGGAGCGGGAAGGTAGTGATGTGAGCTCATCTGACACAGTGGGACAGCAGCCACATGTGTAGGGGAGCAACAAGGCAGTGCTAGCAGCTCATCTGACACAGTGGATATGCCAATTGCATTGCGAAAGGAGACACGTGAAGCAGTCAGAAAGGGTGAAGTGGCAAGGAAGGCTCTTGGCAAAATGCATACTGTACAACTGTTTCTGATGAACATGACATTAGCAAAAAAAAATCTTACGAGGCTTTGTCTCCTTCCTATAGAGCTTTTGTGGCCTCTCTACAAACCGCGTCAATTCCAAACGATTGGAAGACATCAAAGCAAGATCCGAAGTGGCGCGAAGCGATGATAGAAGAGTTGGAAGCACTGAAGAAAAACAAGACATGGGTGCTAACCACACTGCCAGCAGGGAAAAAGGCACTGAGTTGTAAGTGGATCTATACTGTGAAGCAGAATCCTGAAGGTAAGGTAGAAAGGTATAAGGCCAGATTGGTCGCTAGAGGGTTTAGTCAAACTTATGGAATTGACTAGATGAGACGTTTGCTCCAGTGGCAAAGATGAACACAGTAAGAATATTGGTTTCATGTGCTACCAACTTTGGGTGGAAGTTGCATCAATTAGATGTCAAGAATGCTTTCTTACATGGTGACCTGCAGGAAGAAGTGTACATGGAGATACCACCAAGTTTTGGTACCTCACAGACCAAGGGAAAAGTATGCAGGCTGAAGAAATCTTTGCATGGTCTGAAGTAATCTCCAAAGGCATGATTTGATAGGTTTAGACGAGCTGTGTGTGGTATGGGGTATGGTCAATGCAATGGTGACCACACGGTGTTCTATAGACACGCTGAGCGGAGGATCACCATTCTTGCAGTTTATGTGGATGACATTATCATCACTGGAGATGACCAAGAGGAAATAAAGAGATTGAAGGAGTGTCTGAGCAAGGAGTTTGAGGTGAAAGATTTGGGCAACCTAAAATATTTCCTTGGCATAGAAGTGGCTCGGACAGAGAAGGGAATATCTTTATGTCAACGAAAATACACCCTAGATCTCTTGAGTGACATGGGCATGATGGGATGTCATGCAGCCCCTACCCAATTGAACAAAATCATCAAGTGACTGCACAATCTGGTGAGCTAGTGAATAAGGAAAATTATCAGAAATTGGTTGGGAGACTCTTGTACTTGTGTCATACCAGGCCTGACATTACATATGCCGTGGGTGTGGTGAGCAGATACATGCATGAACCAAGGAGTGGGCATCTTGATATAGTGCACAGAATCTTGAGATACTTGAAGGGAACTCCAGGAAAGGGGTTGTGGTTTGCAAAGAGTGGACACCTTGAGGTGGATGGCTATAGTGACTCTGATTGGTCTGGTTGTCAAGATGATAGAAGATCAACGTCAGGCTATTGTGTGTTTGTGGGAGGAAATTTGGTGTCATGGAGAAGCAAGAAACAAACAGTTGTGTCTAGATCAACGGCAGAAGCTAAATACAGAGCTTTATCTAAAGGGGTGCGCGAGATGCTTTGGGTGAAGCATCTCCTGAGCGAGTTGAAACTTCTGAGAAAGGGTCCTTGAGAGCTTGGTGTGACAATCAGTCAGCCATAAGTATTGCAAATAATCCAGTCCAACATGATAGGACAAAATATGTGGAAATTGATCGCTTCTTCATTAAGGAGAAACTTGATGCTCGGATCATCAGCCTTACTCATGTCAGTTCTGGGAAGCAAATTGTTGATTGCTTGACAAAGGAACTGGGAACAAGGGAATGCAACTTGGCATGTGACAAGATGAGATTGATAGATATCTACCATCCATCTTGAGGGGGAGTGTTGAACACTGGACATGTTTCTGGCCCAAGTGGCCCAAGCCCATGTGTGTGCTGACCTATAAAAGGAGGGAGCTGGAGGAGAGCTAACCCTAAGAGAGAAGAAACCACACCAGCCGCCAGGGACCAAGAAAGATGAGGTGAGCTGCTGCTCCAACAATACTGCACAAATATGTAAGAACTTAAAGAGAGGCGTCATCTGGACAAATAAGCTTGTTCAGTTACTTGACAATGAAACAAATACATGAGCAGGATTTAGTGAATGGGGAAGTCCAGCTCACTTATCACACACTCAGAGTTATAGTATGAACTATTAAACATGAAGTTAACTCAAAGCTTTGCATTATTGTTTTACAAGTAGTTTTCCAGCTATGACACCAGATCATTTCCACTGTATCTGTAACAACAACTCTTTCCATCAGAGTTCATTGTCTCAAAACAAGAAATATGATAGACACTTAGGTTCACATGGACGTCAACCAGTGAGGAAAAGGGAGCAAAACAAAGTGGGCATGGAGATGAGATGAAACATCGACAAGAATGGAAAGGACACATAAAGAATGTGATGATTAAACATGCTGCAGTACAGATTGTACAACTTTCTAAACCACAACAGTGCAGCCAAGTACAAGACTGTCATCATTAATCACACAACAAACAACAATGGAAATAAGAAGAGATAAAAAGGGAATGACAGGAGAAACAATCATAACATGCACTCCTACGTAAGGTACACACGGATTCCAAAGAAACATCAAGAATATTATTTTTGCCTCGTTAATGTTTTTTGCTGCTTGGTTTCATTAATAAAATGCCCCTCCAAAATTTACCTGGTTGAAGGATGTGCTTGGGATGTTCTTATGAAATGGTATGATCTTCCGCAAGAAGGGGCGAAGGGAACATAGTAATGCATACTCCATGTTATTGCATATTAAGAGCATCTCCAGTCGCGTCCCCCAAACCGTCCCCCAAAGGGATTTGGGGCGCGCCGGACAAAAAAAGCGTTCCAGCCGCGTCCCCAAAGCCCATTTTTGTCCGGCGCGGCCGATACGGTGTCCGGCGCCGAGCCCGTCCCCGTCCCACAGGGACGCTCCGGGGACGCCGGACACAACGAAAAGCGAGGCCAACCGACGCAGGCCCGACGCGCGCGGCACAGGGGGAAAATCGTCGCACACTCCCGCCAAATCCCGCCGCTCCCGCCAAATCGCGCCTATACCGGCGCGCACAGGCCTCCCAAAACATATCCCGCCGATTCATTTCTCCTATCCCGCCGATTTCTTTCTCCCTCCCGCCGTCCACCCGCCGCCGCTACCCTCTCCATTCCATGGCGCCGCCGACAGCCCCCAAAAAGATGGCGAAGAAAGCGGCCAAGAAGCCGCCGGGCAATGCGAAAGCGCCGTTCGCGAAGCCGCGGAAGGCGCCGGCTCCGAAGAAGAAGCCTGAAGGAATGACCGACGATCAATGGCAGCAAGATTGCCTGCGCCGGAAGCTGTCGACGGCGGAGCGGAAAGGACGGAGGGCGGTGGAGCTGGAGAAGAAGGCTCAGGCGGCGCGCCAGCACCAGCACGTAATGGCCGGGTGTATCGCCGCCACCAACGCGAGCCCATGGAGTACGTCCATGCCGGTGTACGTTCCGGGAGTGATCTCTCCGTCGCAAGCCGCCTTCTACAACGACGGCCCCTCCGCCACTCCCGGGTGCGTGACGCCTAACTTGTCGCCGCACTACCAGGATGCGCTGCCGCACGGCGGCTTCAACCCCAACAACCTCTACTCCCCGGCGTACGAGCAGCGCGAGCCAGGACCCGGTCCGGACGGCGACCCTTTCACCGGCCGCAGGGGTCCGCTGGAATACGACGGCGCCGGTGCTGAGGAGGACGACGGGGTTGAGGAGGAGGACGTCGAGGAAGAGGAGGGGGTGGAGGACGACGAGGAGGACGACGATGAGGACGAAGAGGGCGGCGAGGAAGAGGACGACGAGGGTGCCGGTGACGATGATCTCGTGGAGGTAGACGCGGACGGCGTGAGGACGAAGAAGAAGAAGAAGAAGAAGCCGTCGGGCACACGAGGCCCGAAGTGGACGCCTCTGGAAGATTGTTGTCTGTGCGAGTCGTGGGCGACGGTGAGCCATGACTCCATCATCGGCGCCAACCAAAAAGGCGGGAAGTACTGGGCGAGGATCAAGGCCGAGTTCGATGAGCGCAAGCTCATCAACAGCGACTACAGGAAGGTGACAATGAAGAGGAGCCAAAAGGCAATGTCGACGCGATGGGCCATCATCCAGGCGTCGGTGAACGCCTTCCATGGGTACCATCACGACTTAGAGACCAGAGGCGAGAGCGGCGCCGACGCCGCCAAACTGGTACGACTGTTTCTTCCATAATCCGTAGCGCCTACATTGTGTTCGATGAAATGACTCTGCTTCCTTTGGTTAGTTTGATCGGGCCATGGATTTGTACGCGAAGAACTCGGAAGGTCACAAGTCTTTCGTGCTCATGCATTGCTATGGCAAGCTCAAAATGAATGAGAAATGGCGGCTGACGCGCTTGTCGATGTCCAAGGGGAAGGACGCCATTGATCTGGACGCGCCGCTGGCAACTTCGACAGGGCGTCCTACTGGCAACAAGGCTGCCAAGGCCGCCTTGGCCGACGCTGCGTCGTCTGAGAAGACGCAGGCGTCGATCACGAAATGCCTCGCCGACGTCTCCTCGACCTTTCTCTCCCGCGACAAAAAGACCGACCAAAGGTGGGCCGAGCTGCTCAAGAGGCAAGAGGAGAAGCTGGAGCTCAAGAAACGCAGGGACGACATGTCCCTGCTGAGAACGTCGACAGAGGGAATGTCTCCCCGGACGCGAGCGGCGCACAACTTCTTCAAAGGCCAGATCCTCGACGACATCGAAGCCAAAATGGCGGCGGCGGACGCGGCGGCCCTGGCAGCGGCATCGGCATCGGCGGCAGCGGCAGCACAGCAAGAGCAGGCTGACGCGTCTTCTACTGCTACACCTGCGTCGGCCTCTGCGTCGGCGACGGAGCAGACGCACCATGCACAGGAACAGGCAGATCGCGACGAGGTCGTCGTGCTCGACGGGCCTGCGTCGACTCAGGATACGACGCCGTCGCCCAACCCCTTCCCCTTCTTCTAATTTGCATGCACCACCGGTCTGTAATATGATCGCGCGCCCAGTACTTTGATCGATCGCCGCTACTCTGATCGCGACGAATCGGCGGGAACGATCTCTTTTGAATGCATCTATTTGAATTTCTGATTGGGGCGGCGTTTGGGGACGCGTTGGGAGCCACGTCCCAAACGCGGCACGAACAAACACGTCCCCCAAACTCAATCCGTGCGGTGATATGCTGACGCGACTGGAGATGCTCTAAGCTGGCTAGTTGAATGTATGAGGCTAGCTTGTATGAAAGACAACTACTAAATGGTGAGCAGTTATGTTAATAATATGATGTAATTGACCATACATTGGCTTCAATTATTGTACTTGGAACCACTATCAGACTTCTGCACAAGAACTTCTCGATAATCCAACAAGTTTTGCATGCAAAGAATCACAGAAAATGTCTAATAGCACGCAAAAATTAGTTGCACCAGATATAAGAAATATACAGACCCTAAGAAAATGCACATTTTCCAGAACCTTTTGGCTTTTGCACCTTCGATCAAGCTCCTTTTGTATTGAGACGGGGTGCGTCCAAACAACAGAAGTTAGCTCGGTCCAATATCCGTGATTAGCTGAAGTTAGTTTGTAACCGAGGGAAAAATATAGCAGAGAAGAAACAGAAAAGTTGTTCAGCTGAACACCGCACCAAAACCCTTTGTCTCCAGATCCTTCGTCCTCGGCGGCAGCAAAACAACCCATCTTTCTGTACGCGCCGCGCCCGTAGCCCGTAGCCCTATGATCGAATCGATTGGAGTTCTTCCATAATTTCCGTCCCTGGATTTTAAGCGGATGAGGGAAACTGATCGAGCTCTCCATCATCCGCTGCTTCTAGGTGGGGTAGACCATGGCTATCCGCCCCCACCGTGGGGTGCTGCCACAAGGTGATTTCATTTTCAAGTCTTGGTGGTTTTGGATTACATCGTTCGAGCGTCATGTTCCTCAACGTGTTTTCTTCCCTTGCAGTTAACCGCTACGCGTGTCTCATGGTTCCAACCTGCGCCGCCCGCCAATTGTTCGACAGAACGCCTCTGGGGATCAAGGACGAAGCCAAATGGACGCCGAGCGGCCCTGACGGCATCAGCGCCCTCCCGGACGACGTCATTCACCATGTGCTTGGGTTTCTGCCGGCGCACGACGCCCTGCAGACGAGCGCGCTCGCCCGGCGCTGGCGCAACCACTGGAAGTGGATGCATAGCCTCGGCTTCGCCGCGGTTTCTGGGTCGGTGTCTGTCGTTGTGCTCAAGAGATTAGTGGACCGCCTGTTGCTGGATATCCGTGCGCCTCTTGACGAGTGCGTCATCGACATCCAAGGACTCCATGAGCTCACAGAAGAAGTTGGCCGCCTGATCCGGCATGCCGTGTCCGAGTTCCATGTTCGAGTTCTTAAGGTCAGTCTCGAACGCCAAGTAGTATCGGGGCACCCTCTCGTCTCTGGAAACTTGGTGAGGCTAGAGCTCCATCATGTCACGGTGAAAGGCACGATTCTTGACTTTTCTAGCTGCACCGCGTTGGAGGATCTAGTCATGACTCGCGCTCACATTCACGCCACCAAGATCTCGTCCCCATCCTTGAAGCGTCTGAGGATGAAGAAGTGCTATTTATTTCCGTCGGTTTATTCCGCAACTTGTATTTCTGCCCCGAGCCTCGTTTTAATGGAGCTGGATGATCTCTCTGTTACAACACCCTTGCTTGAGCGCATGCCAATGCTAGAAACTGCATTTGTTAGGCTTGGCCACAGCTGGACTTTTCGTTGTGAACTGTGTCCTACTTGGCTTTGTTGTGGTGTATGTGCGGGTTGTATAAAATTCTACTTGATGGAGCTTGGAAGTTTATCAAGTGCTAGGCATCTGGAGTTAACGGCTCCCAGCGTAAAGGTACACAAGCCATCGAAAGTTTCACTTTCTTCATTATTTCTCTTTCTGGGTCACTATCCTATATACATGTAACACCGCAGTCACATACATGAGATTAGAACATATTTGCTACTGGTATATTTAAATTTCAAACCAAACATGTCTAGAATGCCACCAGTTTCGTTAACAAAACCAGAACTACATCAGGTTCAAAAACATCACATCAGGGAGTGCAAGTCTCTGGGATGAGACTTCAGTCTAGCTAACAAATCCTCTCTCTATATATATTTAATAGAAGAATGCAATGGGACTAAGAGGTTACGACCCAGGATGCAAATTATGTCAAACTAAGGCTACCTTGCTAGTTTCCACCATGTAGATAATTTTGTAGAACTAAAAACCATTGATTAAATGTGATATATTATGCATTTAATTACTTTTTTTAAAACTTAGATTAGTACATAGACACCTATCAAAAGCATCAGCTATCTTGCATTTCTCAATTTAATATATGATCTTTAATTTGACCGAATTTACTTTGCACTTCATACAGTTTACTGTTTTGAGATGCCCTACATTTAGCAAGTTAACCACTCTGTTGCTGAATGAGTGGTGTCTGGCAGCTGACTTCGGTGCATTAAGTTGCATCCTCCAACACTCTCCAATTCTAGAGAAGCTCACTCTTCTACTAAATCAGGTATATAACTACTTAATAGCTCTTGTTTGCAGTTTAATTCTTGGGCCTTAAGATTCATATATTTCTTTTTGCTATAGGCACAACAAGAAACTTACAATACAATGGAGCAACTGCCTACAATATCCAAATGCCTTAAAGTAGTTGAAATCAAATGTACGAAGCTTGATGACAGGCTCTATGATTTTTTAAAGATCCTGAAGATATTTCTTGGGCGGGAACACTTGAGATACAACTTAACATCAGGACAAACTGAGATACCGTAAGTCAACAGGCTGTACTCTTCACCCTTGCCATATTTACGCAAGAACATATGTTTGTGACTGGAAAGCCCCATAGTGGTGGAAGTACAAAAACAATCCATTTTATTGGCAAATGTAATGAAACTAAAAAGCAGTTAAACAATCAAAGTAGAAACACCCTCCTTGGTATTTAGTAGCATGAGCAAATCTGTGTTTGCAATTTACTCTGTTTTCATTTGATTAAACTTCTCCACGTTTGCTGCAAGTTTAGGACTTTGCAAGTCCAGATTACTTGTGCGTTCAAGTACCGATAGTTGCTTAGTCGGCTTGGATGTGAAAAAATGGAACCTGAGAGCTTGAAACCTTGATGTGGTACGAAAGCAGACTGGTCCCTGATCTGTTGTTCACTCTACAAATAGAAGGCAACATGAGGTGGAGCTCTGTGTGCTTCTAATGACTTGGTTATTTTTAAAGGACAAGGTGAAATCCAGTGGCTAGATATCCTAGAAGCCGAAATAGTATAATAAAAGAACACTAATTTAAAAACCGAGAGGATCTGAGGAAATTTTCTGTTTGCTACATATTATGTTTCTTAAATTTGTTCTGCTTTTGTAGGCTCAAGGTTTAACAAAGCGAGAAGATTTGAACTGTTGTTGATGGACATGATTATTCCGAAACTAAGGTTATATTGCTGGCTTCAGTTTAACCAGTCAATGCTGCTGCTACTTTTTGTTCTAAGCGCACCAAATTTTCTAGTATATATTTTAATTCATGGTTACCTTTTTGTTTGATTCTCTGGTATGTGTCGTCTGTAATTGACTTTAATATCTAGTTCCCATCGTTAGCATTGAAATTTCTAGAGGAACCTGGTTTATCAGGTTCACATGGCACTTTTGGTTTCAAAACTTATATATAGGTCCCTCCTTATACTGACTATGGATCACTTAAGGCTCATTTCTTGTGGGGTATACTCTATCGCAAAAAATGGCGGTGATAAATATAGAAGTGGTTGTTAGCTACATGATAAAATAGGTAAAAGCTGGTTGGTCAGACTGGATTGTCGTAATTGGCTGTGCATAATGTCATGTCAAATGAAACATAATTAACTTGCCTTCATGGTATTCAGTACACAATATGAGAGATTGGGCATGCGATGCTCCCGTAAGCTCGACACCATCATTTCGGCGGTGCAGTCAGAGCAACAAAGACATGTACGTGAAACCGGATTGTGTAACGGGATACAATTGTCAGAACTAATTTCTCGGTCGTGTATATACATAAAAACGCATACAAGTTCATGGGGTGTATGGTAGTTTCATAGTAGAACAAAGTTTGGTAGAAATCACATCAGGTGGCTTGATTGGAGAAGTGAACTGAACTAACACACCCTGCTATGTCCAGGGACCGGGCTGCGGACACGCAGGCCGTGTCGCCGGATGTAGCAGGGGCTACTCCTGCGACGGAGGCAGGGCGGGCGGGGGCCCCTCCTGCTAACCCTCAGACGTCCACTCCCATGACCACTAGGAGGAGTGCGGCCAATAGTTCGGTGGCATCCCATCGCGGATGGAGGAAAGCGTTGATCGCCTGATGCGGGCGGGTATTTGGAACCTGCGGGGTTTTGGCGCCCCTGGGCGTAAATCCCAGATCCATGAGTTCCTTACTCGCGAGCACCTCGATTTGCGAAGTTCCAGGAAACGATCAAACCCAATTCACCACCACGGATCTGTTGGGCATTGATCCGCAAGGCCGATTCGAATGGTGCGATGTTCCGGCTACGGGCCGTCCCGGGGGATGCTCCTGGGCGTTAATGAAGACTCCTTCGAAGTTCTAGGGTGGACTAAAGAAACCTTCTTCATTAGGGTTGATGTGGGTCAGCTAGACAACAATGCGAAGTGGGCATTTTTCGTTGTTTATGGTCCGGCTGACCACCGTCGCACGCTTGAGTTCTTGGGTGAGCTCACCCATGCTGTCCACGCCTGCGACCTTCCCCTGGTTGTCGGCGGAGATTTCAACCTTATCCGAGGGGCGGAGGACAAGAACAATAGCAACATAGACTGGCCAAGGGTGAACCGTTTCAATGACTGCATCGCCAATCTAGCTTTGCACGAGATCCGCAGGGGGGGGATCTTGCTACACCTAGACTAATAAGCAACCCATTCAGGTGTGTCTTGAACCGGGTCTTTGTCTCTCATGAGTGGTAAGTGTTTTTCCCGCTTTGCACCTTGGTTGAGATCACGCTCCGCTAATCCCGAACTCTGGGGAAGAGTTGAAGAAACGTAGCCCACGCTTCTTCTTTGAGCAGGCCTGGCTGGTGAGACCAGACTTTGTTGAGCTGGTTTCGGATAAGTGGCGGGTTTTGGAGGAGTCATTGGGTCCCTCCCTCGACCCGATCGATGCCTGGCAGCATATCTCCGCAGGTATTCGCCAGTTCCTGAGAGGCTGGGGAGCCAACCTGGGGAGGGAGGGTCGTGACCTCAAGGAGGGTATCGTTGACCAAATCTAGCGCTTGGATGCTCAGGCCGATACCACATTTCTAGATGACGAGGGATGGCCCTCCGCTATCATCTAGAAAGCCAGCTCACTCTCCTGGCCCGCACCCAGGAGGAATACTGGAGGCAGCGGAGTTGTTTGAACTGGCTGCTTAAAGGGGGCGCCAATACTGCCTTCTTCCACGTGATGGCGAATGGCCGGAGGAGGAAATGCCTAATCTCCAGATTGGTCTTGGAGGCAGGTATCATCTCGGAGCCTCGTGCCCTGCAGGACCACATCTATACCTTCTATCGCAACCTAATGGGTGCAGAGGGAGAGGCACGCGTCTTCTCTCTTGCTGCAACCCTTTGGGACCAGCTGGGGCGGGTATCAGAGGAGGAGAACGACGAGCTCATGATGTCTTTCACCGGGGAGGAGCTTGACAAGGTGCTCGCCAGCATGAAGGTCGACACGGCGCCAGGACCGGACGGGTGGCCAATGATCTTCTTTAAGAAGTTTTGGTCCCTTTTTAAACCGTACATCCTAGCCATCCTCAATGGCTTCGCCTTGGGGCGCGTGGATATTGCAAGGCTTAACTTTGGGATCCTGCCTCTGATTCCCAAAGTTCAGGGTGTTGACGATATAAGGCAGTTTCACCCTATTGCGCTCATTAATGTGATTTTCAAATTCGTAGCTAAGGTATATGCTATTCGCATCTCCCCTATAGCTCAGCGCACTATCAGTCGTTCGTAGTCCTCCTTCATCAAGGGCCGGCATATCCTTGAAGGGATCGTCTCCCTTCAAGTGATCATCCATGAGACTAATTCTAAGAAACTCAAGGGAGTTTTTCTTAAACTTGACTTTGAGAAAGCCTTTGATCGTGTCAACTGGCAATTCCTCCGTGAAGTATTGCTAAGGAAAGGCTTTGACCCAAGGTGGGTTCATCGTGCCATGAGTCTGGTCTCGGGAGGCCAGACGGCGGTCACGGTCAATGGGGAAGTTGAGAACTACTTCCATAATGGCAGGGGAGTGCTCCAGGGGGATCCACTCTCCCCCTTCTCCTTGACTTCGCGGTTGAGGCTCTTGCTGCCATCCCGCGGGCAGCTTCTAGGGCTAGGAACATTGCAGGTGTAATCCCACACCTCGTGGATGGGGGCGTCACCCACCTGCAATATGCGGATGACACGATCATCATGATCCAACCAGATGCGCAAGGGATTGCAAACCTTAAGTTCCTACTCCTTTGCTTCTAGAATATGTTCGGGCTGCGCATTAATTTTCACAAAAGTGAGGACGGTACTAGGGTCCTCTAACCAGGAACAAGAGGCAATCGCCAACATGCTTAACTGTAAGTGGCGCTCGTTCCCTTTCACTTATCTTGGCTTGCCCATTAGCGACAGGGCCATTGCTGCAGTGGATTGGGGTCCACTTACGATGAGGGTGGGTCGGAGAGCGGACCCTTGGATGGGAAAATTCAGGTCTTCCGCGGCTCGCCTGACTCTAATCAACGCGTGCCTCTCCAACCTTCCCCTCCACGCCATGGGGGTATATCTCTTAGGTGAGGGTATACACTCTATGCTTAGGAAACACCGGGCCAGATTTTTCTGGGAAGCCAATGGCCTGAGGCGCAAGTACCACTGGGTGAGGTGGGAAGTGCTATGTAAACCTAAGTCACTAGGAGGACCGGGCATCATTGACACTAGACTCATGAATATCTACGTGATGACTAAGTGGATCTGGAAGCTCTTTGCTAAGGAGCAAGGGCTTTAGGCAGAGATCCTATGGAACAAGTATCTTAGGCGAAGGTCCTTCTGGCGGACTCCCACTAATCCGGTTCACAATTTTGGAACACTATCCAAAAAATCAAAGCGGTGTTTCGCGTGGAGCGAGACACCAGGTGCGAAGTGGATCCTCCACCCTCTTCTAGAGTGACAGGTGGACCCTTATGCGACCGGTTCCTCGCACTCTTCTTGACATAGGCACCCCAAATGGGCCTGCCATAGATGGTACCCGGGATTTACTGAAGGCCCACTATCCGAAGAATAAGAAGATTCGGGAGCCCAAGATGTATTAAGGAAAGCTAGAGTTGTAATAGGAAGTATTATTTGTAATTTGGCGGGATGAGTTAGAAACCGTCCCGGACTCTGTAACTTGTACAATACGAAACCCTCGTCCCCACCTCCTATAAGGGGGAGTCGAGGGACAAAGAAAGGATCGAATCTACCGTCAACATAACCCTAGTTTTCATAATCGCCGAGTACTTTTCGGCTAAACCTTCGAGATCTACTTGCCCTCTACTTCTAGCAAAACCCTAGTCACAATCTGTAGGCATTGACAAGTAATCCTTTGTCAATTGGCGCCGTCTGTGGGAATTAGAGGCTGCAAGGATCTGATCTCGATGGCACGTTCAAGATCTTCACTTCATCAACAAAGAAGCAACGCGATGGATCGAGGTAACAAGGGAAAACTGATCTATTCAATTTTATTCCCCACCCGCCCTCCCGTATGGATGCATGTGCCTATCTGGAGGAGCCCATCGTCATGACGTTCGAAGAATTCGATTTGGGCCAACAAGGAAGGATCCTACCGTCCTCGAAGTTCCGATCTCGAATTTTCAGCGGTCGATTCCAACTTTTCGTCGAGCGACGAGAGTTTTCGTCGACATACTTCGACAACAAGGCAAGCTCTCGCCAAGATCTTCAGCAAACACATCCTTCGAGTCATCTGCGGACTCCTTTATAAGCAGCGACTCCGACAGCGTCGACAGCTTCAACTTCATCGACAAGTCTGATCGGAAAGGCCTTCACCACTCTATATGATGGTGTCATACAAAAATCAATGCAAAATATCATCGTATCTATGTGGTAGAAGGGGCAGGCATCAGACCCGCAACATCAGAGGCTTTCGACGAATTGGGAAATCCATACGTCGATCCCGCTGATCTCAGACATGGTCTAGGCACCAAATATCCTGGATCCACAACTCGCGCAAGAGTACAGCTCCCGCAAAGCGCGTGGGATAGGGCCGCGAAAGCCATGATGGTTCAGAACCTATGACCACCACCGACTGCACAAGAACTTCACATATCAATATAGACTTGCTCGAGTAAGCAGAGAGTTGGAAAACAGACAGCATCCTTGAATAGGAGAAAGAAGCAGCTTCTGAGACGCCGGGCAGATTTAAGTCGCCTTTCAGGAAATACATCGTCAGAGAAGCTCGGAGGAGAGCAATGTCTCGACCGCAAAACATACCTGAAGCAGAAAGAGGAAACATAATCCAAAATCTCGACATGTCCTTTCATGTCGATCGATGAAAGAGGAAATATCATCCCGAAAACGCCAGAGGCAGGTTACATGGCAACACAAGCATACATCTTGGCGTCCGGACCACCTCCTGGGGACCCGAGAGAACCATTGTTCAATATGGCAATGGCTGGAGTAGGGGTTATGGGAACAGCGTTTGCAACAACGCCTCCCGAAGAAAATCCCAGACAAAATAGTCCACGACACACAGCAGTTCAAGACCCACCAAGAGCAAGTGAGCAAGAGACACAGCAGTCAAGTAAGGGTGGACAGAGCGCGACAAGAAAGGAGGGACCGTCAGTTCGCCAGAGCTTGCTGACGAAGATATGTGTGGGCTCCCGTGCTTTACGAGACGACTCGAGTCCGCAACTTGGGTGAAAGACCCGATGTAATTTCTCCGGTAAATTCGATACGAACAAGATCCCGAGGATTGGCTCCAAAAGGGTTCAAGATTAAGCTCCGAACCAATTTCAAGACCATGCACAAGTATCCCACCCGAGAGGTGCCGCAAGATCTTGGATGTAGCCCCTAGCCATACGACGTATCAGAGTTACACTTTGAGGACGTACGTGAAGGATAACTTCCGAATCTTTGCAAGACAAACCCGCGTCGTTGGAAGAACATCTACAAGCGTACTTCCGATCCACCCGACGAGAACCCGAAAATCATTACGAGCGGTGGAACAAAATCACACTCGGCATGAGAGACTGACGCGAGGGTGGGAATAGATGCGTTCGTGTCGGCGGACGTCAGACTTCTGCGTTCGTGGCAGGAATCCGACTTCGAGGACTTGGGGAAAACTAATCCCAAGACAATCTCGCGTTGATGGAAATCGCTAACAAATGGGCAGATGGAGAAGACGCAATATACAACAAACGACACAGGTCGCCAGAAGAGGATCGTAGTCGAAATTATCAAAATAGAAGGCGATTTTCGCCGGTTCTACAACAACGATGCTCCGGCCATATATGGTTTTTGAGGAAATCCTGGAGGAAATAGTCGAGATGATTATCAAAGGAGCAACGAGCAACAAGGCGACAATAGAGGTGATTTGCGCCAAGAGACAAAATAGTGGACCAAGATTCAAGACCTTACGTGTCTCCCGAAGAGATGATGAACGGTCCGTGTCAAATGCACTTTTACCTCGACAACAATGGAAAGGGGCAGTCAGGACATCTCCAGAAAGGCTGCCGCAATTTTCAGGCAATGTTGCGAGCAGCAGGAATTGCAACAAACAGAGAAATCCTCGAGAACCAAGGAGCGAGATTCACCTTCCACCTCCTCCCGCAATAGCCGAAGAAAATCGACACCAGCTCAGAATAGCGGCAGCACCACAACCACCCATATGTCGATCCCAATTCCAATGGCGCAGTTTGATGATTAGAAAGCTGGGCATTGAGCGAAAGGTCATATCTCGACAGTGTTTATGGCGGAGAAGATGCCTCCACCAACAGTGAGTATCTAAATTGAGTCAGGGCAAGACATAGGCTTCACAATCGCGGATCACCCAGCAAGTTCCTCGACCGGGACAATCAGCACTTATTCTACCCGAGTAATTCTTCAGTTCGATATCGCGATTTTCATAGATGCGCATGATCTAAAGCCTCATTATATGGACAGTGAGGAAGATGAACATATCCTAGCAAACCAGAAAACCGCACACGCATCACGGGATCACACAGAGAAGCCAAGTTACCCATTGGGCAAGATCAACTCGACGTTCGGTTTGGAACCCAGAAAACTACGAATAGAGACACAGGTTGTAGTTGTGGATTTCCATTCGCGATTATCATGCTTTATTGGGACGACTCGTCTTAGGTTCATGGCAGTGCCGCATTATACATATCTGTTGTAGGTTGCCGGGCCCAAGGGACCTATCACAATCAAAGGAAGTTTCGCGTTCTCGATAAATGCGACAAGGACTTTCATCGATCGTCGAACTTTGGATGCAAGCGAGAATATGCGAGCTGTTCCTGATTATCACTGTGAGGTGGAAGATCCAAGGCCAACTTTCTACTTTCAAGTTCAAAGAAATGGATCCACCAGACGGATCCAGCAGCGTCCATTGCAAACATGGATGTCGCATAGAGCTCGTCGAGTTCCTCCGTGAGCAGGAGAATCTTAGCATGGTGTCCAGTGACAGAGTACCAGGGGAACTTGCCGAGCACCACCTCAATTTGGATCCTCTCGCACGACCAAAGCAACCTTTGCGGCGTTTTGAGCCTAGCCGCAAAGCCATGTTATCGAGAAATAGATCGACTCAAAGATCTGGGTTTATCAGTATCAGAAGCCATAGGTAGCCGATGATGGTGCCGAAAAACACACAATAGTCCTTCGCATGTGCGTCGACTTTACGTGTCTCAATAAACATTGTCCCAAGGATCACTTTCCCCTCCCAAGGATCGATCAAATCATCGACTCCACGGCAGGATGCGAACGTCTTTCCTTCTGGACGCATATTCTGGTTATAACCAGATCAGATTAAAAGAGAAAGATGAAGCCAAGACAGCGTTCATCACTTATGGCGTGTTTTGCTACAAAACAATGCCCTTTAGTCAGCGGGAGCAACATATCAGCGGATGATGCAGAAGTGCCTAGCAACACAGATTGGAAAAAATGTACAAGTCTACATCGACGATGTCATAATAACATCAAAGAAAGGGTCAACGTTGATCGAAGATTTGAAGGAAACTTTCGACAACCTCGACAAGTTCTGCCTCAAGCTGAACCCGACAAAGTGCTCTTTTGGGTTCAGCAGGAGAACTTCTCGGGTTTTTAGTATCAGCAAGGATTGAAGCTAATCCCGAAAAAATCCATCGTTACTATGAAAGCCAACAAAGTTGAAAGAAATACAACGATTCGTGGTGATCGACTTTAATGATTAGTCGCCGAGCTAGGAAGAAAAGCGGCTGCCGTTTTATGCGTTGATCAAGCAAGGGGAAAAATTTCAATGGAATGAGGAAGCAGACAGAGCTTTCGAGAATCTCAAGCGAGCAATTTCGACACCGCCGACGCCAAAAGAGAAAGAACCTATCCTCTTGTACATTGCAGCTACACCTCAGGTGGTCAGGCCCAGTAGTCGAAAGGGAAGAAGAAGGCAAGCTTCATGGAGTTCAAAGGCCGGTATATTTCATCGGTCTTGTCGCCATCAAAACAGCGGTACCCGCAATATCAAACTAGCATATGGAGTATTCACGACAGCAAGAAAATTGCGACACTATTTTTCGGCGCACGATAATAGTGGTCAATGAGGCTCCTTATCAAATATCTTGAACAACCCAGAAGCCACGGGTCGTGTCTCCTTTGGGGAATAGAACTTTCCCTCGGGATATCACGTATGAAAAAGAAAAGCAATAAAGTCACAGATCTTACATTTCATTGCCGAGTGGATGGAGTTACAAAACACGGGACCCCCGATTTATCGAGGACTTGGACCATGAACTTCGACGGGTCCAAGAATTGGAAGGTGCGGAGCAGGCGTGATATTAGTTTCACCCGGCGACAAGTTGAAGTATGTTCTCGGATGACGTTCCCAAACACATCTAACAATGAAGCAGAATATGAAGCTCTCATACACGGGATGAAGATGGCGAAGTTGTGCAACCCGATTGAAATTTCGGCGACTCACAGTTGGTAGCACAGCAAGTAATGAACCAATGCGACGCATCAGGAGAGTATGATAGCACAAGGAGGTGTACAATGAGCTGGAGAAGCTATTCGATGGTTGTGAGGTAAACCACATCAGCAGGGATGAGCAACGATGAAGCCGACGTTCTCGCAAACATCGGGTCACAATGCCTCGCAATCCCTCAGGTGTGTTTTGGGAAGAGATAAGCGAAAGATCAACAAAGCCAGCAAAAACAAAAAGGAGAAGAAAGAAAACCTCGACGTCACCAAGGACACACGAGAAGAAGAAGAAGAAGAGCAAGAACTAGTCATGATGGTACAAGTTCCATGGATGCAGGCCTACATATCCTATATCCTAAGGAAAACGTTACCCGATGATCCAATTGAAGCAAGGCGAATAATTAGGCGATCAAAAGCTTTCACTGTGGTAAAAGA
This sequence comes from Lolium multiflorum, assembly GCA_030979885.1. Taxonomy (NCBI): domain Eukaryota; kingdom Viridiplantae; phylum Streptophyta; class Magnoliopsida; order Poales; family Poaceae; genus Lolium; species Lolium multiflorum. The sequence continues at coordinate 165,744,536 of CM061750.1, forward strand.
GCTGTACAAACGCAGTATCTCGGGTGTGCTACAACGGTGTGTTACACCCGAAGAAGGAAGAATCATCCTAAAGGACGTGCATGAAGGAATATATGTGGGCACCACGCGAGTAGCGAGCTATCGCGGCTAAGGTTTTCAGAGCAGGATTTTATTGGCTAACAGCAATCGAGGATGCGAAGGAAATAGTGCGAACTTGCGATCGTGCAAAGATTTGCGGCAAGACCTCACTCGCAGCCGGAACTTATGCCAATCCCATTGTCTTGGCCCTTTGCTCAATGGGGTCTCGACATGGTAGGTAAATTACACAAAGCTTCGCCAGGAGGTTATGAGTATATGCTTGTTGCTGTTGTCGACAAGTTTACAAAATGGATCGAAGCAAAGCCGATAAATTCACCGGACGGCGCGTCAGCGGTTAAGTTCGTGAAAAGCATCGTCTTGATTTTGGAGTTCCTCACAGTATTGTGACGGACAACGGCAGCAATTTCACGTCCAAGGAGTTCAAAGCATATTGCGCAGAAGTGGGCATTAAATTGAGTTTTGCGTGTGTCGCATCCTCAGACCAATGGACAAGTCGAGAAGGCCAATGGCATCATACGCGGCATCAAGAAGCGCTTGCTAGGCCCATTGGAAAAAGCCCGGCATACTTGGCCGGAGGGAGTTACAAAGTGTTGTGGAGTATCAGAACAACACCAAATACGGCGACACTGAAACACCGTTCTTTACGGGTTCATGGCGCGAAGCAGTCTGCCGATAGAAATAGAGCACGATTCTCCAAGAGTCACGGAATATGACGAAGAAACATCAAGAAAAGCTTTGGAGGATGATGTCGATGCACTCGATGAAGCTCGAGACGAAGTCTGTCAAGAGTCGCCAAATATCAGCAGGACTGAAAAACTATCACAGTCGACGATTGCGGCCAAGGTCTTTTCAAGTTGGTGACTTAGTTCTGCGGCTCAACCAAAAAAGTCACGAAAAACTCGAATCACCATGGCTTGGACCCTACATCGTCAAGAAAGTAATCGAAGGAGGAGCATACAGATCAAAGACAAGAAGACGGATTGACGAGCCAAATCCCTGGAATGTGGCACAGCTCAGGCGTTTCTACGCCTAGGTGTCGAAAATATAGTCCTTTGTAAAGCTTCAATGTACTGAAACACGAGTTTTGAGACGCACTCTTTTCCTTTTTCGGCCGAGTGGGGCCGGGAAAGGTTTTTAATGAGGCGGGCTCGTGGTGCTGCAATATAATAAAGATAGTGGAATTATATATCTTCTTCTCGACAAGATCGGGGGTCTTCCTACATGATACAATATATATATAAACACAGTATCGACAAATGCAAAAGAAGCATCCGGCCTTGGTAAAAATACCTCGCCAAAATAAAAAGAGATATCGACAAAATAGTGATCAAACAAAAGCTCGGGGGCTTACACCCGTACAAAATAGTACACAATGTATATTATCTTGCCTTGGGACAACCTCGCATTATAATACACAAGATATTGCAATCAAAACGCCCGGGGGCTTGGCGATAAAAATAAAATACAATGACTTTACAATATAGCTGGTCTATACAGGATATAAATCTCGGCAAAAGTTTCGCTTCAAGAATTTCCCAATATATTATCTATGGTTAAGTGCTCGTTATTTACACAGTACTATGCTCACATAGCTGCCCTTCACGAAGAATTCGAATCCATCCGAAAGTTCGTCCATCATATCTTCAAGCAGGAGTAACAATGTCATCATATTTGCAAGTTTCTTTTCCTCTTCGACATCTTCTCCAGGCACTTCGGGACAACTTGCACGTCTAACTTCGGGTAGCAAATTTTTATCATGATCATCGCAAATCTTGCGCCAGCAACTAGTTGGGCTCGTACAAAGCCGTGGATGCGAGGAGCATCTCGAAATTTGTCCATCAACAAGGAAGGGTCTCGGCATTTTATTGGGAAACATGGTACCATACACAGAGACAAAGTCCTTGTACAGAAGTCAAGATATTCGCGAACCCTGAAGTGCGATCTTGAAATCTCACGATTTGGCGGGTCCGCTCAGGTGTACCCCCAAAAGTCGATCCGTGTTCATGTGCAAGCCGAAGGAGAACATTGGAACGAGCGACACGTTCATCTTCAGTTACAGGATCCAAAAAAGCACCTATGGTTTCATAAAACAATTCAGTGGGCAATGAGGAGGCAAGCAGCAAAAGGAAACGAAGCGAGATAAAGACAATGAAACTTACCCGCCATATCCAAGCTAGCATCGTTAGCAGCTGCAGCATAGAATTCTCTCGAGATGCAGCCGTCAGCTGCTCAAACGAGCATCCCTTTCAGCCATGGCATCCTGAACTTGTTGAAGCGCAACTTTCTCCCTTTGTGAAGATTCTCGAGATTGTTCCATCAGCATAAGCGATTGTTTCTTCAAGGACTGAAGTTGTTGTGAAGTTCTTGCAAGTCTTCCGACAAAGGTATGCTTGGAAGACCCTTCAAGGAAATTGTCGTTGTTTCTTACTTTCTTCGACAAAGAAGACGCGGGGCAGCATCGGGAGGAGAAGAATTTGTTGAGTAATTATCAAAAATCAACTGGAACAAGAAAAACTCCGAATCAAAGATAGCACCAAAAGAAATTTCATTGATTGCAGAATATTTACATAGCCATTACAAAAGAAGTTCTCCTAGGGACTGGTAGAGAATTTGTCGCCAAAGACCAGAATGGCGCAACAATAAGTACAGAAAGCAAAAACTAGACCTCCGGCCTTGAAGAGCTGGGAGTTGAAGATGGCTTAATCCCAAGATAAGCGAGGATCCTCTTCGTGTTGAGCTTTGCGGCCTTGATCAAGGATCGCCATTTTGTGTGCTCTATTTGCTCCGTGTCGCCAACTTTAGCCCAGTCAACAGTTTGTTGACTGTCAGCAACTAGGGCAACAGTGCTTCCTCGGCGACCTTCATGTTCTCATGGCGCATCTTCAGCCCAAGATCTTCGGGAGGATTAAAACACTTGGCAAGGCCAAGGAAAGTTGGGGCTCCTCTTTTTTGGGAAGAGTAGGGAAAAGCTTCGACAACCCCATGGCTTCATCCATGCCTTCACGTGCTTCCGTCCCATGAAACTCAAGGAACGACATGGCGTCAAGAAGAGCATCGTTGTCGGGATCCTCAAGTTCAAATTCTTGTGAGGTCCTATCTGACAACATAAAAATAGAAATTTTTGTCAACAAATAAGTGCGAAAAAGGAAAAACCAAAGAGTATACAAATGGTGCAAATGCTTACCGACAAAGCGACGACTTTGTGTCTTCATGCGTTTGATGATCGCCGCTTCGCGAGCAGACTGAGCAGTTATATGATCACTCGGTGAAGTTTCGGCATCGTGAAGTCTCTTCCGGAGATCTTCGACACCAGCAGCACTTGTCGGCCTTCAGCTCCGAGCACCAACAGCATCGACTCAGCTTCTTTGCGAGCCTTTTCACTTTGATCTAATTGCTGAGCAAGTGTGTTGGCACGTTCATTGGCTTCCGCCAGTTTTTCTACCAAGGAAGATAAATATAGTTAAAACCCTCGACAACAAAGGAGCAAAAGAAAAGAAGCAACAGAGTAAAGCATTACCTTCAACTAGCATATTCACGGTACCCGACAAATTGGGTACCGATGCGAAGAAGATCCTTTATCAAAGGCTGTTCAAAAAAGGGAGGATAGAAGGAAATGGCGGTATGAGAAAAATATAATGGTAGAAATCAACAAAAGCAAATATAAACAATGACAAGGAAATCAAGAACTTACATCCTCCAAAAGAGGGTTAGAGGAGCTACTCAATTGGAGAGTAGGCTCCGTGATGATCGCCGTCTTCGCCCTTTCGACAAAGGGGCTCGGGGGCGGAGGAGGAGTAGCAGTGTCGACGTTCGTCGAGGAGGCGAATTTCCTCTCAAGCCGTTTCCGAGGCAACTAATGTATGTGACGTGCTCGTGCGAGCAGCCACAACAGCAGTTGGTACTTCTTCTTCATCATCGCTACGAGCAAGTGCCGACGATATATAAAGATAGACAAGAATCTTCGAGTACAAGTAAGCAAGAAAAAGGATACTTACAGTGATGAGAGACTCGAGGTATGGATCATAGCCGCCTTCTGTGCGAAGGAACACCGTCAACTTTGAGGTGCCGGAATCTTCGACATCATCCCTTTTCCTTTTGTTCCTTGGAGAAACAGCGGGAGGAAGAGATTGTGCCGACGCAGTGGCTTCAGAGACATCCTCTTTTTCGTCGGATCCATTCGAGATTCTGCGGGTTCATTTGTGAAGGAGGGGCATCGGGTTATCATCAGAGACAACAGCCCTTTCTTCGACCTCCCCACCTTCGGGAAGAGGAGGAAGTGAAACAAGATTTGGATGATCCTGTATAAAAAAGAAAGTTTGTCAGAAGTGAATAAATACACAAAAAACAAGGCGATAAACAAATTACACGACAATATTTACCTTGGGAAGCGCATGGGCGGCGCTGTATGGCTTTACGCGGCAAGTGGATGGGATGGAGTCTTTCTTCTTAAGGGAAGAAATCCTACGGATAAGTTTATCCAAATCCTTGACTTCCAAATTCGTCGACAGGGGATCTGCGTCTTCATCGCCGGTGTAATTCCAGAAAGGGTTTTGCGAGCCTGAAGAGGCTGCACCCTAGTTCTAAGGAAGTATGCAGTAATCTGGATGCCTGATAATTCTTTTCCACGAGTATTTTGCAACTCATGGATACGAGTCATCGGGCCTCATCGAAGTCCTTTCTTCCTCGGTAGCTTCTGTCCCAAGAACGGCGAAGGATTTTCGGCACCGTCAAAAGGAGGAATATTATCCTCGAGGCAGCCATCGTTTTCTTCGCGAATGTACAACCACTTCTTGCCATCCTTGAACGGAGTCGGGGAGTTTGACGTCGAAATAGTTGAGAGGAGCGAACGGAAATAACAACGCCGCCTATATTATAGGCGACATTGGCGAGCCATTACGGCGACAAAGAAAATGCGCTTCCATAATGCCCAGTTAGGCTGGACACCAAGGAAGGCCTCGGAGTGATAAAGATAGAAATATGAAGGATAGAGTTGGGTGTGAGGTGGTGAAGTTGGAGACCATAAACATAAAGAAGTCCCCGAAGAAAAGGATGAATGGGGGTGGAAAGACCACGGATAAGATGATCAACGAAACTTACCCGATACCCCATTGGAGGGGATGGGTAGCTCTCTTCGCTGGGAAAGCACACAGCTTTTTCTTGGTAATCCCAGTTTCTTCATCAGGTTGAGGTCTTGGTTGGTGATCTTGGACCTCTCCCACTCCGCCGCTCCTGATCGCGGCGGCCATCGAGAGTCAGGTGTTGTGCCTGGTTAGACGACGCGGTGGCATCAACAATGGCGCATGGCGAAGAGAGAGCTGGCAGCACTGGAGCGCAAGTTTTGCAGAGAGCAGAGAACGGCGCGGCGGAGAAGTGCTCGAGGAAGAAGGAGATCTTATATAGAGGTGCGGTGAACGACGGAACCGTTGGATGAAGAAAGAATGCGGGAGATGATTACCACGTGGCAACAAGGGCAAATTAGTATTTCAACATTGACGAGGTTACAGAACGTGCGCCAGGAAAAGCGGAGGACTTGCACGACGTGTCAACGTGGTGTGAACAATGGACCCACAAGGCAGAAAAAAATCCCGATTATTGACAGAGATGAAGAGAATTTGACAAGGGAAAATATGTCGACAAGAAAAATAAAAAGAGAATGGCGACAGGGTTAAATATTCGAATACTCTTGGAGCCTTTGATCAAATACAAGTTTTTGCCCAAATGCTCGGGGGCTACTTTGAAAAAATAGAAAATTTCGAGTATGACAATATAGCAATGGCGAGAGCCTATGACCAAATTCAAGAATTTGTTCATAGCCTCGGGAGCTACTCCCATCGGGAGCGCTGTCGCGCACCCGATAAATATAAAAATATCGAGAAGGATCATAAATATAGCGGCAAAGGATGTTAATCTGTGGAGCCTACACCCAAGCACAAGTTCTTGGCTGTAGCCTCGGGGGCTACTCCCATCGGGAACGCTGTTCGCGTGCCCGATGAATTTGATCAGAAATAAAGAAAAAAAAAGTGAGTATATTTCGAGTTATACAAATAACTCTACATATACTCCCATCGGGAAGACAAAATAAAGTCATAAATATGACTCAATAAAATGTGCTATTCCAAGGCGAAAAGCACTCGACAATATATTCTCAGAACGCCAAAGTTGCGATCAATTTCTGAATGCCGCAAATTTGCGAAGGTAAGACCCCAGATCCGTTCTGCTGGGCGTGGCATCGCCAAAGACTGCGCTCTGCTACTTTTATCCGTATCAACGATACGAAGAAAATCCTAACGGACGCGTTAGGTACCCGATAAATTTGACTGGGACTCGACGAATGGTAAGACCTTAAGCGGCACCTGTCGAAGTTTACACCAGTATTCCGAGACGTGATCTTGAAGTAGGTTTTTTTGCGGATTGCCACTAGAGCAGTTAACTAGTACCTGATCCGTCAGATGAACTAGCCCCAACTACCATTATCCCTGTACAATATAGAATTTTATGTAGAGTGTGAATAAAAGCTCTCGAACAAAAATAAACGGGAGAGATTTTCCCTGACTCTGCGATTCAAGCAAAATCTCGGGGGCTACGACATAGGCACCCCAAATGGACCTGCCATAGATGGTACCCGGATTTACTGAAGGCCCACTATCCGAAGAATAAGAAGATTCGGGAGCCCAAGATGTATTAAGGAAAGCTAGAGTTGTAATAGGAAGTATTATTTGTAATTTGGCGGGACGAGTTAGAAACCGTCCCGGACTCTGTAACTTGTACAATACGAAACCCTCGGCTCCACCTCCTATATAAGGGGGAGTCGAGGGACAAGGATCGAATCTACATCAACATAACCCTAGTTTTCATAATCGCCGAGTACTTTTCGCCTAAACCTTCGAGATCTACTTGCCCTCTACTTCTAGCAAAACCCTAGTCTACAATCTGTAGGCATTGACAAGTTAATCCTTTGTCACTTCTCCATTATCGCAGAGCCACAGATCACGGTGTCTAGGTGCCTCCGCGCCACGGGAGGGAGCATCCAGTTCCGAAGGGGCCTGGGAGCCGTGAACGAAACGACCTTAGATGCCTTATGGTGTCTATTGCTGGGACGCAATTGTCCGAGGGCCAAGACGTTATCTCCTAGGCCTTGGAACTCTCAGGAAAATTCTCAGTCAAGTCCTTATATAGGAAGTTGTGCCAGGGGACGTCGCGTAAACACTTCAGTGACATATGGAAGGTCGCCGAGCCCATGAAAATCCATATCTTCCTATGGCAGCTCCTACGGAAGCGCCTACCATCGAACGACAATATTCACCGTAGAAGGGGTCCATCGTCGGGGCGATGTGCCCTTTGCTGGGAGGCGGGGGATACCGCTCACATTTTCTTCCTTTGCCCACTGGCGAGATTCATGTGGAGTGCAGGTCGGGAACTGCTTGGTGCTCTTGGAACCCTACCTGTTTTGCAGAGCTATATAGGATTCTTGATAACCTAACAGGCCAAACCAAAAGGGTTTTGTGGATTTGTTGCGCGGCCCTTTGCTGGGCTCTTTGAAACATTAGAAACAAGTTTACCATCGAAGGGACCTTCCCATCCCAACCATCCCAACCAGCTCACGGCTTGTATAAATGCTGCTGTACTTACAGGTGTGGAAGCCAGTGGCTAGGCGGAAGGATCGCGAGGCGCTGGAGCTGGCGACTGGGAGACTTCGCTCGCTCCACGCCACCATCAGGGATCGCCCGGCGTGAGGAGTGCCGCCGGCGGCCCGAGCTACCTTTCTCTTATCTGTTTTACCATGGTTGGACTCATTGTTCTTGCATGTTTGGAGGTTGTGTTGGGGCGTGACCTTCTGTATCCGTGCAGCGATGGTGCCTGCTCCCGTCTGCTTGTGTGCTTGTAATCTTATGACTTTGTGTGTGTCAGTGTGGTTGTGTTATGTGTACTCTGCCAGTTAAGGCTTCATTAATTTAAAGTCGGGCTCATCTTGAGCCTTCCATCTTACTAACATACGTGTTACAGTGGGACTTAGTGTCAACCAGGAAATGCAAGTTTTCGGTCACATCCTCTAACAACAAATCAGTGTGTACTACTGGAACTACAAATAGAGATTTATCACACACGATGAACAACTGACCAGGAGAAACAATGGCAGTGTGCTGACGACAAGCCCAGTAGTAAATTAAGTAACCCATGTAAAGGGCATCATCCTTTTCTTTGGATCTTAGTCAGGAGCCTAAAGACACGCGAAACCTAGATAAGAGCAACTCTAACAGAGCCCGTAAATCCCGCCGGAACCGAACTTTTCCGGCGGATTTACGGGTTCGGGCCGAAACTGGCGCAGATCAGCGCCCGAAAAAGTGGGCCGGCCCGAATTGGAAGTTCGGGGGCCCGAACAACTCTCCGCACGGCCCCTATTAAAAGCGTTCGCGGAGGGGAGTTCGGTTCGCAAACCCTACTCCCCTCCGCCGTCACCTCTCCCTCCGCCGCCGCCAGACCCACGCTCCGACGAGCAATCCACGCCGGAAGATCCACCAATCACCCACCCACCGCCAGGCGATGGCCTCCCGTGGAGGTGCTGTCAGCCGAGCCGCGGGAATCGCCGCCGCGTCCGCCCTTCTTCCGCAACGAGGCGGAGCGGCGGAAGTGGAAGCGCAGCGAGGGCGCGCGCAAGCGTAGCGCTCGCCGGTGGACCAACTGGGGGCTCACGCCCCTAGGGAAGCTCGCCCGCTAAGGCAACCAGGCGGAGAGCTCCTCTTCCGGGCAGTCCAGCCGCGCTCCGCCAGCACCGGCACCGCCGTGCGCGCCATAGCTAGCAGGCCGCATTTTGCTCATTTTAAGCTAGGTTAGGTTGCCGGTGTAGTAGTATAATGTCAATTCCCCGCAGTATGTATGTATCGATGTGCAATTGACGCATCTATTTCATGTATGAACTATGATCATCGCCTTAAACTTACCCGCGCCAATTCAAATTCCAGTTTTCAGTTTCGTTTACGGGTTCTATTCCGCGGCACTGCGAAATTCGACAGAACTTGCGTTTTCGGTGAACTGAACTCGCGCTTTTCGGTTTGCGTTTTTTCGCACTCTGTTAGAGATGCTCTAACAAGACCACACAGACAAATCAGGCAGAGCCCCGCTTGGTATCATACGTCATTTATTCTTGTTAAGGTATGACCTCAAGTTCTACTTCCATCTTCTATCCCGCAGCATGGAAACGCGAGCTTCAGTTAGAGGCGTGAACCGATGAGTGGTTGAGGCCCAGGCAGTTCGTCGCACAATGCACGGACCCATCCGGTCTACTCTCCCTCATTGTCATAAATCACGACATGGTTCTGCATCATGATGTCTGCACAACAGAATGTTAATGTGGAAATAATTAGAAAGATGCATGGTGTCCGAGTCTCTGAAGGTGGAAATGTTTGACAGAAGAAGGTCAGACCTTCAATCTAAAGGTATAATAGAGGCACCCTCATGGGGCATGTAGGTAAATTAGATTTGACTGACCGTAGATTTTGCCTCTAGCAAATCTAAGCCGTCCATTTTTTTACCATGGCAGTATAAAAGGTACATCCAACAAAGGTAACCCTAGCGTGCAGCCCCCAATCCCTCACGTCCTTCTGCTCCCCAATACCCTCGCCCGGCGGCGCCGCTCCGCCTCCCTTGCCGCCACCCGTCCCTCTCCTCTACCATTCCTGCCTATGCATCCAGCCACCGGATCGAGCTTGCGCCGTCGCCGTTCCCGGGAGCACCGTAGGCTTCCGCCTGCACCGGGCACCATTGCTGCGCACCACGCTGCCGTCGCGAGGACCGATTGGAGCCGACGGGAGCAGGCAGGCCAGTGCCGTGGGTCGGGTCGTCGGCGGGCGGAGCAGCTGCGCTGCATCTCTCCTTCACATGCTCTGGTATTCCACACTCATAGCTCTCCCCTTTGAACGTTATTGCATCTCTCTTGTATTCTCTCTTCCTCACGTCTCTGACTCTCCAACGCTGCTCTGCAGGGAGGTCACCAGGAGGGTTGCGGCATCTCCATCTGCTGTGCCTCTCCCTCCTCGAGGCTTCACCCCACTATTTATCTTGTCATCTACCCTGCTGCTGCATGTATGGCCGCTCCTCTGCATCTCCCCTTGCGATAATCAACCTTGCCATCTGCAACCGTTTGAAGGTATATTAACTCTTTGTTTTCTTCCCCTGCCTGACACTAGACTACACCTGCACAAATTGCTTTAGTTATAAACTATGCAGATTCCATGTATGTATATGCCTACAAGGTGTTCGACAATATTCCTAGCAGGTTGTTCTCATATTTTGTTTCTTATTCTTTCGATTTTTTTTGTTGAGAAGAGATAGAGAATCAAAACTGAGTTGTTTGGTAGACCAACTTAAGACTGGTTAGCAAATCTATGGACCTATATTGTGCCTTTGATTTTAGTTAGAGTAGAGTTACATCACTCTATTGAGATATTTGTTGTATATGTTGTCTGACACACTGTACTTGCCTTGTCATCACTGGGGCTGCCTGGCGGAAGCAGCGCTGCCTCGTCGTCGCCATCACCGGCGGCTGCCCGGCTGAAGCTGCAGGTCACTGCCAATGATGAGGCCGCCGCCGTGAGGTGTATAGTGAGGTGCTCGCCCTCCCAAAATCGCCTCATGTCGCATCGATCTCTACCACCCCTCGTCCCTGTCGCTGCTGCAACCGGCGAAGGGCGTCGACCCCAACCGCACACCTTCCCTGTCACTGTCAGTGCCTTGTCCCCGCTGCTGAGAAATCATGGTCTTTTAGAAAAATCATGTGAACTTATATATTCATGCACTTTACATATTCTCCGTTTAACAAATACTAAAGACACCTTTGCCTAATGCTGAAATGGTATCACACATGTAGGGAGTACCAATGACTTGTGCAAAATGAATACAGAGTAATCAGCCATATATACGCGCTACACATGCTTTTATGTAAACCAGGGGCCTCCCTACATGGGTGATGTCATTCCCATATTCTCTCGTTTTTCCTTTCAATTAAAACTTCAGTATTTGGTTAACTGAGAATATACTAAGGTGAAGAGTAAACTGAATCATTTTGAATTTGCTGTCTTTTTTAGCGACTTACATGTTTTTTACAATTTTACTAGAGGCACCCTCATGGGGCATGTAGGTAAATTAGAGGCACCCTCATGGGGCATGTAGGTAAATTAGATTTGACTGACCGTAGATTTTGCCTCTAGCAAATCTAAGCCGTCCATTTTTTTACCATGGCAGTATAAAAGGTACATCCAACAAAGGTAACCCTAGCGTGCAGCCCCCAATCCCTCACGTCCTTCTGCTCCCCAATACCCTCGCCCGGCGGCGCCGCTCCGCCTCCCTTGCCGCCACCCGTCCCTCTCCTCTACCATTCCTGCCTATGCATCCAGCCACCGGATCGAGCTTGCGCCGTCGCCGTTCCCGGGAGCACCGTAGGCTTCCGCCTGCACCGGGCACCATTGCTGCGCACCACGCTGCCGTCGCGAGGACCGATTGGAGCAGACGGGAGCAGGCAGGCCAGTGCCGTGGGTCGGGTCGTCGGCGGGCGGAGCAGCTGCGCTGCATCTCTCCTTCACATGCTCTGGTATTCCACACTCATAGCTCTCCCCTTTGAACGTTATTGCATCTCTCTTGTATTCTCTCTTCCTCACGTCTCTGTCTCTCCAACGCTGCTCTGCAGGGAGGTCACCAGGAGGGTTGCGACATCTCCATCTGCTGTGCCTCTCCCTCCTCGAGGCTTCACCCCACTGTTTATCTTGTCATCTACCCTGCTGCTGCATGTATGGCCGCTCCTCTGCATCTCCCCTTGCGATAATCAACCTTGCCATCTGCAACCGTTTGAAGGTATATTAACTCTTTGTTTTCTTCCCCTGCCTCACACTGGACTACACCTGCACAAATTGCTTTAGTTATAAACTATGCAGATTCCATGTATGTATATGCCTACAAGGTGTTCGACAATATTCCTAGCAGGTTGTTCTCATATTTTGTTTCTTATTCTTTCGATTTTTTTTGTTGAGAAGAGATAAAGAATCAAAACTGAGTTGTTTGGTAGACCAACATAAGACTGGTTAGCAAATCTATGGACCTATATTGTGCCTTTGATTTTAGTTAGAGTAGAGTTACATCACTCTATTGAGATATTTGTTGTATATGTTGTCTGACACACTGTACTTGCCTTGTCATCACTGGGGCTGCCTGGCGGAAGCAGCGCTGCCTCGTCGTCGCCATCACCGGCGGCTGCCCGGCTGAAGCTGCAGGTCACTGCCAATGATGAGGCCGCCGCCGTGAGGTGTATAGTGAGGTGCTCGCCCTCCCAAAATCGCCTCATGTCGCATCGATCTCTACCACCCCTCGTCCCAGTCGCTGCTGCAACCGGCGAAGGGCGTCGACCCCAACCGCACACCTTCCCTGTCACTGTCAGTGCCTTGTCCCCGCTGCTGAGAAATCATGGTCTTTTAGAAAAATCATGTGAACTTATATATTCATGCACTTTACATATTCTCCGTTTAACAAATACTAAAGACACCTTTGCCTAATGCTGAAATGGTATCACACATGTAGGGAGTACCAATGACTTGTGCAAAATGAATACAGAGTAATCAGCCATATATACGCGCTACACATGCTTTTATGTAAACCAGGGGCCTCCCTACATGGGTGATGCCATTCCCATATTCTCTCGTTTTTCCTTTCAATTACAACTTCAGTATTTGGTTAACTGAGAATATACTAAGGTGAAGAGTAAACTGAATCATTTTGAATTTGCTGTCTTTTTTAGCGACTTACATGTTTTTTACAATTTTACTTCACCAGAAGTCATATATCAAGAAGTTACGGCTCATCAGAAAAGTAATGTATCCAAAGATTACCAGTTTATTGTGCTTTGAATTAATGCAGATTCTGGCTAATTGTATCATATAGTCGATTTACATATTACTTGGTTGAGCTACACTTTTAGATTGTCGTTATTTAATCCATGTTAAGGTAAGGAAGTTTCTCCAGTGCTTCTTTCTTCTAACTGATATCTTCCGAACATTGAGCTACAGTTTAAAGGCGATAAGTGCAGTTGATTTTAAGCTCATGATTGAAACCTTTTGCAGGACAATCATGTGTCCTTCTCGGGTCGGAGGTACTTAGATTCAGAATTAAATATTCTTGGAGATACCAGAAACATTCGCGATTAATGGCACAGAGAATAGACAGAGATACTGAAGATCTACTGTAATAATATGAGGTAAACATGATTGGTGAATTACTCGTGCTACTTTTCTTAAATGACATGATACATGAATCTTAGATTATTGTCGCTGCATTACTTGTAAGTCGCTTGCAATATTGTTTGATTTGTTCTTTCGTAACAGAAGTACAAGACCCTTTATAATATCTGCATGGCAATGAAATAATCAGGGTACTTTTATTCGAGTATGCTTGATCCGTGAACTCGTAGGTGAAATTTTGTTGTGAGATTGCCCAAAACTTTCTGCGCATAATACTGTGGCCATGCATATCTGGATAGATGCCCTCGCAGATTGTTCTAGGTATCTAAATATTTGCTTGGTTTTGTTATTTGTTGTTTATAAAATATTTTCTCATGTGAACATTCGGCTTGAAACACATATCTCCATTCATTGTGTTACTTAAATTTAAAGCCACTCTAGATAAAGTTCTCTTTACATGGATTGTCCTTATATTTTCCCTCTTAAAGCATATTTGAAATGAAGATCTGATGTGCAGTAACTTAAATCACTGTGAGAGCCCCACCAAGTACATTTTGATCTGTTCTAAATATGCTTTATAATTGTTCCTCTCTACAACAGCCTCCAATTCATAAAATTGGTTTTGTATATATTATTTATCTTGACATTGTTTGGTTTGAGGGATAGGAAAATTAATTGGGGTTTTCCAATTTGATTGATTGTGGTACAAGATTGGAAGCATGGGTCAATCCGAACATTAAACGTTTCAGGTTTGGACCTTTCTTGATGATGCCACCTAATTTTAGGAAATGTGGAGACTGCTCAATTGATTGCTTCGGGTAATTATGTGTTGCAAGCTTTTGACAATGGAGAATAATTATAGTATTATGGATTTTAGAGAATAATTATGAACCTAACAAGGTAACAACCTGCATAGGTGGCAACTGTGGCTATGGCAGCTCAGTGGGAAGAAGCGCCAACTTGACGTCGATGGCCCGCCCTGTTCCAACTCTCATCCATGGTTCCTGATTTGTCAGCAAGGTTCGTCGTGGCGGCGGATTTCACCCCACCTCCCTTCCTTTGGTTGTATTTTGTATCGTCGTGGCAAGATCAATGGTTCCAAACCTCAGGCGATGATGCATATTTTCATTCCTGATTTATGTTAAATATGTTGTTGCTTCATTCAGTTTTGTTAGTATCCCTTTGGACCAAGCAGCCTGTACATTAGATACCCTGGCCGCATTTTTTAAAGAGTTCATTTTGCAAATCAGCCTACCTCTTGCACATTCTGAGTACTTAGATATATGCAATATATTGTTTTTTTATACTTTTGTGCTTTCTTTGGAATTGAAACTGATTTGCGTGTAGGTTCAAGAAAACGTTAACGGATTCATTAATATGTTGAAAGACATCAGATTGTCTGCCTGCATGAAGTTGTTGTGTGACAAATCTTTCCCATCGACCCATTATGGTCCTTATTGTTTGGTTCTTGGATGCAGTACAATATAGCTTTTCTGAAAAAAGGTGTATGTTTGGTTCCACGAAAAACGAGTGTATATTTGGTTCCATTATGGTCCATATTGTTTGGTTCAGTGAATCATCTCCTTCTCCCCATGTGATTCCTCCACCTACTCCAGGGACGTATAATTTCGCACGCCCTCTCTCTCAGAAACCTTGATCTGCAGGGAGGAGCACTGCCGCCATCGCCATGAGGAGTGTGGCATCTCCGCGAGGTGAGCTGGTTGCCACCGCTGCTCATTTCCCTCCTTATAGCTGAGGTAAAGGTGGAGCCAACCTCCTCCCCTAGAACATCTCATATTTATTCATGCAGATCAGTTTTACCTATCTTTAGAAGGTGTTTGATGAAAATCCTAGCTAAGATTAGTGTATTTAAAATTTATGCTTCATGTAGCTGCAATCTTACAATCTTGCAATCATGAGCTGATGCTCTGTACTTATATCTCTTTTGACTAACAATGAACATGTTTTCTTTTTGTTTGGTTCAGCTAGGCATCAAGAACAAGAAAGTTTGAGAAAAAAGAGGTGCGTGTGCCTGTGACTTACAAATGTTTTCGCCAAAGAAGGCAGTGATAAGATGTGAAGTGTTTATGTTCTTTTGTGATTCAGTTTATGTTTGCTAGAGACTTTGCCACTTCAGCTGCTATGTAAACCTTTTTGGTCAAGGGAATATAATGAAAATATGTGCAAGTAAAGTATTCATCCTCTTTTTTATATCCTTTACATTAGTGCAACTTTCAGATAATAATGTCGTGGAGAGCCATTAACAAGAATTTGTTTCTAGAACTTAAATAATAGTTAAAGCTTGGATGAATGTTTAAGGGCGGAGATTTATGGCTTTTCTCCATATGATAATGTGGTGGAGAGTGTATATTTGTAGTATTTCTCTGAATCCACAGAGCATTTGGTCCCATTTTTTAAATTCACTGTTAATATTTCAGTCTGGACCTATTTTCGGTCCGGACCTATTTTCCTTTTCTTTCGTGGAGAACATCTTTTTGTTTATCTAAAAATATTTCAGTGGTTCCTATGCATCATTCACCATTTACCATGAGTTGGTCATGTTTTAATGGTTCTATGTTAATTATTTTTGGTCTCTGCGTTTTCATGTGTAGTCACACCGAATTGTGGTTTGGTTGTGATTAATAGTTAAATATGTGATGTCAGCTTTTATTTAGATGCATCATTTTCAGCTATGATTTTGTGTGTGCTACACAAGAGATACGGCTACTCCCTTCTCATGTTGGCATTAGTAGTTTCAGCTATGTCAGATGAGATGTTGGCCCAGTTAAGGTTGTTTTGCAAATGTTGACAGCTCCTTCCCTGGCGATGGTGTTGGGACGATCCGTGACCACCTGGGTTGTTTACCGTCGCAGCTAGGACAGTTTTGCCTCGCTGCACCAGCGCGGAAGAAGCTGACGCTGTAGCTCTCTTTCAATGGCCGTGAAATGGACAACCGTGCCGATAATTTTTCGAGTCGGATTCTGCCACTGTCGTCTATGACCAGGTCAAAGTAGCGCTGTCGCCCTTAAAGATTTCATTAAGATTTTACTTTCTATTCTACTTTTATTCAAAACTGGAAGTGTTTCTTTGCTAAAATAAATCTAAATGAAATCACTCACGAGTGTGTGCTGCCTAGTGCGGCTTGTAGGTGATGGGACAGTCTGGAACAATGTTTTAGATTGTAACTGAACATCTATCTCTATGAATGAAGATCTTCAGCTTTATCCCTAAAAAAATCCGTGTTGGGGTTAGATTGTACACTACTTTGGCCACAGTCTCTACGAATGAAGCTCTTCAACTTTAGCCCTAAAAAAATCTGTGTTGGGGTTAGCGGCCAAAACTGAATCGCGACCCGGCCATTTCGTTCTTCTAGGGCGTACTGAAATTTCAGGATCCCCCACTCCTTCCGCCCGCCGCACCTCAGACGCACCTCCTCCGCACCTTGGCGCACATCCGCCGCACCTCCGCTGTGGTGAGTTCTTTGACCTTTCCCTCTTTGTTTTCGCCGGTGCGAGCTTCGATCTTGATCTATTTTTCACGGTGGTAGATGAGCTCGGATGCGAACAATTATTGTCATTTGCAAAAACCATTATTGTAATAATTAGGATGATTATTGTTTGTGGTTTGGTATGGAAATCTGTCTAAAACCCTGCTTTTACGGGCCGAAAACGCGTCCCAAATTTGGGACGCGTTTTCGGCCCGTAAAAGCCGTTTACAGGGGCCTTCACACGCGTCGAGTGAATACGGGGCCTGCTAGACTTGCTCTTAGTTGGTTGTGAATTAAAGAGTTACTAAGTACCATGAGTCCATGACGTGCCTATTTGGGGCTAGAATTTCTATGCAGTGTTCACATATTTGACATGAAACCTTTTTATGGAAGTTGTTTTATTTTTCTTCGATTTGAGTGCTCAAGAGAAACGTTGAATGATTTGGAGAACATGTGGCATGATGGATTTTTCATCGAAAAATAATCAGTATAGCCTCTTTAGGATATCTGGAATGGCCATATGTACTTAGGTGTGCATATAGTGAAACTAATTAGGAAAAACATTCACATATGTAATGGAGTAATTGTATACAAATCAGTTGCAATGTCCGTCCTAGATAAAGAAAAAACAAGAATGTCCGTGTATACCGAAGGTGAAATTCTTTTGCTGGCTAGTCCTCTCAGATAGAATCAATACCAGAAATATGTTTAAGCGAAGAAAGTTTGTTTTAAATTCCGGATATAACTGTCTCATGTGCAACTCCCCTCCAGAAGAGACGGTGGCACACCTGATATTCCATTGTCAGTTCAGTCAGGAATGTTAGGCAACCCTAAATCTTGGTTGGTCTATGATGGGTAACAGATTACAGATAATTGAGCAAGGCACAATGGATAGATCCCATGTTTGTGGAAGTCTTTATTGTGGGAGCTTGGAATATTTGGAAAGAGAGAAATAATATGCTATTCAACAATGCCACACCAAATGTTGAATCATGGAAGAGAAGATTTAAAGAGGACTTTGGTCTCTTAGTTCACATAACCAAAGAGGGGTTACACCCCTTCATTTCCAGCCTTATTTTTAATCTTTCCTTCCTTTCTTTATCATTTTGGCTAAAAGCCATTTTGTACATATCTCACAAATGTATCTCCCTGCTCCCTTTTTGGGATCTTTTAATATAAAAGCAGTAGGAGCCTTTCCTGCTGTTGAAAGTTCAAAAAAAAAGAAGGTCCATGTTTTGTTTTTTTAACATATGGTATGAATGCCCAATTTTAAATTAATAAAGCTATAGGATCGATCATATAAGGATGTCGATAATAGATTACAACACCACGCACACCACACGCACATATAGATGAGAAACAAGCCTAGCTTAAAGCAGCCGAAGACCATCTTGCTTCAAGCCTAGATAGAAGCAAACAACGACAACATCAGCTAGTCGACATTGATCACATCACCAAGAGATCAGCTTCAAGAGACTCAGTCAGAGCACCACCCCCTCCCTCGCCAAAGTGGGCCCCTACCTTCTCGCATGGATCGAAGGGAGCCCCACCATCAAACGAAGAGCCGTTCACCCTTGAACAAGGAGAAGGTGCTAACCAAGAGACTATCACAGAAGGCTAGATCCTGCAACCCTTTTTGGAGCACACCAATAAGCTTACAGCTTCGACAAGAACATCCAAGACGAAAAGGGAATGCTTGGGGATAGCCACTAATCATGAAGATGCAGGGGAGCCAAACGGAGATGGCACGCGCCCTGCGCATCATTCCCAATGCCCACATATCCCTCCAAGCAAGGCAACCCTCACCGGCTAAGACTGACCCCAGGCGACGCCTCCAAGGAGGATACGACGCCCATGGCATCACCGCCGTCCAATCTGTCGAATTTTGAGCTTTCACCCCGGACGGAGGTAGGGGTTGGGGAGATAGGACCTCAACATCGCCTCAAAAAAGGGACATAGTGCCCAAGGCGTTGCCGCTGCTGTGGTCAACGAGCAAGGATTTCTCGAGGCCCCGATTCGCCCCACAATCTCCCCAACCAACATATATGTCGGTGCCAAGGATGCCAACAGTCAAGGCTCGCGGGGAGGAGAGATACAAAAGGCAGGAGCAAATCTGACCTTCGAGATCTAACGCTAGCAAACGGAGCCGCTGACGCCCAGCCCGCATAGGTTGTTTCCCTACCACCCGCAAGGCCAGAACACCGGGAAATAGCATCCGCGAACACCACTGGGCGCGCGGCCGATGTCTCCTCACAACGAGATGCCGACGCCACATCGCCCGAACCCTCCACGAAGGACGTAGAGCGCTAGAACCCCCACGGAGGAACTTCTGGTTGAGACCTCCCTTACCTATGTAAGGCCGAGCTAGAGGCTAGCCGTCGGAGTAGAGGAGCCCGTCGAGCAGCAGCCTCATCCGCAGCAAGCCCGGCGTGTAGATCCTCCATCTATACACCGCACGGGGAACCAAGAGCTCAGATCCCAATCCCCCCTTCACACTACTATGGGTTAGATTTTTTTCCTTTTCTTGTGTGTGCATGATGTGCTCACTACATAAACTCTTCCCTATAGGTGGGCCCACAAAACTAATATCCGCGTGTGAGAGAGGAACTATGTTTTCTTGAACTACACGGGTAAATTTGGAATGTTTATGTTTTAACGTGTCAAATAAAAAATACTTGCACGTGAAAATCAGGAGAGTCAATATCCTCATCGAGCAACTGAGAACTTGCACGCGAAAATCAGGCGAGTCAATGCGAGCATATATCCAGCGGTGGAGTCTTATAAAAAACTCGGCTGAGCATGTGTCTGACAAGAGAGAAATCGACACATTCATCAGAGGCATCCGTAGAAGGGACCTCGTGGAAGAGCTAGGAAGATCCAACCCGAGAACGGTGACAGGACTCATGGAAACATCAAATAGATGGGCTGATGGCGAAGACGATGTCCAAAATAAACGGCCTCGCTCACCCGAAGAAGATCGTAACAGAAGCAACAACCAACATAGACGACGATTCCGTATCTTTGTGGATTACGACGGTCCCAACCAAGTTTCGGCTGGCTTCCGCGGTAACAATGGTAGCAACCATTGCAGCGATTATGGCAGAAGCTAGCAATGAGCAACGAAGTGACAATAGAGACGCACCAAGTTTTAGCAGGCAAAATAATCGTCCTAGGTATCCACGAACATATAATATGTCACCAGAGGAAATCTTGAACGGACCATGCCAGATGCATTCTTATAGAGTCTGAAGGGAGGAGACAATCGGGTCACCTCCAAAAGGACTGTCAAATGTTTCAGGCTTTGCGAAGGGTCATGGAGAACATGCAAGCCGAAGCAGTCAACAGGGGATAAGAGCAAGGACCAAGGAGCGAGGTGCATGTGCCATTGCCACCACCACCACCAAAAATTACCAATGGAAACCAACTTCAGTTGCAAATTACGGGTCCCCCAAACACTAACGGGGAGTTCACACAAACAAGGGGAGCGGTAACAATGACCCAAAAGGGCAGATCATCGAACATGTCGCAAAAGTTGATTACTCGGCAGGTAAACATGGCAGTGTTGGCACCTCCGCCAACTGTCGAGTACCTTAATTGGTCAGGTCAACCAATATGATTCAGCATAGAGGATCACGCACCCCAGGTGCCACGGCCAGGACATTCAACACTGGTGCTACCAGCAGTTACCGGAGGATATGACGTCTCTCAAGTATTCATCGAGGGAGGGAGCAGTATAAACCTCATCTACACGGATACATTGAAAAAGATGAACATCTCGCTAGCTAATCTGATGCCAATGGACACGCGTTTTCACGAAATAACACCCATGAAACCAACTTACGCCTTGGGACAGTTGAAAACTTCAGGAAAAAAAAGCTCGAGTTCGAGGTCATAGACCGGCCGTCACAATATCATGCCCTCTTGGGATGACCCGCGTATGCCAGATTCATGACAGTGCCGCATTACACCTATCTATTGTGGAGGATTCTTGGACCGAAGGGTCCAGTAACGATCAAGGGATGTTTTGCCGTGTCAGATAAGTGCGACAGGAATTTTCACAAGCTTTCTGAGTCGTTTGGAATGCAAGCGGAGTACGAAACGACCAAGATCACCACCAATCATGATCTGCTGCTAGACGGAGGTAGCCTTGTAAGAGCAAGCTTTCGACACCTCTATGGATTCCAAACAAGTACAAGTCCACCCGATAGATCCCAAGAAGGCAACATCCATCGCGGCTAACCTAGACAACGCATAGGAAAGCATGCTCATCGAGTTCCTCTGTGAGCACTGGAAAATCTTCGCATGGTGTCCAGCCGATATGCCAGGAGTACCCAGGGAACTTGCCGAGCACGCAATTAATCTCAGGATCCAAGAGCCAGACCAATTAGATAACATTTGTGTCGTTTCTCCGAGCCAAACCGCAAGGTCATGTTGTCCGAAATTCATCAACTAGAAGACGTTGGGTTTATCAAGGAAATAAAAACTAAGGCCACTTGGGTTGCTAATCCAGTGCTGGTCCCGAAGAAAAATACTGAGGTTCTTCGCATGTGCGTCAACATCATGTGTCTCAGTAAACATTGCCCAAAGGATCAATTCCCCCTCCCTAGGATCGATCAGATCATCGACTCCACGGCAGGCTGTGAACGTCTTTCCTTCCTGGATGCAATAAAAACGGTTTTCATAACCCCTTATGGCGTGTTTTGCTACAGAACAATGTCGTTCAGGTTATAAAACGTATGAGCAACATATCAGAGGATGATGCAGAAGTGCCTCGCAACACAAATTGGCAAGAACGTCCAAGTATACATCGACGAAGTGGTCATCACAACAAAAAAAAGGGCCATCCTTAGTTGACGATCTCCGCGAAACATTCGACAACCTCGACAAGTTTCGCATCAATCCGAACCCGACGAAATGTTCCTTTGGTGTTCCTGCGGGAGAACTCCTTGGATACTTAGTGTCAGCCAGAGGGATTAAAGCAATTCCAGAAAAGATACAGCCATACATGCCATCCTGACAATGAAGTAACTAACCAAGCTTAAAGGGATACAGCAACTAACGGGGCGAGTCGCAGCTTTAAGCAGATTCGTCGCCAGGTTGGGAGAAAAAGCGTTGCCTTTTTACGCGTTTATAAAACAAGGAGAAAATTTCGAGTGGAACGAAGAAACAGATAAAGCGTTTGAGCACCTGAAGCGTACTATTTAGACACCACCAGTGATGGTGGCGCCACGAGAAAAGGAACCCCTGTTGTTATATATCGCAGCCACACAACAGGTGGTCATCACAATCCTCGTCGTGGAATGGAAGAAGAAGGAAAAATCCACGGAGTTCAATGCCCTGTATATTTTCTTAGCGAAGTTTTATCTCCATCCAAACAACGGTACCCGCACTAAAGCTAGCATATGGAGTTTTCATGTCAGCAAGAAAGTTAAGGCACTATTTTTTGGCACACCCGATCGTAGTGGTTAACGAGACACCCCTCTCGAAAATCCTGAACAATCCGGAAGCTACAGATGTGTCTCCCGTTAGTGAATAGAACTTTTCCCTCGGGACATCACATATGAAATAAGAAAGGCAATCAAGTCGCAGATTTTGCCAGGCTTTGTAGCAGAGTGGATGGAGATCCAGAACACAGGACCACCGGACTTATCAAGTACTTGGCACATTAATTTCAACGGGTCCAAGAGAAAATAAGGAGTGGGAGCAGGCGTGATACTTACCTCTCCACAAGGTGACAACATGAAATACATATTGCGGATGACCTTCCCCAGCGCATCAAATAATGAAGAAGAATATGAAGCCCTACTCCATGGTATGAGGATGGCAAAAGCATGCGGTGCAACGCGCCTAAAAATCTTCGGTGACTCTCAGCTGGTAGCACAACAATTGATGAACAAGTGCGATGCGGTCAATGACAGCATGACAGCATACATGGATGCATACAATATACTGAAAAAACCTTCGACGGATGTGAAGTAAATGATGTGAGCAGATTCATCAATGATGAAGCTGATGTTCTGGCAAACATCGGGTCATAGTGTTTGCCCATACCACCAGGACCATTTTGGGAAGAAATCAACGAGAGATCAACCAAGACGAAGAAACATGTAGTGCAGAAGCAACCAAAGAAAAAAGATAAGCTTAAGAAAGTCTCGGGGGCAGCAACAGCCCTAGAAACGTCAACTTCAGACGAAGATGACGAGCCAGAAGAGGTGATGATGATACAAGTCCCATGGATGCAAGAGTATCTAGCGTATATTATAAATAAAGAAATACCAGAAGACCCAGTGGAGGCGCGCAAAGTTATTAGGCGATCCAAAGCATTTACAGTGGTCAAAGGGGGAGTTGTATAAATGCAGCATATCGGGCGTCCAACAGAGATGTGTTGCACCCGAAGAGGACGACTGATACTCAAGGACATACATGAAGGAATATGTGGCCACCACGCAAGTAGCTGAGCAATTGCAGCCAAAGATTTTCGAGCTAGCTTTTATTGGCTTTCAGCCATAGACGACGCGAAGAACATCGTGCGTACCTGTGAAGCATGTCAAAGGTTTGCATCCAAGCCACGCTTCAGCAGCTGAGTTAATGCCAATACCTTTGGCATGGATGTTTGCCCAATGGGGACTAGATATGGAGGAAAATTACACAAGTCTGGCCATGAGGACACGTTTATTTACTCGTGGCAGTCGACAGATTCACTAAGTGAATCGAGGCAAAACTAGTAACAACGACAAACGCAATGGCAACAGTAAATTTTATCAAGGGTATAGTTTTTCGGTTCGACGTCCCAAACAACATAATAAAAGACAGCGACAACAATTTCACCTCCCAAGAGTTCAAGGATTATTGTGAAGGACTCTGCATTAAATTACAGTTCGTGTCAGTAGCACATCCGCAAACCAATGGCCAAGTTGAAAAGCAAACAGTCTCATCTGCAATGGCATCAAGAAGCGTGGGGAGCAGGAAAAACTTTAGTACCGGTTCGTGTCACGAACCGGTACTAAATGTCTAACTTTAGTATAGGTTCATGACACGAATCGGTACTAAAAGTTGCCGGCGGCCTGAGCAGTGCAACCGATACTAATGCATCCTTTAGTATCGGTTCGTAAGGAAACCAGTACTAAGGGGCTGGACGAAAGCCCCTTTTTCTACTAGTGCACAGGACGAGGATCTCGTCCCCAGCGTTGAAGCATTTGAAAATGAAGACGTGCTATTTGCGTCCGTCCGATTCCGCGACTTGCCCCGAGCATTGTATTACTGGAGCTGGATGATCTCTGTGTGACAACTCCCATGTTTGAGCGGATGCTATTGCTACAAACTACATTTCCCATGTTTGTGCGGATGCTATTGCTACAAACTACATTTGTCAGGCTTGGCTCCAGCGGGGCTATTAGTTAACAGTAAAACCGAACTAGCTACGCCTCCTCACAACGTTTTAACCTCGTCGGCCGTCGATCACGAAATTGGACGCCCCAGATACCAGTCGTTGTGGTTGTCACTGTTTGACGGCGTAACTGGGCCGCTACTCCGCAAGTCTACCAGGACATACTCTCCTTTGTCGGGCCGACAGATTGTCAAAGGGGGCCGACAGATTGTCAAAGGCGGCCCAGAAACAGGATACTCGAGCCCGTCCGGTTATTTCCCTGTCTCTTAAGACTTCCGACGATTTGGTTCTTCGCACAATTAATGGCATAGGAGGTGAGCAGCCACCACCCATACCTGATTATGGACGGCAGTTTCTGTCCTGCTCATCTACTCTCTATAGCTTTGCTGGGATCATGGCTGCACGGGCGGCGGACGATACAACATGGCGACGGTGACGGCGGGCGAGGAAGAGGAGGAGGAGACGGCGGCGGCGCCGTCACCGTCAAGGACGCAGAGGAGGTGTGGAGGAGGGAGCAGCCTCTGGTCCGCATCCTCTCCTGGCACCACCGTCTGTTGCCATGGTGCCACAATCGTGTTCTCCCCACCGGCGCTCTTCCACCCAGGTCCCAGGGCACCCACTTCGGGAGGAAAATGAAATGGCGTGGCTGCTTTGCACTATTTCTTTACTAATGGTTTATTCTGCTTGGTAATCTGGTACCAAAGTAAAATTTGTTATTTGGCAGGAAGATTGCTGCAGCCTGAGACCACTGAATTACCATGGAGAATTATTGGTATCCAAGTTCTGCTTCCAAGCCGATCGTATTCTGCAATTGCACACATGGACAATATCGAAAACCTTGTCTGTACTAGATTTTTTATAACCTCTACCGCAGCCAGCAGGCTAAATAGCTCTGTTACGGAACTTTCTGCTAGGTGCATTAAAATAATTTCAAGAACAAAAGGATGACGCCTGGATTTTTATTTTCCAAACATGTACGAGGTTGCAATGATGTTCAAACTCTTCTTATGAAGGAGATGAGTACAAGTGATGGTACAATTGTCTTCTGCATGGTACTTGTAATGATCTCAGCGTAATAGGAGTATCCATTAAGTTCGAAATTTTCAATTATTATTAGGCTGTGTTAGCTTTACTTTAGTTGAGCCTTTATTTTGTTCTTCACCGGCATATATATATCTTAAATGGTCTGATCTTGCCAAATGAACTTGGTTCAGTTCACCTAGCAGCCTAGCATGTCACTCTAATCTGGTTTAATTGTTCATTCTCCATTGTAAGCATGCCACTTTAATAAATATGC
Source organism: Lolium multiflorum (assembly GCA_030979885.1). NCBI lineage: Eukaryota > Viridiplantae > Streptophyta > Magnoliopsida > Poales > Poaceae > Lolium > Lolium multiflorum. The sequence goes on from CM061750.1 coordinate 165,770,005, forward strand.
CTTTACTGATTGTGGGCTAATGCTTTTATTTCAGAAATTAAGAACCTAACAAGGATGAAACCAGCACTCCATTTGTCAGCCAATCTTACGTTGCAGCAAAGGTAGCACTTCCTTTCTAAAAAAAAAAATCAAATTGACAAACTTTCTTTGCATTTCTCTTAGACTAACATGTGTACATTGACCCCTATGTCAGTTGCATATGAATTGTCTATGCTATACAATGTCAAGATAAGAAACCTGTTGATGTGACGAAGCGGATGAATTTGATATCAGAAAGAGGTAACCTTAGATTTTACTGATTCGGTATTTCAGCCGGAATAATAAGCTTCTTTTGATCTTATAAAGCTAATTCTGTTGAAAAAGTCAATTGTATTGCTTTATTTTCATACGAAATCTGTGGATGGCGTATATTAGTTATGTGCATAGTAACAAGACATTGCCTATTGCTACCGTATCTGTAGTTTCAGTATTGCACTTTATATTGACGCGTAATTCATATTGACAGGCATATCCGTTAAAATAACTTCCATTCTTTCGTAGCAATGCAGCTGTTGAATTCATGCAAAAGTGGAAGATGCCCCTCTAGATGATACAATGTTCTGTTTTAATGTTCTTCTTGACTATTTTATGCATTTTCTCATGAATATCATTACTAGACAAATGTAAAAAAAAATGCCAGTTATGTGACTGCATTAGTTCTGACTTATTAATATGTCCCACCACCTGTGTCGACCATTGCAATTTAAATTGTTCATTTTTCGTACGAAATGTTTATGTTGTCTAATTTTTCTCAAATAGTTCTGAACTTTTTGTTATGAACTTACTATCTCACGACGGGCGCGGCAACGCGCGCCATCATGGTCTAGTTTGCTGTAAAGTGCATCCTCGCACCCGATATGGTTGGGTGTATGTGCGGGTTGTATAGAGTTCCACGTCATGGAGCTAGGAAGCCTTTCAAGTGCTAGGCATCTCGAGTTAACAGCGCCCGTCATAAAGGTACACACACTATATCTCAAGCTTCACTCTCACTTCATTATTTCTCTTGCTGCTCAGCTATCCTATATACAGACAACACCCAAGTCACGTACATGAGATTGGAGAATATTTGCCACTCGTATATTTAAATTTCGAGCCAAATATGTCTACAAAGCCACCAGTTTCATTAATGAAACCAGAACTACACCAGGTTCAACAACATCACATCAGGGAGTGGGAATCTCCGGGATCTGCAGTCTAGCTAGCAAATCCTATATCTAGATATTTAATTGAAGAGTTCAATGTGAATAAGAGGTTACTGACCCATGATGTAAAATTATGCAGAACGTCTAAGCCTACCTTGCCGGTTGCCACTGTTTAGATATTTATGTGCAACTAAGAATCATTGATTAGATGTGATATAGTATATGTCTTTAATTACTGTTTCAAACATCGACTACTACACATACACCTCTGTATTTCTCGACACGCTGCTCGCGGAGGATCTCACGCAACCACGGTGGGTCGATGACTGTTTCGCCTTGGAGCACTTTCGGGTTGTGATGTGCTTGGACTTGCGAATGCTGCTCCCATGGCTCCAACTCCTGCCATAGCCATCTGATACAGTGCTTCTCTCGGGTCTCCTGCAGGTGGCATTGATGCTAGTATATAAGCTTGAGTCGCCATATACCCAGTTTCCGGTATTTTGGGAATGATATTCCCTCTTGTATCTATCGACATAAATGACATGTCGAGGTTCTAGATCAGTTGCTCTCGATCATGCTCAGGTACATGCGCCAGGCGAGATCTTCCCCTTGCACGTGATGCTCTGTGGTTGTTTCCCGAGGTTCCTGATTGTCGACTTAGCTCTGCTCTTCGCGCGCTCGACGCAGAGGCTGCGGCTCTTCTCCGATCAAGTGCAATTTTCTGTTTTTCGAGTTCTCGTTCAGCACGGAAGAGTTTATATTGGTATGCTTGCAGCTCTTCAGCCGTGGCTGTGGCAGTCATCTCGGCTCCGTGCCGTCCATGGCTCTTGAGGCTCTATCCCAAGCTGCTTGTGGAAGTTGCAACTTCTGGCGAGGATCGGTCCCGATATATTTGGTTCCCAATCCTCGCGTAAGATCAGCGGGATCGATGTATGGATTTCCCAGATCATCGAAAGCCTCTGAAGTATCATCCTCTTGACGACTTGAATCTCCAATTGCGCAGACTTGATGATATATTGGAATTTCATCTTCCTCTTTAGGGTCGGTCACACCGTCATATAAATCGGGGAAGACCTCCCGAATAGAAGTGGACCTGTCGATGAAGTTGAATCTGTCGACGCTCTCCGAATCGCTGCTTATATTTGAGTCCGCAGACGACCCGAAGGACATGCTACCGAAGATATCGGCGAGTTTTCCGCTTGAAGCGGGCTTGGTGAAGCTTGACGGCGAGATCTCTTCGTCGCCTGACTCGAACGATGATGATGATCCCGAAAAAACGGAATCGATCGCTGACGATCCCGAAGAATTCGGTATCGGTGTGATCCTTCTTTTCCGACGCGGAAATGGAAGCTCCCGAACGTCATCTTCATGGGCTCCTCCAGATACGCATATGCATCCACACGGGTGGGCAGGTGAGGAATAAAATCAACGAGACTAGTTTTGATCTGTTTACCTCCGTCCATCGCATTGCTTGCCACCAAAGATGTTGACGATGTTGTCGAAGATGTTGATGATGCCATCGAGATCAGCTCCTTGTCGCCTCTAATTCCCACAGACGGCGCCAATTGACAAGGTATTAACTTGTCAATGCCTATAAGTTATAGACTTGGGTTTCGCCGAAGTAGAGGGCAAGTAGATCTCGAAGATTTCAGCTGAAAAGATGCTCGACTGCTAAAAACTAGGGTTGTGTTAACAATGAGTTTGATCCCTTCTTTGTCCCTCGACTCCCCCTTATATAGGAGGCGGATCCGAGGGTTTCATATTACACAAGTTACAAAACGCCGGGAGACTGTTTGAGTCCGTCCCGTAAAGTTACAAGTCTCTATATTCCTAATCTATCTCTATTTACCATAGTCAATGCTTTAGTGGGCTTCCGGGCTTCGCAAACTTCGGGTCATGGCCCTTCAGTAAACTCCGGGTACCTTCTTCGGCAGGCCCATCCGGGATGCCTATGTCAGTGGCCGGGCTGAAATTTGTCGCCACATTTGAAGCATTCGCCTCTAGCTCTTCTCTGTGCTTTCAGAGTATGGAACTTGTTCTCCTAGGCTGGCCTGGATGTTGTTTTGTACTCAGGTTTCTTTCTTCCCGAGACAATATACCGCTGCTAGAAAATCTCCCACGAGAGAATGACTGCTGGTAGTCATGCTTGTAGCGAGAAGAACTGTATGATCTGGCCTCTTCAAGCATTTCTTCCTGCGTTTCAGCAAGAGATAAAGCAGCATCAACTATTCTTGGTTTATGCAATTTAATCGCATGCCTAATTTCTCTTTTTAACCCATTAACAAATTTTGTGACAAGAAAGGCTTCGTCATAGTGTCTATTGTGCACTAGGACCTTATGGCGAAGCTCCTCAAACTTGAAATAGTATTGTTCTACACTACCAACTTGCTTGCAACACTCAAGTGCTTCAAGAGTCCTATGATGTTTATCCCTACCAATTTTAGCATGCACAGCAACACAGAGCTCTTCCCAAGTTTCTACATCCTCCTCCGCCTCCACATTTTGAAGCCAGAGGGCAGCATTTCCTACGAAGTGCATAGTGGCATAACCCGTCCAATTTTCTTGCTCTACTCCAAACATGTGAAAGTATTTCTCATAGGTTTTCTTCCACCACTTCGGGTTATCACCATTAAATTTTAGGAAATCTGACTTAGGTGGCCTAGAATGGTGGGATCATGTGCGTGAATCATGTGTGAATGTGGATAGATCATCATCTGTTCCGTCCAAATCAAATGTAACCGTAGAGCGGCAAAAAGCACGCGTACCCTTTACCAGGGTATGTGCCTTTCCATGTTCGGCATGGGTCAGAGTACCCTGGGTTTTCGATGTCGAGCCGTGCCCATCGGGCCGAGGGGGGTCGTCGTCGCCGCGTTCAGTCTCAAGGATGGCCACGCATGTGCCCACCTCCTCCACACTCTTGAGCAGGTCACGGATGGAGTCATCGATGGCGAGAGCCCACTTGTTGAGCCCCTTGATGTTCTCACACACCGTGACATTGGTCGCCGACAAGGCCTTGAGTGAGTCCCGAACCGCGGTGAGTGCAGAACTGGTGTCCTCGCCTTGCTTGGTGACCTGTGTCGCCAACGCGGCGGGCTCGACTTGCAACTGCTCCATAACGACCTTGTCGCACAACTTCCAAGTCGGCGCCATCGGTTTTAGAGCTCGCCGCCGCTGAAATCCGCCCCCAATGATGTGAGGGATGACCCACCACAGCAGAGATCTATGGCGAACCGAGGATCAGGAACCAAATCCGCCCCCAGCAATCTACGCCGCCGATTCGCCGCCAGTTGGTGCGCTGAAGTCGCACACCGTCTCCGCCGCCGCGAACGAGACCCCACTTCGCCTAGATCTCGCCCAATGCCTCCCCCCATGCTCTCCTCTCTGATTTGGTGGAAAGTTTTGGGGAAGAACAAGGATCTATGGCTCTGGTACCATATGTTACATACCAGATCACTCAGTATCGATTTTCTCGCCGAATTCTCGAGTTCATACACTGTGGTTCAGATCCGGATACAATTTGCGTTTCGCAAGTGGAGAATCAGCTCACGGCTGGAGGTGAGGAAGAGAGGAAATTCCTACAGGACGATAATCCTTAAAGAGCACTAAGCTCCCAGGGTTGGGGGCTTTGCTCGTTGCTCTGCCTGTCCTTTTCGTGGACCCCACACCGTTTTTTCCTACCCGTGTACGTGTCGTCGCGAAGCTCTGTCGCGCTGGTTGGGATCTCTCTTTCTTCTCTGGTCAGCAACAGGTGTGGTCGGCCAGGCATTCTGTTCCTTCTCCGTCGGCTCAGCTGTGGCGGCGCGTGCGGCTTTGGGGTGGCGCCGCGGTGGCCGGCCGTTTTTGTACCCTTTGCCAAAAATGCAGATCGGATCAACCAAAGGAATTCCCAAATCGCCCGGGCCTTCCCCTGCAGCGGACTAAAACAGAGGAGCTCGGGCGGGAGCGCCGCTGCCGCAGACCGGCCACCACGGACGGACCGCCCACCACGAGCGGCATAGGAGGTGTAGACCTACCGCGTGCCGGCGAAACCGACCGGATTTAGTAAAAGCCAACGAGACTCACGTCCATGGAGCGGACCCTCGCCGCGATGGTACCGCCATGGCTTCTGGTAAGCTCCACACCACGCTGCCCTTTCACATTTTCCTCCTCCATTACGTCGCTGACACTCCTCTAATTGGATTCTTGTTGATTGGCTAGCAGGCCGGCCGTCAGCAGAATAGCAGCGACCTTTCTTTGGTCAGATTGTAATTCTCTGAACCTTACGAGCTCTGTAAGATAGATTGTGATTCTCTGTAGAAACAAAATGGTGGCTGCGTTTACCCTATTTCTGTCGGTTCCTGCTTCATGCGTGCAATATGCCTCTAGATGTGGGCTACAGGTACATGTCATATGTTTTTGAGCAGTGATTGGGATGAGTTTATTGTGATTTGTGGTATGGGCATCAAATTTTTGGATGATGCTGAATGAGTTAATCTTCTTGCACTTCTTTGTGCTCAGGAAGTAGTAAATTCCATTGGGATTTTACTCTGCAGAACAAGATTCCTTTGAATATGCCATCTCAGTTACCTGTGTATACCTATTGGTCTGGAATGTTCATTGCATACTCGTGCGGACATGCTTGAACAACTATTTATTCTAAATCTGTTCAGACAAATACTAAAGCCTAACTTTGCTGTTCTGCAGTAAGTTTTCTTGTTATAGCATCCTCGTGTGCAGTATAGCCTAGCTTGAGTTCAAGAAACATATATATTTATTCAAATCGAACTTGTTGATATGTATTTTGACCTTGCTTGCTCTGAAACGTCTTGTTGATATGTATTTTGACCTTGCTTTATCTGAAACGGCAATTTCTCAAACCAGTGATGTTTTGAGTTCATTTCAACCATTCATTGGCTGTTTTCAGAAGTACCTACTCAACCAAGTCCCTCCGTTGAACTTGCTGTATTTATTCAGTCGTATGCATACTTGTTCTATGTTGTTGTTAGTATATTTGCCAGTTGTGCCGCTGCTGGTGTCTGGTGTCTGGTGCATGGATAATAAGTATACTCTTTGTATCATGAAGACATCAGAAGGTAACAAAAATATAACCTGCGAAATCAAAGAGTCCAAGGAAACATTAGCTGTTTTCTTTTGAGCTTATCCATGATTGGTTTCGATCTGTGAATAGACATGTTAGAAGCCTGGAGGATTACTGCACAACTAGATTCAGATGTAGTGCTTCGAAGTAACTCCGCTTTGGATTCAGTTCAACATATCATCCTGAATAACAGACACTATATATATTAAGAAGACATACACACCCATCAGGCCAAAACTATCCCAAAGCGAAAGCATTCATCTGATGTACTTTTGTCCTAAGTCCTTGCCCAATTTCAGTACCTCCAACCTTAACCATATGGAACAGTCATTGAGCATATAAACTCTTCCAGGAGATGGCCTTGGTGTTACCTTGAAAATGAGAGGCACACATGAGATACCCTGCTTCACCTACTTGTTGCAACTGTTAAAATGCTTGATGGATTCGGTTCAATGCATGTAGCTCAATGTTGACAGTGATCTATCAAGAATAAAACTTAGCGTGCATGTGCTTTCTGGATAGAAAAACATCAGACTATAGGTGTGAATTAATTTTTTGCCTGACAGCGCTAGCGTTGAGTCTGAGCACTAAAGCTAGAGGGTAGAGGTGCATGGCTTAAGAGTACATGTACAAATTTCGCATCAGTTGTCATCAAAGAACACTGATTGTGTAATCATTATTGGTGTTTGCAGTTATTAGAACTGGTCATTTTGTTGCTTCCAGTTGTGGATTTGTTATAGGCTAGAGCAAAACTTTCCTTGGCTACCCCAAATGATTTTGGATGACACTTTGCTACTCCACATAATTTTCTACTCTTTGGCAACATTTGCTCCTTTGCAGTTGGCTACATGAATGCTGAGTTCGATATGGCAGCAGGAATATATAATGTTATCTTTTCGTCTGCATCATTCACTAAATCTGAAAGAATGCACCCGTAAAGGTATGCATGTCTATCCATATTTTATGTACTGATTTAACTACTGTATGCATTGTCAGCCTATTGAATTATCTCATGTTACATTTCTCAAGGTGCTAGCCTGAAATGCCAGAAACAATTACATCACATTTCTTCTGATTTTGTATATAAATATTAGCTTATCATAGATTTCCAAAATGTCCTTAATTAACAAATTAGCATTTTTTTATGAACTTTGAGTTTTAGATGTGGCGACTTAAATCAATGATCACAAATTCCCCAAAACAACTTAGTAATAATTTATTTAAGTACCTCAAAATATTAGCTCTACATTTATATTTAAAAAATTAATTCATATGAATTATCTGTATTTTTTGTCTTCAAATTGTAAATTTGATTGCCAAGAACAGTCAATTGATGAATAAAATAAACCTCAGTAGGAATTTCTTGAACTAACTCAGACTATCAACTCTACATTTCTGTTTAGATCAAAATAACAAGAACTGATAGTGAATTGTAAGTTCCTTTAACAAGTAAGGAAATGACAGAAACTTTTCTCAACAAGTAAGTTATTTTACATTCAAGATTCTACTGAAGACATTTTGAGTTCTTCTAGCCGATATGACTCCCGCCGCTATTAGTACTTGTGGGGCCATGTTACTGCCTTTACGGCGACAAAACTACAACTGACTGTTCTTATATTTTTGTAATAACATCATGCTCCTCTTTAGTTGTATAGCCAAAGAAGTATGGCCACATCAAGATCTTACCATAATCCGAGACATGCCAAATACTTGCAGATAACATTTTTCATATTGTGAAGTATTTTTAGCACGAGGGAATAACCCATGAGGTAAGGAAGAGTTACAATCTGCTCAGATTATTAGCTGAAGATGAAGACTGCAATGCTACAATTTGTTCCTAGCCACTCAACTCACACAAACTAACAATAGCAAAAGCTAAATCACTGCACCAGATATTTATGCACCAGATATTTACAGAAGAAGGAAGGCGCTGCACCTTAGTGGTTGTCAGCAGAGGGAGAGGTGGCGAGTGGTACGTACTGAGATTCGAGAGCACGGAAACTGCACTTTTGCTGTTATTGCAACAGTTTAGTAAATTACTTTTGGGTTTTTATTGATTATAATCAATGGAAAATCACAAGTAAGGCTAGATGTGAAGAACGGAATATCCAAGGTTAATTGTGTTATTGGTAAGGTCTTCAGTTTGTTGGGATAACCTTCTATCTGTTTTTCTTTTACTAAGCAGATGCATTATCTAGCAGATATGTACGAGTATTTTGAGTTGCTAGCAACTTGTGTAGGTCTCTGAGTACAAAATAATCCAATGGTGAATTTGGACCCTGATGAACTTGAAACTACACCCCTTTCCTCCTTGGCGAAGTTAAATACGACATCACGCCAAAATTAAAATAAGAATAATAAAGAAGGGCGCAGCAAAGCGCACTAGGTCCATCTAGTTAGCTACCATTCCAGAATGCTCACGCTGATGCGCTGGTTGCCTCCCTTGTAGTCTGACGCGGGTCCCACCCTGGTGGCCCTTCCTTTGTCAGCAGGTGTGCCTCACGTATTCGTGTTGCCGTGTATCCGTGCGCCGCTTTTCCTTGAGTGCCTGGCGTAGGAGAAGGTGCGTGACATACCTGCGGAGAAGGTGCGTGACATACCTGCCCCGCTTTGCGTGGTTATCAGCGGTAAGACATCTTCCAAGGGCTGCAAGCCATAGAAAGAATTGCCATTTGCGGTTGGTAGCAATAGATCCGTCAAACTCAATGTTGTAGGCTGATTGGACAGAGAAGGTGCCATTGTTGGTCCATTTCCAAGTCGAAGAATCCCTCACACCATTTTGCAGCAGAACAGGTTGAACCGCTTCCCATAAGACAGTGAACTGGACAATTGTGTGTGCAGCCATATCATGCTTAAAATGCACGGTCCATCTTGTATCAGCAAGAACCTCTTTAACCGTGAGGGATCTCTTGGCACATACCATAAAAAGCTCAGTGAAGGCAATACGAAAAGGTCTGTGGAGCCGCGTCATACTAGAAACTTGCCGTTGCGCCATCTTCAAGGGAAACAGACACTTAGGCTTGGAAGAGCTGTTGAACTTGATAAATAGCAGTGTAATTAAAAACTGAGAAAGTATACACCCCCCCCATTCCGCTCCCGTGTCGCTCCCTAGGGCGACACCGGGCCCTGCCGCCGCCTACAGCCCCTCCGCCGCTCCGCTAGCTGCCGGCGCCGCTGCCGCGGTGGCGGCGGGCCCAGCCCCGAAGGTGGTGGTGGACGCCGGAGATCTGCGCCATGGCTGCTAGGGCGGTGGTGGCGGCTCATCTGCGTGCAGCGACCAGGGCGGCGCCCTGGTCGGGGTGGTGGCGAAGGCTCTACTCCGGCGGCGCCTTGACCGGCAGTGAAGATCTGGGCCAGATTGGGTGGCGTTGGGGAAAACTCCAGATCTTGATCTGGGTGATTCCAGTGCTACCTATCCGGTCTTCTTCGCGGCATGGTTGGACCGGTCTGGTCGGGGTCGACCCTGCTTTGTCGTCGCCGTTCTCTTTGCTGCCTCATGGCCGCCAGAGTGCCGGCGGGCGGCGGCGAGGGGGCCTGTCGTTCTGCCTAATAAAGGTGGCAGTCCTAGGGTTTCTCTCATGCCAAGTGAAGATCATTCGGAAGCTTCTTCCCACCGAGCTTGCTGGATTGTCGTGTTCCGCAAGGTCCTGCCGGCGAAATTCATTGTGCGATCAATGCCTGAAGATTGCTGGATTGGGTGTTTTCGGTCGAGCGCACCCATGTTTTTTATCCGACCGTTTGGTTTCGAGGGAGCGCTTCAAGCTCGCTGGGTTAATATCATGGAGCTTGTTTTCTTTCCATGGTGCTGGCGAGAGGGTCATGAAAGTCAAGATTGGTGGAAGAGCAATGGTGATCGGATCTTGGTTGTGAGATGGAACTGGCTTGGTGTTCCAGCCGCGGTATGAAAGTGGGGCGACAACACATGAAGTTCGAGTCCTACCTTTAGGTGAAACCCCAAGTCTGCCTTAACGGTTGTGCGACAATGATCTTGTTGGATGCATTGTTTTGAGAGCGGTGACTATCTTCAGGTGAAAACCTAAGATCTTTGATCGCGACGACGGTGTTAGAGCACCGTTCCTCTTGAAGCGCGTTTTTGGAGAGTCTATTTGGTGTTGTCTTAGCGGTGGATGTATTGTTTGTTGCCGAGATCTGTAGATTTTGTTTCTTAGTTCTTTTTTTGTGTGCATAGTATGCCATTAGGGTGGTGCGTTGTTGCAGAGGCTGGATGTAATTGGTATTTTTTGATATTAATATATTCCCTTTATCGAAAAAGAGAGGAATAGCAAGATGAGCACTTGGTGACATCGTGTTGAATTAGCCAAAGAATCCTCGTATTTTGGTTGGGCGTGTAGCGGAATTCTTAGTGTGGACGTGGCACAGTCAGTATTCCAATGGGTATAGCAAGGTGGTGCATTCTCCAGCGTCAGGTATTCAAGGTTGACTTGTCCCGTGCTGACAAATTCCGTGTCTGTGTTGCCGACATATTTTGTGTCTGTGTGTGTTGCGGACGTGCAATGCCGCATCTAGCTAGTCACATTCTCACGAAATTCCAATGAAGTCCAATTGCCATCCTTAGAAAAAGCCAAGTTTGAAAATTAATTGGCCACCTGAATGTCCAAAGAGCTCAAATATTTTGTACAAACAATTGATTCCAGATATAATCTAGAAGTAGCATACTCCGTCTGTCCTAAAATAAATTGCTCATTTTTTTCTAAATACGAAGGTATCTACACACTAAAACATGCATGTAATCTAGACACTTGGGCAGCTTATTTTTGAACCAGAGGAAGTATGAAACATGAAACAAACGTGCTTAAAGATCCGGTCATCCAATTGTCGTAAGAAGTACTCGGCAGCCAAATCTCGAGGAGTGGAGGCACCTATCCACGCGAGCAGCTAACCATCACCCCTTAGCGATGGTTGGGGAAACCGTTAATGGGCCTAGCCCATTAGTTCGGTTGTTTCAAAATTTCTTTAGATTTGAAATTTACTCAGAATTGAAATTTTCTCATATTCGAAAATTTCTTAGATATAAAAATTGCCTAGAATCGAAACTTTGTTCAGATTAAAATTTTGCTTACTTTGAAATTAGCACAACTTTAAAATTTGTTAAGACAGAAAATCGAAAATCGAAAGAAAAACGAAAACCAAGAAAAACCAGAAAAAACTCGACAAAAATCGGAAAAATCCGAGGCCTACTGCCTGTTGATGGGCCGCGGCCCAAAACTCCCCGTTGGCTGAAACCACGCGGACGATGGTTTGTACCCATCACCCGCGGGTGATGAATATGATTCGCCCCTGTCCACCGCATAATCTTAAACTGACCCACGGATTGTGAATTTCAGCCCAGACGCAGAAGGTAAAATAGCAGAAACCAGAAGTATTGACAAAGAGCCGAATCATCTTGTTGTATTTCAACTGGAGCTCTATAGAAAATGCTCCCTCCAACAAACCAGCTGCTAACCGTCGGAGTTCACGGAGAATGGTTGGGGATCTAAACCAAAACTGAACTGAACCCATGGGATGCATTTAAGGAAACTGAACTAAGCTAAACCCACATGAAATGCGTTCACACCTGACCCGAACTTAACCACGTTGTATTCCCACCTGAACTGAACTAAAACCACTGCACGAACTATGGTTATGGCCTACATTTTAAGAACGGTTGCCCATCTAGCTGCACCTTTTTACGTAAGCCACGCATGGACACAATGAGTAGCCACCTATTAGGCCGAAAATACTGAATGGAACCCGGGTACGGGCGAGGATGAAAAGTAGCCAATGAGAGAGCACCACGTTTTTTACAACATATGTATTTGTAGCAGGTATATGGTGTGTATTCATCTACTTGTCCACCCACGCGTCATATTAATTGGCAATTAATCCTCTGCCATCCTCCACCACCACGTACCGCATCCCTTCTTCCCCACCTCATCCTCCTCGCCGAGTCCCCGTGCCGCTCGAGCACCGCTGGAGCCCCTGTTGTTGTCGCGCCGCCCGCATCAAAGCTCCAGCGCCATGCTGCGCCTGCACCGCCCGAGCCTGGGTTGGCCGCCACCGATTCTGGGCGATTCCGGCCGGATTGACCATCGCTGGCCTCGGATCGGGCCGATTCTGGACAGATTGACCTCTGCCTCCAGCTCCCGTGCGTGGAGCTCCTGAAGGCCGTGGTGGACGCGGCAGGCCGGCGAGCGCAGTGCTCCGGCCAGCACGGCTCTGGCCAGTGGTCTCCCCGCCGTCTTTGGCAATCTCGGGGAGCACCCACCCTTGTCGCCCGGAGCACTCGCAGCCTTGTGGAAGTTGTCGCGGGCCTCCTCGAGGGAGCTGGCGAGGTTGAGCGCCTCGGCTAGCTTGGAGTTGAGGAGGGCGCCAGGGTGGAGGCGTGGCTGCACCACCAGCAACTCCGGTCGTCCAAGGATAGCACTGCTAAGGACGCCCAACCCGGCGATGCTCGAGGTCGCCACCGACGCCGAACTGGCCACGCTCTCCGTCGCGCTTCGGTCGTCCAAGGAAAGCAGCGATAAGGGCGTCGTCGACGCGTACGACGCGGCGCCAGTGGCTACGACGGCGGAGCGCCACACGACATTCCTGGCGGTGCTCATCAAGGGCAAGCTGGTGGGCGGGCTCGACCGGCTCATGGCGATGCACATCGCCGGCTAGCTCGTGCCGGTCCCGAAGCAGGCCGGAGCCCTGTGGCTTTGATCCATTCTCACTATTAGCTGTTAATCAGCTAATTCCGCCCTAGTTATAGTAAGTTTTCAATATGCCTGCAGCACATTTGGCAACTCTAGCATTTTTTTCCTGTTTATTCTCGATGTATCGGCATGCCATCTGAATCCTGAAAGTTTATTAGGGAGTAGGCAGACAAATCCAGCTCCTTCCATTCCAATCCCTTTTCTCTCTCGTGATGTTTTTGCGTGTAATGTTTTCATACTCTGAAAGTCAATGGACCCCATTGTGAGGAAGCAGGGCATATTCATTAATCCGTAGATTTATTATAGTTTCCATCTTTGTGATACTTTTTTTTGAATGCTCCAAATTGAGAGATCCTTGTCAAAATCCAACAAATTTTTGTTAGATTGAAAAAATTTATTGGTTGCGGTAACTTTTTTTGCAATGCCCCAAATTGAGAGATCCTTGTTAAAATCTAACAAAATTTTCATAGAATGAGAAAATTTATTGGTTGCGGTAAATCCATCCGAAATGCATTTTTTCATTTGCTCTAAGATTTAGAATTTTCCTCCGGATCTCCAAAATCAAGTTCTTGTTATGCTAATTATTATGTAGTCAGGCTTAATTCCCTGGTGTTACATTTGATAGCACTAATTGATCTCAGTTTGACTATTCAAAGTTATAATTAGTCTGATAGGCCTTTCTTTAATATTGTACTACTCTGACAAATTTTGTTTCCTAGTATTAAATACTCTGACATTTGCCTTAACGCTTGGTGTATTCCCTCCCGTATTCAACTGGTATAGGAAAGTTAAAGCAAGTGTATTGGTTTGCTGCTATATTAAGTGTCAATCTTAGAGCAATCATTGATGCTTCAGATTTAATCCTCGCGCGTTGCCAGGTTCCGAAAGTGCGGGTCGCCTATTAGGCTTCATTTGGCCGCTACAGATTTAAAACCTAGGCGAGTACACCCCATCGGGCAATTTTGACGGGCACGAGATAATCCCATCTCTTGGGCAAAACCCAAGAATGAAATAAATCTGAAAATACAAGAAATTAAGTATTCCACACAAAAATTCCGAAAAAGCTCCAGAAAAATACGACAAATAATTTCAAAATATCAGAAATACAATTGTGATGAAGTAGCCCGTACCCAACCGCACCCAAATTACTTCTATGCGAAACCAAATTGAACTAAACCGTTTTGCGAGCCAGCCCATTGACAACTGAACTAAAAAAGCCCAAACGGAGGAACCGAACCAACGAGCCCGGTTAAACGAGAGGCGAATCCTATACACCGACCAGGCCGGTGTTTACCAAGCACCGCACAACCTGGTCGGGTATAGGGCCCGACCCATTTTCATTTTTCCATTTTGTTTTCGTTTTCTGTTTATTCGTTTTCTTTTCTTTTTTGTTTGTTTTTTTGTTTTATTTTCTGTTTCTTTCTCTCTTTTTTTCAAATTCAGGAAAAATTAACTAAAAATTGTTCAAAATTTAAAAATGTTTAAATTTAAAATTTGTTCAAATTTAAATTTTCTTTTGAAAAATGTTCAAATCTAAAATTTGTTCACATTGAAAATTGTTCAAAGTAGAAATTTGTTTAAAGTAGAAAATTGTTCGAATTAGAAAAATATTCAAATTGTAAAAAATTAACAGATAGAAAAGAAACGAAAAAAATGGTTTACCTGATGCTATTGAGCCGGGCCCAGTAAGCCGCGTCGGGCGTTCATGGGGTGTGCGGTGCCGTACGGGCACCGCACTGGTCGGCATACATCAGGTCCCAAACGAGAACCATTCTCAGGTTTAGTGAGACGATTAGCCGATGGCCACAAAGGTGCCAATGTTGGAGCGCTAAGTGCGTTCGTTGACGTTGCCACAACACTACTGGATATCAGGATACTATGGTTTAACGGCAGAGGATACGCTTGAACGTAACAACAGGCAACAGGAAGGAGCGTAAATTTCAAAAAGGAAAGAACCTAATCTCACCGAAATGATACCGGATACCCCGCTCTTGACCGTTCCGATTTCGGATCGGTTTCCTCTCCAGCAGATCCTCCCGGCCTAGTACTAGTATACTTCATCCTGAAATCTCGTTGGCGTGCGCGTGCCAAAACGACGCGCCGAGCGGGCGGGCTCGTGGCCAGCTGATCCTTTCAGGTGTTTGGTTGTCTGGGTGGTGCACGTGGGTGACGTGGCTAGCAACCGTTGCTTCTCGTCATCGGGCCCACATGTCGGTGACTGGGTTTGTGTTTTTTCACGTGAGAAATAACTAGCTACCGCTGTTCGAATTTTGGGGATCGTGCCCACTTCTCCTCTGCAGTTTCTCTCCCCATTCCCCTCTCTCGGCAGCGGCGGAGAGGCTCCCCTAGCGCGGCGATTGCGCGGCGATTGGTGGTTGCCGGAGGCTGTAGGGGTCGGCGGGGTGGCGCTCCGCAACGGGGGCGACTGGATCGGAGACGCCGACCTCGGGAGCTACTGCCGCGGCGAGGAGGCGGGTGGCGCTCCGCAACGGGGGCGACTGGATCTCAGCGGCGAGTCAATCAGCGCCGAGGACGTGTTCCGCCGCCGCGCCGCCGTGCATTTCCGTGTCGCGGTAATCACCTCCTCCTCCCCTGCAGCACTCTAACCGCATTTTTGGTAGTATTTTGGTGCCTACCCGCGGCGAGGTGGCGCGGAACTCTAGATTGAGGTCGACCGCGCCGAGGTGAGGTCGACCGCTGCGAGGTGGCGCGGCGAGGTGGCGCGGAGAGGGTGGGGGTGCTCGCCTCCCCGTTGATTTTTGCGATGACGGTGGGCGTGATGGCGATGACGGGCCTGGGCGGGCCGTTCCCGCGGCGGCTGCTGCTGCGCTGCGCGGTCTGGACGGCGGCGAGGATGTGGTGGGTTGCAGGTTGGGTTTGGGTCAGGCGAGAGGGGTCGAGGGAGTTTTGAGGTTTTTTTCTGGATAAGTTGATGTTGTAGTTGCTTTTTGTATTACTGTTATTGCTAATACAGGTGTGTTTGTTGCCTGTAGTGGTAGGAAACTTGCTTATGCACTGGTAGAAAACATGCTTATGCAGTTATGCAGTTTTGCAGTGGTAGAAAAATTGCTTATGCACTTGTTTTTTTGTTCCATTTTTGTTTGTTGCTAATCCAGATCTGTTTGATGGCTGTAGTGGTAGAAAACTTGCTACAATAGTTTGAGATGGTTATCTACAGGTTCATATTGTTGTTTTGGTTGACTATGTTGATACAATAGTTGCTTGTCACACCTACGCAGGTTCATAGTTTGAGATGATTAGGTGGATTTAAACTTTTTTGAGCTAGCATTTTGATTTTCATACTTATCTTTATTTTCTGTTGCTCTGGGTTGAAGACCACCATCTAGGTTGTTTATGCATATTGAAAACATGAGGCTATGTCTTCCTAGGTTCAAGTCTAAAACCAATCACACCTTATGAATTTTATTAGTTTTGATTCAGTTGTGTATTGAAAATAAAGGCTAGGACCTATACTTGAGTTTTCTTATAGACTGAATGAAGAGTTGTATTTGATTTTTATAATTTTGTACTTTTGTTTGTTGCTCAACACACAAATGTTTTTTTGTTGCATGTACTGCTATGTTTTTTTTGTTGCCTGTAGTGAAATGTTTGTTGCTCTAGTGCTATGTTTTGTTGCCTCTAGTGCTATTAAAGTTGATATGCAGAATGAATCTTTTTTGTTTTGCATAGTTTGCTTTTATTTGGGTTGTTATTGCTCAACTTTGCTATGTTTGTTGCCTGTAGTGCTAGTAAAGTTGCTATGTAGATTCAGTTCTTCCTCTTGTAAATTTCATGTTGATAAGGTTACCTACTTATCATTTGTTTTTTAGCAAATAGGTGTGCTAAAATGGTAGGAACTGATCCGTCTGAAGTAGCTGGGTCTTCTTCAGGTCACCAGCAAGTTCAGGTTAGTTTCCTTTTTTAATCTCTTGTTTTTTTGCTTTTCTGCAATTTGTATTCACTTAAATGGTTGGGTCCTTTTTTCTCCTACAAACTTTTATATGTGTTTATATGTGTGTTGACTCCCCAATGCAGCCTACCAGTCATATTCCAATGAAACAGAAGGCTGCAGCCGGTCGAGGGAATCCTCCAAAAAGGAAGAAGAACAAGGTGGTACCACAAAAGACTGGGGATGCTGGAGTTCAGAAGAAGACAGCAACGAAACAGAAAGAAAAGGAAGTTAAGAAAAACAAGGATAGCGCAGATGTAAGTTTACTGTACTCACGATGCATCATTTCTTACACAGAGCATTTTTGTATAATTGTCTGTTCTTGGTAGGTTCTTTTGTAACATGCAGTAAATTTAAGAGTTGATGGGACTTTTAGGAGTAACTTTTTTCTTTTTCTATTTTTTGTGCAACTTGGCTATGCAGGAAATAAGAAACAGGGCATCACCATCCCGTTTCTTTGCTCTAAATGGTGATCTTAATGTTGATCAAAGGATTGCCATACTTAAGATGGACTTAGGTGGTCTTCTCAACATCGGTGCATGCACTATGCCAGTTGATCTCAGCCAATGGGTGATGAAGTGTTATGATCATGCGAAATCACAGTTAGTGATACCCAACAGGGGGAAGATACCAGTTGACGCTGAAAATGTTTCAAGAGTTTGGGGGCTACCGAATTCCGGGCTCAAAGTTTGTTACGAGATGAAGGCGGACATCATCAAAGCAATCAATGAGGAGTACGGTTTTCCTGGAACGAATGCTCCTGAAAAGACTGCATGGTGTAAGATGATAAAAGATATGAAAGGTGCTTCTGATGACCGATTTCTCCGAGCTTGGGCTATTGTTGCTTTTGATTGCTTCCTTGCGCCTACTACCGGCCTTAAAGTTAGCCCACGCTGCTACCCTGCTGTAAATGATATCAAGCTTCTTCCTCGGACAAATATATGCCAGTTTGTTGCTGATCAGATTAGGGTTGCTTTCAGCGCCTTGGGAAATAAGAAGTCTGTCTGTTGCTGCGTATTTCATTTGGTGGTAAGTGTATTTTTTTCCTGTGATGAACACAATACAGAGAATAGCATATATGAGGAAAATTATTGTTTACATTCAAACATTTTAGTTGCTAGTTTTTGAGATATGACCAGCCTGTGTGTTAATTCATGTTTCCACTGTATTAATCTCTGCAGTTGCTTTTTTGGTACATACTTTTTGCACATGTACTGCTGTTAGTTGCCTTGTTCAAGTCATAAATTGCCTCCCAACTATGTATTGCATAATCCACCAAGAGCTCTTTTTGGCTTTTTATCAATGAATTTGTTGCCTTCAATCCATATTTACTTGCTTAGAAATACAGTTTTTTAAGTGGCCTCACATGTAGTTTTTTGCTTTTTTTCTATCTATGATGTTTTTGTGAGCCAACAAGATTTTCAGGTAATTCAATTCTGTTTTGTGAGCCAAAACAAGATTTTTCAGATTTCATATATGTTTTTGTTGCCTATATTAGTTGTGAAGTTGCATGAATAGGAGCTGCTACAAGAAAAGTTCTGATAGACAACGTCCCAAAATCGTCAACTAAGGGGCATTTTCGTCGCCTATGGGCCTAACCCGACGATATGGGTTCCGTTGTGTCAGGCAAAGTCCAACGACGATTTTTCGGTCCGTCGCGCTTGGCGTTTCCGCCACGAAAATCGGACCGTTGCGGTTTCGGGAGCCCGTTGATCGACGTCATGCAACCGACACGTGGACCTTGCGTTAACGGCGTTAACAGAAACCCGTGGTAGATGGTAGGCCCACACGAGGCCTGCCACGTCTTAAGCGGCCGGAGATGACATAGTTTGAGGTCAACTATATAGCTGGGGGTCCATTAGTTAAGTGGGGGCCTAACCTCTAAGGTTGACTGGTCAAAACTTAAATGGGCCCATTTAACATGTGGGGTCCACCTTAAAGAAGTGGGCCAAAAGCAAGTGGGTCGGGCCAAAAACAGTGGGTCCCACTTTCCGTTGGGCTAATTTAGTGTGTGGGTCCACCGTATAGCAAGTGGGGCCCAACAAGCTAGTGGGCGGGCCAAAGTGGGTCCCACTTTCCGTTAAAGGGTCGGCCCATTTAGTTTGTGGGGTCCACCATATAGCAAGTGGGCCGCCCCACAAAATAGCGGGCCAAAAACACAGTGGGTCCCACTTTCCGTTAAAGGGCGCCCATTTAGTGTGTGGGGCCCACCATATAGCATGGGTGGCCCACCAAGATAGGGCGGGCCAAAAAACACAGTGGGTCCCACATTCTGTAATGGGCACCCATTTGGTATGTGGGTCCACCATATAAGTGGGGCCCAACAAGATATGGGCGGGTCAAAACAGTGGTCCCACCTTCCTATTAAAGGGCCACCCATTTGGTGTGGGTCCACCATATAGAAAGTGGCGGCCCATTTATTATGTGGGTCCACCATATAGAAAGTGGGCCGGCCCAACAAGATAGTGGGCGGGCCAAAAACACAGGTGGGTCCCACCTTCCTATTAAAGGGCCGCCCATTTACCATGTGGGACCACCATAGAAAGTGGGCCGGCCCAATAAGCATGTGGAGCCCATTATCGTAACCGGGCGGCCTACTAAAGTGGGCGGCCCAAAATGAAAGTGGGTCCCACACTGTAAGTGGGCCGGCCCAATCTGGTAGGGCCCTACTTGTTTGACTAGTCAACTTGCATTAAATTTCATGAGCCTAAAATCTGATTTCAATGATACACACAATTACATACACAAATAAAACAAATAGGAAAATTACAAGGCAATTAATGTGCCCAAATAAAAAAATTACATAGAATCATTGAGGACTTCTATTAGCATCATCAATAACACGTTGACATTTGGCAATCGCCTTGAATCTTGTGTACTCTTTGTCAACATATCGCTATAGATCTTAAAGCAGCAATACCATGTCTTTTATAAAGTACAGCCTTGAGATATTTACTGTCCGATGAAAGAAATGGTCTAGGTTGACGGCTATGAGAAGATGCATCAGAAGAAAGAGAACTTTTTGTGGGCCTCACTGGTAATGAAGATTGCTTCATCACAACTGCATTCTGATAATAATGCAAAAAGAGTTAAACGATGAACTATGCAAACATTTATTATGCAATGTAGATATAAGATAATAACAAGTTGCATAAATAAGACATGTATGGAACTTGTACTAAGCACAAACTTACATCATAATGTTGCACAGGGTCGCTACAGATCCTTTTTTGGCGACTATCTTCTAATGATGACTGCTTCATTAAAACTGCATTCTGGTAACATTGTAAACATAGTTACAACAATTAACTATTCAAACATGTATTACGCAATGTAGAGATCAGATAACAGCATGTAGCAGAAATAAGCACAAGATAAGATAAGATGCATGTACTAAGCACATACTGGCTCACTGCAGGTCCTTCTCTTGCGTGCACTAGTCGTGGTCAACATGCCTATCATTTTAGGTTCAGCCATCAAGTGAAATGCTAATCCTCCTGCTCCATTGTCCTTAATCTGTGTTTAGATATCACATTTAAGACCAACTCAGCTGGTTTCAAATAACAAAAAACTTGAGCTGCCAAATGAATAAGCCAATAGTTACCAGATATCAGATTAAAACCAACTAGATGTTGCTTTGCATGAGATACGAATTTCAGACATTCAGATTTAGAGTAGGGTAATGCCAAGGTTTTACACATAAAGTAAACTGGCATTAAGAATGACCAAATGTCAGGTTCAAATCACCCTCGAAGTTTCTCCAAGACAAGCATATCAAATAGGCAGAAACATAGTAAAGCATGAATGGCATTGCTATGGCAGGTTCCAAGTGTTAATCTCTTGCATAAGGAACAATGCATATAGGTTATAGATAATAACGGAAGTAAACTGCCAAAATTACCAACCACGAACTCAGATTCCAACCTTACCTAGCGTCCCCGCTGTTAATGTTGGATGTTCTAATAAGTGGTTCGCATGATCAATCCCAAGGAAAAATAACATTGACAAGTCAGTCTACGATAATACAAAGACCAGACATGCACGCAGCAATAACTATATAAGCTAAAGACGAGGTATAAGAGCAAGCAGATTGGAAATGCACATAGCATGATTATAAAAGCAGTGTGAGAATAGCAGACACGAGAAAACAGCTAGCGGTGAGCTAATGACGTGGTATAAGAACAAGCAGATTGGAAATGCCCATAGCACGACTATAAAAGCAGTGCGACAATAGCATGCAGTACAAAAACAGTTGGCAGCAAATGAATGGGTACAAGGCTATAAATATGTGGATGCACACAGGTGTCAGTAGAATGAACAGGATGGTAGCGACCGGATAATGCTTTTGTACTGTACAACATTTAAACAAACTTCATGCGAAGCAACACATCAAGAAAGTTAACGGCATATGAGATCTGCAAATAACTACACAAAACATGGCTAAAGAAACACCGCGATCTAACGGGCCAGCGTACTAACCAAGTGCGGCGGGGTGGGCGGGGCGGCAACTTGCATTCCACGGCGAACGCGGAGACGATGAATCGACCTTTCAGTAGAAGCGGGCGTTAGTGAAGCAGATCTGGTTGGCTGGCAAGGTATTCGGTGAAGTTGATACAGCCGCTGCGGCGAGGTAGTCGGTGGCGAGGGGGTGAAGCGGATCCGTCGGTGGCGGGTCGGCGCAGATCCGTCGGTGGCGAGGTCGGCGGTGAAGCAGATCCGTCGGTGACGAGGGCGGCGGGGAGCGGATCGGGTGGGTGGACAGCCAACACGATCAAGGCTACGCTGTGGAGGAGTATGCCGGCGAAGCAGATCTAGTACTGTAGAGAGTCAGAGCTTTGGCGTGTGAGAGTATTTTTGAGCTAATGGGGCGAATGGTTGGTGGGTGGGTGTGGGCCTGTGGGGAGGGTTCGGGATCTAGGCAAGATATTTCATTGTTACCGAATGAGCCCTCCATGGTCGGTGGGTTGTAGCTTCCGGACCAGGGTTAAAAGGGTAAAACTGGTCACGGGATTTTCGAATGGATGCGGCGGGATGATTTGGCGCGTGGCCGAAATTTTCAGTTTCAAGCTACGAGCAGAACGACAAAAATAATGTTCTTCCCCAGGGAGCTCTCATTTCTTCCTCTTCTCTTTCTCTCTCGAGTCTCTCCCCCGGCTCCTCTCCCCCTCTCTCCGGCGGCCTCGCCGGCCGAAGAGGCCGACTTCTCTCTGTATATTGTACACCCTCCGAACTAAATTAATTGATTCAACTTTCCTTAGACGTGTATGTATCTAGAGTAAAAACATGTGTGGATACATCCATATTTAGATAAGCAAAGTTGAGTCAGCTAATTTGGATCCGAGGGAGTTAGTGTTGTTGCAAGCTTAGTGTTTCCCATGAGCAGAATGGCGCAATGGAGTCGGGGATCTCGTCATCGGCTTCGGCCTATGGTGAATCTGGCGGATCCGGCCAAACCCCGATCTGGTGCCATCAATGTGATGGGGGGGGCCTTTTCAGTGCCAATGGGGAAGTCAAGCCGCGCTCCAGCTCGGGGCATACGGATCCGTCGCCGGTCATCTTGGACTTCTCTTCTAGAGCCGTTCTATCCTCCTTCTCCGTCTGGCCACCGTCGTGCGTCCCCGGCCCGGAGTTGCTGGAGAGGATGCGGAGATGATGTGTCGAGAAGGACTCGATTGATTTTCTTCTATATGTTTTGGGGTCCTTTTGTAAAGTTGCAGGTTCTATTAGTTATTGTCTAGTACTTTTGGTCCTCTATGTAAATTTTTGGACTAGTTTCCATTGGCACTGATAAACTTGAATTTTGACAAGTTCACGAGGAAAAAAATTCCTTTGCACATATGGCCTATCATGTATAAACATTCTTGAGATTTAAACTATATGTAATGTGCCATGCATTAACCCTAAACCATATATATGTAACTAACCCTAGCTGATCAAACCCTACTTAATTAAAACAAATAACCCTAAACTATACGCATGCACTTTATGCGCAAAGGCGCGGGTGCCTCTAATAATGTGTGTGCGCACTCGATCGATGATCCCTAAACCTTATACAACCCTGAAACCCTAATCCCTAATCCCTAAACCCTAAACACCCTAAACACTAAACCCTAGACCCTAAACCCTAACCCTAACCCTAAACCCTAATTAAACCCTATATATAGGCCAACGACACTTAATTGTGCATCAAGCAGGCCAGGGGTGCCTCGCGGTCCTCTAATTAAATTAAATGTGCCATGCATTAACCCTAAACCATATATATGTAACTAACCATAGCTAATCAACCCTACTTAATGAAAACACATAACCCTAAACTATACTAGCTATAACCCGATCTAATAAAAACATGCTCTATATATAGCAGCTAGCTAGCAAACCGTAGATTAACACCAATTAATATATACATGGCCTATATCGATCATGTTGTATAACATATCCCCGAGATTCATTAATTAATTATATAATTATCGTGATAAATTAATTAACTTTAATTTTGACAAGTTCTCTCGAATGAAAACACATTTGATTAAGTTGCCTCATAATATATATATATAATTAGTGTGCATGCATGGCCTACCATGCATTCGTGCATATATTTTAATGTATATTTGAACATATTCTTGGGGATTTCAATCTCTCTCTCTCGATCATCTATATATCGTTGGTGGCCAAAAAACACACATATATATATATGCATGCAATTTATGCGTAAAGGCGCGGGTGCCTCTAATAATGTGTGTGCGCACTCGATCGATGATCCCTAAACCTTAAACAACCCTAAAACCCCTAAATCCCTAATCCTAAACCCTAAACACCCTAAACACTAAACCCTAAACCCTAGACCCTAAACCCTAACCCTAACCCTAACCCTAACCCTAAACCCTAGCTAATCCTAAACCCCAATTAAACCCTATGTATAGGCCAACGACACTTAATTGTGCATCGATCGAGCGGGTCATGGGTGCCTCGCGATCCTCTAATAAAATTAAATGTGCCATGCATTAACCATAAACCATATATATGTAACTAACCCTAGCTAATCAACCCTACTTAATTAAAACACATAACCCTAAACTATACTAGATATAACCCGATCTAATAAAAACATGCTCTATATATAGCAGCTAGCTAGCAAACCGTAGATTAACACCAATTAAAATATACATGGCCTATATCGATCATGTTGTATAACATATCCCTGAGATTCATTAATTAATTATATAATTATCGTGATAAATTAATTAACTTGAACTTTGACAAGTTCTCTCGAATGAAAACACATTTGATTAAGTTGCCTCATAATATATATATAATTAGTGTGCATGCATGGCCTACAATGCATTCGTGCATATATTTTAATGTATATTTGAACATATTCTTGGGGATTTCAATCTCTCTCTCTCTCGATCATCTATATATCGTTGGTGGCCCAAAAACACACATATATATGCATGCAATTTATGCGTAAAGCGTGCCTCTAATAATGTGTGTGCGCACTCGATCGATGATCCCTAAACCTTAAACAACCCTAAAACCTTAAATCCCTAATCCCTAAACCCTAAACACCCTAAACACTAAACCCTAAACCCTAGACCCTAAACGTACCCTAACCCTAACCCTAACCCTAACCCTAAACCCTAGCTAATCCTAAACCCCAATTAAACCCTCTGTATAGGCCAACGACACTTAATTGTGCATCGATCGAGCGGGTCATGGGTGCCTCGTGATCCTCTAATAAAATTAAATGTGCCATGCATTAACCCTAAACCATATATATGTAACTAACCCTAGCTAATCAACCCTACTTTATTAAAACACATAACCCTAAACTATACTAGCTAGCTATAACCCGATCTAATAAAAACATGCTCTATATATAGCAGCTAGCTAGCAAACCGTAGATTAACACCAATTAAAATATACATGGCCTATATCGATCATGTTGCATAACATATCTCTGAGATTCATTAATTAATTATATAATTATCGTGATAAATTAATTAACTTGAACTTTGACAAGTTCTCTCGAATGAAAACACATTTGATTAAGTTGCCTCATAATATATATATAATTAGTGTGCATGCATGGCCTACAATGCATTCGTGCATATATTTTAATGTATATTTGAACATATTCTTGGGGATTTCAATCTCTCTCTCTCTCTCTCGATCATCTATATATCGTTGGTGGCCCAAAAAACACACATATATATGCATGCAATTTATGCGTAAAGGCCGTGCCTCTAATAATGTGTGTGCGCTCGATCGATGATCCCTAAACCTTAAACAACCCTAAAACCTTAAATCCCTAATCCCTAAACCCTAAACACCCTAAACACTAAACCCTAAACCCTAGACCCTAAACGTACCTAACCCTAACCCTAAACCCTAGCTAATCCTAAACCCCAATTAAACCCTATGTATAGGCCAACGACACTTAATTGTGCATCGATCGAGCGGGTCATGGGTGCCTCGTGATCCTCTAATAAAATTAAATGTGCCATGCATTAACCCTAAACCATATATATGTAACTAACCCTAGCTAATCAACCCTACTTAATTAAAACACATAACCCTAAACTATACTAGCTAGCTATAACCCGATCTAATAAAAACATGCTCTATATATAGCAGCTAGCTAGCAAACCGTAGATTAACACCAATTAAAATATACATGGCCTATATCGATCATGTTGTATAACATATCCCTGAGAATCATTAATTAATTATATAATTATCGTGATAAATTAATTAACTTGAACTTTGACAAGTTCTCTCGAATGAAAACACATTTGATTAAGTTGCCTCATAATATATATATATAATTAGTGTGCATGCATGGCCTACAATGCATTCGTGCATATATTTTAATGTATATTTGAACATATTCTTGGGGATTTCAATCTCTCTCTCTCTCGATCATCTATATATCGTTGGTGGCCCAAAAAACACACATATATACGCATGCACTTGATGCGTAAAGGCACGGGTGCCTCTAATAATGTGTGTGCACTCGATCGATGATCCCTAAACCTTAAACAACCCTAAAACCCTAATCCCTAATCCCTAAACCCTAAACACCCTAAACACACTAAACCCTAGACCCTAAACACCCTAAACACTAAACCCTAAACCCTAGACCCTAAACACCGTAAACCCTAAACCCTAAACCCTAAACCCTAAACCCTAAACCCTAAACCCTAAACCCTAAAACCCTAGACCCTAAACCCTAAACCCTATAAACACCCTAAACACTAATTAAACCCTAAACCCTAGACCCTAAACACTAAACCCTAAACCCTAGACCCTAAACACCGTAAACACTAAACCCTAAACCCTAAACACCCTAAACACTAATTAAACCCTAAACCATAGACCCTAAACACTAGACCCTAAACCCTAGACCCTAAACACCCTAAACACTAAACCCTAGACCCTCTAAACACCGTAAACACTAAACCCTAAACCCTAGACCCTAGCTAAACACCCAAAACACTAAACCCTAAACCCAGCTAGCTAACCCTAAACCCTAATTAAACCCTATATATATAGGCCAACGACACTTAATTGTGCATCAAGCAGGCCAGGGTGCCTCGCGGTCCTCTAGTTAAATTAAATGTGACATGCATTAACCCTAAACGTACCCTAACCCTAACCCTAACCCTAACCCTAAACCCTAGCTAATCCTAAACCCCAATTAAACCCTATGTATAGGCCAACGACACTTAATTGTGCATCGATCGAGTCATGGGTGCCTCGCGATCCTCTAATAAAATTAAATGTGCCATGCATTAACCCTAAACCATATATATGTAACTAACCCTAGCTAATCAACCCTACTTAATTAAAACACATAACCCTAAACTATACTAGATATAACCCGATCTAATAAAAACATGCTCTATATATAGCAGCTAGCTAGCAAACCGTAGATTAACACCAATTAAAATATACATGGCCTATATCGATCATGTTGTATAACATATCCCTGAGAATCATTAATTAATTATATAATTATCGTGATAAATTAATTAACTTGAACTTTGACAAGTTCTCTCGAATGAAAACACATTTGATTAAGTTGCCTCATAATATATATATAATTAGTGTGCATATGCATGGCCTACAATGCATTCGTGCATATATTTTAATGTATATTTGAACATATTCTTGGGGATTTCAATCTCTCTCTCTCTCGATCATCTATATATCGTTGGTGGCCCAAAAACACACATATATACGCATGCACTTGATGCGTAAAGGCGCGGGCCTCTAATAATGTGTGTGCGCACTCGATCGATGATCCCTAAACCTTAAACAACCCTAAAACCCTAATCCCTAATCCCCTAAACCCTAAACACCCTAAACACACTAAACCCTAGACCCTAAACACCCTAAACACTAAACCCTAAACCCTAGACCCTAAACACCGTAAACCCTAAACCCTAAACCCTAAACCCTAAACCCTAAACCCTAAACCCTAAAACCCTAAACCCTAAACCCTAAACCCTAAACCCTATAAACACCCTAAACACTAATTAAACCCTAAACCCTAGACCCTAAACACTAAACCCTAAACCCTAGACCCTAAACACCGTAAACACTAAACCCTAAACCCTAAACACCCTAAACACTAATTAAACCCTAAACCATAGACCCTAAACACTAGACCCTAAACCCTAGACCCTAAACACCCTAAACACTAAACCCTAGACCCTAAACACAGTAAACACTAAACCCTAAACCCTAGACCCTAGCTAAACACCCAAAACATTATACCCTAAACCCAGCTAGCTAACCCTAAACCCTAATTAAACCCTATATATATAGGCCAACGACACTTAATTGTGCATCAAGCAGGCCAGGGGTGCCTCGCGGTCCTCTAGTTAAATTAAATGTGACATGCATTAACCCTAAACCATATATATAACTAACCCCTAGCTAATCAAACCCTAGTTAATTAAAACACATAACCCTAAACTATACTAGCTATAACCCGATCTAATAATAACATGCTCTATATATAGCATGCAGCTAGCTAGCAAAAACGGTAGATTAAAACCAATTAATATATACATGGCCTATATATCGATCATATGTTGTATAACATCTCCCTGAGATTCATTAATTAATTATATAATTATCGATGATAAATTAATTAACTTGAATTTTGACAAGTTCTCTCGAATGAAAACACATTTGATTAAGTTTCCTCATAATATATATATAATTAGTGTGCATGCATGGCCTACCATGCATGCATTAATTCGTGCATATATTTTAATATATATTTGAACATATTATTGGGGGATTTCAATCTCTCTCTCGATCATCTATATGTCGTTGGTGGCCAAAAAACACACACATATACGCATGCACTTTATGCGCAAAGGCGCGTGTGCCTCTAATAATGTGTGTGTGCGCACTCGATCGATGATCCCTAAACCTTAAACCCTAAATAAACCCTAATCCCTAATCCCTAAACCCTAAACACCATAAACATTAAACCCTAAACCCTAACCTCCTAACCCTAAACCCTAAACCCTAATTAAACCCTATATATATAGGCCAATGACACTTAATTATGCATCAAGCAGGCCAGGGGTGCCTCGCGGTCCTCTAATTAAATTAAATGTGCCATGCATATATATGTGTTTAATTTGGGGATTTCAATCGCTCTCTCGTATGTAGCTCTCTCCTCTATCTCTCTCTCTCTCTCTCTCTCTCTCTCTCGTTGGTGGCCAACAACACACACATGCACTTTGTGCGCAAAGGCATGCGCCTCTAATAATGTGTGCGCAGTCGATCGATCTAGTTTTGATTAATCATATAGCACACAAATAAAGAAGTTGTATTTGAATCCACACAACCTAATCTAAAACACATAACCCCTAACATGGCCTAATTAATTAACCCTTCTTGATCTCTACCTAATTAGTGGAAATTGCACAAAATCAAAAGGGGTCCCTCACTAATTATGCATATCTGCTAGATTGTGATAAACTTTTGCCACATATATATTTGGTGGATGGGTGCATCTTGGCATGTAAACAATTAGTGTTTGCAAATGGCGTTGTCAAAATTTATGTACAAATGATTTCTTTCCATCCAAAGTGCATAAAATGGGAGTTTTAATGAAGAAAGTACAAATAAAACAGCTCAACATGCTTCCACACCCCGATTTTCACACGAAGTAGAGCATATTTAAAGGATAATTCCAGAGTTTTACTATTTTCAAGCAACTTTGCTAATTTTCCCCACTCACATGACTTTATGTCGATTTAACGAAAATATGGCGAATTTAAACTACATGGGCGGGATAGTTTGAATTGTGCGCGCGGCAAAGGGAACCGCCTATTCCTCAACCTTGTGCACGGCAAATTACACACGCAACTCCATTAAACGCCACCTACCGACCTTAATTATCACCCGGCGGCCCGGCCGCATGACCCCCACCCACCCGTACATAACTTATCCCCGTCCGTGCGAAGAGCTTCCCTCCCCGTCCCGTCCGTGCGAAGAAGAAGCTGCCCCTCCCCGTCGTTCTTCTCGAGACGCACCGCGGTCAAGTTGATCCACGGTAGGGCTGCTATCTCTAGCTCAATCATGTATCGGGCAAGACAGCCTAACGATTTATATTTTCTTGATGCTGCTAAAAAAATTCGTCAGTATGCTCGAACTAATTGGCACTTTATAGTTTTCCGCTCGATTTGTCATCGATCAATTTGTTCATTTGCGTGGGCATATAGAGTCAGTTCTGCACTCGATCCGTTAATTTGCTGAAATGCCATGGCAGAGTTTTGTACACGATCTGTTTGCTAAAATGTCGATGGGCATTTTTTGTTTTGTACTCGACATGATTGCTGAAATGCATAATCATGTAGTATAGTTTTGTACTCGATGGATATACATTTCCTACTTCGCCTTAAATTAATCACCAACCACTGTATCTCATAATTAAACAGATGGACAGAACTTGGAACTGCATGGACACTTATGTTCCCCTTCATATATAAATGGTGTTCAACCCTTTATGGGGTTTATTAGAGCTCATGATGGTCACAACCTGGACGTGTATTGCCCGCGCTGCACATGTATGAATGGTGAGAAGAGGCCTCACCCTGTAGTGGCAGATCATTTACACATTTTTGGGATGGACCGCACATATGTTAGGCGGGTTTAGCATGGTGAACCATATAATGATCCTTTAGCAGGAGAAGCAGATCTTGCTCACACTGTATGTGTGCTGGCATATGTAGTTAATTATTTATATTGATGCTGCCGCTGTTTCAATCAATAGTTTGCATTGCAAGGTTCTGTACTCAAATTTAACTTGTTGCAGATGGATGGACGGGAAGGAGAGAAAAAGCGCTTGCTTCAGGAAACGGGTTTCAGCTCTGGGACATGTGCTGTGCCAGATGAGAAGGTAAATATGTAAAACGGCATTTGTTCAGGTTGCATCCCTTAGATGTTTGTCTAATCGGTTGATGTACTAATTGCAGAAGCATAGAGTTAAAGATGTCTCTCAGTTTGATGGGAGATTTGAAGATGAATCTCAGTTTGATGCACCTGTGGATGGTACTGATGACGAGCCTTTCATAGACGAAGGTCCTGCACCTGAGATTATCCAGCCTAAGGAGGCCGTGGACCGAGTACACAGCTTTGCGTTGAAGTGGATGCACGCCCGAGATCATCACGGGCGTCCGGGTAGTCTCAAGACCACCCAGCCCCGATGCACCTGTGGATGGTACTAATGACGAGCCTCTCATAGACGAAGGTCCTGCACCTGAGATTATCCTACAGAAGGAGGCCGTGGACCGAGTACACAGCTTTGCGTTGAAGAGGATGCACACCCGGAGATCATCAGGGGCGTCCCAGGACCACCCAGCCCCGATGCAAAATGTTGAGCTACTTTATGATTCGTACTCTTATGTTCTGGTGCTGTAGTATGTTATGATTTGTACGCCTTTGGCGCTAGATTAAGCATTCAGTGGATGATCACGTTGCAAAATTCGACACCCACACAATCAGTTCATCGTACAAGTAGTAGCACAATTACTTCTACAGCGATTCCTGCCAGCGCATTAGTTGGTAGCATGAAACACTTTCAGGTACTCCCCTCGATTCATATTAATTGACTCAATTCTGTCTAGATATGGATGTATCTAGATGCATTTGTTAACTAGACTAACAAACTTGAGTCAGTTAATATGAATCCGTGTAAACCGCCCAAGTCCTCGAGCAGCTAGTTTATTGACTCTGGACTCCAAGCCTCTCGCGGCAAGCCATCGACGAAGCTTTGACCAGATCTTGGCCCGCATTTTTTTTTGTGTGGCGAATAGCAAAGCTTTGACCAGTTCCTCTCGGGATACAGCACGCCGGTGAGCTTGCACGGTTGCCATGAGCACTTTCCGGCGGAACTTCCTCTTCAGCGCCCTCAAGCCGCTGCTGCGCGAGACAGCACGCAGTGCCTCGAGGTGGACGGAATTCTGGATCTCAGGGCGGGTGGTCCGCATCGTCCGGGAACGATCTCCAGCGGGTTAACGAGGACATGCATGGCGGCGGGGGATTTGTTTTTTGTTTTTTTTTTGGTTTGAGCTTGGGATTTGGGGTTTTTCGGATAGGGGAGGAGGAACCGAGGAAGAGGAAGGAACAGCCGCGTGCTTGGCGCGTGGCGGTGTGCTTGAATTTCGAATTTTTGTGAAATGTTTCATTTCCCCGCTACAATTCGGGGGTTTCTTGACGCGCCAATGCGTCCCGCCGGGCAGCTTCAAGTAAATTTGGGGTGCCACACTATGGGCCCTAGTTTCAGTGAGACATGTAATGACTAGTCACATCAGTAAGTTCACCGTGTAATAAAATATGTTACCCCTCCCCTTTAGCACCCCTTCTCTCCCGATCGAGTGCCGATTGCCGACGGATGCAAGCCGCTAGCTCGATCCCCTCCTTTCGCCTCCACCGTCCAGGCATCCAGCTTGGAGGGGCAAGCTGCATCTAGCCCAAGCGGATTAGGTAGGACTAGTAATGTTCTCTCCTTTCTCGAGATCGGTTCTTTTTTCCTCTCCTCGATATCTTGCGCATCTCTTTCCTATTCTGGGCAAAGGGGTGTCTTTCTGGTCACCCTCGAGCTGAGAGTGATTGATGGGGGTGGGGGCGGGGGCTACCTTTGCTTGGATTGGGGTGTTCTTCCTTTATTTGTCGACATTTGCAACCTTTGTAGTTTCTGCTGATCCTCACTGTATCTTTTGTCAGCTTGTACAGAAAGGTAAGACCTCGGCGGTGGGGGCAATGGAGCGTAAGGCCACCACACATGTGGGCAGTTGGCTGAGCCTGAGCTGCGTCCCCAGCCCGCGAAGCAGGTACTCCGTTGGCTTATCCACTCTTTACCTTTTAAGTGTCTCTCTGGTCTCTGCATCCTCAATCTGTTCCTGTTCTGAATATGCTTAAAGTAGCACATGTCTTCAGCTGTTTGTGCGTAAAGCCTCTGTGACACCATGCTCTATATTCTCTGTATCAGGTTGGTACCTCCAGGTTCCGTGCTGAGGCTATGGGGAACGAGAATAGCGCCCCACCTGCGCAGGAGCATGGCCCGATCTGCAGCACAAGAAGCGAAATGCCAGCCGAGCTGGGCAGGGACCGCCCAGGGGTAATTTTTTTTAACCAACTTACCATGATGTAGTCTGAATCTGATACTCCCTCAGATCCAAATTAATTGACTCAACTATCTGTAGATACGGATGTATCTAGATGTGTTTTAGCTCTAGATACTACTGCCTCCATCCCAAAGCTTTGGGCTTATATTATTTTTAGAAAGTCAAACTATACCATGTTTGACTAAGCTTTTACCAAAAATCAGTAACATGCAAAATACAAAATTAATATCATTAAATAGATAATAAAATATATTTTCCTACGGTATCTACACAGTATTATATTTGTTGATAGAATGTTCTAAAATTTTGGTCAAACTTTGCTTGTTTTGATTTCTCAAAAATAAATAAGGCTTAAGCTTTTGGATGGTGGTAGTACATTCATATCTAGACAAAGCTGAGTTAACTAGTTTTTTTGTCTGTCCATAGCTAGTGTTCACGCTGCAAAAGGCTAAGAGCATCCACTATATGCATCGGTCTATCTCATACAGTAATTCAATATCACTGCTGAGGTCTGCCTTTTGTTTTGCTATTCATATGCAGACTGAAACTTTAGGGCCTTTACTCAAAAGGAAGATCAAAACTGCGGCTGATCAGGCTGCCAGTATGTTGATGCCGCCCCCATCTTCTAAATGCCTCTACAAGCACAAGGCCACGCACCAGCTGGGTGGTGATCTTTTAATGAATATGGTATATTTTCTTAATCCACAAAACATGCCTTGATTTTTCTCTGTTTATTGTCGGTTTTTTCTATGCTTGCCAAAAGTTTACAACAACAACAACAACAACCAAGCCTTTCAGTCCCAAACAAGTTGGGGTAGGCTAGAGTTGAAACCCATAAGATCTCAAAGCCAAAAGTTTAGAAACACCAAATTCGTTTGCTTACAATCATCATACAGTAATGTTCATCTACTCCAGTTCCCCTAACCCAACATAAAATGATGTTAATTTCGATTTTTAGATTAAAAGAGCACCATTAGGCGCTGTTAATTACGACTTTGAGATTAAAATGTCATTTGCAATTGTTAATTACAATTTTGAGACAATTGGTTAGTTTAACCTCGATCTCTTCTGCTCTCCATTTTTCCCAACCGAACAAAAATGTAACCATTCCATTCCTCTGAAATGGAACCATTCCATTCCATTCCACGCTGTTTCAGAACCGAACACACCCTTGCATTGTTGTGAACTGTTGTCCATACACGGCCATACCCTTCCACTTACATCTAGCATTATATGCATCAGTCTGTCTCAGAGTCATTCAATATCACTGCTGAGATCTGTTCCCATTCTTATGCAGGCTGAAACTCTGCGCCTTTACTCAAGTGGATGCAAAATGGGGCTAATGAGGTGAGGTGATGGTGCCGCACCATCTTCCGAAAACCTCTACAAGCACGAGGCCATGGGCCAGCTGGGTGGTGACCTTTTAATGAATCTGGTATATTTTCTTAATCCACATACATGATTTCATTATAATCTGTTTAATTACCGTTGGCTTTGTCTAATGCTTACCAAAAGTTCAGAAACACTGCGTTTGCTTACAATCATCATACACTAATTTTTCACTTTTCAGTCTGTCTCATCCAGTATATAAACTGTTGATTTCCATTGGCTTCTTTTGTAATCATTTGCATTGTTGTCAACTGTTCTCTATGCACAACCCTATTCTTCCACTTACACCCCGCACTATTTGCATCAGTCTATCTCATAGATTTATTAAATATCAATGATGAGTTCTGTTGCTATTCATATGCAGGATGAAACTTCTGTTCTCTACTCAAATGGATAAAAAATGATCCTGATGAGGCTGCTGTGAAGACGATGGTGCTGCCACCATCTTCTGAAAACCTCCTCAAGCACAAGGCCACGGGCCAGCTGGGTGGTACCCTTTTCAGTAAGCAGGTATATTTTCTTAATCCTCATACATGATTTGATTTTTGTCTGTTTATTGCCGGCTTTGTCTAATGCTTACCAATAGTTCGAAACACACACACCTATTCTTCCACTTACATCCAGCACTATATGCATCAGTGTCTCATAGATTCATTTTATATATCACCTGATGTCTGTTGCTCTTCAATTTTTATATGCAGATGAAACTGCTAAGCCTTCATTGGTCAAAAGGATTGCAACTGCTGCTGATGAGGCATCTGCAGAGGCTGCCACCAAGTTACTGTCAGCCCCACCTTCTGGATGCTTATATAAGCTCAAGTCCAAGGATCAGCCGGGCCGTAACCATCCAAGGGTTCGGGTATATTTTCTTAAGCCACATATACATGCCATGATTTATGTCTGATATTATCACCGGCTCTGTCTAATGCTTTTTGGAATTCGGAAACACCAAATTAGCATGCTTATATTCATCATACACTAATTTTTCACTGTTCAGTTTGTAACATAGTGTTATGCACTTGCTTGTCAACATTTGCATTGCTCTGAACTATGCACTTTACACAACCTAATTCTTCCACTTACGTTCAGCGCTACGCACCAGTAGTACCTCCCATGTTTCCTTCACCATCCCAATGCCGAGCTTGCGGGAATATGGCGGGCCCATGTACATACCCCGCATATAACACCTCCTATGGCTCT
Source organism: Lolium multiflorum (assembly GCA_030979885.1). Classification (NCBI taxonomy): domain Eukaryota; kingdom Viridiplantae; phylum Streptophyta; class Magnoliopsida; order Poales; family Poaceae; genus Lolium; species Lolium multiflorum. The sequence goes on from CM061750.1 coordinate 165,805,149, forward strand.
ATCTACCTTTCTAGTAGCTCCTTCACAGAGTTACAGGTATGTATTCTCAGTGGTTTAGCATGAATTGGCATATAGTAAAGTCTTGTTTTTAGTCTTCCTGCTTCTTACATTTGTATCAATTTTCACATGCAGACTGTACCTTGTGAACTTCGTCCAATGATTAACCAGATGTGTCCGCATGAAGGATCTTTCACTATGCATGGCAATGGCAAATTGATGAACACCTACACGGTCTATGAGGTGTATGTCTACAAGACGCAGGCCATCACATATTTGTATGGACATGATTGGAGAAAGTTTGCTTTTGACTACGGTCTGAAGAAGGGCGACGAGCTGAGGATCAGAAACTCAAACGGGCAGATATACGTAACTGCTTACAGAGTTGGAGACACTTCCAAATATATAATATGTAACTTTTTTCTACTCATATCTTTTGATAACTGCATTCTGAGCAGTTGTTCTAAACCATTCCCTCTGTTCTAGCTTGCTGGGTTTAACATGATCAAAGCTGCAGATCCCCTGACGGAACAGGAGCGGATGTCACAAAGGGCAACCACACCAGCACCGCACCGGCTTCCCACTCTCCGCATCAGCACCGGTTGTACCCAGCTTTATCATCTACCCAGTCCCCTACATCAGCATTGGTTCCTGTAGAGGCCCCATATACTACACATGCCCAGCAGGCTCTGCATCAGCACGGTTCCTCTAGCTGCACCGTTGCACCTGCCCAGCCTCTCACGCACCGGTTCCTCTAGAGGCACCGTTTACGCACCTGCCCATCAGTCTCCCGCATCAGCACCAGCTCGTGTACCAGCCCGGCTCATGCACCTGCCCCACCGATCACCGAGGTCTCAGCTCATTGCTGTGGCCACCCGTGTGGTGACCAGGACGCATCCGAAGGCTATGTTCGTGAGTATATGACAGCATAACTGCTCTTATCTTGATGTCTTCTCTGCTCAAAGTCTCACATGGTTCAGTGCATTGGTGCCATTGACTATTTTTTGGTGGTATCTCTTGCTTTGAATCAGAAATTGCCTAAAAGTATCTCCAAGGATCTCAATGCTGGCCGAAGGGGCAAGATATCCCTCGTCATGGAGAGTGAAGGTCTCACCGTGGAGGGACGGTACTCTGTCAGTCCCACAGATGGCCGCTTGGCTGTTACTTCCAGGTGGAAAAAGTTCATTGACGGTGCCAAACTTCGCATTGGATCAAAGTTGAAGGTCAAGATCTTTCGATGCCGCTGTGACATGCTGGTCATAAAGTTCGCGGTTGTCTAGTTCTGTTGTCCCATGAGCCCTTAGCAAATGCATTTGTAGTTATACTTATATAAGGTTATCTTATCTGAACTGCTAATTAATTGTATGGGTGGTAAAACTCTGGCAAGCTTTTGCTCTTAGCAAGTATGTATGTATGATCAGCTATTATGATAACTAATGTTTGTGTTCAGCTTAATTTGCATTTCCCTTTTAGAAAAAAACTTAATTTCTATTTTGGCTGACCTGTTAGAGAACTATCAGATTGAACCCACAACATGATTCATATAGATTCATTACACCGAGCCACATGTCTTGACCTTGCGATACACTACTTCCATTAATTAGTGCAAGAAGGCTTACCTGAGCTGCCTGAACCATGGCAGATTCGAATCCACCTTATCTATCTAGAAATACAACCTTTGCAGAAAGAGGATTTGCAGTATGGGGAGGCTGACATTGGGGACCCATGAGCCAGCGTCGTCAACGTTTTAAAGGTGGCAGGAGATCGAAAGAAAAAATAAGCCAAAAATCAGTTGGTAAACAAATTCAAGAAAAGAAACATTTACCTTTCGAGAGGATGACATGCGGGACCCATGAGGCAGCAGCATCCTCAACTATTTCAAGGCGAGGGGATCAAAATAAAAAAGGAAATAGCCGAAATTAATTAGGGTCAAAAATAAATCCATCAAAGGAAACTTTTATTGTTCATAGAGGATGACATGTGGGACCGACTTGCCAGCTGCGTCGTCATCGTTTCAAAGGGGGGGGATCAAAAGAAAAAGACAAATAGCCAGAAATTAGGGGAAAAAAATAAATCCAACAAACAAAACTTTTATTGTTCATAGAGGATGACATGCGGGACCCATGAGCCAGCAGCTTCCTCAACGTTTCAAAGTCGGCATGAGATTGAAAGAAAAAGTCAAGTGACATAATATCAGAGCCAAAAATAATCCAAGAAAAGAAACTTTATTGTACATAGAGGATGACATGCGGGTCCCATTTTGTAGCAGCGTCTCAACGCTTCCAAGGCGGCACAGACCGAAAGAAAAATGAAGCCAGAAATCAGTGGTGAAAAAAATCCAAGAAAAGAAAGATTTTAATTGGGCTGTATCTGGACATCTGGGCCTTCGAACTATCTCTGGGCCTTTTGACTCGTACAATTTCAGCCCACTCCAAAACAGGAAAGGTCGAATTTTTCTCAAAAAAAAAAGAAAGTCCTATGCTTCGCAAAACAAAAAACAAGGAGATTCAACATATAAGTTTGTTTATGTAGATATAAAGATTTAATTTATCCGTTTGCAATAGCTCGAGCGAAATACAATGTTTATTGTCTGCAAAATAAAATATCACATGTTTCTTGTACGGGGAGGCTGACATCGGGGACCCATGAGCCAGCGAGTCAACGTTTCAAAGGCGGCAGGGGATCGAAAATAAAAAGCCAAAAATCAGTTGGTAAAAAAATACAAGAAAAGAAAACATTTATCGTTCGAGAGGATGACATGCGGGACCCATGAGGCAGCAGCATCCTCAACGTTTCAAAGTCGGCATGAGATCGAAAGAAAAAGGCAAGTGACATAATATCGAGCCAAAAATAATCCAAGAAAAGAAACTTTATTGTACATAGAGGATGACATGCGGGTCCCATTTTGTAGCAGCGGTCTCAACGTTTCCAAGGCGGCACAGGACCAAAAGAAAAATGAGGCAGCAGCATTCTCAACAATTCCAAGGCGGCAGGGATCAAAAGAAAAATAAAGGAAATAGCCAGAAATTAATTAGGGGTCAAAAATAAATCCACCAAAGGAAACTTTTATTGTTCATAGAGGATGACATGTGGGACCGACCTGCCAACAGCGTCCTCATCGTTTCAACGGGGCAGGGGATCAAAAGAAAAAGGCAAATAGCCAAAGTTAAAAAATAACTCCAAGAAAGGAAACTTTTATTGTTCGTAGAGGATGACATGCGGGACCCATGAGCCAGCAGCTTACTCAACGTTTCAAAGGCGGCATGAGATCGAAAGAAAAAGGCAAGTGACCAAATATCAGGAGCCAAAAATAATCCAAGATTTATTGTACATAGAGGATGACATGTGGGTCCCATTTTGCAGCAGCGGTCTCAATGTTTGTAATGCGGCTTGAGATCAAAAGAAAAAGAAAGTAGCTAGTAATTACGGGGTGAAAAAAATCCAAGAAAAGAAAGTTGATGGACATAGAGGATGACATGCGGGTCCCTTGAACCAACAGCTTACTCAACGTTTCAAAGGGGGCAGGGGATCAAAAGAAAAAGGCAAGGCAAAAATCAGGGGTGAAAAAAATCCAACAAAGGAAACTTTTATAGCACACAGAGGATGACATGCGGGTCCATGAGCCAGCAGGTACCTCAACGTTTCAAACGTGGCATGAGATCGAAAGAAAAAGTCAAGTTACCAAATATGAGGTGCCAAAAAACTCCAAGAAAAGAAAGTTGATTGCTCATAGAGGATGACATGCGGGTCCCATTTAGCTGCAGCAGTCTCACCGTTTGAGAGGCGGCAGGGATCGAAAGAAAAAGTCAAGTGACCAAATATGAGGTGCCAAAAATAATCCAAAAAATGAAAGTTTTATAGTACATAGAGGATGACATGCGGGTCCCATTTAGCAGCAGCGGTATCACTGTTTGAGAGGCAGCAGGGGATCGAAAGAAAAAGTCAAGTTACCAAATATGAGGTGCCAAAAATCCAAGAAAAGAAAGTTTTAAGTACATAGTGGATGACATGCGGGTCCCATTTAGCAGCGGATCACCGTTTGAGAGGCAGCAGGGATCGAAAGAAAAAGTCAAGTGACCAAATATGAGGTGCCAAAAAAATCCAAGAAAAGAAAGTTTTATAGTACATAGAGGATGACATGCAGGTCCCATTTAGCAGCAGCGGTCACCGTTTGAGAGGCAGCAGGTGATCGAAAGAAAAAGTCAAGTGACCAAATATGAGGTGCCAAAAAAATCCAAGAAAAGAAAGTTTTATAGTACATAGAGGATGACATGCGGGTCCCATTTAGCAGCGGTATCACCGTTTGAGAGGCAGCAGTGATCGAAAGAAAAAGTCAAGTGACCAAATATGAGGTGCCAAAAAATCCTAGAAAAGAAAGTTTTATAGTACATAGAGGATGACATGCGGGTCCCATTTAGCAGCAGCGTATCACCGTTTGAGAGGCAGCAGATCGAAAGAAAAAGTCAAGTGACCAAATATGAGGTGCCAAAAAAAATCCAAGAAAAGAAAGTTTTATAGTACATAGAGGATGACATGCGGGTCCCATTTAGCAGCACCGGTATCACCGTTTGAGAGGCGGCAGGGGATCGAAAGAAAAAGGTAAGTGACCAAATATGAGGTGCCAAAATAATTCAAGAAAAGAAAGTTTTATAGTACATAGAGGATGACATGCGGGTCCCATAGCAGCAGCGGTATCACCGTTTGAGAGGCGGGGATCGAAAGAAAAAGGCAAGTGACCAAATTTGAGGTGCCAAAAAAACTCCAAAAAAGAAAGTTGATTGCACATAGAGGATGACATGCGGTACCATTTAGCAGCAGCGGTCTCAACGTTTCCAAGGCGGCAAGGGATCAAAAGAAAAAGGAAGTAGCCAGAAATCAGGGGGTCAAAAAAATCCAAGAATAGAAAGAATTTTGGTTCATAGAGGATGACATGCGGGACCCATGATCCTGCATCGTAAACGGCTCGATCGGAGAACGTTGAACGAGATGGCGCGATCTAGAAAAAAAACAATGCCGAGAGGCTGCCATCGGGCCCTACATCCCTCGGCGGTGCGGATTTGCGTTGACTCGGCCGGCGAACCCGAGATTTCGAGATGCACCACGTCCCGGGCCACCATACGCCACGTTTTGGCCGCTTTCGTCGGGCTAGGTGGCCTCAAAAACGAGAAAAAAAGTTTTGACATGCACCACGGAGGGACCAAAATCGTCGGCCATGGTACACCAGCAACCACGGCGCGACTTCAACTTCGTCGGCCATGGCAACTTTTCTTGTAGTGGTAGTTGCCTATATTGGTTACAAAGTTGCTATTCATTTCAGATATTGATTATGAATTTTGCATGAAAATAGCTACTGTATTTGCCTTGAATTTTGCAGTCACTTTATAACCTCATGAAAATAGCTACTGTTTCTTGTTTCTCCAATGCTTCCTTTGCCCCCTCACACATCCTTTTTTTTAATGAGCAGATGCTGTACCTTGATTCACTAGAAGTTGATGAGGTTATAAGTGACTGCAATCCTCGTGTTGATGCCTGGGACAGCTCATTAATTAGCAAGGTGAAGAAGAAGGATAGGATTAGCCCTGGAGTTTTCGGCAAATTACAAGTATGCAATAGACCATAAACTTCTTTTAAATTTTGCTAAGATAACTTTTTCATTTCTTAGAAAGTTCACAGTCTTCTTTTTTATTGCCCTTACACTGATACATTTTTTCCAATTTTCTTTTATGAATTTAAAAACCAGCTGAAGGAGAAATACAGGGACACTCAACAGGGTGGTCTTTTTGGAGGATTGCTAAAGGCTGAACAGTTTACTGCGTCTAATCTGCCACGAGACTACGACCAAAGTGTGAGCACCTAAAACAATACTTATTTCTTAGTTATAGCATAGTTTTTATATCATTCTTTTTTCCACAGTTTATAATTGTTCAGATTTTGTTTTCCTGATTTCAATTGTTACAGAAGAAAAGGAAAATTTCTGCGTTGCTTTATGGTCTGTGCTCTGAATTTGAAGAGTCGATGGCAAAGTTTGTCCAGGGGATTGGCAATCTTGAGCAACGTACTGCTGCTGGAAGCACTACCCGTGCCAATGTAGTACCGAAGGAAAAACCACAGAGGCCAAGGAAGAGGCAGCGTATGAGTCACGAAGAAGAGGCAGCACTTCAAGATGATACTGATGACTCCGCAAATTCTGATGACGATGAAGCTGACAACCTGGTATTGAATGATGATGATAGCGACGATGACAGAAGGCAAGTAATTATCAAAACTCAAATGCAAAACATGAAACATTATAACAGGCAACTTCATGATCATTTAGATGCAATTTTAATTCCTATTACATGCAACTAAAAGTATAAAGCAGGCAACTTCATTACCATCTGTAGCAATTAATTTACCAGTACATGCAACTAGAACTGCATTTATCTACAACTTTCCTAAAATTATTTTCCACTGCAATTATATTGTCTGCAAGTAAACTAATAAACACAGGCAACTTCATGACCATTTTCCAGCTATTTTTTTAATAGCCATTACATGCAACTACAACTGTTCAAACTGCAACTTTTACCAAAATAAATAATCTATGCATAGTTTTTTGATTCCCCTTTTTCGTGTTAACAGGGAAGAAGATACCGAGGATGACAGTGAGAATGATAACAACGATGACAACCGAGCTGACGCTGAGGATGATGGGGAACAACGTGATGACGCTGATGAGGAGGAGGTTGAAGGGAATGGGGACGATGACGAAGAGGAAGAGGAAGATGAAGAGGAAGAGGAAGAGGAACAGGGAGATGATGATGAATTTGATGGTAAAGGAGGTGATGACGGAGATGATGACAGTGATGGTGATGGAGGCAACAATGCTGCAACTGGCGGTCAGGGGGGACAAAACGACGATATGCATGATGACGAAGCTAGTGACGATTCTTTGACCACTGCGCAGTACTATCTTAATACCAGGAGTAAAAGGGGCAGTACAGGTACGGGTGACAAGAGGAAAAAGAAGAATGATGCCGATGTTTTGCCAACAGCAACAATGGAGGATGCATCAGTGCCTGACTTGTGCAGATTTGAGAAAAAGAGTAAGCTTGCAGACATCCCTCCAACGGAAAAACATGTTGTTCTTGAGGAAAGGTCACATAATATCAAAGAAAATGTGTCCAAAGAACATTCAACCCCCAATGCTGCACATGAGGATGGATTGGCTTTCATCAATGCTATGCAAGGTAGCCCGGGGGCATACATAGAGTTTCATGGTCGAACTCCTAGTCACAGGACAGAAGATGTGCAACATGATGAGCCCACATTGGGTAAACATGCAAGTGCCATGAAAAACATCAACAAACAGTCAGCTACTGAAGCTGTTCATGCAGGTTTGCAGGGAGAACATTCAAATGCCGGACTGAAGGCAACATCAGTCACAGTTGTTGCAACTTCCAGTAGCATACATGCAACTAATGCTGGAACTGAGGCAACTACAGCTAGGCCAGAGACAACTGCAAATCCAAGAGCCTTTCAAAGATCTTCGTCAGTCCAGCTGCATCATCCACCACAGCAGGCAACTCCTACCACCATGCAGGGGAATACACTGAGATGCCGCGCAACTCATGCTGCCAGGGAGGCAACAACACCTGGACCTGTTTGTACCTCACCAACTGATCATGCAACAAGTGTTGCAAACAAGGCAACTACCAGTTCACTTGCAGCAACAAGCCCTTTGGAACATGCAACTCCAGCCCTACAGGTGCCAGTTGTGCCCAGCAATAGGGTGCAGTTTAGTCCTCCTACACGTCAAACATGCCCACCGCCATCTCCACACACAGCTCCTCGAGGGTCTTTGTCGCAGGATGAGGTATACAGTTTGATCAACAAGAGCATCGCGTCACCGGACATGCCCCAGCATATGCAGCGCAGCAAATCTGCTGAAACAAAGTGGAAAGAACAAAGCAATTATAAGATGAAACTCCCGAGGACCAGGTCTGGAAGTGAGCTTCTGGAAGGGTATTGCAACGCGCCAACATTCAATCTTGGCCCGGAATTCGATTTGACTGAAAATCAAAATGCTGCAACATGTGCATCCGCAGATGAAGAGTATGATGCTTTGGAAGGAATTGATCCCGCAGAGATTGAGAGGGTTTGTATTGCTGCCGAGCAAGCACGCAGACCTGTGCACGAGCAACAAAGAACTGAACAGAATTCAATATCTCCAAACAGCTTTCAAATACCTATGAAAGAAGCAGAGAATGTTGCAACTGAATCAATATCGGGTGGTACAGGAAGCTCAACAGTTCCTCATCAATTCCAGAGGAGGATAATCAAGCTTCCACCGTGCAAAAAATCTCCTTTTGTCAATGTTGATAGCACCAAACAGTTCCAGTGCTCAGCTGAAGTGAACAAACTGTATGCTATGATAATCCAGTATGCAGGAAGAAGCACTAGGCAACAGAATTCAGATGACAAAAGGTTTCTCCTACCTACAACATGCACTAGTTTTCTTCCATGAATCAATGATGCATGCTTAGTTGCAAACACTTTTTTATTGCAACTTATCTAATTTGGGGTTGTCTTTCTCCCTTCAATTTCTTACAGCCTTCATATCGTGGACTTTGGTGGATACCATATTACGGCCAAGGAACTCGCAAACTCAATGAAGCCAGGTGGTTGGCTACATAGTGCAGTTATGGAAGTGGGAATTCAGGCAATCACAAAGAACATGAAACCATCATCTAACAAGGTCATCATGCCACTGAGGATAGGAGTAAGTACAAGTCATGTACAGTATGAGAAACTTTCTTTGTGTTGGACATGAAAATGCTGATTACTATTTTTGTTTTTTTGTTTCGTTTGCAAAGACTTGGTTGCAGAACCTCGACTTTAACCGCCATGAAATGAAGGAGCTGTTCAGTTATGAAAGACGTTTAGATAAGAAAGACATGGTATAACTTCCTTTCTTTTTTCTCTGTTTTTTTTAAATTTTTTATTGTTTGCATTTTTTCATGGTTGGTGCTAACCATGCAACTCATGCTTAAAACATGCCATTCTGTACTTCAGAAGCAACTTTCTTTACATACAAAGCAATTTCAATCCCATTCCAGGCAACACTCTACTGTTTAAGAAGCAACTACTTTAGTGACTCCAGTATTATTTATCACCAACAAAAACATTTACAGGCAACATTCTTTCTTTTGTATAGCAAATACTTCCAAACAATAAGTAATTTTCAAACCATACCCATCCAACATCCTTATTACTACTACGTGTAATTTAGAACCAATTCAAGGCAAAATACAGTAGCTATTTTCATGCAAACTCATAATCAATATGTGCAACTAATAATTTTTTTTTAAACATGTTTGTACTTCTGGTGTTAAGATAGAATGAATAGAACTTTGTACTAAATTTCATGCAACTTCAAGGCAAATATAGGCAACTACAGCTCCTATTCATGCAACTTCACAACTAATACAGGCAACAAAGCACATGTCTTCTCATGAATAACTCTTTTTTTACTTATTTTTTGCTCTGTTTTATTTTAAGCTCTGACCAAACAGTAATTATATATGTCAAACTACCAGGTCTTGATACCTGTCTGCGAACCACTAAACAAGAAGACAAAAAATGAACCTCTCATTAACCACTATTGGTTGTTAACTGTGAACATGAGGGACAAGAGGTATCAAGTGCTCGATTCATGGAGGACATTCAATGACAAAGCTCTAAGGGAAACTTACAAGAAGATCCGCACTACTCTGTCCATTCTATGGGAGGAGAACTACAACAAGTCTAAAATCAAAATAGATGATTTCATGTTGCAAGAAATAGCAGTGCCAAAGCAAACCAATAAGTAAGCAATACCACTTGTTTTATAAACTATGTTTTTATGCTTTCTTTTCCACTTTGTGTTTAACATTCCATGGTCTTTTACTCACTGCCTTTTTATTTACTTTGTTCTTTCTTTCTGTCGCGTCTTATGGTGTTGCAGCCATGATTGTGGGGTTTGCACGCTCATGAATGCGGACGGCTGGGATGGGAGATTGCCACCAGAATATAAAGCCGAGGATATCCCAAAGATAAGGAAGTTGCTGACGCACAGTTGGGTTACTTCAGAAGATATCAAAGCAAACTGGAGGCAAATTCTAAACATTTGAAGAACAAGTATGCAGACACCAATTCCTTTTTTTTGGTTTCTACTTTTTTATAAATGTTATCAGTGCATCATTTTTTCTACTTACATGTTATAATTCATCTCCTAATTCAGTTTTTCATACTCGCCAGTACATGTCTGATATCAATGTTCTCATAGTTGCTTCATTGTCATCACAATTTGCTTGCACTAGTACTGCATTTTGCATCGTTTTAACCTAAAAGTTGCCACAACACATAACAGCAAGGAAATTTTGTCATATTTCAGAGTTGCACACTAGACTACAATAAGGGAGGCAAGACTTTTCTTTGATTTTTCAATAAGTCACAACTAATGTAGACAACTAAAAGAGAAAAAAAAAAAGCTCGCGGAGAACTACAAAGGACTTGTGTTTCTGCAGTACTACAGAAACCTAATCTTGCAAGTTGCAGAATTGTGCTCGAACGAACCACAAGTGTGACACTGAACTTTTTTCTTTGGATGCAACTCAAGAGCTGAAACTGTACGGTGCTCCTTAGTCCTCCCTTTAGTAGTTGTTTTTGCCGGGTCCCTAGGTTTCGTAGGCTGATCAGGTGCACTAGTGGACGGGACTGCTGAAACAGGCTTCTTCTTCTTGAGCGACTTGTTCAAGTGAGTTATCTCTGTTGCTGCAGCTCTCAAGTGTTTGTTCACAATGGCAGTAGCTGCGTCTGTTCTACTAGCAATACGGGCAAGTTTTGTGAATCCCATATTAAGGTTCGCGTGCCGCAATTGCACTTGTGATTCTGGAGGCATAACATCTGGCTGTTCAGCAACTGCTGCTGGCACATAACCACTCAAAGCACCTTGAGTCCACCTTTTTAGGATATACCTATCTGGTATCTCATCAACACCAAGGTGGGTGAAGATCTTTAAGATGTGGCAACAAAGTATACCATCCCTGTCCATCTTGGAGCACTCACAGTAATACGTCCCTTCTTCCTTATTAGCGGTTACCAGGTAGGTCCTAGTACCATATTTTGCGCACCATCCCCTGTTTGGCTCAAGCTTGTAAAAGTTGCAACCAAATGGTAACACGTTGTACCTCCCAATCAGCTCAAACTCGTTCCGGAACCTCAAATATATGTCTCTGCAGTAAACTTTGAAAGCATGTTCCTCAACAGGGAATGGTGACCATGGAGTAAGTTCCAAACAATCCGTCCTGTAATCATTACCCCCTTCTTTCACAAGTACATGAGTTTGCAACTTCTCATACTGTTTTACAAAGTTTAGTATAGACTTGTGTGGGTTCGTATAGCGTTTGAGAATGGCATTAAAGCCCTCACTTCGTTGCGTGGACTGCAGGAATGGGAAGAATCTGTGCTTGAAGTAGCATGGTACCCACTTAGCATGATTAGCATAGAGAGTCGTAAAGTAAGAATTTGCACCACCAACAACTGGCCACTTGCCTACAAACAGAGCCCATTTTGCCTCAAACTCCTCTGGTGAAAAGCTGAAATCGATGCAATCATTGAAATCTTCAGCTAAACCAGGGTTCCTGCCCAGTGTAGGGCCACATTTCAACTGTGCGTTCTGCATTATGTGCCAGCGACAATTACGGTGAACAGAGGATGGGAACAATCTGCCAATCGAGACCGCCATAGCTCCATCTTGGTCTGTGATAATATTGTCCGGGGCAAGACCATTCATGGCAATAAGGAAACTCTCAAATAACCAATCATAGCTTGTTGCCAATTCTTGCTTAACAAATCCACAACCCAACATGATGGACTGCCCATGTTTATTTATCCCAATGAATGGCGCAAAAGGCATACTGTACTTATTTGTCAAGTAAGTTGCATCAAAGGAGACACAGTCGTGGTAAGCCTCTGCATATGCCTTCCGGGCAGCACCATCAACCCAGAAAATGTTTTCTACCCTGTCTTCATCGTCCAATTTTAACCGGAAATAAAAGTCTGGATCCTTTTCTTCTTTCAGCTCTATAAAGTAGCTCACAACTTTAGCCAGATCCCCATCTTTTGTTTCTTCTCTAGTCAGAGCTGCACAGTAGTTGGTGATTGTTTTGGTTGTGTATGGCACAAGCAACTCTGAACCATAAAATTCTGACATGATTTCCATCATTTTACCTGTTATTGAAAACAAAGTAGGAAATGGTTAGTTGGTTGTATTATACTCCACAACTATTTGCCTCACATTTTTCGAGCATTACTTTCCAAACTATTTTTACACGCATTTTTTCAATGACAACTTGCACAACATATCCTGGAATTTGACAAGTAAACCAGGCAACTACCTAAACAATCCATGAAATCATAGAACCATTCCAGGCTAGTACCAATTAAAGTATCTGCAAGTAAATTAATAGAACAGGCAACTTCATGACCATTTGCAGCAAATTACCAACCATTACATGCAACTAGTTATCATTTTCATGCAACTTTACAAATACTACTTTCACATTCTTTTTTACTTTCCCAAATGATTCTTACCAGCTGAATTTTTTTCCACATGCAACATACACAATTTTGCTGTATCAAAACTGAAAAACTTACCAGCTGTCAAATTTGTATTGTGAAGATTCTTCACAAATTCCTTTTCCTCCTTTGGCATGCCTTGGTGTGACCTCAGATACTTTGTGAGCGATGGTTTGTGGATAAGTGGATGGTTATGCTCCGGCACAAAGTGGATAACCTCCCATCTTCCATCAATTAACTTCACAACCATCTGGGCCTTGCAAAACGTGTGCACAATATTTTCTCTTTTACGCTTCTTGGGCGCCTTTTCTTTTCGCACTTGAGCAGCAAGATCAGCCACAACGGAAGCAAGCTCTGTATTTTCAATATCAGCTTCATCTTCAGACACAGAATCAGGAATTGGCCCCACATCAACCTGCAACTCAGCCCCACCATCATCTTTCCTTGGTCTCCTGAATTTGTTGCAAGTGAACTGCTGTTTCTGTTTCTCTCCGGTGATTGTAGACCTCCTGTTACTATTTACTTTCACAGAGAAACCTTTCCTTGCAGCATGTGCATTGTAGTGCTCCTTAGCACCCTCCAACGTATCATAGCGCATGCCAACATGGGGGTCATTTGGCTGGGACGAAGCCTCATCCTCATTTCCATCTTGTGCAATTGAAGTAGTGTCTGTAGGAGCAACAAAAGGACCTGTGTATGTATTTGTTGCAGCAGGTTCTACATTAACAACCGGGGCGTGAGTGTTCACAGGTGGCTGTGGAGACTCGTCAATTGCCTCATCCAACAGTTGTGTAAAATAATTGGGAGGTAAGATACCAGGTTCCTCATTAATATCAAAAGGAACCTCATTTAGATCAAGGAAATCCACTCCATGAGTACCAGGGACCTAGAACAAATGACCCATTAGCAATTACAACACAAAATGTAACTCAGGCAAAATAGTTAGTGAAAATAAGCAACTAACATGGGCATGGAAGCAACTAACATGGGCATGGAAGCAACTAACATGCACAACCGAAGCAACTAACATGCACAAACATGTTGCAAAAACCAGGTGGGTTTTTTAGGGAAGATGATGATGATGACAGTGAATTCTTTTTTGTTGCTTCCACATAATACCAATTTTTATGTTCATGCCTTACTACTTATGTATTGCATCTGCAATATTGCTTCTTATAACTACATTTTTGACTTGGAGCTAACACCTTGTTCTATATACGCATAGGCATCGTTGACAAAAGAAGATATAAAGTGCAACAGAAATTGCAAAGGACAACATCATGACTTCCTCAACATCGATTGCTACTTTACCTAGAACAAAGTACACTTTTATTGCTAGTTGCACGATATAGTTTGCAGATATGTGGATTTGTACATAGCATTGAATTCTACTAGATGACAAGACCACTGTTGAATATGTGTTCCCTTTTGTTGATGGATACTTACTTCTATTTTCTACTATGTTCCATAGTGCAGTCATGCAAATTACTTGTTGCCTGGAAACATTTACTTGTTGCTTCTATTAAGCATTGAATATTCCTGCATGGTTTACAAAATTACCTGCTTCTACTTTGTGTCATCCTACATTTACTTGTTGCCTGGGAAACATTATTTGTTGCTTCTCTTATGCATGAAAGTTGCATGCATAGGCTAAAAAGTTGCTTACTCTACTATTTTCACCCTATTTTTTACAAGTTGCCCGGGAAACATTACTTGTTGCTTGTACTAGGCAAGGAATTTGCATGCATGGGTAACAAAGTTGCTTCCTTTTGCTTGTTCATCCTAGAATTATTACCAGCTTCAAATTGGCTACCAGTTGCATATTCTGCCCAGGTTTTTTGCCTGTTACTACATGGGCACATAGTATGCAGGGTTAACAAGAACAAAAGTTGCCTGCTAGTTTCCAATCTAGATGGGAAACTTCAATCTAGATGCAGGAGCAAATCCTACTACTGTATAGGCAAGAAACTTCACAGACAACTAGCAGGTATGTCCCATAGCTTCTCTTTGAGGAAAAAGAAGGCTACCAGGAGAGGAATAGGAGGATCTATAGGCAATTTTTGAAGGTTTCTGTTCAGTTATTGTTACCTGATCTGAAGATCCCACTGGAAATCTTCCTGTTCTGGAGATGCTTGGTTCATGGTTCGTAGACATGGAGGGCTGGGAGGTTGACGAAGGGACCTGAAAAGGTGACGAAGGGAGATGGGGAGCTGGAGGCAGACGAACGGAGCTCCAGGTTGACGAAGAGCTGGAGGTTGACGAAGAGCTCGAGCTGGTAGGGTTTTGGTCCAGGTTTGGCAGATCTGGGCGTTATATGGGATCTGGCGATCTGGGGGAGCTGCTAGGTTTGGGCGGGATTGGAGAGAGGATCTCCCGCCTGTTTTTTCGGGATCTGGTGCGTGCCAGAAACAGCCAACCGGCACCCAGATGGTGGACCAGGTTGCTTTCCTTTTTGGACGAAAGCCGACAGGTACTTTCCTTTTTCGGCCGGCCGCTCGATTTGACTATGGGGCACGCGGCCGCCCGCTAGACGCGCCCCGAAATGATACCGGATACCCCGCTCTTGACCGTTCCGATTTCGGATCGGTTTCCTCTCCAGCAGATCCTCCCGGCCTAGTACTAGTATACTTCATCGCAGCCTCCATCGCCCCACCAAGCCAGCATCCATCTGCAAGGCATGAGGGCCGCCGACCTCATCGGCACGCTGCCGGACGAGGTCCTCCAGCACGTGCTCTCCTTCCTTCCGTCGCGCGATGCCGTCCACTCCTCCCTGCTCTCCCGGCGCTGGCGCGACCTCTGGAGATCCGCCCCCGCCGTGCGCGTCAGCGGCAAGGGAGACGCCTTCCGCCTCTTCGTGGACAGCCTGCTTCTCCACCGGAACGACGCCTCGCAGCTGCGCTCCTTCGAGATCGACGACTACGCCGCCACCACGTCACTCCGCCTTGACGTCTACCAAGATGAAGACGACGACTACGAAGATGACGAAGATGGCTACCTCCAGCTCCGCCGGATGGAGATCGATCCCAGCGTCGACCGCTGGATCGCGCACGCCCTGTCGACCTGCCGCGCCGCCTCCCTCACGGCGCGCTTCGACGAGGACATCGCCGTGCCGTGGCGGCCGCGGTCCCCCGACGCCTTCGCGTCCCAGCACCTGACCACAATGCAGCTCGAGCTCGTCGAGCTTGCCGACGGCCTCCTAGACTTCTCTCCCTGCCCGGCGCTGCTGAGCCTCACCCTCAGCGGCTGCCGCCTCAACGGCGACGCCCTCGTGTCGCCCTCGCTTGAGCGCCTCAGCATCATCCACTGCGACATTCCGATCGGTCGGTACACGGACGGTGGGACGACGACGATGAGGATCTCAACGCCGAGCCTCCGTCATCTGAATATATCGGATAGTTATGACGAGGAACAGACAGCTCCATCCCTTGACAGCATGCCTCGGTTGACGACGGCCAGCATCCGGCTTACCGGCGCCACCAAGTTGTACCCTGGCAATGGCTGCATGCTCCTGCACGGCTTGTCAGAGGCCACCACCTTGGAGCTTCTAGCTTCGACTCCAGACGGAATGGTTTGTCTACTGAATCCTTTTAAATTTCATTTTCATCATCATTAGATAGTACTAATGGATAATTTAGAATGAGTAGGTGTAGATAAAATGCACTTTGTACTACACTTAAGTAGATTGCTAGTCGTTTCGTTTTCTACTAAGTTTTGCAATAGTTTTCAGATTGACTTATCAGGGACTATATGATTGCACTTGTCAGTAGATAGTCCATGTATATTTAATATGCTCAAGCAAACACTGATGCTTGATTAGGCTAGCGAGCCTTAAGTGTCTCTACTTAATATGCTCAAGCAAGAACCAAGCATAAAGCCTATTAATAATGAAATATCATGAATAAATATGCTAATATTTCATATAATTTATTTATACGTACATTTTAATTGTATTGTTCATTCTTAAAACCCTTCTTGTAACATATTCTGGGGTCTCTATCAAGGGTACGGAACTTGATCGCAAAAGAATACCATGAAATATATAGCTTTTAACTTGGAAAACAATGTGATTTATAAGGGATGAGTAGGATAACACAAAATTTGTGAATGATGCTAGCTGAGATTTTGCATACATATACTATATTGTTAGTATGCTATACATCACACGGTGTTCTCAACCTTTCATGTGCACTTTATCCAGGAAATCCTGCAAAGGGAATTGACATGGTGCCCCACGTTCACAAAATTAAAGACTTTGATACTTAACAATTGGTGTGTATGCGGCGACGTAACTGCGCTTGCGTGCCTTCTGAGGCACACGCCAACACTAGAGAGGCTAATCTTGCGACTTGATTTCGAGGTGCGTACTATATATACTAGATGATACCCCGCGCGTTGCTGCGGAACTTATATCTTCTACATTTTATAGAAAAACTTGAATCAAAAACATACATCTTCTGAAAGGAAGAAACAAAGATTAGATCAGAAATTATCTGAAGCGGTATTGATATACATATGAAATGTTAAATGAATATATAAATAGATGGTAGTGAAGCTGGCTTGTAAGAGCATTAAGAAAATTGTAATACATAAAAGGTAGTCTGCTAGTTTAGACCACCTTCAGAAAGGGCAAATAAATTCCTTTGCACTGAAATGTTGAATTGTTGAGTTAACCATGCTGAATTGGTGAACAAAATAGTGTCTAACCTAAGTGAAAATTGCTTATCAATCATGTGCTCTTGAGACAAAAGATCTGAAGAGTTCACACATGGAAATGTTGTAATATATACTATGTTCATGTGTAAATTGTAATTACACATCCTTTGGGGTTCGACAGACAAATTGGAGCACTCATATTTATATTTAGCTAGCACTCCTTTTTTCTTCTGCATCTCACGTATGAATACATACTAAAAAGAGACATTATTTCTTTTTGTTGGGATGTGTACTGTACTGGAAGTACTCCACATTATTACGTACCGAATGAAAAACATTATGAGAGGCAAAACACACCTGAAAGTAAGAATCAAACACTCAGAGAAAGACATGAGCAGCCACCTGATAGGGTTCAAACAGGATCATCAACAATATAATGCTAAGCTATTTACCTCTTAAAGTTGCAAAGGACGTGTGATGCAAGGGATTATAAATGTAGGTTGCATCTTGCCAAATAAATCTGCCAGGGAAGATACTTCTATCTTCTTTGTTCTACACAAAACAATACTATTAGAAATCAGAATCAGAAAACATAGAACTTCGCATGTATTTTAAATGCAGTTAGATAATATAAGATTATGATAACATCATGGGTCAGGTTTACAATATCTGAAAAGCAATAACCTGTGGTACGTACATGGTAACCTGTGTTGATATATCCAACATCTAATTTTCCCAGCAGTATACCTCAAATAAGGAAATACTAAAAAAAATCGGTATTGGATTTCCTCTAAAAAAAGACTCCCTGCCATACGAAATGACGTTTTCAAAATTCACCTGCGGGCAATAAGTAGACACGGAAAAACAGGTTGTGTAAAATAGCAAGATAGTTGATCATCAAATTACCAGCTGAAGTCTCTATGGTGTGAAGTACGTATACCATGCATTAATCAGTCAGATTACATTGTATATAAACCAGTTTGCAGCACCTGAGATATTAAGAGGCATAATTAGGATTATAGATTGAAAGAGAAAATGTAAAAAAAATCTGAAAGTAAGTTATCATGATACTGCCTGAATTCTGAATTGTTGGCTAGAAAATAACAGGGAACAATTCTGCACAGAAAAAAAGATTTCTCTGCCTACCAAACTTCACGCAATGATATCCACAAAGCTGATTAGTCCTTTGGCCTAAAAACATTCACTATTTTGACAATTGAAAGCTGAGACCATATTGTTGACATCTGGGCCACAAAACAAATACTTCAGAGTAGGTTATACTGTATGATGGTAACCCTGATCCCCGAAGGGCCACAAGGGTCTTGTACATAATTGTTTGGCAGGATGACGAAAAATAAACAGAGAAAAGGCATACCACAAAGGAGCGATCAAGATCTCTCCCGTTAATAGATGTAGAATCTAACCTGCAGAATCCAGTCGAAACCCAATCAAATCGGAGGCGCTTGAGAAAGCAGCACATACAATCCAATCAAATCGTGTGTGGCAAAACATCAAGCAGCTTTCGAGCCAGGCCAGAGCGTAACCTGGAAGATTAAGAAACACATGCTGAGGAATTCACAAAAGAAAGAGAGACTAAAAACGTGAGCTACCATGGTGGAGACCAGTGCCATAGATATGGAGTAGGAGGATGCGGTCGATGTCAATGGCAGCACCGGGGTGGTTTTTAACATGGAGACGGCGATGGCTCAGTTGGACCGAACAGTTTCTACTCGATAAATGTAGAGATACATCGAACAGTCTCCATAAATGTCAGAAAACCATGCGGCAGATGAGAGCACCATCGCGTGCCTTTAAGACGGCGGCGGCAGAACAAATTGTCCGAGCAGTTTCTCCCGCCTTCAAGGCCGGCTTTATTGTGTTCAATGCAGAGGGCGGAGATTGGCAGAGCATACCCGTTGCCGTTGTGCCGCTGTTCGAAGACGAACGGAGCGGAGTCGTGGTGGGGAGAGATGTATGTGGCGGCCGGGATCCGGGGGCGACCACGGCCCGTTCCCATTGCGAGCGGTGGGGATGTTGGAAGGCGAACCGAGCGAAGTCGTGGTGGGGGAGAGATCTATGGGGCGACCGGGATCCCATCGCGACCACGAGGAAGACGAAGACCGTCGTGCAGGCTTATTTTTTTCGCAAGCGAACATCGGTCCCTGTTGATGGGCTGCCTTCGGTCGGCCCATCTGGTGGACGCAGGTGGTTCTCGGTAGGAAGGACTCGTAGTTCCGGTCGTGCGGTGGGTCTGCCGAGGAAGCTGCTCGGTTCGGCTCGTCGGTCCTGCCGTGTCGGTCTCGATTGCAAAAACTGTTGGGTACGTGTCGAAATAATGATATGTAGTGCAATTTTTTGATGAGGTGACGTGGCTCGCTGTGAGACCAGCAAAATGGGGCCATCTATTAAGAAAGAGAAGATTCATGTATTCAGATGAATTACTTTGTGCTATTGTGTTCACCGTGCAAGTTTTTAAGTTATACTACCTCCGTTTCAAGGAATAAGACGCCCTCGTTTTACGAGCTTTTTGTTTGATCAAGAATTACTTTAAATAGATAAATATTATTTGTTTGAAATTAGTATCATTAAAAAGTATTTTTCAATACGAATCCAATGATACTAATTACATATAATATAATTAAGATTTTATTGTTTAATTTTTATGGTCAAAGTTCGTCTTGAAATACGTGTACGCCTTATTCCTTGAAACGGAGGTAATATAATATAATCCTCATATGCACTTGCATGAAAATAATTAATGTCTTCTTCTTTCTTGTTCTGCAGAACCATGGGCTCGAGAAGAAAGCAGAAGGTAGTTGTATACCATCGCCACAATTACATCCTACACTTGAAAGCCTGAAAACAGTGGAGATCAAGAGTCGATGTCCATCTTCTGACACAAAGGATCAAGAGATTTTGAAGCTGTTCAGTGACTGGGGCACATGCCCGGTAAAGTTAGAACGTATCAGCTGATTAACAACCCAGCTGAACTCTGAAGGTAAGCCATCCATATTTGTTTTTCTTTGCATAGATTTTAGGCATATATAAATTATACATAAAAGGAAGCCCATATTGAACAATATTGAAAAAAGAATTGCTAGAGAAAAAAATCTGTAAATTAAGTATACATCGAAAACTTCATAATAATTTATCTATTGTGCTATTAACGAGTCACAGCCTCATTAGATGATTTTTTTGCATTGCTCATCAGCCCATTGTTGGTTAAGCTAGATGTATTTTCCAAACCTTTTAGATATATCTCTTAATTAATATGGGTGTTTTACCAGTACCGGTGCATCGGTGGTATAGAGTTGTATGTAGAATAGCAAATATATGTTGCTTGTTGCAACGGATTTTTGTACACTTGATTGATTGTGTGCTTGTTAATTTGCAGCAAGAAGAAACGTATACCAATTAGTGCTTCTGTTGGGTTCAATAGCTAAGTGAAGTAAATGTTGAGCGCAGGTGGAGCTTGTCGATGAGAGCAACAAGCCAAAAAAATGCTATGGAGGAGATGTAAGTTGTTATCAACTAGGTGGTTTTTTGTTAATTTGTCCTTGAAATTTTCTTTTTCTATAAAGAGCTTTGTGGTGAGGATATTCAATCACCGAGTGTATGTGGTGTGTGCGCGCGCGCGCGCTGCATGATACTACTAAGCACATTTTATTGCTCAAATGCGTTATTACAAACCTCGTAGTTAAACGTGCTTGCCTGGAAGTAAGCACGAAGCTCGTTGAGAGAAAGGAATGTACCTATTTTACAATTTATTAGTGGGATCATGTTAGTAGTAGTAATTCTTTAGGTCCGCCTAGCGCCCATTCATTCAGACGGCGCGTTCTTCCTGTTTTAGTGACATTTGCATCCACTTTATATCCTTACCAAAATATTGAAAGGAATCCACATAAACAGATACATCTTACTTTCCCAAGCTCATTATTACAAACCTCTCAGTTAAACGTGATTGCCTGAAAGTAAGCACGAAGTTCTTTGAAAGAAAGGAATGTGCCTTTTTTATATATTATTAATGGGATCATGTTAATTCTTTGGGTCCGCCTAGCGCCCATCCGTTCAGACGACGTCATCCACACATCTGAAATAAGTTTAGTTGCAACCATTGTGTGATTGAAACATACTCAGGTCCACCTAATACTCATCAGAACGAGAGTTTTTTAATTCTGATTTGTATAACGTTCACCCACATTTCAAAAACTAGTTGCACCCATGGTGCTTTTTTTTGCAATTCAGTTGAAAAACCATTTCCAAGCACGATGCAACTAGAAAAAAAAATTCATTTGTATCCTTTATGCAGCTAACAAACACAAATCTCGATGTCAGCATCCAATGGTTAATCAGCATCAGTAGTACAAAGAATACTAAAATTAACAAAAAGTACTAACAGTTTGTTGGCCAGAACACCTAGCAATGACTACACGCACTTGAGCAAGCTGAAGTCACGCCACCGTCCTCGCTCCTCTCTCACCGAAGTCGGGCAAACATTGTTGTAATAGAGCTTATTGTAGTAGACAGACAAGAACTTGTAGTCATAAATCAGCAACTATCACTACTAGGAAACAGGCTATCGTCGGCGTACCAAAAAAGAATATCGTCGGTGCACCAGCGCCCGCCGGTGGTAACAGGACGATGGTAATGGCTTACTGCCGGCGCACCAACTGGTGTGCCGACGGTAAGTTTTTCAGAAACAAAATAAAGCCTCGTGGGGGCACTTTCACAAGAAGCCCCCTACGTTCAAAATAGAAATCATCGAGTCCTTTTTGTTTTTCTTGCACAGATCGGGATCTAGAGGCCGAGGAGGATCTCGAGGTGGCGTGTTGGTGGCGTGGTTGTCGGAGCTTGAGGCCGTGGAGGAGCTCGAGGGGCATGTCAGCGGCGTGGTCGTCGAAGCTCGAGGCCAAGGGGGAGAAGGAGGTGGCAGCGGCTCTTGGTCGATGGAGCTCGAAGCCAAGGAGGAGGACATGTTGTGGTCGGTGGAGCTGGAGACGCAACATCATGGCAGGAAGAGGAGAAGAGGAAGAGGAGAGGAGTAGAAGCGGAAGAGGAAGGGGAAGAGGAGTAGAGGAGAAGAGGGGAAAATGAGGAAGGGAAAGAGGAGAAGAGAAAGATGCGCTGGTTTCAACTTATATACGTAAGGTTACCGCCGGCGCACTAGATATGGTGGTGCGCCGGAGGTAATTTTATATTTTTCTGCAACTTTTTCTAAAACCTTCTATTTTTATTTTCGAATTTGAGGAATCTAAACATTCTCTAAAAGCCCAGATGGCGTTGAAATTGGATGTAAAATGTTGTGTATATACATTTTGATATAAAAAGAGTTTTTCATCGGAGGTTGTATGCAACCAGAAAATTCGTTTTACCGAAACATGACGTCATTTTGTAAAAAAGGTCAAATTCATGTTTGTAATTTTGCTTAAAACTAGATCACATATAACATGGGCATATCGAAGGATTTTATTTTTAAAATTTTCTATGGGAATCAAATAACTCCCGGCGCACCAATATATTGGTGCGTCGGCGGTAAAAGGAGGTGCCATTTTTTGCTGGCGCGAACCTGGTCGACTATTACCCCTGGTGCACCAGATTTGCGGTGTGCCGGTGGTATTTTACCTCACCGGCGCCCCTATATAGTGATGCGTCGGCGGTAAATAGCACCGACATATCTAAAATGCGGTAACCCTTGTGGCTATAGGCTTTTTCCTAGTAGTGTCTAGCTAAAGATGGGTCTATGAAAAGATTAAACAAGAAATGACAAATGCCTATAGAAGTGGCCGAGGATGGTAACCGATGACAAACGAGAAAAGCTTTACTTGATGAATATGATGCTGAAA
Source organism: Lolium multiflorum (assembly GCA_030979885.1). Lineage (NCBI taxonomy): Eukaryota > Viridiplantae > Streptophyta > Magnoliopsida > Poales > Poaceae > Lolium > Lolium multiflorum. The sequence continues at coordinate 165,828,242 of CM061750.1, forward strand.
TATAAGATGACACCGGATTTGATGAGAAAATCTTCGACTTTTCTTCTCCCTTCTTCATCGATGTCTATAGAATCAGATTGAATAGAGAAAATTAGTTTAACAATGAAAAAATCCTTGAGAGTTGGAATTGGATGTTAAGACTTTGAATATCGTTGTATTTGACACACTCAAACAAGTAGGCTCCTAGGAATAGAAAAGACTATCATTGAGATCACACTCTCGTGATGCAAGTATGAACGAGGCTCTCCCTCTCTCGTCGCTCCCGTTGGCGATGGGAAGGGAACCCTAGCCACCCCCACCTCAGGCCTCTCGCCTCCTCCACTTTCTCCTCGCCACCATTGTACAGCGTCGCCGGGCAAAGCCCGGGTGCTGACGGCGGCGAGGCCCCTTTTCCCCCTCACGTCGTGACGACGGCACGGGCTTCGGTGGCCGGTGAGGGCGGCATGTCGGTGGCGTGGTTGTCGGAGCTTGAGGCTGTGGAGGAGCTCGAGGCAGCATGTCAGCGGCGTGGTCGTCGAAGCTCGAGGCCAAGGAGGAGCTCAAGGCCGAGGGGGAGAAGGAGGTGGCGGCGGCGGCTCTTGGTCGGTGGAGCTCGAGGCCAAGGAGGAGGAGGCGTTGTGGTCGGTGGAGCTGGAGATGCAGCATCATGGCAGGAAGAGGAGAAGAGGAAGAGGAGAGGAGAAGAAGAGGAATAGGAAGATGAGTAGAGGAGAAGAGGAAAAAATAAAGAAGGGAAAGAGGAGAAGAGGAAGATGCGCAGGTTTCAACTTTCAACTTATATACGTAAGGTTACTGCCAAGCACTAGATATGGTGGTGCGTCCGGGGAATTTTTTTTTTGCAACTTTTTCTAAAACCTTCTATTTTATTTTTGAATTTGACGAATCTAAACATTCTCTAAACGCCCAGATGGCGTTGAAATCGGATGTAAAAATTTTGCGTAGATACATTTTGATATAAAAAGAGTTTTCATGGGAGGTTGTATGCAACCAGAAAAGTCATTTTACCGAAACATGGCGTCATTTTGCAAAAAAAAACTTCAAATTCATGTTTGTAATTTTGCTTAAAGCTAGATCATATATAACATGGGCATATCGAAGGATTTTATTTTTAAAATTTTCTATGGTAATCAAATAACCCCGGCGCACCAATATGTTGGTGCGTCGGCGGTAAAAGGAGGTGCCATTTTTTCCTGGCCCAAACCTGGTCGACTATTGCCCCTGGTGCACCAAATTTGTGGTGCGCCGGTGGTATTTTACCTCACCGGCGTCCCTATATAGTGATGCGCCGATGGTAAATAGCACCGACATATCTAAAATGCGGCACGCCGGCGGTAACTCTTGTGGCTATAGGCTTTTTTCTAGTAGTGTATAGCCAAAGATGAGAACTGTAGATCGAAAGAATATAACCTTCAACTATCAAAATATTAAACAAGAAAGGACAAATGCCTATGGAAGTGGCCGAGGATGGTAACCGATGACCAACGAGAAAAGCTTTACTTGACGAATATGATGCTAAAATATAAGATGACACCGGATTTGATGAGAAAATCTTCGACTTTTTTTTCTCCCTTCTTCATCGACGTCTATACAATCAAATTGAATAGAGAAAATTAGTTTAACAAATGCAAAAATCCTTGAGAGTTGGAATTGGATGTTAAGACTTTGAATATCGTTGTATTTGACACACTCAAAGAAGTAGGCAGGAACAAATAGGAATAGGAAAGACTATCAGTGAGATCACACTCTCGTGATGCAAGTATGAACGAGGCTCTCCCTCTCTCGTCGATCCCGTGGGCGACGGGGAGGGAACCCTAGCCACCCCCACCTTAGGCCTCTCGCCTCCTCCCCTTCCTCCTCGCCGCCATTGGACGGCGTCGCCGAGCAAAGCCCAGGCGCTAGCGGCGCCGAGGCCCCTTTTCCCCCTCGTGTGGTGACGGCGGCGCGGGCTTTGGTGGCCAACGGTGATGACGCCTGCGGATGTCGTGTCACTCTTGGGGGCACCGTTGTGGTTACCTCCCCATGCTAGAGATCCGGGGGGGGGGGGAACCCTTGACCAATTGGTCTCGACGGTGGCGGCACCTAGCGTCGTCACCCTCTTGGGGGCGTCGTCGTGGAGCTCAATTATCGGCAGGCGTGCTCAGATCCTCTCTTGATGCTTTGCAATCCAGGCGTGGGTGGACTCGATGGCATCCTATCTTTCACACGTGTCATTGTTGTCTTTGCCTCGGTACTTGTTCTGTGTTGGCAGGATCTGCGCTCCACGGCCCGGAGCGGGAGGGCAGGCGGCCCTTCCCGGCTACAACTTGGTGGGTGCGAGATGATGTTGTCCGGTGGTTTCACAAGGAGGCGGGGTTTCACCTTATGTTGGTTGTATCGGTTGTATCTTGGACGGTGTGGCGACTTCTAGTTCTTATTTCCTATTTTTGATCTACTTTGTAAGAGGTTCCCCTCACTACTTTGTATCGGTTTGGTTGCGTGGCTTTATTTATAAAGCGGGGCGAAAGTGAGAAACGAGTCAATAGACATAGATTGTAGCGGCGATGCCTTCAACAAAAGAATGCTTTCTCTGGCCACCGGCAATCGATGGACTAGAACCGATCGGACCGGACCTAAGACGAGCAAGATCGGGACCCCTCCATATCAGCGATGACCTCCATGACCCATCGGCGCTTAAAAGCTGATGGCGGGGAAGACCACCAGCCACCATCGAAGAAAGATGAAACCATGGCGCAGTGTTTGAATTCACCGCACCCACATACCGACATTGGGACACCAGGTCCCCCTTGCCGCCTTCTCCTCACACTTGCTGTAGTTCAAGCCGTGCCGACACAGATCTAGGCAGCCACCAGATCTGCAGTCGCCGACATCATCCATCGCTAGCGCATGCCATGGAGGTTGCCGCTGCCACCGCACATTAATGGGCCTCCACCCTGGACACCGCATACAAATTCCGTGTAGACGCCGCCCGCCACCTCTATAGATTGCCGCTTCACCGACCCCTGAGCACCTTTTGTATCAGGGCCCGCCACCACCATGACCGGCACCCACGACACTGTTGGCTGGGGAAGAAAATAGGGAGGGGCTTTGCCGCGCTAGAGTTTGCGCCCCTGGCGTCGCCCTAGGGAGCGACATGGGGGTAGGGCCAGGAGGGGGAGGGATTTGTGGTGGTTCGGAAATACTCCCATTGCTTAGGAAGAGTGGATTGAGTTTTGACGATGATGCTATCCTTCTTGCCTTGACTGGATGATCTGGATGAGAGGAACAATATATTAGCTTCAATAGCTCAGCGCATAGCTTACATGAGATTCCTGAAGCAATACCGATGCATGCCGTGGTTTATTTTGACGCTAAAAATATTACTCCCTTCGTCTTAGATTAACAGGCACGCACGTAGTTTAAGATAAAATTTGACCATTAATTTGGTCAACAAAATATGAATTATATGTCTGCAAAATTTATAACATTAGATTCGTATTCAAATAAGGTTTCGAATGATATAATTTTTTTAGCATATATTTCATATTTTATTAACTAAAATAATGGTCAAAGCAATTTTTTAGACTACGTGTGCGTCTGTTAAACCGAGACGGAGGGTAATTGATGCCTATTTAATACAAAATTGTACTAAATCAGCATTAATTACTATGGAACCGATGGAGTACGTGAAATTGGAGTATAGTATGCAGTGTGATTTGTAGTTAACTTTGTCAGCATATGTTCCCAATATCTCGCGAGGCTTAATCAACTCAGTTGCCAGCCTATTTAGAAAGAAGTCCAAATCACCCCCCTAAGTATGAGGTTTGGGGCGCTAACCCCCCTTATGTATTAAGTGGAGCAAATTACCCCCCTAAGTATCAAAAACCGGACAAAATACCCCCCAGACGTGAATGGCTGTTTTGTCACAGGATTTTGACACGGTGGACAGTGGTATTGCTCCACGTTGGCATGGTTGAGATGGACCAGATGAATACACACCTGCGCGAGTGCCGACATGCACACCCAGCGCCACTCGCCCGGCACGTTCTTGCATGCGTCCACCACGGCGCCCACCAGTCGCTCGATGCGCGCCCAACGGCTCGGGTGCAGCGCCGCCGCGTCGGCGGCCGTCGTGGTCACGTAGAGCAGGTCCACTGCGCGTCATGCTCTCCGGCGACGTGCTCCGGCTCAGCGTCCGCATTGATCAGCTCTGACCTGCCACCGCCGGCGCCCACAACTCTGCAACACCACGAGCAAGGACACCAGGGAGGATGCAGTGAAGTCCGAGTTCCATCTTCTGGATGTTACGTATGACTAGACTGAGGCTTGTTAAGCTAGATGGGTTGTTCTGTCCTGGCTTCTGATTGTTAACTTGTTTAATTCAGTACTAGTAATTCAGTTCACGTTTTTCACTCTTTCTGCTGGACAAATGTGCCAATCAGTAATGCAGATGCTTGTTTGTACTAACTCGATCTGAGAGATGTTCATTGGAAGAACCTGCTGTGCAATTTATTCCGTTTTCTATAGCCTACACGAACTAAATTAATCTGAAGCATATATTAATCTGACCATTTTGTTCTACCAGATACTTGAGTTGTTTGGCCACATGAAAAGGTTTTGAGAGGGACTCTGATTTCAGAGTGGTGATATGTGGAAAAGGTATGTACATTACACATACTGTAAAACAAATTGTGCAACTGCTTCAGTGGCATGGTAGTTAAGCAACTATCATTTAATTCAAACATATGTGGGTAAATACTGAATCTGAAATTACAAGAACCTTCTGTAACTACTGAAATTTAATTGAAACATCTCAAAGGGAAACAATGTGCTGAAATTGATGCTCCTGTAGGTTCGGGTCATGCATTTGTGGGTGCTGCTCAAGTGCTCATGATGTACTTCATACTGGTTAATGTCATGATGTTCCTCTGAATATTGTTCCTCTGGAAACCCCTGCATCTTGTTCTTCTGAACTATCAACTATGGCATTCTCCGGAATTATTGCATACATGTCAACAAAACCATCCGCTTCTCTTATCACATGCCGAGCCATGCTGGTAGCATTTGTGTTTTCATCAAGGCTGCACACAAAATTCAAATTTCTATCCTTGTCAATTAGTCTCCAACTCAACCTTGCTTCTAGCAAATCTTCATCAGAAATAATCAAAAAATCAGCCAAGTGCCTCTTCAACACTGCTACTGACAGCTTTGCAACAGGCACAGTTGACATTCCAATCCTTCCTCCTATGTAATGCCAGTCCTTGCCATCATGTTCCAATATACAACAAAACATTGGAAATTTTAGAAACATGCTGAATTTAAAATCATAGTAGTGGCATATGCAGTTCAAAGTGCACATGATATCTGAATCTTAGGAGCATCTGGTTATACTGAAACTACACTTGTTGCCCTGTATGTACTAACTGAATTTCATAATTTTCTTGTAATTCTGATCTGCTTGGGTGCACTTCTTTACAGATGTTGGATGCAGAGGTCGCACGATCTAACCTGTTGGACGGCGCCGCACTGCAATGACCAGATGATGCCGTCGATCGTCCGCCCTCGCCGCTGTCCACGAGTAACCGCCGTCGCCGTCCGGGATGGGGAAGAGCCCTGGCTGCAGGGAAGAGCAGAGAGGGTTAGGCAGCAGGCTTTGGTGGCTGCTACAGAGAGATGCGAGCCGACGGTGCGGTGCTCCTACCTCGTCGCCGTGGAGGAAGATCAGATCAACTGGCGCACGATGCAGTGGCGGAGCCAGGATTTTTAAATCGGGTATGCGGAGCTACAAATTTTCCGAGCATAATAATACATAACATAAAAATTTGTATTGAAGTCAATGAAACTACAAATTGTTTTTGCTAGGAGCAACATCATGGTTGTGTTTTAAAAAATAGAGTAGAAAGTTACGGTTTAACCATCTCAAATTCAGCATGGCAATGGACCATAACTGTCACTGTCTACTACTAAATATGAATCGAACCAAATCAACCAATGAGCCAGTGCAAATTGTTGGTTAAATCCAACCGAGTGTTATTCTAGTGAAATGAAGTAGTTGCTAAACACTGAATGAAGAATTATTATCTTCCATCCTAACTCCTAAGTGACACCCGAGGAAAATAGTAGCCCAAAGTAAAGTGGCTGGTAGGTGTGGCAGCAGTCCAATAGCAGCCCAAAGTAAACTTTACCCAAGTTACCAGCTCTGGAGAGTGCTGGTCTGCTGGAGGCTGCTAGTATCGATTTTTTCTTAGTTCTAGACGTAAAAAAGAGGCTACCATACACATGCATGTATATATGGGCATAATTACGAAAAATCTTTTACAAAATTTATTGGGTATGCATTGCATACCCTTGAATAAGTCTAGCTCCGCCAATGGCACGATGGCGCGGTGCTCCACCCGCCTCACACGGCGGTTCTCCACAGACCTCGCGGGTCTTGATCGCAGGTGCCGACCAGGTGCGGCTCGCGCAGATGTGTATTCATCTGGTCCATCTCAACCATGCCAACGTGGAGCAATACCACTGTCCACCGTGTCAAAATCATGTGACAAAACAGCCATTCACGTCTGGGGGGGTATTTTGTCCGGTTTTTGATACTTAGGGGGGTAATTTGCTCCACTTAATACATAAGGGGGGTTAGCGCCCCAAACCTCATACTTAGGGGGGTGATTTAGACTTCTTTCGCCTATTTACAATGAAAAGCAATGCTCCGTAGTCATATTCTCTGATAACTAGCAGGAACATCGATCTTTCAAGGAGCAGCCCGTGGAACAGTTCAATCCTCCAACTAGCAAGCCGCGAGTTCGTTCAGATTGGTTTCCAACTAGCAACGCCCGAACAGATTCTGCAAGAGTAGTTCTCTTCATCGAGTTGGTAGGTTGATGACACAGCACACCGATCACGAGGTAACGTGTTCGGGGAAATTAAGGGCTTGCTCCCTTTATAGTTCTCCTTTTCTGTTGTGTCTTGTGTGTTCTGCTTCCGATATCCGTCTTTGTATTGCAGCAGTTGCTCTGTTCCTGAGGCCTCCTAATCCTATAGCTTGGTGTAAAAACTAAAACAGCAAATTATGTTACCTAGAGCTCGGCACGCAGTTGGCAAGGCCGACGGTACTGAATCAAGCAACGAGCCAATAGCTAGCAAAATTAGTCTGCATCTATGCATGGGAGCTTCATACATGTGATGCAAATTTATAATGAGTGTCGACACCTACATTTTAATGCTAGCGCCTTGGCGTAGCAATTGAATTTGATGCAAAATAATGAGGGCATTTTGTTGAATATCAAATAGCCGGTGGTTCACTAATTGCTGGCATATGGGTGCCAGCTAATAACATAGCCTTTGTCGTGTCTATTTAAAATGCTTTATTGAAAAAATATTGTCCTAGCACTGTATGTAAGTGTATGCATAAGAGTACCTCCGTGATTCGATGTTCTGAAAAATATGATACTGCAACAGAGTGAGATATATTCACTACGGGAAAAAAGCTCAGTGCCGTGCACGAGTCTTTGCCGTGTGCTTCCACGGCCCTTTGCCGTGCGGAAGTTCTTTGCCGTGCGCCTCGCGCACGGCAATGAATTCTTTGCCGTGAGGCTCCGGGGCGACACACGGCAAACAAATAGCGCACGGCAAAGCGTCAGTTCAGCGCTCGGCAAAGCAAGCAAAACACGGCAAAGAATCCTAAAGCTCACGGCAAAGAAATCTGCACGGCAACGAGAGAGCCAAGGCGCACGGCAAAGCCGCGGGCACGGCAATGATGCCTTTGCCGTGCGTGGCAACCCTTTGCCGTGCGTTTTTGCACGGCACAGAGGACAGTTTCATTTCTTTTTCTTCTTTTGTAGTATTCATATTTATATTAATACTTATATTTGTTGTAAAATTAGTTTCTACTTTTTGTAGACTATTTGTTAGTGTTACTTAATACAATCTGTATACCGATAAAACAAATAATCTACATCTTCATCGACCCCTCCCCCCAACATATCAGGGTTTCAGAGCAAATTAACGGGTTCGGTGTCTGGCTAAGTGTTATCGTCCCCACATATTTAGTGCAATTTCTTGCAGCTTTTCACCTTACACGACACTTCCAAACATATTCTAGGTCCACATGAAAGTTTGGCTGGGATTCAAGTGCTCCGGAGGTCTCCCCCCCCCCCCCAAACATCGGTCTATATATGGGCCCCGGTGGTCTACCCCCGTAGATTTCTCCGTACGAGGTTCCACCAATGTACTTTTTCATAGGTTTAGTTTTTTTTAGGCCATATACACATGGAAAGCTAGGTTTGGCACACTTTGGCACATTGTAGCCACCGGTATACCCGCAGCGGGACACTTCAGCCTACAAGTCGAGGAATCTTCCAAGTGCTATCGCCCGAAAGAGAGGAATGCCACACATGGGAGCAATGCCTTGCACCATTTGGTGAATCACACCTTCCAACACACTTTCACACATATCCTAGGTCCACATGCAAGTGTTGGTGGCATTCCGGTGCTCGACGGTCGTTCCGGCGGTCTGCGTGCCTCGGGGGTCTACCCCCCTAGATTTCACCGCGCGAGGTTCCGCCAACATACTTTTTGATAGGTTTAGTTTTGTTTAGGCCATATACACATGGAAATGTAGGTTTGGCACACTTTGGCACATTGTAGCCACCGGTATACCCGCAGCGGGACACTTCAACCTACAAGTCGAGGAATCTTCCAAGTGCTATCGCTCGAAAGAGAGGAATCTCACACATGGGAGCAATGACTTGCACCATTTGGTGAACCACACCTTCCAACACACTGTCACACATATCCTAGGTCCACATGCAAGTGTTGGTGGCATTCCGGTTCTCCGGCGGTCGTCCCCCCCCCCCCCGCCCCAAACGGCGGTCTGCGTGCCTCGGGGGGTCTACCCCTTAGATTTCACCGCGAGGTTCCACCAACATAATTTTTGATAGGTTTAGTTTTGTTTAGGCCATATACACATGGAAAGCTAGGTTTGGCACACTTTGGCACATTGTACCCACCGGTATACCCGCAGCGGGACACTTCAGCCTACAAGTCGAGGAATCTTCCAAGTGTTATCGCCTGAAAGAGAGGAATGTCACACGTGGGAGCAATGCCTTGCACCATTCCACCACACTTTCACATATCCTAGGTCCACATGCAACTTTTGGTGGCATTCCGGGGCTCCGGCGGTCGTTCCCGCCCGAAAACGGCGGTCTGCCTCGGGGGGTCTACCCCTAGATTTCACCGTGCGAGGTTCCACCAACATAATTTTTGATAGGTTTGGTTTTGGTTAGTCCATATACACATGTAAAGGTAGGTTTGGCACACTTTGGCACATTGTAGCCACAGGTATACCCGCAGCGGGACACTTCAGCCTACAAGTCGAGGAATCTTCCAAGTGTTAATCGCCTGAAAGAGAGGAATGTCACACATGGGAGCAATGCCTTGCACCATTTGGTGAGTAACACCTTCCACCACACTTTCACACATATCCTAGGTCCACATGCAAGTTTTGGTGGCATTCCGGTGCTCCGGTCGTCTCCGGCGGTCGTGCCTCGGGGTCTACCCCCTGGATTTCACCGCGCGAGGTTACACCAACATACTTTTTGATATGTTTAGTTTTGTTTAGGCCATATACACATGTCAAGGTAGGTTTGGCACACTTTTGCACATTGTAGCCACCGGTATACCCGCAGCGGGACACTTCAGCCTACAAGTCGAGGAATCTTCCAAGTGCTATCGCTCGAAAAGAGAGGAATCTCACACATGAGAGCAATGCCTTGCACCATTTGGTGAATCACACCTTCCAAAACACTTTCACACATATCCTAGGTCCACATGCAAGTGTTGGTGGCATTCCGGTGCTCCGGCGGTCGTTCCCGAAACGGCGGTCTGCGTGCCTCGGGGTCTACCCCCCTAGATTTCACCGTGCGAGGTTCCACCAACATACTTTTTGATAGGTTTAGTTTTGTTTAGGCCATATACACATGGAAATGTAGGTTTGGAACACTTTGGCACATTATAGCCACCGGTATACCCGCAGCGGGACACTTCAGCCTACAAGTCGAGGAATCTTCCAAGTGCTATCGCCTGAAAGAGAGGAATGTCACACATGGGAGCAATGCCTTGCACCATTTGGTGAATCACACCTTCCACCACACTTTCACACATATCCTAGGTCCACATGAAAGTTTTGGTGGCATTCCGGTGCTCCGGCGGTCGTTCCCCCCCGAAAACGGCGGTCGCCTCGGGGGTCTACCCCTAGATTTCACCGCGCGAGGTTCCACCAACATACTTTTTGATAGGTTTAGTTTTGTTTAGGACATATACACATGGAAAGGTAGGTTTGGCACACTTTGGCACATTGTAGCCACCGGTATACCCGCAGCGGGACACTTCAGCCAACAAGTCGAGGAATCTTCCAAGTGCTACCGCCCGAAAGAGAGGAATCTCACACATGGGAGCAATGCCTTGCACCATTTGGTGAATCACACCTTCCAAAACACTTTCACACATATCCTAGGTCCACATGCAAGTTTTGGTGGCATTCCGGTGCTCCGGCGGTAGTCCGGCGGTCCGTGCCTCGGGGGGTCTACCCCTAGATTTCACCGCGTGAGGTTCCACCAACATACTTTTTGATAGGTTTAGTTTTGGTTAGGCCATATACACATGTAAATGTAGGTTTGGCACACTTTGGCACATAGTGGCCACCGGTATACCCGCAGCGGGACACTTCAGCCTACAAGTCGAGGAATCTTCCGAGGAATGTCACACATGGGAGCAATGCCTTGCACCATTTGGTGAATCACACCTTCCACCACACTTTCACACATATCCTAGGTCCACATGCAAGTTTTGGTGGCATTCCGGTGCTCCGGCGGTCGTTCCCCCCCAATGGTCTGCGTGCCTCGGGGGGTCTACCCCCCTAGATTTCACCGCGTGAGGTTCCACCAACATACTTTTTGATAGGTTTAGTTTTTTTAGGCCATCTACACATGTAAAGGTAGGTTTGGCACACTTTGGCACATTTTACCCACCGGTATACCCGCAGCGGGACACTTCAGCCTACAAGTCGAGGAATCTTCCAAGTGCTATCGCCTGAAAGAGAGGAATGTCACACATGGGAGCAATGCCTTGCACCATTTGGTGAATAACACCTTCCAACACACTTTCACACATATACTAGGTCCACATGCAAGTTTTTGTGGCATTCCAGTGCTCCGGCGGTCGTCCCCCCCGAAACGGCGATCTCGTGCCTCGGGGGTCTACCCCCTAGATTTCACCGCGCGAGGTTCCACCAACATACTTTTTGATAGGTTTTGTTTTGGTTAGGCCATATACACATGGAAAGCCAGGTTTGGCACACTTTGGCACATTGTAGCCACCGGTATACCCGCAGCGGGACACTTTCCTACAAGTCGAGGAATCTTCCAAGTGCTATCGCCCGAAAGAGAAAATCTCACAATGCCTTTGCACCATTTGGTGAATCACACCTTCGAACACACTTTCACACATATCGTAGGTCCACATGCAAGTGTTGGTGGCATTCCGGTGCTCCAGTATCCCCCAAAAGGTCGTGCCTCGGGGTCTACCCCCCTAGATTTCACCGCGCGAGGTTCCACCAACATACTTTTTGGTAGGTTTAGTTTTGGTTAGGCCATATACACATGTAAAGTTAGGTTTGGAACACTTTGGCACATTGTAGCCACCGGTATGCCCGCAGCGGGACACTTCAGCCTACAAGTCGAGGAATCTTCCAAGTGTTATCGCCTGAAAGAGAGGAATGTCACACATGGGAGCAATGCCTTGCACCATTTGGTGAATCACACCTTCCACCACACTTTCACACATATCCTAGGTCCACATGCAAGTGTTGGTGGCATTCCGGTGCTCCGGCGTCGTTCCCCGAAAACGGCGGTCTGCGTGCCTCGAGGGGTCTACCCCCTAGATTTTACCGCGCGAGGTTCCACCAACATACTTTTTGATAGGTTTTGTTTTGGTTAGGCCATATACACATGGAAATCCAGGTTTGGCACACTTTGGCACATTGTAGCCACCGGTATACTCGCAGCGGGACACTTCAGCCTACAAGTCGAGGAATCTTCCAAGTGCTATCGCCCGAAAGAGAGGAATCTCACACATGGGAGCAATGCCTTGCACCATTTGGTGAATCACACCTTCCAACACACTTTCACACATATCCTAGGTCCACATGCAAGTGTTGGTGGCATTCCGGTGCTCCGCGGTCGTTCCCCCCCCGGCGGTATCGGGGGGGTCTACCCCTAGATTTCACCGCGCGAGGTTCCACCAACATACTTTTTGATAGGTTTAGTTTTGTTTAGGCCATATACACATGGAAAGCCAGGTTTGGCACACTTTGGCACATTGTACCCACCGGTACCCGCAGCGATGATGTGCAAATGCTCTATATATTGTGCAAATGCAAGGAAGTTGCACCGGCGACAAAATGAATCCGTGTAGTTTCAAAATATCATTAAATAATTAATACACATGTTAAAATACAGGTTTCATATAATTTTGAAATAGATTTGAATCTTTAAATGTATTTCAAAAAAAATTTATTGAGCAAAGCACGGCAAAGGCCAGCCGCACGGCAAAGGGCAAACTTTATCCTGCCCAGGCGCACGGCCACCTGCCTACCACGAAAAACGAGCTCTTTGCCTGTGCCCGCACGGCAAAGCTTTCCAGGCGCTCGGCTGAAACCTCGCACGGCAAAGCCTCCTTTTCGCGCGCCGCGCCGGCAAAGGCCAGCGCACGGCGGGGCCCCCTCCTCCCGCGCGGCCAGCGCCCGCCTGCCCGGCCCGCCCGACGCCCGGCCCGACGCGCAGCCCCCGCCGCCGCGGACCCGCCCCGACGCACAGACCCCCGCCCTGGCCCCGACGCGCAGCTCCCGTCGCCGCCGCTCGGAGCCCCGCGCGGTGGGCTCCCTCCTCCCGGCCCCCTCCTCCCGCGCTCGCCTGCGGGCCCCATCCCCGAACGCGCCGAGCTCCCGCCTCGCTGCCCTGCGCCAGGCCCGTCCTCCGGCTCGCCGGCACAAGGTACGTGCGCCCCGGTTTGCCTCCGATTTACCTGCAGCTTAGTGTAGGATTAGTTAGTGTAGGATTTAGTGAATTTAGTGTAGTTTAGTGTAGGATTTTTAAAATTGGATTTAGTGTAGCATTTTTTTAAATAGGATTTAGTGTAGGATTTTTAAAAATAGGTTGAAAATAGGCTAATGTGAGGAAAAAAGATAATGTGCTTCGAGGTGGACATGGCGGGGGGCGCCGTCGCGAGGGTCTAAGTAAAAGTTGTGAAATAAATTGTGTTCACCTGTATGAGTTATTCATTGGATCTTGTCGCTATGCAGGCGATGCTTCGAGGTGGACACGGGGGGCGGCGTCCGAGGGTCTCTGAGGGGGCGTCAGGTTCAGGGCGGCGTGATGACCCACAAGTATAGGGGATCGCAACAGTCTTCGAGGGAAGTATTACCCAATTTATTGATTCGACACAAGGGGAGACAAAGAATACTTGTAAGCCTTAACAATGAGTTGTCAATTCAGTGCACTCGAAACAGACTTGCTCGCAAGAGTTTATCGAGTGCAGTTTTATAGCAGTAGGAATAGTGAAATAACAGAGCGGTGAAATAAAGACAGCAGTAGTGATTATAGTAAACAGCAGGATTAAAATACGTAGGCACGGGGACGGATGAACGGGCGTTGCATGGATGAGAGAATTCATATAACAATCATGATAGGGCATTTGCAGGTAAATAAAGCGGTATCCAAGTACTAATCAATCAATAGGCATGTGTTCCATATATAGTCGTACGTGCTCGCAATGAGAAACTTGCACAACATCTTTTGTCCTACCAGCCGGTGGCAGCCGGGCCTCTAGGGAAACTAAAATTAAGGTACTCCTTTTAATAGAGTACCGGAGCAAAGCATTAACACTCCGTGAACACATGTGATCCTCACATCACTACCATCCCCTCCGGTTGTCCCGATTTCTGTCACTTCGGGGCCATTGGTTCCGGACAGCAACGTGTGTATACAACTTGCAGGTAAGATCAATAAACAATGCATATCATGATGAAATAATAACATGTTCAGATCTGAGATCATGGCACTCGGGCCCTAGTGACAAGCATTAAGCATAACAAGTTGCAACAATATCATAAAAGTAACATCTACGGATACTAGGCACCATGCCCTAACAATCTTGTGACTATTACATGATCAATCTCATCCAATCCCTACCATCCCCTTCATCCTACAGCGGGGGAATTACTCACACATGGATGGGGGAAACATGGTTGGTCGATGGAGAGGCGTTGGTGGTGATGGCGGTGAAGATCTCCTCCAATTCCCCGTCCCGCGGAGTGCCGAACGGAGACTTCCGGCTCCCGAGACGGAGTTTCGCGATGTGGCGGCTCTGGAGGGTTTCGGCGACTTCGACTTCTCCCGTGCGTTTTTAGGTCGAGGGCGATAAGTAGTCCGAAGGAGGGCGTCGGGGCCAGCCGAGGCCGCCACACACTAGGGCCGCGCGGCCCCGGGCCGCGCCGGCCTAGTGTGTGGGGCCCTCGTGCCCCCACCTGCTTGCCCTTCGGCTCCGCCAATATTCGGGAAAATAGGACCTTCTGCATAAATCCCGAGGATTTTCCTGAATGTTGGATTTCTGCACAAAAACGAGACACCAGAGCAATTCTGCTGAAAACAGCGTTAGTCCGTGTTAGTTGTATCCAAAACACACAAATTAGAGGCAAAACAATAGCAAAAGTGTTCGGGAAAGTAGATACGTTTTGGACGTATCAACCCCCCAAGCTTAGCTTATTGCTTGTCCTCAAGCAATTCAGTTAACAACTGAGTGCGATAAAAGAACTTTCACGAACACATTTGCTCATATGATGTATATATTCTCATGCTATGGCTAATACTTAAGCAGTTCATAATGAGATACATGCAAATAAGATCATCCAACAGCTATGTCAATCATGGAGAGGTACCAACAATTAATAATAAGCATCATGAATCATGTATATAAGCAGGATTGCAATGTTCATAAGAGAGTATGATAAAGTGGTATCTCGCTTGCCCGTATTTGATCGGCAAAACATAAATGCCCAGGCACCTCTGGAGTTCATAGAAAGACTAGAAGTAGTGATTGTCAAAGATAGAAGCATCAAAGTTATACCACAATCAATCATATTTTGAGACAAGCATATTATACTAAGAATGACAGTTGTGCTCTCAAGATAGTGCTCAAAGAAAGAATGGAGACACAACATAAAAGTAAAAGATTGACCCTTCGCAGAGGGAAGCAGGGATTAACATGCGCTAGAACTTTTCATTTTTAAAACAGGAGTAAAATTATTTTGAGAGGTGCTTGTTGTTGTCAACGAATGGTAATGGGTACACTAACTACCTCGTCAACCGGACTCCCAAGAGCGGCTCCCATGAATTATTTGTATGTTTATGTGGCACTCCTTCCAACCTTTCTTACACAAACCATGGCTAACCGAATCCTCGGGTGCCTGCCAACAATCACATACCATGAAGGAGTGCCTTTTATTTAAGTTTTATTATGATGATGACACTCCCCCAACCTTTGCTTACACAAGCCATGGCTAACCGAATCCTTCGGGTGCCGTCCAACAATCACAAACCATGGATGAGTGTCTATTTAAGTTAATTAATTTGGGACTGGGAATCCCATTGCCTCCTTTTGCAAAATTATTGGATAAGCGGATGTGCCACTAGTCCATATGAGAGTCCGTCAAAAGTAAATGACAAGGTTGAAAGCTAAACACCACATACTTCCTCATGAGCTATGAAACATTAACACAAATTGAGAAGCATTTTGAAAGTTTTAAAGGTAGCGCATGAGAATTTACTTGGAATGGTTTGAAATGCCATGCATAGGTATTTATGGTGGACACTTTGGAACAACTTGGTTTTCAGGTGTTTGGAAGCACGAGCGGCGTTCCCGCTCAGTACAAGTGAAGGCTAGCAAAAGACTAGGGAGCGACAAATCAAGAGAGCAGAACTGTCATAATCATGCTTGCGGCAAAATAAATTAACGGAGGCATAAAAGTGATACAAGAACTCTGAAGCAAAGTAGATCAGCGAGGCTTAATTGACTTTTGTTTTGTCATATGCATGCGTGAGCATGTGCCAAATCGATTCAAGTGAATTATTCAGAGGAGGATACCACAATGCCATACTTACTTATGAATAAAACAATGCAAGCGAACATCCATGACATGCTACTCATATTAATAAATTGGAGCTAAACATGAGAGATCATGAACTACTAGACTTTCTCAAATAACATATACCTCACATGAACCAACTAAGCATGCTCACATGGATGAGTATATGTACAAAAATGAAAACAAATAGAGTTCATACCAGCCTCTCACCACAATCCAATTGTTGTAGATCGTCATTATTGCCTTTCACTTGTGTAGCTTGGATAATATGAAATGAAAACCACGCTCCAGCCACCGAAGACCATTGAACTCATGATGAACTTTACAAACCAAAGAAGAACAGCAAATATTTTTGGTGTTTTCGAATTGGAAACAAGAACAAAAGGAAACAAGAAAACAAAGCAAAATCTTTTTGGGTTTTCTCATAGCAAACTACCGATAGCAAACAAAGTAAAATAAGAGCAAAGAACCAAATAAATAAATGGTGAAGAGAAAAACAGAAATATTTTTGGTCTTTTTGTGTTTTAGGAAAGAAACAAAGCGAAAACAAGAGAATGCAAGCTAACAGAAACACAGAAAAGCAGGATGACAGAAATCTGCCAAAACCTGACAGCAGTACAGAAATCGAAATTAACAAAAATCTTCCATTGCTCAGCTCAAAAAGTGTTCAACTAATGAAAGTTAGATAACAACCTGGGGCACATGCTAAAAAATTGGCAACTCAAAATAACGTTCTGTCTGTGCGTACGAATTTTTTTGGTAACAGCCCAGAATCTGTTTTTGGACAGCACTTCCCCAAATATCATCTCCTCTCATTAGAAAACCACTCTAAGAAACTAAATAAGTATGTACAAGTATCCAGCAACCATAATATGCAAAGAATGAGTGATGCCGGTATACCTCCCCCCAAGCTTAGGCTTTTGGCCTAAATGGAGTTCATTCCCAACGAGGGTCGGAGTTCCATGCCGGTGGATCATACATGGAGTGATATGCGCAGAAGAATGTCGTGGAGGTTCCACATGACCATAATGTTGATATGAGGAGCTCGCTGCATCGGATGAAGAGTCGGGGTGCTCCTCGGCCTCCTCCGTGCCTTCCCTTGCACGATGGCCTTCCCTTTCTATGTATGCGTTTAGCTCATTTTCTGTGATCGACCACCCTTTCCTGGCATCAAGGTTAAGCAGAGCAGGTGCAGGCAATCGTACTAGTTTTTCAATTTTCTTAGTTATTCTCCAATTTTTCTTATACAAAGTTATCCTATAATACAGGTTGTTCAAAGTAGATGCATCTGAAATAAACTCATGTTTAATCATGGAAACAACATCAAGTTTCTCTATGGAAAGCGGAATATCTAGATGGTGAGGTTCTACACCATGCATAGCTAATAAGCGAGAGCGATAAGACCTCCACAAATTCCTCCTTTCTCACGGTTAGTAGCAAGTCTACAAGCTATTAAAGCACCCAAATTATAGGTCCTATCCTGTTGCAAAGCGGCAGCTAAGAAAGCCATATCTTGAACAGACAACTTACTCGCATACCTTCTAGCAAGAACACACTTTGTAACGAAATAAGCGAAGTAGCGGATAGCTGGTTGTTGAATGCTACTAATCTTACCACCATCATCGGAGAAGCTCCTCCCATTACAAATCATTGTATAAAGATTCGAGAGCTCCCGCGGCGTTCCCCTGACCTTCTCGCAGGATCCCCACTGCGGCACTCTAATTGCTGCACAAAAATCACTGAAAGGCAAGTTGATAGTTTTGTTATAAATCTTGTACCGGACCATGGGGTTAGTTTGAGACCGATGAAATTCGAAATCCTGCACAACCGACACCGTTAGTTTAGCATATTGGTAAGGTTCACCAACAGTAAAACCTTCCAACCCTGCATTGGAAATTAGTGTTTGAACATCTTGCAGGATTCCTGCATTCCGCATAAAATCCGTGCATGGGTAATAAGAGGGGTATACTCCCTCTTCGCGGTGAACTCTCATGACTTGCTGCACCTTCAATTCTTGTTGGTTTAGTTGGTGCCTACTTCCTTCCATTTTCTGAAATTTTTCAACAATCATTATAAAATTTGATTTCAAGGTATATAATTGAGGGGAACTACTATAGGAACTTGCTAGAGTACTAAACATGCATCAAAACTAGTTTCTACCACTTAGAACAAGCATGCAAGCTCACTAAACATGTTATCTACAGCAGCAAAATATTCAAGATATACTCAACCAAACAAAATTCTAATTGAACAATCAAAGGAGTCACATACCAAGGAGCAAATGTGCCAAATTTCAGAGAAATCTGGGCTGAGCAAAGAGATCGAGAAATCGCGAGTTCTTGAGCAGAAACGCGAGTGAGAGAAAGTGAGTACGAGTTTTTTCGGGAGAGAGAGAATGAGTGAAAGAGATGATGAAGTGGGGCAAGGAGGGGCCCACACACCAGGGTGGCGCCGCCGCGGTCGGCCTGTGGGGTGCCACCCTGGGGTGCCCCACTGGTCAGCCCCAGGTGCTCCCAGTGCCTCTTCGAAAAATAGGACTACCAGTATAATTTTTGTAAATTTTTGAGAACTTCGAAAAATGCACATTTCTGGGTGTTAAATTAATTATTACTGCGCAGGAAAATGATTTCCAAAATCTTAAACAACTAAAGCATATTGCAAAACAAAAAGTGCTACAGCAAGTAAAACAAATGGAGGGAGAAAGAAAGAAAGAAATGTTGTTTAGCTCTCTTATGCATTAAAATATACTTGTTAACAAGGTTGATCAAGTCTTGCCACCAAATAAATTTTATATGACATAAGAAGAGATAAACCTCAAATCAATCATGTTACCTTATATTGAATTGATATGGATCCAATCACAAGAGTTTGATATTCTTCTTTAGGCTCATATATAGGACAATCAATGGATCCCACTTTGATAGTTTTCACATTAAAAATTGTATTAACTCCATATACTTTATCAATCCTCTTTGGAAAATAAACGGTATGTTCCTTGTCATCAACATTGAAAGTAACTTTGCCTTTATTGCAATCAATAACAGCCCCTGCAGTATTAAGAAAGGGTCTTCCAAGAATAATGGACATATTATCATCTTCAGGCATTTCCAACACAACAAAATCAGTTAATATCAAGCAATGCTGAGTAACTTGAACAGGAACATTTTCACATACACCAACAGGAATAGCAGTAGATTTATCAGCCATTTGCAAAGATATATCAGTTGGTATTAACTTATCTAAATCAAGTCTCTTATAAAGAGAAAAAGGCATTACACTAACACCCGCTCCCAAATCACATAGAGCAGTTCTAACATAATTATTCTTGATGGAACAAGGAATAGTCGGTATACCTGGGTCTCCCAGCTTCTTTGGAACCTTACCATTGAAGGAGTAATTAGCGAGCATAGTGGAAATCTCCTCATTAGGAATTTTCCTTTTGTTAGAGACAATATCTTTCATATACTTTGAATAAGGAGGCAATTTAATAGCATCAGTCAAAGGGATTTGCAAAAATAAAGGTTTCATCCAATCACAAAATTTATTATAATGTTCCTCCTCCTTTGATTTTAGTTTCTTAGCAGGAAAAGGCATTTGCTTTTGAACCCAAGGTTCTCTTTCATTACCATGTTTCTTTGTAATAAAATCTTCTTTAGTGTACTTTTTATTTTTATCATGCTTTTCAGGTTCTTTTTCAATTTCTTCTTTATCAGGAGTATCATTCTTATCATTATATTCATCATGTTCATTACCACTTTCAGTTTCAGCATCAGAAATAGAAATACTATTAGGATCATTAACAGGTTCAGAGGATTCTACAACAGATTTATGTTTCTTCTTCTTTTTCTTAGAAGGACTACTAATTTCTTTAGTTCATTGAGAATCTTGTTCAATTCTTTTGGGGTGCCCTTCAGGATATAGAGGATCCTGGGTAGAAACACCGCCTCTAGTTGTTACTTCATAAACTTGTTTCTCTTCATTATTATTTTTTAACAAGTCATTTTGCACTTTAGTAAGTTGATCAATTTGAGTTTGAATCATATCAAAATGTTTAACAAGCATCTTAACATCATTGGTGGTTCTCTCCACAATATCATGCAATTTACTAATAGCTTGAGAATTTTCCATTAAATGATTCTCTACTCTCATATTAAAATTACTTTGCTTAACAATATAATTATCAAATTCATCTAAACATTGATCAGGAGGTTTTGAATACGGAATATCTCCTCTATCAAAGCGTTGAAGAGAATGTACCTCGATTGTAGATGAAGGGGGAATTATCTTACATAGGTCTTCTATAGGAGGTAAATTCTTCACATCTTCAGATTTAATACCCTTCTCCATAAGAGATTTCTTGGCTTCCCTCATATCTTCATCATTTAATTCAATCATACCCCTCTTCTTCAATATAGGTGTAGGGGTTGGTTCAGGTGTAGACCAATCATCATGATTTTTGCTTATCTTTGCCAATAATTCTTCAGCTTCGTCCGGAGTTCTTTTCCTGAAAACACAATCAGCACAACTATCCAGGTATGCCCTAGACTCAATGGTTAATCCACTATAAAATATATCAAGTAAATCATGCTTTTCCAAATCATGTCCAGGCCGAGCTCTAATAAGAGAGCAAAATCTTGCCCAAGCTTCAGGCAATTTCTCTCCATCTTCTTGATCAAAGCTATAAATTCTCTGCAGAGCCATATGTTGAGCACTAGCGGGAAAGTATTTCGAAAGAAAACATCAAGCAAACAACTTGGACTATTAATAGAATCAGGAGGCAAATTATTATACCAAATCTTAGCATCATCCTTTAATGAGAATGGGAAAATCTTAGCAACAAAATAAGTACGCATCTTAACATCATCAGAAAACAAGCTACTTAAAGTAGAAAGCTCATTCATATGTTCTACAACACTCTCTTTTTCAGTACCACAAAAGGGTGTTTTCTCAACAATAGATATATGAGATAAATCAAGAGAAAAGTCATAATCTTTATCCTTAATGTTTATAGGAGATGTGGCAAATTTAGGATCAGGAGACAGTTTATATCTAACAACATGTTGTGCAATAAGCTTTTTAAGGTTACTTGTACTAGTAGTAGCATTGCATTTATCAATAAAATCATCATCAAGTTCTACATAATCTTCATCAAGATCATCAATCTCAGGTGAATTAACAGGTGTAACAGTATTTTCATTAGGAGTTTCAGTATTTTCAGTTTGTCTAGACCTAGCAATTGTAGCATCTAGAAAAGGACCTAATGAACCAGCATTATCAAGCACAGTAGAAGCATCATCAAAATTATCAGAGGAATTTTCAGATTCAGCAGAAGTACCAACACGTGAAGTTTGTGGTGGTGAAACAAGTTGACTTATCACAGATGGTGAATCAAGAGCAGCGGAGGTACTCAGAGTTGTACCTTTTCTTGTAGTGGATGGTAATATGGCGACTTTAGTATCGCGAGGTTTACCCATGATGGAGAATTTGCAGCGAACAATATCAATCCAAGTGAACTTCCAAATAAAGCTATGCTCCCCGGCAACGGCGCCAGAAAATAGTCTTGATGACCCACAAGTATAGGGGATCGCAACAGTCTTCGAGGGAAGTATTACCCAATTTATTGATTCGACACAAGGGGAGACAAAGAATACTTGTAAGCCTTAACAGCGGAGTTGTCAATTCAGCTGCACCTGGAAACAGACTTGCTCGCAAGAGTTTATCAGTAGCAACAGTTTTATAGCAGTAGGAATAGTGAAATAACAGCAGCGGTGAAATAAAGACAGCAGTAGTGATTATAGTAAACAGCAGGATTAAAATACTGTAAGCACAGGGACGAATGAACGGGCGTTGCATGGATGAGAGAATTCATATAAAAATCATGATAGGGCATTTGCAGGTAGTAATAAAGCGGTATCCAAGTACTAATCAATCAATAGGCATGTGTTCCATATATAGTCGTACGTGCTCGCAATGAGAAACTTGCACAACATCTTTTGTCCTACCAGCCGGTGGCAGCCGGCCTCTAGGGAAACTACTGAAATTAAGGTACTCCTTTTAATAGAGTACCGGAGCAAAGCATTAACACTCCGTGAACACATGTGATCCTCACATCACTACCATCCCCTCCGGTTGTCCCGATTTCTGTCACTTCGGGGCCATGGGTTCGGCAACGTGTGTATACAACTTGCAGGTAAGATCAATAAACAATGCATGTCATGATGAAATAATAACATGTTCAGATCTGAGATCATGGCACTCGGGCCCTAGTGACAAGCATTACGCATAACAAGTTGCAACAATATCATAAAAGTAACATCTACGGATACTAGGCACCATGCCCTAACAATCTTGTGACTATTACATGATCAATCTCATCCAATCCCTACCATCCCCTTCAGCCTACAGCGGGGGAATTACTCACACATGGATGGGGGAAACATGGCTGGTCGATGGAGAGGCGTTGGTGGAGATGGCGGTGAAGATCTCCTCCAATTCCCCGTCCGCGGAGTGCCAAACGGAGACTTCTCTCCCGAGACGAGTTTCGCGATGTGGCGGCTCTCTGGAGGGTTTCGCGACTTCGACTTCTCCCGTGCGTTTTTAGGTCGAGGGCGATAAGTAGTCCGAAGGAGGGCGTCGGGGGCCAGCCGAGGCCGCCACACACTAGGGCGCGCGGGCCCCTCCTAGGCCGCGCCGGCCCAGTGTGTGGGGCCCTCGTGCCCCACCTGGCTTGCCCTTCGGCTCCGCCAATATTCTGGGAAAATAGGACCTTCTGCATAAATTCCGAGATTTTCTTGAAAGTTGGATTTCTGCACAAAAACGAGACACTAGAGCAATTCTGCTGAAAACAGCGTTAGTCCGTGTTAGTTGTATCCAAAACACACAAATTAGAGGCAAAACAATAGCAAAAGTGTTTGGGAAAGTAGATACGTTTTGGACGTATCACGGCGTCGCGGTGGTCTTTGAGGGGCCGTCCCGGATCTTCTTCGCCGATTCTCTCACGCGTCAAGGGTAAAAAACTCGCCCTATGTACCTAGGTTTTTTTGTGGGTCTAGATCACCAAGTCTGTGGCGATACCTAGGCGTCTCTTCCCGACCGTAAGGGTTACGCGGATAAATATGCATTAGTGGTCTCGCATATTATGAACCATAACTCTTACGGCATTTATCGGGACAGCCGGCGGATGCGTAGTTGGGTACGTTCTCCCTGCTCTACCCCGATCCGAGACAGGATTTCGGTAGCGCCTCCCCGTTGTTCTCCGGATGCACACCCCTCTCGGCTTTTTGCCGAGACGTGTATCGGGAGAGCAGCGGGGAGGTGCTGCCGAAATTCTGTCTCGGATCGGGGTAGAGCAGGGAGAACGTACTCAATCTACGGATCCGGCGGCTGCTAGGAGCCCACCTAGTAGAGATTCAGGTTGTTGTATGCGTAAAAAAGGAAAAATTAAAATGCGGATCATGTTTGATATAAATTCTAAGTTCGTCTGTTTTGGTGCTGGTTAGAGGATGGATAACCGTGACTGGATGTACGATGGCAGAATCGGTCCGTGGAAATATACTGAGGAATGGGGAGAAAAGACCAAGCAGTTCGTGGACAGGGCGTTTGACATCCCTAGCAGACCCAGGACAGTTTTTTGCCCTTGTAGTAAGTGCGCTAACCAAAAAACACAGGACAAGGAAACTATGAGTCTTCACCTGATCAAGTCCGGGTTCAAACCGTCCTACAAGATTTGGACTTTTCATGGAGAAAAGGCGAAGAAACATGCTAGGAAGGAGGTGCGGCAGATTCAGCCTACGAGAGAATATGATACTGGGTTTGATAGGTGCCTAGAGAACTTGGCTAATGGTAATGTGCCTGAAAGCCCTCATGTAGAGGCGGAGACATCTAGGGATGCGGAGACAAGTGAGGAGCCGGAGGAAAACACAAAGAAGTATTACGAGGCTTTGTTTGCTTCGCAGAAACCCCTACACGTAAATACAGATGTTACCCAACTAGATGCCATCGCTCGCCTTTTGGCCTTTAAGTGCCACAGGAATCTGTGCAGAGATGGGTTCGATGAACTTCTGGTCCTCGTTGGCAGCATTCTGCCGAAAGGGCACCTCTTGCCGCAAAACTTCTACTATTCGAAAAAATTGCTCAGTGACCTCAAGATGTCATCTCAGCAGATACACGCTTGTCCAAAGGGATGCATGCTATTCAGAGAGGAGCATGCTAACACAAACTATTGCATCCATTGCAATAGCTCTAGGTACTTTGAGGTTGACACCAATGGTGATGGTCAGAAGAGGCAGACCACGGTTGCCAAGAATATCCTCCGCTATCTTCCAGTCCTACCGAGGATCCAGCGGCTCTTCATGACCGAGGATACTGCCCAGCAGATGAGGTGGGCTGTAGAAGGGATCAGACCAGACAGTGGCAAGATGATACATCCGTCGGATGGTACTGCATGGAAGAACTTTGTCAAGAAATATCCCCTGAAAGCCGGTGACCCGAGGAGCGTAGCAATTGCGATATCAACCGATGGGTTCAATCCATATGGTATGTCGGCTGCGGTATACAGTTGTTGGCCAGTGTTTGTTATTCCCCTGAACCTACCCCCTGGCGTCTGCACGAGATCAGAGTACATGTTTGTGTCGATGATAATCCCAGGACCGAAATACCCGGGTAAGAACATGAACGTGTATCTGGAACCACTGATTGATGACTGATACGTCGCAAACGTATCTATAATTTCTTATGTTCCATGCTACTTTTATTACAATACTTGAGTGTTTTACACATACTTTATAGCATTATTTTACATTTTCCGGCACTAACCTATTAACAAGATGCCGAAGTGCCAGTTGCTGTTTTTCTGCTGTTTTTGGTTTGAAATCCTAGTAAGGAAATATTCTCGGAATTGGACGAAATCAACGCCCAGGGTCCTATTTTTGCACGAAGCTTCCAGAAGACCGAAGAGGAGACGGTGGGGCCACGAGGTGGCGACACACAGCGGCGCGGCCCAAGCCCTGGCCGCGCCGCCCTGTAGTGTGGGCCCCTCGTGCCGCCCTTTGACCTACCCTTCTGCCTACTTAAAGCCTCCGTCGCGAAACCCCCTGGACCGAGAGCCACGATACGGAAAACATTACTGAGAGGCCGCCGCCGCGAATCCCATCTCTGGGGATTCAGGAGATCGCCTCCGGCACCCTGCCGGAGAGGGGAATCATCACCGGAGGGGCTCTACATCATCATGCCCGCCTCCGGATTGATGCGTGAGTAGTTCATCCTTGGACTATGGGTCCATAGCAGTAGCTAGATGGTTGTCTTCTCCGCTTGTGCTTTCATTGTTATAGATCTTGTGAGCTGCCTAACATGATCAAGATCATCTATTTGTAATGCTACATGTTGTGTTTGGTGAGATCCGATGAATAGAGAATACTATGTTAAGTTGATTATCAATCTATCATATATGTGTTGTTTATGTTCTTGCATGCTCTCCGTTGCTAGTAGAGGCTCTGGCCAAGTTGATACTTGTAACTCCAAGAGGGAGTAATTATGCTCGATAGTGGGTTCATGCCTCCATTAAATCTGGGACAGTGACAGAAAGTTCTAAGGTTGTGGATGTGCTGTTGCTACTAGGGATAAAACATTGATGCTTTGTCTAAGGATATTTGTGTTGATTACATTACGCACCATACTTAATGCAATTATCTGTTGTTCGCAACTTAATACTGGAAGGGGTTCGGATGATAACCTGAAGGTGGATTATTTAGGCATAGATACATGCTGGATAGCGGTCTATGTACTTTGTCGTAATGCCCTGATTAAATCACATAGTAATCATCGTTGATATGTATTGAATCTTTATTTGTCAATTGCTCACTGTAATTTGTTCACCCACCATGTTAGTTATCTTATTGGAGAGACACCACTAGTGAACTATGGACCCCGGTCCATTCTTTACATCTGAATACATTCTACTGCTTTTACTGTTCTTTGCAAACAAACATCATCTTCCACTCGATACGTTTAATCCTTTGTTTTCAGCAAGCCGGTGAGATTGACAACCTCATTACGTTGGGGCAAAGTACTTTGATTGTGTTGTGCAGGTTCCACGTTGGCGCCGGTTTCACTGGTGTTGCGCCGCACTACATTCCTCCACCAACAACCTTCACGTGCTTGTAGGATAACGTAGCATAGAAAACAAAAAATTCCTACGGCGAACACGCAATCCAAGCCAAGATGCAATCTAGAAGACGGTAGCAACGAGGGGATTATCGAGACTCACCCTTGAAGAGATTCCAAAGCCTACAAGAGGAGGCTCTTGTTGCTGCGGTAGACGTTCACTTGCCGCTTGCAAAAGCGCGTAGAAGATCTTGATCACGATCGGTTCCGGCGCCACGAACGGGCAGCACCTCCGTACTCGGTCACACGTTCGGTTGTTGATGAAGACGACGTCCACCTCCCCGTTCCAGCGGGCAGCGGAAGTAGTAGCTCCTCTTGAATCCGACAGCACGACGGCGTGGTGTCGGTGGCGGTGTAGAAGTTCGGCGGAGCTTCGCTAAGCTATGCGGGATGTGGAGGAGCGGGGCGGCTAGGGTTTGGGGAGAGGGGGCGCCGGCCACTATGGGGTGCGGCCACCTTGGTGGTTCTTGGGTGGCCGGCCCCCTCCCCTTGGCCCCTCATTATATAGGTGGAACCCCAAGAGGTGGTGTCCAAGTCTTCGAATAAGACCCGAACCAAAACCTTCCATAGGAGGGGGAAACCTAGCCCAACTAGGACTCCCACCCAAAGGTGGGATTTCCACCTCCCATGTGGGGGGTGGCCGGCCCCCTATGGTGGAGTCCACTTGGGACTCCACCCCATCTAGGGCTGGCCGGCCATGGAGGTGGAGTCCCTTGTGGACTCCACCTTCCTTGGTGGTTTCTTCCGGACTTTTCTAGAACCTTCTAGAACCTTCCATAGAACCTTCCGCGACATTTTATTCACATAAAATGACATCCTATATATGAATCTTATTCTCCGGACCATTCCGGAACTCCTCGTGATGTCCGGGATCACATCCGGGACTCCGAACAAATATTCCAACTCCATTCCATATTCAAGTTCTACCATTTCAACATCCAACTTTAAGTGTGTCACCCTACGGTTCGCGAACTATGCGGACATGGTTGAGTACTCACTCCGACCAATAACCAATAGCGGGATCTGGAGATCCATAATGGCTCCCACATATTCAACGATGACTTTAGTGATCGAATGAACCATTCACATACGATACCAATTCCCTTTGTCACGCGATATTTTACTTGTCCGAGGTTTGATCATCGGTATCACACTATACCTTGTTCAACCTCGTCTCTTGACAAGTACTCTTTACTCGTACCGTGGTATGTGGTCTCTTATGAACTTATTCATATGCTTGCAAGACATTAGACGACATTCCACCGAGAGGGCCCAGTATATCTATCCGTCATCGGGATGGACAAATCCCACTATTGATCCATATGCTTCAACTCATACTTTCCGGATACTTAATCCCACCTTTATAACCACCCATTTACGCAGTGGCGTTTGATGTAATCAAAGTACCTTTCCAGATAAGTGATTTACATGATCTCATGGTCATAAGGACTAGGTAACTATGTAATAAAAGCTTATAGCAAATAACTTAATGACGTGATCTTATGCTACGCTTAATTGGGTGTGTCCATTACATCATTCATACAATGATATAACCTTGTTATTAATAACATCCAATGTTCATGATTATGAAACTAATCATCTATTAATCAACAAGCTAGTTAAGAGGCTTACTAGGGACTCTTTGTTTGTTTACATATCACACATGTATCAATGTTTCGGTTAATACAATTATAGCATGGTATATAAACATTTATCATAAACATAAAGATATATAATAACCACTTTTATTATTGCCTCTTGGGCATATCTCCAACAGTCTCCCACTTGCACTAGAGTCAATAATCTAGATTACATTGTAAGGTACCTAACACCCATGGCATTCTGGTGTTGGTCATGCTTTGCCCTAGGGAGAGCTTTAGTCAACGGATCTGCTACATTCAGATCAGTGTGTACTTTGCAAATCTTTACTTCTCCATCTTCGATGTACTCGCGAATCGAATGATAACGCAGCTTGATATGCTTCAGCCTCTTGTGTGACCTTGGTTCTTGTGCATTGGCGATGGCACCCATGTTGTCACAATAGATGACTAGTGGGTCCAATGCACTAGGAACCACACCGAGCTCTACAATGAACCTCTTCATCCATACCGCTTCTGATGAAGCCTCTGAAGCCGCTATGTACTCCGATTCTGTTGAGGATTTCGCCACCGTGCACTGCTTCGAGCTTGCCCAGCTTACTGCAGCACCATTCAATATAAACACGTACCCATACTGTGACTTAGAGTCATCAGGATCAGTGTTCCAACTTGCATCGGTGTAACTTGTTACAACGAGCTCTTGGTCACCTCCATAACAAAGAAACATATCCTTAGTTCTTTTCAAGTACTTCAGGATATTCTTGACCGCTGTCCAGTGTTCTATTCCTGGATCACTTTGATATCTGCTAGTCAAACTAACAGCATGTGCTATATCCGGTCTTGTACATAGCATGGCATACATGATAGAGCCTACTGCCGAGGCATAGGGGATCTGACTCATCCTTTCTCTTTCTTCTGCCGTAGCCGGTCCTTGAGTCTTACTCAAAACCTTGCCTGGTAACATAGGTAAGAATCCTTTCTTACTTTCGTCCATTCTAAACTTCTTCAGAATCTTGTCCAGGTATGTACTCTGTGATAGCCCTATTAGACGTCTTGATCTATCTCTATAAATCTTGATGCCTAATATGTATGATGCTTCACCAAGGTCTTTCATTGAAAAACTATTATTCAAATAACCCTTTACACTGCTTAATAGTTCTATATCATTCCCAATCAATAATATGTCATCTACATATAATATCAGGAATGCTACAGAGCTCCCACTCACTTTCTTGTAAATACAGGCCTCTCCATGACACTGTATAAACCCGAAGTCTTTGATCACCTTATCAAAACGTCGGTTCCAACTTCTCGATGCTTGCTTCAGTCCATAGATTGAACGCTGAAGTTTGCATACTTTGTCAGCATTTTTAGGATCGACAAAACCTTTGGGTTGTACCATATACAACTCTTCCTCAATGTCACCATTAAGGAACGCCGTTTTGACATCCATCTGCCAAATCTCATAATCGAAAAATGCAGCTATTGCTAACAAAATCCTCACAGATTTTAGCTTCGCTACTGTGAGAAAGTCTCATCGTAGTCAACACCTTGAATTTGTCGGAAACCCTTTGCGACAAGTCGAGCTTTATAGACAGTAATATTACCATCATTTTTTTTGAAGATCCATTTATTCTCGACAGCCTTGCGGCTATCGGTAAGTCTACCAAAGTCCATACTTTGTTATCATACATGGATCCCATTTCGGATTTCATGGCTTCTTGCCATTTGTTGGAATCTGGGCTCATCATCGCTTCTTCATACGTCGCAGGGTCTTCATCATTGTTATCCACAATCATGACATTTAGACAAGGATCATACCAATCTGGAGTGGCACGATCCCTTGTCGATCTGCGAGGTTCAGTAGCTGTCTCATTTGAAGTTTCATGATCATTATCATTAGCTTCCTCTGTTGCCGGTGTAGGTGGTACAGGAACATTTTCCGGTACTGCGCTACTCTGATCAACGAGTAGAGATTCTTCAATCTCATCGAGTTCTACTTTTCTTCCAGTCACTTCTTTAGTGAGAAATTCTTTCTCAAGAAAGGTTCCGTTCTTAGCAACAAAGATCTTGCCTTCGGATCTATGATAGAAAGTGTACCCTATAGTTTCCTTAGGGTATCCTATGAAGACGCATTTCTCCGCTTTGGGTTCTAGCTTGTCCGGTTGTAACTTTTTTACATAGGCTTCGCAACCCCAAACTTTCAGGAACGACAACTTAGGTTTCTTATTAAACCATAATTCATACGGTGTCGTTTCAACGGATTTTGATGGTGCTCTATTTAAAGTGAATGCGGCTGTCTCTAATGCATAACTCCAAAATGATAACGGCAAATCAGTAAGAGACATCATAGAACGAACCATATCTAAGAGAGTTCGATTATGTTCGGACACACCGTTTCGTTGTGGTGTTCCCGGCGGTGTCAATTGTGAAAGTATTCCGTATTTCTTTAAATGCATGCCAAACTCATAACTCAGATATTCACCTCCGCGATCAGATCGTAGAAATTTAATCTTCTTGTTACGTTGATTTTCTACTTCACTTTGGAATTCCTTAAACTTCTCGAAAGTTTCGGATTTATGTTTCATTAAATAGATATACCCATATCTACTCAAATCATCTGTGAAGGTTAGAACATAACGATAACCACCGCGCGATGCTACACTCATTGGTCCACACACATCTGTATGTATGATTTCCAATAAGTCAGTAGCTCGCTCCATCATACCCGAGAATGGAGTCTTAGTCATTTTTCCCATCAGACATGCTTCGCATCTATCAAGTGACTCAAAGTCAAGTGATTCAAGTAATCCATCGGTATGGAGTTTCTTCATGCGTTTCACTCCAATATGACCAAGACGACAGTGCCACATATAAGTAGAATTATCATTCAATTTAATTCGCTTAGCATCAATGTTATGTATATGTGTATCACTACTATCGAGATCTAACAGAAATAAGCCATTCTTTTCAGGTGCTCGACCATAAAAGATATTATTCATAAAAATAGAACAACCATTATTCTCAGACTTGAATGAATAACCGTCTTGCATTAAACAAGATCCTGATATAATGTTCATGCTCAACGCGGGTACAAAATAACAATTATTTAGGCTTAAAACTAATCCCGAAGGTAGATGTAGAGGAAGTGTGCCGACAGCGATCACATCGACTTTGGATCCATTTCCAACGCGCATCGTCACTTCATCTTTCAGTAGTCTTCGTTTATTCTTTAGTTCCTGTTTCGAGTTACAAATATGAGCAACCGAACCAGTATCAAATACCCAGGTACTAGTACGAGAACCAGTGAGATAAACATCTATAACATGTATATCAGATATACCTTCTTTCTTCTTCTTGACAAGGCCGCTCTTCAGATCCGCCAAATACTTGGAGCAATTACGCTTCCAGTGTCCCTTCTCCTTGCAGTAATAGCACTCAGCATCAGGCTTAGGGCCGTTCTTAGGTTTCATAGGAGGCGTGGCAGCTTTCTTGCCACCCTTCTTGAATTTTCCTTTAGACTTGCCCTGTTTCTTGAAACTGGTGGTCTTGTTGACCATCAACACTTGGTGCTCTTTCTTGATCTCAATCTCAGCAGCTTTTAGCATGCCAAAGAGTTCAGGAAACTCCTTGTTCATGTTCTGCATATTGTAGTTCATCACAAAGTTCTTGTAACTTGGTGGCAGTGATTGAAGGACACGATTAATCCCCAGTCTGTTAGGAATCACTATTCCCAAGTCACTGAGTTTCTTCGCATGCCCGGTCATGACGAGCATGTGCTCACTAATGGAGCTGCCTTCTTCCATCATACAGCTGAAAAAATGTTTCGATGCTTCATAGCATTCCACGGCCGCATGAGTCTCAAAAATAGTCTTCAACTCTTTCATCAACTCATGAGGATCGTGGTGCTCAAAACGTTTTTGAAGATCGGATTCCAGACTGCATAAGATGGCACACTGAACTTGAGAGTACCGAGTTTTCCGAGTCGCGTAAACATTCTTTACTTCATCGGTTTCAGTTTCTGCTGGAGGGTCACCTAGCGGTGCATCAAGCACATATTGAAGATTTCCGCCATTGAGGAAGATCCTCACATGACGGAACCAGTCGGTGAAGTTGCTACCGTTGCTCTTAAGCTTTTCTTTCTCTAGGAACTGGTTAAAATTGATTGGGGACGCCATATCTACAACATATTTGCAATAGTTTAGACTAAGTTTATGACAAATTTGAGTTCAAATTTTAATTCAACATAATTAAAAATCTAGGTGAACTCCCACTCAAAACAATATCCCTCGCATTGTCTTAGTGATCACACGAACCAAATCCATCACACCTATGCCCGATCATCACGAGACAAGATGTAATTTCAATGGCGAACACTCAAAGTGTTCATCATATCAATCATATGATTCATGCTCTACCTTTCGGTATCACGTGTTCCGAGACCATGTCTGTACATGCTAGGCTCGTCAAGGCCACCTTAGTATCCGCATGTGCAAAACTGACTTGCACCCGTTGTATGCACTTGTTGATTCTATCACACCCGATCATCACGAGATGCTTCGAAACGACAAGTCTTGGCAACGGTGCTACTAAGGATGAACACTTTATTATCTTGAAATTTTAGTGAGAGGGATCATCTTATAATGCTACCGTCGCGATCTAAGCAAAATAAGATGCATAAAAGGATTAACATCACATGCAGTTCATATGTGATATGATATGGCCCTTTTGTCTTTGCGCCTTTGATCTTCATCTTCAAAGCACGGACATGATCTCCATCATCAACGGGCATGATCTCTATCATCGTCGGCGAAGCACCAAGGTCAATGGCGCCGTCTTCATGATCGTCCTCCATGTAGCAACTATTACAACTACTTTGAAATACTACTCAACATGAAATTTAAAGACAACCATAAGGCTCCTGCCGGTTGCCACAATACAATAATGATCATCTCATACATATTCATCATCACATTATGGCCATATCACATCACCAAACCCTGCAAAAACAAGTTAGACGTTCTCTAATTTGGTTTGCATATTTTACGTGGTTTAGGTTTTCGAGTAAGATCCAATCTACCTACGAACATGAACCACAACGGTGATACTAGTGTTGTCAATAGAAGAGTAAATTGAATCTTCACACAGACACCCGCAAAGCCACTTATGCAATACAAGTTGCATGTCAAGCGTGGAGCAAATCTCATGAACGCGGTCATGTAAAGTTAGCCCGAGCCGCTTCATCCCACTATGCCACAAAGATGCAAAGTACTCAACTAAAGATAACAAGAGCATCAACGCCCACAAACCATTGTGTTCTACTCGTGCAACCATCTATGCATAGACACGGCTCTGATACCACTGTAGGACAACGTAGCATAGAAAACAAAAATTTTCCTACGGCGAACACGCAATCCAAGCCAAGATGCAATCTAGAAGACGGTAGCAACGAGGGGATTATCGAGACTCACCCTTGAAGAGATTCCAAAGCCTACAAGAGGAGGCTCTTGTTGCTGCGGTAGACGTTCACTTGCCGCTTGCAAAAGCGCGTAGAAGATCTTGATCACGATCGGTTCCGGCGCCACGAACGGGCAGCACCTCCGTACTCGGTCACACGTTCGGTTGTTGATGAAGACGACGTCCACCTCCCCGTTCCAGCGGGCAGCGGAAGTAGTAGCTCCTCTTGAATCCGACAGCACGACGGCGTGGTGTCGGTGGCGGTGTAGAAGTTCGGCGGAGCTTCGCTAAGCTATGCGAGATGTGGAGGAGCGGGGCGGCTAGGGTTTGGGGAGAGGGGGCGCCGGCCACTATGGGGTGCGGCCACCTTGGTGGTTCTTGGGTGGCCGGCCCCCTCCCCTTGGCC
This sequence comes from Lolium multiflorum, assembly GCA_030979885.1. Taxonomy (NCBI): domain Eukaryota; kingdom Viridiplantae; phylum Streptophyta; class Magnoliopsida; order Poales; family Poaceae; genus Lolium; species Lolium multiflorum. Next base: position 165,862,035 of record CM061750.1, read on the forward strand.
CCTCATTATATAGGTGGAACCCCAAGAGGTGGTGTCCAAGTCTTCGAATAAGACCCGAACCAAAAACCTTCCATAGGAGGGGAAACCTAGCCCAACTAGGACTCCCACCCAAAGGTGGGATTTCCACCTCCCATGTGGGGGGTGGCCGGCCCCCTATGGTGGAGTCCACTTGGGACTCCACCCCATCTAGGGCTGGCCGGCCATGGAGGTGGAGTCCCTTGTGGACTCCACCTTCCTTGGTGGTTTCTTCCGGACTTTTCTAGAACCTTCTAGAACCTTCCATAGAACCTTCCGCGACACTTTATTCACACAAAATGACATCCTATATATGAATCTTATTCTCCGGACCATTCCGGAACTCCTCGTGATGTCCGGGATCACATCCGGGACTCCGAACAAATATTCCAACTCCATTCCATATTCAAGTTCTACCATTTCAACATCCAACTTTAAGTGTGTCACCCTACGGTTCGCGAACTATGCGGACATGGTTGAGTACTCACCCGACCAATAACCAATAGCGGGATCTGGAGATCCATAATGGCTCCCACATATTCAACGATGACTTTAGTGATCGAATGAACCATTCACATACGATACCAATTCCCTTTGTCACGCGATATTTTACTTGTCCGAGGTTTGATCATCGGTATCACACTATACCTTGTTCAACCTCGTCTCTTGACAAGTACTCTTTACTCGTACCGTGGTATGTGGTCTCTTATGAACTTATTCATATGCTTGCAAGACATTAGACGACATTCCACCGAGAGGGCCCAGAGTATATCTATCCGTCATCGGGATGGACAAATCCCACTATTGATCCATATGCTTCAACTCATACTTTCCGGATACTTAATCCCACCTTTATAACCACCCTTTTACGCAGTGGCGTTTGATGTAATCAAAGTACCTTTCCGGTATAAGTGATTTACATGATCTCATGGTCATAAGGACTAGGTAACTATGTAATAAAAGCTTATAGCAAATAACTTAATGACGTGATCTTATGCTACGCTTAATTGGGTGTGTCCATTACATCATTCATACAATGATATAACCTTGTTATTAATAACATCCAATGTTCATGATTATGAAACTAATCATCTATTAATCAACAAGCTAGTTAAGAGGCTTACTAGGGACTCTTTGTTTGTTTACATATCACACATGTATCAATGTTTCGGTTAATACAATTATAGCATGGTATATAAACATTTATCATAAACATAAAGATATATAATAACCACTTTTATTATTGCCTCTTGGGCATATCTCCAACAGCCTTGGCTCCTACTGGTTCGATAACCTTGGTTTCATACTGAGGGAAACTTGCTTCTATACGCATCATACCTTCCACTTGGGGTTCCCAACGGATGTGTGCATCTACGCGTATCAAGCTAAATTTTTGGCGCCGTTGGGGAGATCAAGACACGCTGCAAGGGGAGTCTCCACTTCCAATCTCTTTACTTTGTTTTTGTCTTGCTTTATTTTATTTACTACTTTGTTTGCTGCACTTAAACAAAACACAAAAAAATTAGTTGCTAGTTTTACTTTATTTACTGTCTTGTTCTCTATATCAAAACACAACAAAATTAGTTACTTGTCTTTACTTTATTTGCCTAGTTTACTTTTTGCTTATTTCATCATGCTTAATCCTAAGTTTACTTTGGAAAAGATACCGGTAGGACGAGGGTGTATCATTGGAAGAGATAATATAGAAGAATTTTTCACCCATGTTAGTATGGATGAAGATTTTGAAGATATACCATTATTAAAAACTGCTCCTACTTATGAAAGTGCTTCTGCCTGTTTGATACACATGTTAGAAACTAGATTTGTTAATCTCAATCCCATAATACAACATATGTTTCTTACACTTTCGGATATGGAGATGGGAGAAAAGAGAAATTTTGTTTTAAAAGTCCTTGTTAGAGAATTTGAGGATATAGTTAAAGAAGCTAGAAAAGTTTTTATTAAGCATAAGAGGCTTGGTTTCTTTCCTAATTTTAAACAAATACTTGAAAAGATGGATATGGATAGAATTAAGTATACTAATAATGTTAATGATGGTAGGGAGATTAAAGCGCCAATACCTAGTAAGCTCCTAGGGATGCATGAAGCTTTGGAAAATAACTATGCTTGGCTTGTTCCTGAAAATTTGTTTGATGAGAATAGTAAGCCTAGGAGCAATGAGAGAGGAGTTACTTATATAGACCAGATACAATGCATTGTTGAGAAAACTCCCAACTCCCAAGGTAATAATGTTGATGCTTCTTCGCTTGATGTTACTTGATTTGCACTTTCTGCGCCTAGCTGAAAGGCGTTAAACAAAAGCACTTCTTGGGAGATAACCCATGTGTTTAATTTACTACAGCAATTTTTGTTTTGTTGAGTCTTGGAAGTTGTTTACTACTGTAGCAACCTCACCTTATCATGTTTTTGTGCCAAGTAAAGTTTCTATGCTAAAGTTGATGTTATATTTGGGATCGCTGCGCAGAAACAGCATTGCTGTCTGTCACGAATTCTGGCATAAGTCTCTGTAAAAAATTCGAAAAAATCTGAAAATTTACGAGCGTGATCCTCAGATATGTACGCAACTTTCATTAGTTTTGAGTTTTTCCATTTGAGCAAGGTAAGTGCCCAGTCCAGATGCATCTTTACGGACTGTTCTGTTTTTGACAGATTCTGTCTTTTATTTCGCATTGCCGCTTTTGCTATGTTGAATGAGTTTCTTTGTTCCATTAACTTTCAGAAGCTTTGTGCAATATCCAGAAGTGTTAAGAATGATTGTGTCACCTCTGAATATGTGAATTTGTGGTTATGCACTAACCCTCTCATGAGTTTGCTTGAAGTTTGTGTGAAGGAAGTTTTCAAGGGTCAAGAGAAGAGGATGATATACTATGATCAAGAAGAGTGAAAGGTCTTGGGGATGCCCCGGTGGTTCATCCCTGCATATTTTAAGAAGACTCAAGCATCTAAGCATGGGGATGCCCAAGGCATCTCCTTCTTCATCGACAACATTATCAGGTCACTTCTAGTGAAACTATATTTTTATTCCATCACATTCTTATGTTCTTTACTTGGAGCGTCGGTTTGTTTTTATTTTTGTTTTGTTTTGAATAAAGTTGGATCTCGCCATTCTTATATTGGAGATATTACGCTCCGCTTTTTCATATGGAACACTTGTGTTCTTAATTGTGCTTTAATGTTCATGGCGAAAGCTTATTGCTTCGTTAGATTGCTATTTGGTTGGAATTGGAAAATGTTGCATATGGTTTGGTAAATTTGGCAATTGTTTGAGCTCTCATAGATCATGTTTAAGCTCTTGCATCATGTAGTTTAATCTATTAATGAAGAACTATTGTAGAGCTTGTTTAATTTGGTTTGCATGATTGTTCTCTCTAAGTCTAGATATTTTCGGGTAAAGTGTTTGAACAACAAGGAAGACAGTGTAGAGCCTTATAATACTTGCAATATGTTCTTGTGTGAGTTTTGCTTTACCTGTTCATACTTGTGTTTGCTTCAAACAACCTTGCTAGCCCAAACCTTGTACTGAGAGGAAATGCTTCTCGTGCATCCAAACACCTTGAGCCAAACTCCATGCCATTTGTGTCCACCATATCTACCTACTATGTGGTATTTCCTGCCATTCCAAAGTAAATTACTTGAGTGCTACCTTTAAATTTCATTCCTCTACCTTTACAATATATAGCTCATGGGACAAATAGCTTAAAAACTATTGTGGTGATGAATATGTAGTTATGTGTCTTAATTCTTATAAGTTGCTTGTTGAGCGGTAACCATGTTTTCTGGGGACGCCATCAACTTTATCTTTGTTGGATATCATGTGAGATGCTATGCATGTTCGTCTTGTCTGAAGTAGTGGATTTCATGATCAAATGGTTTGAGTATGCATATGTTAGAGAAGAACATTGGGCCGCTAACTAAAGCCATGTATCATGGTGGAAGTTTCAGTTTGGACATACAACCTCAATCTCTTATGAGAATATTAACTATTGTTGAATGCTTAAGCATTAAAAGAGGAGTCCATTATCTGTTGTCTATGTTGTCCCGGTATGGATGTCTAAGTTGAGAATAATCAAAAGCGAGAAATCCAATGCGTGCTTTCTCCTTAGACACTTGTACAGGCGGCATAGAGGTACCCCTTTGTGACACTTGGTTGAAGCATATGTTATGCGATGAGAATCCGTGTTTTCCGAGATAGTAGGACAAGGTGCGAGCACTATTGGTACTCTATGCATGAGACATGCAACTTGTAGGAAGTATTATGCATAGCACATATGAATTATTACTACCGTTGACAAAATTGTTTCTATGTTTTCAAAACAAAAGCTCTAGCACAAAAATAGTAATCAATGCTTCCCTCTGAAGGGCCAATCTTTTACTTTATGTTGAGTCAGTTTACCCATTCCTTTCTATCTTAGAAGCAAACACTTGTGTTAACTGTGTGCATTGATTCTTACATGTTTACTTATTGCACCTGTTATATTACTCTATGTTGACAAATATGCATGAGATATACATGTTACAAGTTGAAAGCAATTGCTGAAACTTAATCATCCTTTGCGTTGTTTCAATGCATTCTACTTTGAATTTATTGCTTATGAGTTAGTTCTTATGCAACTCTTATTGATACTTGTCTTGAAAGTATTATTCATGAAAAGTTTTGCTATATGATTCATTTGTGTAGTCATTATCTTTGTTAGCAATCTTTTGTTCAGATCACTCCATTCATCTCATATGCTTTACAATAATGTTGATCAAGACTATGTTGGTAGCATGTCACTTCAGAAATTATTTGTGTTATCGTTTACCTACTCGAGGACGAGTAGGAACTAAGCTTGGGATGCTTGATACGTCGCAAACGTATCTATAATTTCTTATGTTCCATGCTACTTTTATTACAATACTTGAGTGTTTTACACATACTTTACAGCATTATTTTACATTTTCCGGCACTAACCTATTAACAAGATGTCGAAGTGCCAGCTTGTTTTTCTGCTGTTTTTGGTTTCAGAAATCCTAGTAAGGAAATATTCTCGGAATGGACGAAATCAACGCCCAGGGTCCTATTTTTGCACGAAGCTTCCGAAGACCGAAGAGGATACGGTGGGGCCACGAGGTGGCGACACACCAGGGCGGCGCGGCCCAAGCCCGGCCGCGCCGGCCTGTAGTGTGGGCCTCGTGCCGCCTTTGACCTACCCTTCCGCCTACTTAAAGCCTCCGTCGCGAAACCCCGGACCGAGAGCCACGATACGGAAAACATTACGAGAGCCGCCGCCGCGAATCCCATCTCGGGGATTCAGGAGATCGCCTCCGGCACCGCCGGAGAGGGGAATCATCACCGGAGGGGCTCTACATCATCATGCCCGCCTCCGGATTGATGCGTGAGTAGTTCATCCTTGGACTATGGGTCCATAGCAGTAGCTAGATGGTTGTCTTCTCCGCTTGTGCTTTCATTGTTATAGATCTTGTGAGCTGCCTAACATGATCAAGATCTTCTATTTGTAATGCTACATGTTGTGTTTGGTGAGATCCGATGAATAGAGAATACTATGTTAAGTTGATTATCAATCTATCATATATGTGTTGTTTATGTTCTTTCATGCTCTCCGTTGCTAGTAGAGGCTCTGGCCAAGTTGATACTTGTAACTCCAAGAGGGAGTAATTATGCTCGATAGTGGGTTCATGCCTCCATTAAATCTGGGACAGTGACAAAGTTCTAAGGTTGTGGATGTGCTGTTGCTACTAGGGATAAAACATTGATGCTTTGTCTAAGGATATTTGTGTTGATTACATTACGCACCATACTTAATGCAATTATCTGTTGTTGCAACTTAATACTGAAGGGGTTCGGATGATAACCTGAAGGTGGATTATTTAGGCATAGATGCATGCTGGATAGCGGTCTATGTACTTTGTCGTAATGCCCTGATTAAATCACATAGTAATCATCGTTGATATGTATTGAATCTTTATTTGTCAATTGCTCGCTTGTAATTTGTTCACCCAGCATGTTAGTTATCTTATTGGAGAGACACCACTAGTGAACTGTGGACCCCGGTCCATTCTTTACATCTGAATACATTCTACTGCTTTTACTGTTCTTTGCAAACAAAACCATCTTCCACTCGATACGTTTAATCCTTTGTTTTCAGCAAGCCGGTGAGATTGACAACCTCACTGTTACGTTGGGGCAAAGTACTTTGATTGTGTTGTGCAGGTTCCACGTTGGCGCCGGTTTCACTGGTGTTGCGCACTACATTCCTCCACCAACAACCTTCACGTGCTTCTTGGCTCCTACTGGTTCGATAACCTTGGTTTCATACTGAGGGAAACTTGCTTCTATACGCATCATACCTTCCACTTGGGGTTCCCAACGGACGTGTGCATCTACGCGTATCATGACTTGCTTCTTGGCTGGGAAGATCGCGGGATCCGAACTTATGACGCGGCAAAGAAGGAACACTTCGATATGTATGTCTGGTACCACACGTCCCTGCATGACTTGCCAGCACGAGCTTTGTTCTGCGGGTGGTGTACACATGGGAAGTGGCCTTGTCCGGAGTGCAGGCAAGCCGTGACTTTCTTCTGGCTAAACAAGGGTGGCAAGTATTCCTGCTTTGATGAAGCTCGACAGTTCCTTGAGCAGAGTCATGAATACAGGAGTGATGTTAAGAGTTTCAAAAAAGGCCGTGTTGTCCATGCACCGAAGCCAATTCCGAAGACCGGACAGGAAACCAAGGCCGAGTTAGACGCTCTCCAGCCTAACCCTGATGGGAATGGTTTCTTGGGATATGGGGAGACACACCAATGGACCCACAAGCCGTGCTTCTGGAAGCTTCCTTACTTTGAGTTTCTCGAGCTCCCGCATAACATTGATGTAATGCACACCGAGAAGAATATCAGTGAAGCCATTTGGAGCACCATAGTGGACACTGAGAAGACGAAGGATAACATAAAGGCTCGAATTGACCAGGAAAAGTTGTGCGATAGGCCAGAGTTGAACATGCAGCCACCTCATGGTGCCAAAAAAACTTGGACTAAGCCACACGCTCCGTTCTGCCTCACAAAGGCCCAAAAAAGGGAGGTCTTCCAATGGATGAAGGACTCCTTGTTTTTCCCTGATGGGTTCGCAGCCAACTGGATGAGGGGTCTTAACATTGAAACGTTGCGAGTACAAGGACTGAAGAGTCATGACTACCACGTATGGCTTGAGCGGATAATGCCGGTGATGATTCGAGGCTATGTCCCTGAGAAGACTTGGCGAGTGCTAGCGAGGTTGAGTTATTTCTTCCGCCAGATTTGTGCTAGGGAGTTAGACACTAAAGTGATTGAGAAGCTGGATGAACAGGCACCCATGTTGCTTTGCGATCTAGAGAAGATCTTTCCTCCAGCGTTCTTTAATCCGATGCAACATATGATCCTGCACCTCGCGAAGGAATGCTTAAAGGGGGGGCCGAATTGGGGCCGTTGGCAGTTTGGTCCCGAGAGAGAAACACAAAAGCTTCGTCAGATGACTGGCAATAAATGCAAGATCGAAGCATCCATAGCCGAGGCAGTCCTGAACGTGGAGGTGGCAAACTTCACCACTAAGCACTATGATCCCAACATTCCCACAAAGCACAACCCGGTCCTCCGTTACAATGCCGCCAACAATGAAGATGTACCCAAGCTTAGCATCTTCATAGGGCTTGGCGGCAAGTCAAGTGGCTCGAAGCCGTACACAACGAATTTACATGAGCGGGAGTTGATCCACTCATATGTCTTGAACACCATGGTGGAAGTGAAGCCGTACATCAAGTAAGTGCTAACCATTTAGTTATTCGCAAACATTCACTCGTATGTTCGTGGCTAACTCTTCCTCCGTTCATTGTTATAGACAATTCACGGCTAAATATTGGAGGTATACCCACAGGGATCCTACCTCGGAAGAATCCAAGGATATTTTCGATAAGGGCGGCGGTCACGGTTTCAGTAGCTGGTTCTGTGGTTTGGTACTATCCTATCCAAATTTTCTTGCACACTGTCGACATTTCTCGGTCATTTCTTGTTCTAAACTTGTCGTCCTAATCTTGTAGGCAAGAACTGACAAAGACATGAATCCCTTGCTACGAAAAATTGCTAGGGGCTTCAACCATTCCGTCGACTCGTTCAATTCTTATGACGTGAACGGGTATCGCTTCCAGACCCATCAATACACAACAAGCCGTCCAAACAAGAAGACAATAAATAGCGGGGTGGTATGTCAAGGTGATGATGGACTCCATTACTATGGAAGAGTCGAGGGTATATACGAGCTGAATTACGGGTTTGACAAAGGGCTAAATCCCGTCGTATTCAAATGCCACTGGCTCGACCCACGTCGCGTGAGACGGGATCCTGAAATTGGATTGGTCGAAGTTGAAAGAAGCTCTGTTTATAAGGGAGAGGACGTGTACATTTTGGCCACCCAAGCCTTCCAAGTATTCTATCTCCCGTACGCGTGCCGAAACCCGACAAAGCGTCTACATGGAAGGGATGTTGTGATGACGGTTCCTTCACGCATTAGGCCACCCCCGCCAAACAAGGACGATTACCGCCGCGTAGACCCCTCAACAAGGAGTGTTGATTTTTATCAAGAAGAAGGGCTCCCCGGTCATTTCACTATCGACTTGTCGGCCGTTGATAACATGGTCGTAGACGATGAGCAAGAAGAAGATGCGGTTATGGAGGAAGACAATGAAGAATATGAAGCTGAGGATGTGTGTGCCGTAGAAGACCTAAGTTTGCTCGAGGCGTTCAAAGCAGGCCTTGACCTAGATCCTAATGGACCACCTCCAGGTTTCATCGATGATTATTGGTTCGCTGAGCCTGATGATGATGAAACATGTGGTCCGATTACGGATGTCGACATAGGCTACTGATCTATGTAGTTGTAATTGTGAGGCTATCCTATGTACTGAACTATGTGCTATTTGTAATAAACTATGATCTATGTACTGAACTATGTGCTATTTGTAATAAACTATGATCTATGTACTGAACTATGTGCTATTTGTAATAAACTATGATGTATCTACTAATATTCATCTACTTATATATTTGCATTATTGTTGATTTCACTAATATTCATCTGTTTACATTGCATACTAATAAACCACTCTTTTCATTGTGTTTGCAGGTGATTGAAACATGCCGCCAAGAAAAAGAAAGGGGGGTTTCAAAAAGAAGATCAAGGCCGTGGCTGAGCTTGTGGGACTTTCGAGTGGTTCGTCGCAGACACGTCCTCCTAGCGCTCCTCCTAGCCCTCCACCACGGAGGAAGAATGCCCAGCCACGGCGACTTCGTACCCCCTCTCCTAGTCCTCCCCCAGCCGAGGATGATGACGAGGAGCAGGGGGGTGGGGAGGACGAGGAGGACGGTGAGGAGCACGGTGGGCAGGACGAGGAGGACGGTGGGGAGGACGGTGGGGAGGACGGTGGGGAGGACCTCGAGGAGGATGAGGGGCTGGGGGGTATGCCGCAGGAGCTAGACCCGACCCTAGTTTGGTCTCCGCCGGCGGAGGAGGTGTACGTTGCAGCCGAGGAGAGGCTGGAACCACGGGACAAGAAGCCGTATAGGCGCGGGATTACGAAACTCCCCAAGCTAAAAACTTGGGCCTTCCGCGATGTTGTTCTCGTGCCCGCTGGAAAGAGGTACATGCTGATTTTGGCATTCCATTATTGAAATTTTTATCATTATACAAATTTTTATCACATGCATACTGATTTTGGCATTTCGTTGTGCAGCATGTTCAAGTATGGCGACCCGAGGAGGAAGCCGACACGTGAGTACTCGAACATCCTTGGAGGCATAATTAGGAAGCATTTCCCTGGGATTGTCAATCTCCCTACTGGTGGCCGCGACGTGGCTTGGACTTGGAAGCACTACAGCTACGCGGAAGATCCTAGCGGCAAGTACGGAAACATGCAAGAGCGGGTTGTCCGCCACTTCTGGGTACGTGACTTTTGGCTTCTTAGCATTCAAACACTTCTTGGCTACCAATAGTTGCTCTAATTCATCTTGTTTTACCTATGTGCATGGTTGCAGAAATACTTCAAGAGGGCTGAGGGCGAGGAAATTGCGTGCGACGTTATCTTACACGAGTTGTGCAGGGTGAGGGTGACTGGCATGCACTACGAGGCACGTGTCCAGTGCGTCCGCGACTGGCACGCCGAGCGCAAAATTTGGATGAGTAAGGCTGATTGTCGGGATACGCTCATGGCACCATGGCAGTACCTGCAGGTATTAGCATTTCTGTGTTATTTATTTCCGCATTTTCATGTAGTTTATGTTCTAATAATGGGTCTATCTTGTGTATGTAGAACCCTCCTCAGTACGTCGGGGAAGACAGGGCGTGCTTTCTTGCGATGGTCATATGGTGGACATCCCGCGAGTACGCCCGGAAGCACGAGGAGGGCAAGCAGAAGCGTTCAGAGATGGGAGGTGGATCACATGTCCTGGGCAGCAAGAACTTGGCCCTTACCTTGCAGGATGAGGTGAGCAAGTGGTTTCTTCATTCTTTCGTTTTATGTTATTGCTAGCCCCGCAAGTGTCTCCCTCTTCACTTAATTGCATGTACTCTTTTGCAGGAAGTGAAGACAGGCGTGGCACCAAACTTGTTTGGCTTTTTCCAAAAGTCGAAGACCAGGAAGGAGCCGCATCCTGAAACGGGGTCCTTGTGGGTCAACGACCTAGCGGAGGGCCAGTGTGGCGCGTACCGCTCGAAGTTCAAGGACAAGCACGGCGAAGACGCCGATCCAACCACCGAAGACTTTGACGTTGAGGTTGCGGTGCTTGCGGGACAAGGCAAGAAGGGTGGCCGCCTATGGATTGCTGACGGGTTAGTCGACCCAAGGACCATTCCATCTCTACGCCAGATCCGTCGTGGGCGTACGAGCGAGCAGCCTCGGGTAGAGACCCGCCCACGGGCTTCGGACCTAGCTATCGAGAAGTTACGGGTAAGTTCTTCGTCGATCCTCTACGCTTCATTACATGTTTTCCATTGCAATGTTACTGACATCGCGGCAACACAACGTAGGCGGAGATGGAAGAAAGGGAACGGAGGAACCAAGAGGAGAAGATGCAGATACAACAGCAGCTTAGGGAGAGCGTGCAGATGCAGCAGCAGATGTTGCTGCAGATGCAACAACAGCAGCAGATGTTCCAGCAGATGTTCATGAACCAGGCCGTGGTGACTTCCCCACCGGGGAGTAGTGCTCCTAGCACGTCGGGTCCTCCTATGTTCCCCAACTATGTAAGTGGTTAACTTAATATCTCCGTCTCAATCTTGTTTGTTGTCTAACCGAACTTTGGATATTGCAGATCCCCGTGCCTGATCCGCAGGTGTTGGCGCTCCTCCAGCGAGCGCCAAGTCAGAGCCCGCTGACACCTGGCTTGACCGTCAACAATACGGGCATCATCCGGAGCCTGCAGCAGTTTCTAGGTGAGTTCTCCCTACACTTCTAATTCTTCCATACCATGTCACTTGTGAATTTTAGCCATTCAACCATGTCAATTTTAGCCATTATGTTCAATTCTAGCTATTCCATGTTAATTTTAGCCATTCCATGTCATCCTTAGCCATTATGTTGGATTTTAGCCATTTCATGTCAATTCTAGCGATTATGTTCAATTTTAGCCATTCCATGTCAATTCTTGTTCTTTCATGTCAATTCTAGTTCTTACATGTCAATTTTAGCCATTCCATGTCACTTATGCATCTATGAACTTGTAGGAGGACAAGGAGATGGAGGACAAGGAGGTGGAGAAGGACAAGGAAGTGGAGAAGGACAAGGAAGTGGCGAAGGTTGACGTTGCTTGTATGAACTTTGTTGTGTGACTTGGAACATTCTATGTATGAATTTGTTGTTGGACTTTGTTGTTGGACTATTGTATGGAACATTCTATGTATGGACTTTGTTGGACTATTAGTGGTTGAACTTTGTTGTTGATGATGTGCAAATGTCTATATATTGTGCTATATATGTATCTGGAAATATATATCTATTTTGTGAATTATATGTGCAGGGATTAAATGGAAACAAACAAAAGCTGGAATTTTTCAGCACCTTTGCCGTGCGTATGCACACGGCAAAGGCTGTCTTTGTCGTGCACATACACACGGCAAAGGGTGCCCAGCTGCACACAGCTGCCACCTGGTGAACTCTTTGCCGCTGCTGAGGGTGCTGCCGGCGGCCTGAGTGGAGGCGCACGGCAAAGCCTTTCCCGGGGGCTTTCCAGCCGCACGACAAATAAAGGCGCACGGCAAAGGGTGCCCGCGCACGACAAAGCATGGTTGCACGGCAAAGGCCTTTGCGCCGCGCACGGCAAAGCCGTCTTTGCCGGCGGGTCGTTGCCGTGCAATCTTTGCCGTGCACGCCCGCACGGCAAAGGCGTTGCCGAGCAGATTTTGACCTTTGTCGCAAAGCTCTGTTGTGCCGTAGTGATTGGAGCTTTTGCTTCTAATTAGCAAATGCACCATCTGACAACACCTTGTCCGTTCTCAGGATGGACACTTCCGCCTATTCATTAGGCATTCTGAATGTTGGTAGAACCTCCTTTGTTTATAAAAACATCTAGGATAGTAGGATGAACAATTCAAAAAGGTATAACTAATATCATCAACGTAGTTCACTGATACGTCTCCAACGTATCGATAATTTCTTATGTTCCATGCTACTTTATTGATGATACCTACATGTTTTATGCACATTATATGTCGTATTTACGCATTTTCTGGAACTAACCTATTAACAAGATGCCGAAGAGCCAGTTGTTTTCTGCTGTTTTTGGTTTCAAATCCTAGTAACGAAATATTCTCGGAATTGGACGAAATCAACGCCCGGGTCCTATTTTTGCACGAAGCTTCCAGAAGACCGAAGGGGAGTCGAAGTGGGGCCACGAGGTGGCGACACCACAGGCGGCGCCGGGCCCGGCCGCGCCGACCTATGGTGTGGGCCCCTCGTGCCGCCTCTTGACTGCCCTTCCGCCTACAAATAGCCTCCGTCGCGACCCCCGGTCAGAGAGCCACGATACGGAAAACCTTCGAGACGCCGCCGCCGCGAATCCCATCTCGGGGGATCCGGAGATCGCCTCCGGCACCCTGCCGGAGAGGGGATTCATCTCCCGGAGGACTCTACACCGCCATGGTCGCCTCCGGAGTGATGAGTGAGTAGTTCACCCCTGGACTATGGGTCCATAGCAGTAGCTAGATGGTCGTCTTCTCCTAATTGTGCTTCATTGTTGGATCTTGTGAGCTGCCTAACATGATCAAGATCATCTATCTGTAATACTATATGTTGTGTTTGTCGGGATCCGATGGATAGAGAATACTATGTTATGGTGATTATCAATCTATTGTTTATGTGTTGTTTATGATCTTGCATGCTCTCCGTTATTAGTAGAGGCTCTGGCCAAGTTTTGCTCTTAACTCCAAGAGGGAGTATTTATGCTCGATAGTGGGTTCATGCCTTCATTGACACCTGGGACAGTGACAGAAAGTTCTAAGGTTGTGATGTGCTGTTGCCACTAGGGATAAAACATTGATTCTATGTCTAAGGATGTAGTTGTCGATTACATTACGCACCATACTTAATGCAATTGTCTGTTGCTTTGCAACATAATACTGAATGGTGTTCGGATGATAATCTGAAGGTGGACTTTTTAGGCATAGATGCAGTTGGATGGCGGTCTATGTACTTTGTCGTAATGCCCAATTAAATCTCACTATATTTATCATATCATGTATATGCATTGTTATGCCCTTCTCTATTTGTCAATTGCCCGACTGTAATTTGTTCACCCAACATGCTTTTATCTTATGGGAGACACCTCTAGTGAACTGTGGACCCCGGTCCTATTCTTTACATCGCATACAATCTACTGCAATACTTGTTTTATTGTTTTCTTGCAAACAATCATCTTCCACACAATACGGTTAATCCTTTGTTACAGCAAGCCGGTGAGATTGACAACCTCACATTTCGTTGGGGCAAAGTACTTTGGTTGTGTTGTGCAGGTTCCACGTTGGCGCCGGAATCCCTGGTGTTGCGCCGCATCACATTTCGCCACCATCAACCTTCAACGTGCTTCTTGGCTCCTCCTGGTTCGATTAAACCTTGGTTTCTTTCTGAGGGAAAACTTGCTACTGTGCGCATCATACCTTCCTCTTGGGGTTCCCAACGAACGTGTGAGTTACACGCCATCAAGCTCTTTTTCTGGCGCCGTTGCCGGGGAGATCAAGACACGCTGCAAGGGGAGTCTCCACTTCTCAATCTCTTTACTTTGTTTTTGTCTTGCTTTATTTTACTACTTTGTTTGCTGCACTAAACAAAACACAAAAAATTAGTTGCTAGTTTTACTTTATTTACTGTCTTGCTCTCTATATCAAAAACACAAAAATTAGATACTTGCATTTACTTTATCTAGTTTGTTTTATTTACTGTTGCTAAAATGAATACCCTGAAAATACTAAGTTGTGTGACTTCACAAACGCAAATAATAATGATTTCTATGCACACCTATTGCCCCACCTGCTACTACAGCAGAATTCTTTGAAATTAAACCTGCTTTACTGAACCTGGTTATGAGAGATCAATTTTCTGGTGCTAGTTCTGATGATGCTGCTGCCCATCTTAATAATTTTGTTGAACTTTGTGAAATGCAAAAGTATAAGGATGTAGATGGTGATATTATTAAATTGAAAGTGTTTCCTTTCTCATTAAGAGGAAGAGCTAAAGATTGGTTGCTATCTTTGCCTAAGAATAGTATTGATTCATGGACTAAATGTAAGGATGCTTTTATTGGTAGATATTATCCTCCCGCTAAAATTATATCTTTGAGAAGTAGCATAATGAATTTTAAGCAATTAGATACTGAACATGTTGCTCAAGCATGGGAGAGAATGAAAACTTTGGTAAAGAATTGCCCAACCCATGGACTGACTACTTGGATGATCATCCAAACCTTCTATGCAGGACTAAATTTTTCTTCGCGGAATTTATTGGATTCAGCTGCTGGAGGTACCTTTATGTCCATCACTTTGGGGCGGCTACAAAACTTCTTGATGATATGATGGTAAATTACTCTGAATGGCACACGGAAAGAGCTCCACAAGGTAAGAAGGTAAATTCTGTTGAAGAAACCTCTTCCTTGAATGATAAGATTGATGTGATTATGTCTATGCTTGTGAATGGTAGATCTAATGTTGATCCAAATAATGTTCCTTTAGCTTCATTGGTTGCTCAAGAAGAAAATGTTGATGTGAATTTCATTAAAAATAATAATTTCAACAACAATGCTTATAGGAACAACTCTGGTAATAACTATAGGCCATATCCTTCTGCTAATGGTAATGGTTATGGTAATTCTTATGGGAATTCTTACAACAATAATAGGAGTGTACCCTCTGGTCTTGAAGCTATGCTTAAAGAATTTATTAGTACACAAACTGCCTTTAACAAATCTGTTGAGGAAAAGCTTGATAAAATCGATATTATTGCTTCTAGAGTTGATAGACTTGCCTCTGACGTTAATCTTTTGAAATTGAAAGTTATGCCTAATAATGATATTGATCATAAGATTACTACTACAGCAAATGCCATCAAGTTAGAATTAATGAGAATATAAGATTAATGGCTGAATTGCGTGCTAGGTGGGATAGAGAAAATGAAAAACTAGCTAAAGAGAATAATGTAGCTAAAGTTTGGACTATTACCACCACTAGTAATGTTAATTATTCACATATTGCTGCACCTCCTACTATCAATGGTAAAATAATTGGTGTTGGCAATGTTTCTACTCCTAGTGCAAAGCGTACAAAACTGCCTGAAATTGCTAAAACTGCTGAAACTGCTTGTGATAAAACTGCTGAAATTTTTTCCAATCTTGGGAACAATGATCCCATTGCTGTATCTCATAATGATTTAGATTTTGATGATTGCCACATCTCTGAAGTTATAAAGTTCTTACAAAAGCTTGCTAAAAGTCCTAATGCTAGTGCTATAAATTTAGCCTTTACAAAACATATTACAAATGCTCTCATAAAAGCTAGAGAAGAGAAACTAAAACTTGAAACTTCTATTCCTAGAAAGTTAGAAGATGGTTGGGAGCCCATCATTAAAATGAAATTCAAAGACTTTGAATGTAATGCTTTATGTGATCTTGGTGCAAGTATTTCTGTTATGCCTAAAAAGATTTATGATATGCTTGACTTGCCACCATTGAAGAATTGTTATTTGGATGTTAATCTTGCCGATAATGTTAAAAAGAAACCTTTGGGGAGGATTGATAATGTGCGCATTATGGTTAACAATAACCTTGTCCCCGTTGATTTTGTTGTCTTGGATATCGAATGCAATGCATCTTGTCCTATTGTGTTGGGAAGACCTTTTCTTCGAACCGTTGGTGCTGTTATTGATATGAGGGAAGGTAATATTAAATATCAATTTCCTCTCAAGAAAGGTATGGAACACTTCCCTAGAAAGAGAATGAAGTTGCCTTTTGATTCTATTATTAGAACAAGCTATGATGTTGATGCTTCATCTCTTGATATTACTTGATTTGCACTTTCTGCGCCTAGCTGAAAGGCGTTAAAGAAAAGCGCTTCTGGGAGACAACCCATGTTTTTACTACAGTACTTTGTTTTATATTTGAGTCTTGGAAGTTGTTTACTACTGTAGCAACCTCTCCTTATCATGTTTTTGTGCCAAGTAAAGTTTCTATGTCAAAGTTGCTGTTATATTTGGGATCGCTGCGCAGAAACAGCAGTGCTGTCTGTCACGAATCTGGGCACAAGTCTCTGTAGAAAATTCGAAAAAATCTGCCAATTTACGCGTGATCCTCAGATATGTACAACTTTCATTAGTTTGGAGTTTTTCCATTTGAGCAAGTCTGGTGCCACTTTAAAATTCGTCTTTACGAACTGTTCTGTTTTGACAGATTCTGCCTTTTATTTCGCATTGCCGTACTTGCTATGTTGGATGAATTTCTTTGATCCATTAATGTCCAGTAGCTTTATGCAATGTCCAGAAGTGAAAAGAATGTTTGTGTCACCTCTGAATATGTGAATTATTAATTGTGCACTAACCCTCTAATGAGTTTGCTTGAAGTTTGGTGTGAAGGAAGTTTTCAAGGGTCAAGAGAGGAGTATGATATACTATGATCAAGAGGAGTGAAAGCTCTAAGCTTGGGGATGCCCCGTGGTTCACCCCTGCATATTTTAAGAAGACTCAAGCGTCTAAGCTTGGGGATGCCCAAGGCATCCCCTTCTTCATCGACAACATCATCAGGTTCCTCCCCTGAAACTATATTTTTATTCAGTCACATCTTGTGTTCTTTACTTGGAGCGTCTGTTTGTTTTTGTTTTTGTTTTGTTTGAATAAAATGGATCCTAGCATTCACTTTGTGGGAGAGAGACACGCTCATGTTGCATATGGACAAATATGTCCTTAGGCTTTACTCATAATGTTCTTGGCGAAGTTTCTTCTTCGTTAAATTGTTATATGGTTGGAATTGGAAAATGCTACATGTAGTAATTCTAAAATGTCTTGGATAATGTGATACTTGGCAATTGTTGTGCTCATGTTTAAGCTCTTGCATCATATACTTTGCACCCATTAATGAAGAAATACATAGAGCTTGCTAAAATTTGGTTTGCATATTTGGTCTCTCTAAGGTCTAGATAATATCTAGTATTGAGTTTTGAACAACAAGGAAGACGGTGTAGAGTCTTATAATGTTTACAATATGTCTTTTATGTGAGTTTTGCTGCACCGGTTCATCCTTGAGTTTGCTTCAAATAACCTTGCTAGCCTAAACCTTGTATCGAGAGGGAATACTTCTCATGCATCCAAAATCCTTGAGCCAACCACTATGCCATTTGTGTCCACCATACCTACCTACTACATGGTATTTCTCCGCCATTCCAAAGTAAATTGCTTGAGTGCTACCTTTAAAATTCCATCATTCTCCTTTGCAATATATAGCTCATGGGACAAAATAGCCTTAAAAACTATCGTAGTATTGAATATGTACTTATGCACTTTATCTCTTATTAAGTTGCTTGTTGTGCGATAACCATGCTTCGGGGGAACGCCATCAATTACTCTTTATTGAATATCATGTGAGTTGCTATGCATGTCCGTCTTGTCTGAAGGATCTATCACCTTAATGATTGGAGCATGCATATTGTTAGAGAAGAACATTGGGCCGCTAACTAAAGCCATGAATCATGGTTGAAGTTTCAGTTTTGGACATATATCCTCAATCTCATATGAGAATAATAATTGTTGTCACATGCTTATGCATTAAAGAGGAGTCCATTATCTGTTGTCCATGTTGTCCCGGTATGGATGTCTAAGTTGAGAATAATCAAAAGCGAGAAATCCAAAATGCGAGCTTTCTCCTTAGACCTTTGTACAGGCGGCATGGAGGTACCCCTTTGTGACACTTGGTTGAAACATGGCATTGCAAAGATCCGGTAGTCCAAGCTAAGTAGGACAAGGTGCGGGCACTATTAGTAAACTATGCATGAGGCTTGCAACTTGTAAGATATAATTTACATAACTCATATGCTTTATTACTACCGTTGACAAAATTGTTTCATGTTTTCAAAATAAAAGCTCTAGCACAAATATAGCAATCGATGCTTTCCTCTTTGAAGGACCATTCTTTTACTTTTATTGTTGAGTCGGTTTACCTATCTCCCTCCACCTTAAGAAGCAAACACTTGTGTGAACTGTGCATTGATTCCTACATACTTGCATATTGCACTTGTTATATTACTCTATGTTGACAATATCCATGAGATATACATGTTATAAGTTGAAAGCAACCGCTGAAACTTAATCTTCTTTTGTGTTGCTTCAATACCTTTACTTTGATTTATTGCTTTATGAGTTAACTCTTATGCAAGACTTATTGATGCTTGTCTTGAAGTACTATTCATGAAAAGTCTTTGCTTTATGATTCACTTGTTTACTCATGTCATTACCATTGTTTTGATCGCTGCATTCATTACATATGTTTACAAATAGTATGATCAAGATTATGATGGCATGTCACTTCAGAAATTATCTTTGTTATCGTTTTACCTTTTGATGACCCACAAGTATAGGGATCGCAACAGGGAAGTAAAACCCAAATTTATTGATTCGACACAAGGGGAGGTAAAGAATACTTATAAGCCTTAACAACTGAGTTGTCAATTCAGCTGCACCTGGAAAAGCACTAGCAACAGGGGTGATGTGAAAGTAGCAGTGATATGAGAGCAATAGTAATAGTAACACAGCAGTAGTAGTAATATGAGAGCAATGGTACCAGAAAATAG
This sequence comes from Lolium multiflorum, assembly GCA_030979885.1. Taxonomy (NCBI): domain Eukaryota; kingdom Viridiplantae; phylum Streptophyta; class Magnoliopsida; order Poales; family Poaceae; genus Lolium; species Lolium multiflorum. The sequence continues at coordinate 165,881,410 of CM061750.1, forward strand.
TTGACATGTAGAATGAGTATATGATGATGAAAGATGGACCGGGGTTCCCAGCTATCTACACTAGTGGCAACTCTCCAATAACAAGTGTTGGGTGAACAAATTACAGTTGGGCAATTGATAGGATTGATAAGGCATTAAGAAAGAACATCAATTCATTAATCATGTAGGCATGTTTTCCAATAATAGTCGTACGTGCTCAATGAGAAACTTGCACAACATCTTTTGTCCTACCAGCCGGTGGCAGCCGGGCCTCAAGGGAATCTAGGATATTAAGGTACTCCTTTTAATAGAGCACCGGAGCAAAGCCTTAACACTCCGTGAAAACATGTGTCCCTCACATCACCGCCATCCCCTCCTTGTCCCGATTTGTCACTTCGGGGCCTTTGGTTCCGGACAGTGACATGTGCATACAACTTGTAGATACAATCTAAGCAATAATTATAGAGCTCAAATCTAAGATCATGCCACTCGGGCCCTAGTGACAAGCATTAAGCATAACAAGATTGCAGCAAAAATAACTTCACAAACTTTATAGATAGACTAATCATAATGTATCATCCATCGGATCCCAACAAACACAACACCGATTACATCAGATGGATCTCAATCATGTAAGGCAGCTCATGAGATCATTGTATTGAAGTACATGGGGGAGAGAATACCAACTAGCTACAGCTAGAACCCGTAGTCCATGGGGGAACTACTCACGGAGCATGATGGAGGCGATGGCGTTGATGGAGATGGCTTCCGGGGGCACTTCCCCGTCCGGCGGGGTGCCGGACGAGACTTCTGTCCCCGAATTGGAGTTTCGCGATGGTGGCGGCGCCCAGTCTTCTCGGAGTTTCGTCAAGTGGTACGGTGTTTTTAGGTCGAAAGGGAATTTATAGGCGAAGAGGCGGCGCGAGGGGGCACACAGGGGCTCCACACCACGCCGGGCGGCCCGGGCCAGCCGCGCCGCCCTATGGTGTGGTGGCCCTCGGCCTCTCGACTCTTCTTCGGTGTTCTGGAGCCTTCCGGGAAAAATAGGAGGTTTGGTCTTCGTTTCGTCGAATTCGAGAATATTGCCCGAACAACCTTTACGGAACCAAAAACAGCAGGCTAGGCATGGCATCTTGTTAATAGGTTAGTTCCGGAAAACGCATAAAAACATCATAAAGTGCAAGCAAAACATGTAAGTATTGTTATAAAACATGCATGGAACGACAGAAATTATGGATACGTCGGGGACGTATCAGGGACGAGCAGAACTAAGCTTGGGGATGCTGATACGTCTCCAACGTATCGATAATTTCTTATGTTCCATGCTACTTTATTGATGATACCTACATGTTTTATGCACATTATATGTCGTATTTACGCATTTTTGGAACTAACCTATTAACAAGATGCCGAAGCGATTGCTGTTTTGCTGTTTTTGGTTTCAAAATCCTAGTAACGAAATATTCTCGGAATGGACGAAATCAACGCCCGGGTCCTATTTTGCACGAAGCTTCGAAGACCGAGGAAGTCGAAGTGGGGCCACGAGGTGGCGACACCAGAGGGCGGCGCGGCCCAGGCCTGGCCGCGCCGACCTATGGTGTGGGCCCCTCGTGCCGCCTCTTGACGCCCTTCCGCCTACAAATAGCCTCCATCGCGAAAACCCCAGTACCGAGAGCACGATACGGAAAACCTTGCGAGACGCCGCCGCCGGAATCCCATCTCGGGGATTCGGAGATCGCCTCCGGCACCCTGCCGGAGAGGGGATTCATCTCCGGAGGACTCTACACCGCCATGGTCGCCTCCGGAGTGATGAGTGAGTAGTTCACCCTGACTATGGGTCCATAGCAGTAGCTAGATGGTCGTCTTCTCCTAATTGTGCTTCATTGTTGGATCTTGTGAGCTGCCTAACATGATCAAGATCATCTATCTGTAATACTATATGTTGTGTTTGTCGGGATCGATGGATAGAGAATACTATGTTATGGTGATTATCAATCTATTGTTTATGTGTTGTTTATAATCTTGCATGCTCTCCGTTATTAGTAGAGGCTCTGGCCAAGTTTTTGCTCTTAACTCCAAGAGGGAGTATTTATGCTCGATAGTGGGTTCATGCCTTCATTGACACATGGGATGTGACAGAAAGTTCTAAGGTTGTGATGTGCTGTTGCCACTAGGGATAAAACATTGATTCTATGTCTAAGGATGTAGTTGTCGATTACATTACGCACCATACTTAATGCAATTGTCTTTGCTTTGCAACTTAATACGAATGGGGTTCGGATGATAATCTGAGGTGGACTTTTTAGGCATAGATGCGGTTGGATGGCGGTCTATGTACTTTGTCGTAATGCCCAATTAAATCTCACTATATTTATCATATCATGTATATGCATTGTTATGCCCTTCTCTATTTGTCAATTGCCCGATGTAATTTGTTCACCCAACATGCTTTTATCTTATGGGAGAGATACCTCTAGTGAACTGTGGACCCCGGTCCTATTCTTTACATCGCATACAATCTACTGCAATACTTGTTTTACTGTTTTCTTGCAAACAATCATCTTCCACACAATACGGTTAATCCTTTGTTACAGCAAGCCGGTGAGATTGACAACCTCACTGTTTCGTTGGGGCAAAGTACTTTGGTTGTGTTGTGCAGGTTCCACGTTGGCGCCGGAATCCCTGGTGTTGCGCCGCATCACATTTCGCCACCATCAACCTTCAACGTGCTTCTTGGCTCCTCCTGGTTCGATTAAACCTTGGTTTCTTTCTGAGGGAAAACTTGCTACTGTGCGCATCATACCTTCCTCTTGGGGTTCCCAACGAATGTGTGAGTTACACGCCATCATTCACGCAACCCACCACACGATTTATAATTCAAATTAAGGGAATCTCTCCCATTGCTCAAGAGACTTTTGACGGCAATGTTATCCTTGCTGGTTTGACTTGGGGGTCTTATCTGAAAAGGAGGTTAAGATCCACAGCCTTTGCATCAAAGAGATGCATACGTTCTAGCATAGATCAAAAACCCCAAGCCACGACACAAACTACCCGCAAAAAAAAACACTTGTAAACCTGAGAATAGGTGAAGAACATGCCGTCAGGAGCTTATGCCCTGAAAACACAAACAACGCCTCATCACTAGGAACCGAGGGCATCAGGAGCACACATGTGGTTCAGTTTAACCTCAGCAAGCACCTCATGCACTCGCTTTTGAAGCCGTCACTACCATTGGCTGGGTAGACGTTTTGCTGTCTTCTTTTTTCCGCTGGCTGACGGAGGGCGTCCATGCAGGCCTCGCGCCCATCGCGCCGCCAACTCCGGCCGTCTCCACGCCGCCAACTCTGGCCATTCCCACGCCGGCGTCTACCTCGCCGGAGCGCCGACCCTTTGGATCACGTTTTGCGTTTCTGGAGGACGAGGAGGAGTCAGTCGAGGCTACGCGGGAGGTGGCCGAGGAGGACGCTTGGCTAGGGTTGGGGCTGGTTCCCGACATGCCTCCGATCGCGTGTGCGCCGGAGATGTCGAGAGCGGAAGTGGCGGAGGATTTCTGGATGAAGATTGGGTTCCCGACGGTGGAGTCAAGGGCATGGACAAGGTCGGCGTCACCGAAGGTGAGCATTTCTTCTTTGTGCAGGGCTGTGGAGGTGGAGCGTGCAAGGTCGGCGTGACCACCACCGAGAACGAAGGTCAGTGGCTGCGCATCAAGGGCGGCGTCATCGTCGCCAGTTGCGTTGCGGCTGTCTCGGATGCCGCGGATCAAGTCGTGGAGGGGCCCTCTCCCTCGCAGTCACGTCACACCAGCTCCCATCTTAATTTGGTGAGTTCCTGGCGGCGGCGTCGATCGCGGCTGAGTCACGGCCATTGGCCACGTCGGCGGAGAAGACGCTGGCGGCTCCGAGTTCCCCGTCGTGTGCGTTGATGATGGAAGGCAGCGTCAATCAAGGAGGAGCGATTGGTGGGCCGAATCAGATGTGGGCCAAACTAGGGAAGGCCATTATAACCTTCCAAAAGTTGCACCACCATTCAACCTCTTACGATCGACCCTCCGTGATCGACGTTCTCTCCTCGCTCACGTCGCCCGTCGCCAGCACCTCTCCTGCCGCCACACATGCGCCTTTGCCAGCAACCGCATCTCCGCCTCAATTGACGCCGGCATCCGTAGCGTTGCGGCCCTCCTTCGCCTCAGTTGTGCGTGGGTCGCCGCGCCCGCCGCCGTCTCCCATGGCGGGTGTCCCGCCCCGTCCAACTCCTGCCTCGGCCGCCCCATTGGCCGCAGCGGCTCGCGCGCCCCGGTCGCCCCTAGCTTCCTCAACGCAGCAGCAGTACTCGGGACCGCCGGGCTTCCAAGGGTGGCCGCAGGGGGCCCCTATGCCGCCCATGGAGCCGCAAGGCTTTCACCCGCTGGTGCAGTACCGGCCATCGATGTCGCAGCAGCTGCCCTACCAGAACCACTATGGATAGCCGGGGGGTCCATCGCAATTCGTTCAAGGGCCTGGGCAGTATTACCAGTACCATGTGTAGCCCGCGACTTCAGCGCCTCCACCTGTGAACCAGCAACAAGGTGCTCAAGCGGCTCCGAAGAAGAGGAAGAAAAAGAAGGCATCGACTACACCGGCTCAGTCGATACAGGATGGGGTTGCAGCGGTGCAGCCATTGTCGCTGCAAACCACCATGCCCCAATTGATGATGCCTTTGGCGGCTGTGGCAGATCCCCCTCAGCTGGTCAAAGCTACTCCTGCAGCTGGAGTACAAGTCGCTAAGGTGAAAAAGGCCGGCCGCTGTTGTAAGTGTGCCATCAATACTCACACCACTAAGGACTGTAAGGTGATACACTACTGTCTTGTATGTGACAACACCGCTCACCCCACTGTGCGGTGTCCTATCTTGAAGCTTCCCAAGCCCGTTGGTTACCTTGTGGGGTGTGGCAACGATGCGACACTGAACCTACATCTCCCTGACTCGGTTCACAAGCCTCACCTGTTGCCTTCGGGGGCGCCGACGGCGCTAGTGCAAGTTTCAGCAGTTCAGAGTTTGGTGGCACGTATATGTCCTGGCCATGCTAACTGGAAGTGGGAAGCGGTTTCGCATGGGGCGAATGCCTATCTTATCTCTATTCCTTCTGCAGACGACTTGGCGAGGATTGACGGTATGCAGATGGGGGTGCCAAATGTCAAAGCTCAAGCTGTAGTTACTTCTTGGTAACGAGAGGATATTGCACCGCTCTTTGTCATGGAGCCAGCTTGGATTCATGTTGATGGTGTTCGTCATACAGTTCGACATTTCCATGGGCCGTTGGCTGTTGGTTCTCTCATTGGTTCTACTCTAGATGTCGACCTTGTCTCCCTCAGAAGCTAGGGTGTTGTGCGTATTTTGATTGCTATGTGTGATTTGGCGACACTTTAGAAAGATATGGATGAGACTAATAATCCTTGCCTAGAGGTTGTGGCATCTCTCAAGCTCAATGGATACAGGTTGCAATTCTGCAGACAACCATCTCAGTATGTTCCAGATTCTGGGTTTCGACCATTCTTCTGGAGGGAGTCTAGGGATGGCGATCGTACTGATGGGTATGGTGATGACCTGGCACATGAGCAGTCTACGGGTGTCCCGCAGGACGGGTCTATGGATGTCGATGCCGTGCCGCAGGCTGCTGGTGGCATGGGCGGCAATACGGCTCCGGTGGTGCAGCAGGTGGTGACTCCTTACAATCACTCTCCATCCACCCCGAGAGGGAAGGATATATTGGCGAGAATTCGAGCTACGTCTCCCTCGTTGATTGCTCCGATTCCTTAGACGGTGGGCTCTCGTCTCGCCTCTCCTTCGCGGGTGCGCAGTTTCATGCAAGGGCGAACGCGACCTTCTTCTTCGTCTACGTCGTCTCCATCACCGACCATACCGAATTCTACACGAGAGACTACGGAGGCCACATCGACCACGCCATCACCTCCGGCCTTGGCGCGGGTGGAGACGCACGACGCTGCTGCGTCGTCCGTGTTGCTTGCCGGGGAGGCTGCAGCCTCCGTGCGGGTGGAGGAAGCAACGGAAGCAGCGGCTGCCACTGTGGCGGTGGCTCCCGCCTCGACCCATGGCCCCGTTCAGCTTGAGCCGAAGGTGGCTGCTGCTGCAGCGATACAGCAGGTGCAGCCGGACTCGGCACTGGCAGCGTTGTCGTTAAGCGGGCCGGACAAGGGCGCCGCGGATGCTGCCTCGCTGTCATGTGGTAGCGACTCCACGGTCGCAGCCACGTGCACGCTGCCAGCCATGCCGCCGCGTGGAAACCAAGGCCGCCAAGTGGACGTGGCCATGCCGTCGGGAGGAAGGGACGGCCCGCTTGAGGCGCCCGCCGATGCGGCCGGGAGGCCCGCTGCTGCGGGGGTCCGGTGATGGTGGGGCCATCTACGGCGCCTACGTCATCACCCATTCTTTCACCGGGAGCTCAGCCGTTGGTGGCTTCAGACCGAGTTCAGGGGGGTCTACGTTGACTTCCCCCCTCACCTCGATCGTCGATGCCTTGTGTTTCTACGGTCGAAGTGCCTCCCCTTTGTCCCCAGCCGACGCACTCTCCTCCTGTTCATTAGCCTGAGATGAGGAGGAGTGGGCATCATGCTATGGGTGCGGACGAGGCTGGGGCTAGGGACGAGGATATGATGCAGAAGGCGGTGAGCCGAAAGGCGGCAAAGAATCTGGATGCGTCAGGTACGAAAAGTTCCTCCACGTCTTTTACTAGATTTTCAAATTCCAAAATTTCTTCCACGTTGGGTAGTGTAGGCGTTTCTTTAGGTCGCACTTCAGAGGATATTTCGGTTTCGGCCAATGTCTTCAGGCATTGGAATATTTCTGTATCACGGTAATTACGAAGGCTTCAGCGGAGGCTGGACTATCTTCTCTAGAGGAGGAGGAAGACGATGTCATCTCAGATGGTCATCTTCTTTGTACTCTAATAGGAGGTATTTTTGAGGTAGACTTAGAACATTCGGGGTTAGAGTCATTTTATGACCTAAAAGCCTCTCGACGGTCTTCTAAGTCTTCCGCCGAAAAGAAGAAGAAACATAGGTCAGGTCTAGCTACAAAATCTAAAATAGTTTCTAAATGAATGGCATGTTCAGGAATAACAGAGGTCTTCGTGACTTGGCTAAACACTCTCATATTGCTGATTGTTGTAAGGACTATAATTTATATCTTATTGCTATTTCTGAGACGGGAAAGCGTGATTACTCTCAAAGTTTCTTAAACCGGTTATCCGGAGGATTACACTTTGAATGGTTCTCTCGCCCACCTAGAGGTAGGTCCGGTGGCTTGCTCATTGGAGTCCGGACAAATTCCATGGAAGTTTTGGCTCATTCTGATGGTGAGTATCATATCAAACTCACTATTCGGAATAGGGATTATAATTTCATTTGGAGTATGGTCTCCGTTTATGGTGCGGCTCAGGATAACTTTAAGGCTGACTTTCTTCGTGAGCTTGTGCATATTGCAAAGGACGATTCATACCCTATTCTCATAGGGATGATTTCAATTTGCTTAGATTCCACCTTGAGAAAAGTAAAGGCCCTTTTAATGGCCACTGGCCTTTCTTATTTAATGTTGTCATCGATAACTTAGATTTGAGATAGGTTGTGATGGTAGGCCGATAGTATACATGGGCTAATAGTTTACCTGACCCAACATGCAAGAATTAGACCGCGTGCTGATGGAGACCACTTGGGAGGATAAATACCCGATGGTGTTAGTGCGCGCTCTAGAACGTATTGAAAAACTGTCGGACCATGCTCCCATACTTTTAACTACCGGGTTAACAAGACCGCTGTCTAAGAAACTATTTAACTTTGAACTTAGATGGTTACAGCGGGAAAGTTTTCACGAGTTGGTTAAAAGTGTTTGGGAAAGACCAGTATATGCCAACAACCCGGTTCTAAGGTGGAATAAAAAGATGCGAGCAGTTCGCAAACACCTTTCTGGATGGGCGAGTCATACAGTTGGTATTCTTAAGAAGGAGAAGCTTCGCTTATCGACTATCATTGATGAGTTAGAAGCGCTTGCTGAAGTGAGACCGTTAACGAGCATTGAATTGGATTTGAAAAACCAATCCAATTCTCAACTAGCGGGTCTTCTGCGGGAAGAGGAGTTGAAATGGTACAAACATTCAAAAGCCATATTCATTTTGGAAGGGGACTCAAATATGAGATATTTTCATGGGATTTCCAATGGCCGTCACAGGAAAAAGCGTATTCAATCCCTAGTACAAGATGAGGGTCGAATTGAAGGCCATGAACAACTCAAATCCTACATTACTAGTTATTACAAGAGCCTATTTGGTCCTCCAGAAGAGAGTTCCTTCTCTCTCGATGAGTCCCAAATAGCAGATATACCCCAAGTGTCCCAGGAGGAGAATGCTATTTTAACGGCCCCTTACTTGGAGGAGGAAGTTAAAAAAGTGGTTTTCCAGATGGAACATAATAAAGCCCCGGGTTCAGATGGTTTCCCACTGAATTTTATCAGACTTTCTAGGATACCATTAAAGAGGATTGATATGTTGCAAACGTATCTATAATTTTTGATGCTCCATTCTTGTTTTACACCAATTTCTATATGTTTTGTTTACACTTCGTGGCACTTTTATGCATTTTCCGGAACTAACATATTGACAAGATGCCACAGTGACCGTTCCTGTTTTCTACTGTTTTGTATTTCAGTAAAGTTGTACAGGAAATATTCTCGGAATTGGACGAAAGAAAAGCCAAACCTCCTATTTTTCTCGGCATGAGCACGGAGTTCAAAGCAAAGACGGAGGAGGGCACCAGGGCAGGCACACCATGCCTTGGCGTGGCCTTCCCCCTGGCCGTGCCCTGGAGTGGTGTGGGGCCCCCTAGCGCCCACCGACCTTGCCCTTCCGCCTATAAGATATGCCTCCCGACGCAAAAACCCTAAATCATCCAGCCTCCGTCCATGAAAAGTTCTGTAGCTCTGCCGCCGTCGCATACAAGTTTTGGGGGACAGAAGTCTCTATTCCGGCACCCTGCCGGGACGGGGAATTGCCCCCGGAGCCATCTCCATTGACTCCACCGCCATCTTTATCGTTGTTGCTGCCTCCCATGATGAGGAGGGAGTAGTTCTCCCCCGATGCTGAGGGCTTTACCGGTAGGTATGTGGTCTATATCTCTCTCCCATGGTGCGATCTTTATGTGACCGTGAGCTTTGTAATCTAGTTGAATAAGTAGATGTTATTCTTCAACTATTATGCGACTCAAGTGGTTTATTATGTGATCTCCGGGGACAACTTATCCCATGGTGTGAAGGTGACAGTGTGCATACCGTGCGTGTCTCAATAGTTATGAATTGTGGTGTCTTGTTAGTACCATCTTTGTATGCTCAAAGTGATATCATGAGGCGTCCATAGATTGGGCATGCGGACTTTAAGGAGTGCTTATGCAGCCCTACACAGTGAATTTGTGTTTGTTATCCAACCGGAGAGTGGTTCAGAGTAGCATGTGTAAAGAGATAATGTATATGTATTCAATTATGATATCATTGTTGAGAGTGTCCACTAGTGAAAGTATGATCCCTATGCCTTGTTTCCAAGCATTGAAACACCGTTTACAATCAATTCTGCTACATGTTTGCTTGCTGCCATTTTTATTTCAGATTGCAATTACTACTCATAATCATCCATATTACTTGTATTTCACTATCTCTTCTCCGAACTAGTGCACCTATACACCTGACAAGTGTATTGGGTGTGTTGGGACACAAGAGACTTCTTGTATCGTAATTGCAGGGTTGCTTGAGAGGCATATCTTTGACCTCTACCTCCCTGAGTTCGACAACCCTTGGGTGATCCATTTAAGGGAAACTTGCTGTTGTTCTACAAATCTCTACACTTAGAGACTCAACACTGTCTACAAGAATAGAAGCGCGCATAGACATCAAGGATCTTCTAGACATGTTTAGTGTTTTACACGCTGCACAGCTAGAATCCATCTAAATTTTGGTGAGGTTATCTTGTTACCCAAAGTTAAGGAGGAAAAAAGGATCCAACAATATAGACCCATCTGCCTACTAAATTTAAGTTTCAAGATTTTCAAGAAAGTGGCCACCACTAGACTTAATACAGTGGCTGATCATGTGGTCAGGCCGTCACAAACCGCATTCAAGCAAGGACGTAATATCCTTGATGGGGTTGTGGTTCTACACGACGCGGTTCATGCGATGCATACCAAAAAGTTGAATGGGTAATTTTAAAACTTGATTTTAAAAAGGCTCATGATAAAGTTAATTGGTCTTTTCTTCATCAGACACTCAGGTTGAAATGTTTTTCACCCGAGTGGAGAGCGTTGATCAATAAATTTTTATATGGAGGAAGTGTAGCGATCTTTGTCAATGACGACACGGGACGCTTCTTTCAGACACGAAAAGGCTTACTCCAGGGAGATCCTCTATCACCACTATTATTCAACATTATGGCTGATATGCTCGCTATCTTGATCGAACGAGATAAATCTGATGGCCAAATTGAAGGCATGATCCCACATCTTGTTAATGGGGGTTTATCAATTCTTCAATACGTCGACGATACAATTTTATTTATGGAACATGAAATCGAAAAAGCTCGGAATTTAAAGCTAATATTGGCAGCTTTCGAGCATTTATCGGGTTTCAAAACAAACTTCCATAAAAGCGAATTGTTCTGCTTTGGCGAGGCTCAGGACTCAGTCGCCGAATATTCGGAACTGTTTGGCTATGGGCAAGGCCAGTTTCCTATCAACTACCTGGGCATCCCAATTCATTATCGGAAATTAACTATAGCTGAATGGAAACTAGTCGAGGAAAGACTTCGAAGAGACTTAGTAGTTGGAAAGGTAAATTGTTATCTCTCGGAGGAAGACTGGTACTCATTAATGCAGTACTCACTAACATGGTGTTGTATATGATATCCTTCTTCATCTTGCCAAAAGGTGTGTTACACAAGCTCGATTATTATAGATCGAGATTTTTTTGGCAAGGGGATAGTGAAAAAAAGAAATATCGACTGGTCAAGTGGTTTGTTGTACGCCAACCCAGAGATATGGGTGGGTTGGGGGTTCATGACCCATGAGGTAACTTCCTCAGATTAGTTTACAACCAGCAATCCGCCAATTGATTCCATAATTTGTCTTCATCGAGATTATTTGATCGATCGGAAGGTGACATGTTTTTTTTCGAGAGTACTTCTAGGTGTGCCATATTTTTATAAAATGACCACACCACCGAGTGTACTCAACTCCGCAGCACCACCGACAACCAACTACAAAGCAAATAAACCTGCCCAAAGTTGAACATCATCACCATGTCGCAACCGGCGCCGTTCACCTCCAAAGATTACTGACTCCAACAAATCACCCTTATCAACGCACCATCCTCCCTTGTCAATTGATTCCATCCACCCTTGATGTCGTACAGGAGATGGCGAGTGGATGGCCCAGTGTAAAGGTGGCGTGTTTGAGGAAACGATAGCCCAGTTCCCTTCCTTGTTCTTTTCTGCCCTTGTGGATTGTGCGTTCGACTTCTGATACCCGTTCTTCTCAAACATCATTTGTTCTGTTCCAGATACCTCCTAATCCTATATATAGCTTGGTTTCGACACAAAAAATGTAATCTAGAGCTGCACATGCAATTGGCAACACCAATGGTAATAAACCGGGTCATGAGCTAGGTAGCAAAAAGCTTCGCATATGTATAGTACTAGCTTCATACATGTGAGAAACTATTTATGATGAGAGTGTGTGGACGATCCATTATATTTTTCGTGGCACACGTATTTCAATGCTAGCGTCCTTAGTTCAGCAACTTATTTTTGGTGCAAAATAATGGAAACACTTGGTTCAAAAACAAATAGCCCATGGTTCACTCTTTGTGGCAGATGGGCGCAAGCTGACAACGCAGACTTTGCCATGTGCAAGACTCTGTGGACTGCTTAAATTTTCAGTGGCATCTGCCTATCAAATTCAGTTTGAAGGAAGACTTCAAATGTGGGCCTCACTGAAACTTTTCGATGAGGGTTGACATCAAATGTGGACACATGAAGTGAAGGGTTTTTGAGCACACGCTAGTAGAGAAACCCGCCTTTAGTACCGGTTTTAAAAGGCCTTTAATACCGGTACTAAAGATTCGGTACTAATTAAAGGCCTCCCACCTTTAGTACCGGTTCCTTACGAACCGGTACTAAAGGTGCCTCCACGTGGGCACGGAGAAGCCCGGGGCTGAGACCTTTAGTATCGGTTCGTAACGAACGGTACTAAAACTATTTCGTTTAATTTTTTTATCCATTTTTTTCTAATTATTTTTCACTACCTCTTTTTTTTATTTTTTTCAGAATTTCTAATATTTCCGTTAGCCTCTAACTACACTTAATCTCTAGTAAAATAACTTACCCGTGGTCAAACTTTCCGGTCGGTCATCCATCCTCACACGCTTAACTTCCGAGTTCCTTCCCGTCGCACTTCCAAGTGCTTCGCGTGCATGTTGTTGATAGTAGTATCATATCAATCATATTAACATGTTGGTCGATGTCACACTTCTTTATTATTTAAATTCCAAATAATTTTTTTAATAAACAAAAGTAATGATGTAATACTATTGTTGAATAAATAAATAAATAAAATTAAAAAAATTAATTTGTATTATTTTTAATATTTTTTTGCCAAACCTAAAACCTGAAAATTTGAAAATATTATAATTTGATAAAAGTAATAGTAATATTCTGGGATTCAAAAATCTTATAATTATTAATTTTAATTTAAAAAAATAAAAATATATAAAATTCTAAATTTCTAGAAAAAAACTAAAATCTTCCTGCTTTCATATTTTCATTTGGAATTTTGAGAATCTAAAAATTGGCTAACCGGGTAAACCTGGGTGAATTCGGATGTAACTTGTTCCCACGATGATTTTGATATATTATACGTTATTTTCCGACGTCGTATGCAAAAGTTAATGCGGTTTTACCATTTTTCAAACTTTTTTAGCAAAAAAAATCAAAATTCGAATTTCTTAATTTCACCGAATAGTAGGTTGCATAACATACAGGAATCTCAAAAATTTTATTTTTTGAATTTTCTATCATTTTCTTTTATATTTTATAGAGCAAAAAAAGACGTGGGAAGCAGGAAATCCTTTAGTACCGGTACGTGTCACGAACCGGCACTAAATATCCTTTGAAACCGGTACTAAAGGTCTGGATATTGCAACCGATACTAATGCACCCTTTAGTACCGGTTCTTAAGAAAACCGGTACTAAAGGCCTGGACGAAAGCCCCTTTTTATACCAGTGATACACCCATTTTCTTTAAAGCTAGACGTGTATGTTTATGCATGTACGGGAACAATCTCTCGAGTAAACGGCGCCATAATTTTCTCGCCAGCTGGGTGGTTTGGTTTTTCTGGCTGGCGTTTCCTCGTCACACTCCAATGTCACTTTGCCCGATGTCGCACCTGAACGGCTAACACATATTTCGGTAACAAAAATAGATAGACATGGGAACAGCAGCAGCTAGCAGTAGCGTTCATCTAAGTGTCTATGAGTAACTTGAATACGGTTGCACGAACTTTGTGGATTTCTTTGCCAGACTCTCTCTTAATCTTCTCTTTCTTAATAGGTAGCCTCATTTTGCTGATCTCACAGCGAGCCACGTCATCGAATTAGTTTCATCTTTCCGGTTTGTTCCTTTTTCTTAATAGATAGCCCCATTTTGCTGATCTCACAGCGAGCCACGTCACCGGATTAGAAGTTTTCACCTCCCCACTTTGTTCCCAGCATACAACACTAGTCTACTCGCCTAGACGGACACGCCTAAAGTCACCGCTGGCCAGAACGACGCGCCTGGTCGAGATGGGCAGACACTGGCCCATGAACCAGCCGACGTTGTTCCTCTTCCTCGGCACGACTCCGTCTCTCCCCATTAATCTCTCCCCCACCACGGCTCCGCCTCGGTTCTTCATCCATCGCCACCGCTCGCATGACTATGCCTCGGTTCGTCTTCCTCGATCGCCACCGCGCTCTGCTCTCATGCCAATCTCCTCGCATTAAACACAATAAATTCGTCTTGAAGGCAGTAGAAACTGCTCGGAAAATTTCTTCCGCCGCCGCCGTCTTAAAGGCACACGATGGTGCTGTCTGCCCCCACAACGAACCGGCCAGACTACGCCGTTGCAGCCAACCCATGGCCGATGTCTCCCCCAGTTTTAAAAAGCTCCCCATCTCCCCATGGACTACCAACGCCGCAACGCGCCCACCTGCTCGCGTCCAACTTTTGCAGTCGTTTCAACGCTGGTAGCTGTCCGCTCCAGCTTCTCATTCTTCCTTTCTTTTTATCTACTCGATCATGTTTCCCAATTTCTTATATTGCTCACCCGCTTGAATGTTGTTCGACAGTTTGGCTCCCCCAATTTCACTGGTCTTTCATTGGATTGTGCCTGCTACTTAGATTGGATTTCTTTTAAATTCTAAGTGCTGGATGCTCAGGCAAGAGGAACATCACGTGTACGACCAGACTGGACAACAGTACCTCCTTTCACATTTCCTAGCGTTCAGCTTAATTTCCGATGTCCCCTTATTTCCATGGACGATGGGAAGACCTATGGACGATTTGTCGAGGATGTGCCTAATTAGTGCAAGAATTTTTGGATTGCGTTATCCTATAAGCAGCCTCCGCAGTCCGCACCGTACAGGTCCTTCCCTTGCCGCATCTCCTCTGCCTACAACTTCCAACAAAGAATAATTCTCCGAAGTCTCTCTGTTTAGTTTGTATAATACTGATGTGTTCTTTTGTATAATACTCGAAGGCTTTATCAGCTTCTTATGTTGCTATGATTTCTGAGTGATGGGCTCCAGTGTAATGCAGTCCATCCATTACATCGTTGTTTACTGCTTGGTCATCCAGCTCTTCCTCTTATCTTTCACTAAAGTTATTACTTCACAATCTTTCAATGCTTTGGGTTCTAGAAAGACAATAGAGCAGTACGATGTTACAAGATGTTCATGTACAATTAATGCAAACATTTCAACGTATTTCTTTGTAGTACACAACAACGGAACATCTTCATTCATTATTTTGGCCATATCAACATTTACAGTTAAAAACTTAAAATGATACACACTCACGATTCACCTTAGTTTTTATCATTTATGGGTGTCTAGATATTGGGTTTACAGTATGTTGAATATTAAGCAAACCTTTCTTCTCACATTATGTACTCCTTCAAGATAAAATAAAATTTAGTGTATGTGCCTGATGGGGCCAAGAAAAATAAGATGAACAGAAACATTTTCTCTCATGTACTCTATTTACCAACCACACTTACATGTAGGCTGATGGTACAAGATTTAATGCTGCCCTGTTTGCATGGCACTTAAATATTCCGCCGCAGGCTTATTCCATTTGCCTCGAAAGAAAAATATGTATAGGCTAAAATTAATCCATTTTATTTAGTACTAAAAGGCTCGAAAAAGGGCAACCTCTACTTAACATCCTTGGGCATTAACAAAGCATATGAATTATACTTTGAAGCATAGGAGTTACTGGTAATGCTTTAAATCCTACGCTGATAAGCGCTTTCAGGAAGTAAAGATAAATACTCATATAAGCGATGTTTCAGTGATTGTTTTTATCCATTTCCATTTGTTCTTTGTGTACATCGTGGATGCACTATTCACTCCATAATCTCCAATGAGTATATAATGTATGCAAAATGCTTAAATTTTTATGCATCTGTTTGCCGCAGCAACGCGCGGGGTATCATCTAGTTAATAAAACGAGGTAAATCTTTTGGCTCCGTTTCAAAAAAAAAAAAAAAAACGGATGCATGAGACTGCTGACCATGTGGGAACACGTGTTAGACTTGGCAGTTCACCGTCTATTGCATGCATGTGCCTTGGTTAGGCCTTTTTATGAGTAATAAGGCCAGCCTAATAACCAAAATAACCAAAAGTACTCCTTCGGTTGGCTCAAAAAAAAAAAGTACTCCTTCGGTTCAGATTTCGTGTCTAAGCCAGACTTCTAATTATACTACAGCCAAACTGCGTTTGATTACTTCACCGAAAATATGCGGCGGTCAGTCATCCGTAAATAATTCTGTAGACGGGAATGGACGGAGAGAACGAGCAAGGCAACATCCTTTTGTCCGTACGTCTTGGGCGGGCGTTGTCAGGGCATGTATAATGGGGGCAGCACCTACCTACTGCCCCAGATTTCCATGTAAGCAAAGAAAAAAATAGGAGGTAAAAATCAACCACAACATTTCAAAATATCGCATGCAATGGTCCTCACAATCTGACTCAAACTACTTTTTCTCCACCTCTTTTCTACACCACCGGCTCATTCTCTCTCCTCTCTCTCCTCACTCTCTCACACTTTTCCAGCTTTTAGCATTGAGGAGGTGGGATCTCCTGCAAGAGACCACTTTAATCTGCATGTGCTGATTAGGACCATCCAAACCTACATGACAGCTGGAGCAGCTGTCCACGGTGTAGCGTTGGGCATGCCCTCAACCGACACGATTGGGTTATGAGAGTTCCAGGTCCTGACTGGTCGCGGTCACGAGCTGATGGAGTAAAGGAGGTTTCTATCCGCTGTCTAAAATACACCCATCACGATTCCTTTCGCTTTCGGTCGATGAACTTTGGTTCGTGTTTATGTTAATAGACGCTGTGGCATTATTACACGCGAAGAAAAGAAACTATGTGGGTGTATGATCCATCGTTTTCACCCAATGTTGTAAATTACCGCCCAATGCTGTATGTGGGTAGGACCCATCTTTTTCATCATAGTTTGGTAGTCACATCAGGCTCCGGTACCTCATGACTCATGAGCGACTTTATTTTTCCATATTTTGTTGCACCTCTTGTATTGTAAAGCACACCTTGATACCATATTTGTACTCTCTCACATGCATATATAATGAGGATTTTTTTTGGCATCTACAGTATTGCATGTTAAAGAGACCGTGATAGGTGACATGTAACTTTAGCAACTGCACGACCACAAACCCAAGTATTCTTCCGTATTCATCTTGATGCAAATTACATGGGGCGTGGGTTGTTTTTCCTGGCAGGATGTAGCTCAATTCTGAACATGACCAACCTTTAAAGAATTTAAACTATTACTACTAATCAACTCCTTACTTGATTCAGCCTGAATTCGAATAATGTTTGATGATCTGCTGGATGTCACAACAGCTGCCTCGGAGATCCATAGTAGACTATCCGGAACCACAGTACAACAACTGAGATTGCAAGCTGCGCGGATGCACTAAGGCACAAGTGACTTCAAGATGCCTGACATGCCTAAAGTAAATTGTCAAATTTGTCTTGTACTACTTCTGGACTATTTTAATTGACACGGAGACGAGCTCAAACATGCTAGCAGCTTTCACAACGATGCGTCGATTTTATCGGAACAGAGGGAGTACTAAATTAATCTGTATAGATAACAGTCTACTGTATTGATGCAAGTTGGAGCTAAGCTAGTAATATATAGAGCCAAGAGGTCCGTGGCATGTGTGCAAGCATGAATATGGCCAATGCGCAGTTTCCAGATTTATTGCATTAATAACGTTTGTACTCCCTCCGTCCTATCAAAAATGTCTCAACTTACTCAGGATAATCTAGATCAATCAAGTTTCATTTATGGACATTGTTGTCCATCTTAATTTGTTCAATAAAATATCAACTACGGCATGTTTCCTATCTAGCTTAACTCATATGGTAGGGTGATTAGAGTAGTGATGAAATTTATGTATCCTGAAATATGAGTGATTAACCATGGCTTATTAGAATTAGATATTTAAATAGGCACACCCTGTCTGTATGACAACACGTAATACATATATCATCTTTTGCAATCTAACCCGATCTATGAATGCAACAGAGACTTCTTTTGCAACTTGAAGTGTAGCTACTTCTGTGTCGTCACACGTGGAAGCGCTCATTGAGTTCGTTCAAGCTCATGCTTTCATTATGATTTCCATGCTCCTAGGTATTAGAAAAAAAAACATATATCACAGCTATGTTAACTATTTGATTTCTCTCGTGGTGCATAGAAGTTACGATAGATATCCATCAATCCCTGTCCTAGTGTTGTAATGGCCCACGGGATACATCGTGACCATGCCTGGCGAAGAACAAATCCAGATCATGAGGGTCGGCATCAGAGCATGAATGCGAGTTGATCCGAGCAGGCGCGTCAGCACGATCAACTACAAGGGTATGCATTCCTAATACTTCCCATGCCTAAATACGGAGTACAAACAATCACAGACAGCATTGATATTCCTTGCTACGTGTAGGTTACAGTGAGAACTACTTAAGCTCCGGACTGAATCCAAACCCCACGGCTATTCTGAGTACTTAGGATAGCTCGTGTTTGAGCTGCTATATATGAGTGGGTATTGGAGTAGTATATCTCTACTTATAAGTTACGGATCGGTGGTGTTGGTAGGTCAAAAAAATCAAACAAATTTTCGTCTGTCAAAAAAACCGACTATAACCAGTTAATGCTTCGTCCGTCGTTGCAGGAAAACGCTACCATAGAAGACGCTACCATAATCGGTTCCAAGGGCTAAAAACCGGTCCATTGTTGGTTTTTCTCTTCATCTTCCGAGTTTGCCTCTGGACTAGCAAGAATTTACTGCCACCGTCACCGCAAAGTGAAAGTAACGTTTCGTTTAGCCTTCTTTTCTCCCTCACAGCATCTCCACTCGTTTGGCCTGTCCACGACGAAATCCGGACGAAACAACCGCCGAATTGGACGAAATAAAGTCGTGGGGAGTACCGTATTTCCATTCGTCCACCCGGTGTTCGGGGGACATAGTTTAAATTCAAACAAACCGTCGTCCCGCGCTACAAATACGGCCAGTTGATCGGCAAAAGGACCAGCAAAAGGATCAGCCACAGATCGGCGATCGGAGGGAAATTACACTGAAACAGGCTCGTCGGCAGTCCCGCCTGGCACGGCGGTGTCCGACGAACCAGTTTCCTCACGCGCCGTGGTTGAAGTGGCGGCAGTCGACGTCGAAGCAGCGGCAGTCGACGGCGTAGACGTTGAGGAAGACGAGACAGGAGCCGGTGGAGACGATGAAGAACTCGCCGGAGTGGGTCGGAGGATGTCGCCGCGGTGGCCCTCGTACCATATCCTCGTCTCCTCGTCCATCAGATCCGTGTTGCCGCCCATCAGAAACGCCAAGTCAGTGTTCCTCTTCTTCGCCGCGATGTCGTCTTCAGTAGGGCGATCCGGACGCCTTGGTTGGCGAGCATCTCCCTCCACCTGCCGTCGAACTTGTCGTCCCTCCCGGCGGCGTGCGTCCTCGCGTCGGCCCAACACTTGTCGAACGACGCCTGCATCCTGTCGGCGGGATTGCCCGTCTTTTTGAGGTCTTTGAGCTTCTTCTGGCCGAGTTCCGGGCGCCCATCCGACGAGCTAGGCGCCGGAGCGTTGGGGTTGGACTGCTCATTCTTAGTCTTGGCGAGGTTCTTGCGGGTTTCCGCCCACTTCTTGCAGTTCTCGATGCGGGAGTAGACGTTCAGGAACTTGAACTGCATGCCGGTGTCGTCCTGGTACATGTCGAAAGCACGACGCAGCTGGGAAAAAGAGGCGAGACGGGTCAGCTCACGGCGATCACTACACGGTGGACAGCTAACCTCGGTGATGCAGGGTCGACGGAGCATACCGTGGCTTCAAAGTCGTGGCCGCTCATCGGCCGTTCTTTGATCTCCTCTTGTATGCCGTGCGATTTGCTGCACGCCGTCTGTATGATCCCCCAATGGGTGCCCATGGCCTTGTCTCCCCGGTTCATGTTCGTCTTGTTGAAGTAGGGATCGACGAGTTTGCGTTCGTCGAACGCCTGCTTCACTCGAAGCCAATATGTGTCATACGACTGATTGGCCCCGGTTATGCCGTTCATGGACACGGTCATCCAAGCTTCGGCGAGGCACTCCTCTTCCTTCCCCATCCATTTGATACGCGGTTCGGCAGGCGGCGAGTCCTTCTTCCTCTTCTTCTTTCCCTTCGACAGGTTGGCGTCGGCGACCTCGGCTTGAGTTGGTTGTTCTTCTTCTTCGTCTTCTTCTTCGACGGCTTGGCTTCCGTCGGCCACATCCTCCACCCACTCGTTGCGCGCCGCGCTGCGTCGCCCTCGCCTCCTCTTGCGTGAAGAACCCTGGGCTGGCAGCGGCGGCGGCCATGGAGCCGGAGGTGATCATCTCGTGGATCTCCTCATCGTTCGGCGCCGCCATCGCACCGAACGGGAGCGGCCCTCGTCGCAGGGCCGGCGAGGTGCCCTCGTACTGGTTCCCACTACCGACGGCGAGCTCGGGCGGCGACGGCATGAACCTGGACGGTTGGACGTAGGTGCCATCTTGGAACATGGCAGGCGATGACGGCGAGTAGATCGAAGGGGTGAAAGTCGACGGGGAACTGCTTGTACCTTGCGTCGGCCATTGGCCAGGGAACATGGCGCCGCCGCCGCGAGCATGGCCCATGCTCATGGCCATGCTGATCTTCCTCGCTTGTTCGTCCTGGGCGAGCGCCGCCGCCCTCTTGGCGGCGAGTTTTTTCTCCCTCTCCGCCCTGCCGTTCGTTTCGAGTCGGCGCCGCTCGACGTCCGCCGCCCACTCTGCGTTGGTCAGACCCGGCGGCCGCTCCTTCGGCGCCCGCGGCTTCCTCGCCTTCAGCGGCATGGTGACGGACGAGTAGATGAGGAGTAGAACGTTGGTGGACGATGAGGATGGGAAATGGAAGACGAGGAGGAGGAGAATGGACAAATTCGGTGGGAGAGATTGGGGATATGCAAGCAAATTGGAGGGAAATCTACAGGATTTTGGCTTTCCTGTCACCGACTACGAGGGCCCACACGATGTTTTGCGCCAATTTCTTTCGTCCGGAGTCCTCGAGCGCGCCCTGGGGGACCGGGGACGGCGTGGGCTCGCCGGATGGATGAAGGGCCAAATCCGGACGAAAACGAGGAACCGGGAGCGCGACTGGATCGAATTTCATCGTCCGGATGGAAAAAAACGTCGCTCGGAGGCCTCGTCGGGGAGACGAGTGGAGATGCTCTCAGACACAAGGCACCTAACTCTCCCCATCTTCTATTCTCCCAAATCTTTCCTGGTGCAGGGGAGGTGGCGCCTCGCTCTCCTTCTCCGGTGAGCAGAGAAGGTCGATCCGGCGAACTTGCATGGAGAAAGTTGTACGGGGACGCAGTGCTCGCGGGCGGAGGATCCGGCTCCGGGGATGCTTCCACCAGTGGCATCAGGCAGAGGAGGCGTTCACGCGCATAAAGAGAGTCGTCCTAGGCGAGCGCAAGAGAGACGAGCTGGGCATGTGGCTACACGGCCAGAGGTCGATAGGGATGCAGTGCTCGCGGACGGAGAAGGCGGCACCAGGGCTGCTGCAAACATTGGCGACACATGGCTAGGGCAGACGAGGAGCTCACACGATTGGAGAGGAGCTCGGGCGGAGGAAGCCGGCTCGCGTGCAGACGCCGCCACTACGGGAAGGCCCGTCGTCGGCGGGCATCCCGGTGTCTCCAGAGGTCACGGCCACGCCCGCAGCTGGCTCCCCGCATCTCCCCGACCTAGATCCATCGCCGTGCCGCGGAGATCGCATCGGGAGCCTTCGACTAAGTGGTCGCCGTATGCTTTTTTTTTTGAAACGGGGGCAAAAGCTTTGCCCCAATCTATTGATTAAGTGAAGAAGTTTAACATGAAAGTACATGCAAATGAATTACAAGGGATTACTCTCCCGACATCATTCCGCTCAACCTTTTGGCGCCTGCAATAACCCAAAGCCTAGCCTCTCTCTTAACTCTATCCAAAACTACATTAAACGGAGCACTTTTGTTGCGGAAGACCCTATCATTACGCTCATTACACACCTCCCAAGAAACAAGTAGGGTGATGGAAGCCATGGCCTTGCGATTTTTGGCACTCCCCCCACCATGAGTTGCCACCATTCGGAGATGGTGAAGTTTGTCGAATCATGTTGGACGTCTCGGATATACCCAACCATATATCCAACCATTGCTTGACGGCGGTCCATAAGCCAGTAGTAAAGCGGCAATGGACGAAGAGCATGGTCGAATATACCCAACCATGCTTTTATTTTTTGAACGGGGATGGCCACCGTATCCTGGCGATGGTACCCTGTGATGGCAGGGACCAAAATAGTGTGATTTTCAGTTGACCTTAGTCTCGATCAGCTAGCTTCAGAATTGGTGAACATGTCTTGGTCAATACAAAATTCAGAATGTTGTGTATTTTAATTTAACTTTGTATTGATCAAGCAGGATCCCCATGTCATCGTAAACCCAACGTGAACCATGGGGCGATCGGCTCTTTCAGCCGATCCACATGGCAACCTGGGAGCCGATCGGGCTCGTATTTAATGTTTACGTGTCTACTATGCAGGAGACTAATCGAAGCAATCAACACCTTCCGACCAGGTATAGGTCAGGTGGCACGCCCAACCGCCAGGACGTGTGCCGGAACATTGCGGGCTCGCCGAGGGACCAGGGCCCACAGCCAGTCTTTAATGCCTCTCTTGCTGTTGCAAAATTCAGGGTTTTGGCATTTTAATTTACAAGTCTGATGCTGGTGGTAAATTATTGAACCTGATTCTTCCACTGAAGAATCGATTACCACACTGCTTATACAATTGAATAAATGGTGAGCTCACCTGCTAAATTCTTACACAATCGAATCACATGTGATGTTGACCTATTGTGCATGCATTTCTACCATGTGCTAGCTGCTGGTATTTGGTATAAAAAAAATCAGAGTATACTTCAGGTTCAAGCATCCGGATTCAAAATCTAAGTCTATACTCTTCCCCTGCAAACTAGAGTAGAAAGGTTTAGAGCTTGGACGCATGCACTCTAGGAAATGACAAGCAGTACCAGTGTACCACACATATACAACATACACAAGGATTGAGTTTTCTTATGCATTCACCATTTAAGCATACTGACGTACAATTCGTGTTTGCTACAATTTTGGAGACAGGAGGGAAAAGGAGATGGTTCTCTAGCCAGCCAGATAAGAATGCAAAATCAATGTCGGGTCATAATCTACAAAGGAAGGAGGGAATCAGATTGCTCAATTGTGCATGAACAACATTTGCGATCCCTAACCGCGGTAGCCGCCGATCGGTCAAACGCTCAAAGCATATCGCACGAGCAGGTTTGGCGGCCACGTTGCGGGATTTCAAGAGCATGTCTAACAGGCCCTTTATTTCTCTGCCTATATAACGGCGAGTTATTCGTCGTCCCGTATCCCAAAAGTGCGTCTAGCTGAACCATTCCATCTAGCAGACCCCGTATTTCGCCCTATATTTTTTTAAATTAAAATCCCGGGAAAATTAAACCATAGTTCATCTTCATTGATCATACGCTGGATCATACATACATAGCGATCTACTGCGATCCTAGCTACTCGTCGAGGATGATGAATGGCACGAAAGGCCCCCTGGCGGCAGCCTCCTCCTCTGCCTCCGCCCTGGCGGCAGCCTCCTTCGCCTGGAATTCCGCCACGGCGGCGATGGCCGCCGCCTCCTCCTCTGCCTCCGCCCGCGCCTTCTCGGCGGCCTCCGCCTCGGATTCGGCCACCGCCTGCAGGTATGCCGCGTCCTCCTCTGCCTCCTCCGCTTCCTCCTCGCCGGCACGCGGATCGCCTCCGCTTCCTCCGCCGTTGGTGCTGCCGATGCGCGCCGCCCATGCCGCCTTCGCCGCACGCTCACGCTCCCACTCAGCGCGCCACTTCTCAAAGGCGCCGCCGCTCATCGGCTTGAGCGGCGGATCTTGTCGGTACCACCGCCCACCCGCGGCGAACTCCCGGAGCGAGTCCGGCATGTAAAGCGCGCCGCCGTACTTGTAGGCAGCACGGCGGCTCCCGGTGGCGGATCGCTTGCAATGGAGACGCCATGCGTCCTCCACGTTGTCCGGCGAGCGGGATCGCTTCGATCCGCTCGCCGTCGAGGCGGTACTGCGGCGGCGGGCGTCCATGCCGGGGCTGGGGTGGAATGGGGCGCGGGGGAGTGAGGAATTGCTCGCCGGAGCAAGACGGAGGAGGCGGCGGCGCACGGCGGAGCTAGGGTTGCGAGTGAGGGGTTAACCCCTCACTCGCACGTTCGCCCGGTATATGTAGGGGCGGCGGGTCGGATTTCCTGGGCCCCGTATTCCGTCGAAATGGGTCGGCCTGAATACGGGGCCTGCTAGACGGCCCAAACCACGGCTGCCCCGTATCTCGCCGGAATTTTACGGGGTAGGCGGGTTATAAGGGGCCTGCTAGACATGCTCTTAGGAATCGTTCCAGGCTGGTGCATTCTCCACAAACTTTCACCAACGACTTAATAAAAATAAAATAGTTGAGAAGTGCACATATGTTTATATCCGAGAAATAAACGGTCTCCCATGAAGTGCAGAAAAGTAAGTAGAAATTATCAACCGGAATTGCATTAGATATCACATGTGAAATTTACCATAAAATTAAGGGATGTTCGTGTTTCTTTTCTGTCTCACACACTCGCCTATGGTGTCGATGAAACTATGCAACACGTGATGAGTTCACTGATAAGAACCATGCAACAACGACAAAGGCAGAATGAGATGCACAGGGAGAATGAAGATAAAATAAATCATGCTCAGAAGACCAGAGCAAAGGCGACTTAGCAAAAGTCGATCAGCTGGAGCCAAGATGCATATGAGCAAAGGGGGAGGATGATTGTTTGGAAAAAAATGAAATGAAGATGACACATATTTTTTATCTACATGTTGTAGCAAACCTATATGGTGGAGCGTGACGTAGAAAAAAAATGAGGAAAATGTTCATATGCCAACGTATTGACTTACCATTACCGATCACAAAATACCTTTTGTAAAATTCATATAAGCACATCACATGTCGCAATGCACCTATAACATAGTACATCTAGAGTCAAGAAAGAGGTAACAATGATAGAAAATCATCCATGTTTTATTTTTCTAAAGTTCGTAGCAACGCACGAGCATTCTGCTAGTGTCACTAGTGGAAAAATGGCTAACTGTGGTGCACGGAAATCACTTTCTGTGGCGCACGGAAATCACTTTCTGTGGCGCACGAGCCCGTCGCCACAGTTGCCACGCGACTAGTATTAGAATTCTGTGGCGCATATGTCGTGCGCGCAGAATTTTAACTCTGTGGCGCACCATGTCAATATGCGCCACAGAATTCTCTTAAAACTTCTGTGGCGCACCATGCCAATATGCGCCACAGAATTTCAAAACAAGTGGCGTGGTAACTGTCTAGATCTAGATGCAGGGGCCGGAATTTCGCCGTTTTTTCTGGTGGTGGTGGTGGGGGTGGTGGTGTAGGAGGAGGAGGAGGAGGAGGAGCAGGTGGTGGTGGTTGTGTTGGCCGGAGGAGGAGGAGGAGGAGGTGGTGGTGGTGGTGGCCGGAGGAGGAGGTGGTGGTGGTGGTGGTGATGGTGACGGTGGTGGCCGGAGGTGGTGGTGGTGGCCGGAGGTGCTCGCCGGAGGAGGTGGTGGTGGTCGCCGGAGAAGGGAGGTGGTGGTCGCCGGAGAAGGGAGGTGGTGGTGGTGGTGGTGGGAGGAGAAGTGAGGAGATGGAGAAGTGAGAGGAGAAGTGGTGGAGGAGAAGAGGAGTAGGATATTTGGCGCCGAAAAATTTCAAAAAATTCCGCCAAAACTTTTGTGGCGCATGGACACCTGGTGCGCCACATAATTTTTTTTTTCTTTTTTTGTATTTTGCAGGAAAAACTCTTTAACTGGCCGTAATTTTTTACTCTTTTCGAATTTGGCGATTCTAAAAATTGTCCAACCGGGCAAGCCCCGGTGAATTCGGATGTAGAATTTTTTGGAACATTTTGATATATTGTGCGTTTTTTTCGAGTTCGTATGCGACCAGAAAACCAGTTTGATGGTTTTCCCACGCAATTTTACAAAAAAAAAATCAAAATTCATGTTTGCTATTTTTCAGTAATGCTAGATGACATATTATATGAGAATCTCGAAGGATTTTATTTTTTGAAATTTCTATCTATTTCTTTCTTATTTTACAGTGCTAAAAAAGGCGATCCGGGGGGGTGGAGTTGCGTGGGGAGAAAAATCCTTCAGAATTCTGTGGCGCATATTTTTGGTGCGCCACAGAAATATGAACTTCTGTGGCGCACATGCCACCATGCGCCACAGAATTTTGAACTTCTGCCACCATGCGCCACAGAATTCTCTTCGACCATGTGCAGTGCTGGACCCCGCGTGGGCCCCATGGAAATTCTGTGGCGCACCGGCCACAGTGCGCCACAGAAAGTCGACATTCTGTGGCGCATGGAGCTGACGGTGCGCCACAGAAACGGTCAAATTTTTGTGGCGCATGAATGTTGGTGCGCCACAGAAATAATTTTGTGGCGCATGGACAGTTTCGTGCGCCACAGTTGTTGTTTCTACCTATAATGGTTTTCCTACTAGTGTATATACTAGAGAGATACATAGATAGTGCATGTAGCAAGCATAAAGTACTACATCTCCAAAGTGGGCTTATATCACTAATTACACCAAGGCGCCGCTCGAATTATTCTTTCAATATGAGTGGCAGTCTAAGAGGGTTAGATTTTACTTTCAGGGCTGCGCGAAACAATGGATAAGACATATAACGTGGCTAGCTAGACATCTATACATAAAAGATCACAATGACATCATATATTCAAAAGGAAGTCCAATGGTTGACTGACACCTGACTCCATATTTGCCTGGTTTCTTACTTCTCATATACAACGACAAAAAAAAAATTAATTGCTCATCGAGCTTTTATACACCTACGTACCCCAGGAATACATAGTTCATGTTACCACTTGTTCCTCTCTCTATCTCACTGTGGTGTGTGTATTTTTAACTGTGGTCACATGGCTAGATCAATCAACCACTTGTATGACCAAATGGATCTAACTGTCGTCGCATGGCTCATCAGTGTCGACCAATGTGTGATCGAGGGAATGGTGCTTAACCCCACCGACATAACATAAATTACACTGGTGGAAAAAACGGCTTCGGTCGCGGTTCGCAACTGCCATTGGTCGCGGTTGCGCAACCGCGACCAAGCAAGCGCGACTAAAGCCCACCCCCTTTAGTCGCGGTTGCTTACGAACCGCGACTAAAGGCGCTCCACATGGCCGCCAGCAGTCCTTCGGGGCGGAGGACCTTTAGTCGCGGTTCTCTGGCCAACCGCGACTAAAGGCCGCCGCAGGTTTAGGGTTTTAGCCCCCCTCCTAAACCTGGTTTCTTTTTAGTTTGTATTGTTTTATTTTCTTTTCTGTTTTATTTTAATTTTGAAGGAGTTTCACATATTCTACGGTACTACATATACATGCATATATATGAACAAACAAATTTGAAATTAGAACCAAAAGGAATTCAAGAGGAATTGTCAATATATATTCAATATCGGATGACCATATACAATTTTGAACAAGTTCCATACATATGATTTACTGCATATGAAGTTCTACGTCCTCTACATAGTGTTCTCCTCTAGGATCGATGACTTCCTTCGCGATCCATCCAGCTAGTTCCTCTTGAAGTGGTCGGAAGCGAGCTTCTAGACTAAGCGTCTTCCGGAGGTTATTCCTCTTGATGTTGTTCTCACACGAAACCCGCTCAGAGGTGTATCTCCGGATCATCTCACAAACATAGTATCCACATAGATTGGTCCCCTTTGGCTGAATATCCCCAGTCCCAGACACTACCCTTTTAAATTGTAGCTCTTTTTTGAATTCACCGACCTTTGTGTTTACGAACCGTGTCCAAACCCTACGAGGCAAAGAAAATTAAATGAACAAGAGAGTTATTAATTACTTGATATTAGGAAATGAACGAAATAGGCCGATCGATATAGAGCGCAAGTGAATGAAAATAATTACATCTGCATCATTTTTCTCATGTCGGCCCAAAGCTTTGCATTCAGATTCAGAGAGTCGTGGACGAGAACTGTGGAGTCGTAAAATTGAATTACTAGCAGAATCCAGTGGAACCTGCGGACATGATACATGCACAGTCATGCATAATTAACTCATCGATTAGCCACATACCTTGCATGGAGTAAACAAAAGAGAATGTGCTCAAGACAGAAACACTCACCCAAAATGGTAAGGAAATAGAATATCACTTTTGAGTTCCTGCCTTGAAAAAAACTGCCACAGGTCTTCCTCCACGTCGGCGGGAAAATGTTCTAACACATATGAATTAACGATTTGTGGGTCAATGAACCCAACATCATGGATGTTCCTTATTATGCATTCCCGCTTCTTCATTCTGCATACACAACAAGATAGTTAGGACAATATATATATATATATAGGTAAATTAACTGGTGCTCCTAGGTGCCCGGGCACCATACGTAGATACGCGTATTTTTGCTTTGTAGTACACATACCTGAGGATATACATATATATATATATATATATATATATATATATATATATATATATATAGTGCAGGCAATGAACGAGATGGGGTAGAAATAAATCACTTACAGAACACATTGATGATAGATTTGTCGAGCTCGCGCAGATTGAAAAGCTGGAACAATTCACTCCGATGAATTGTTACATAGTAATGTTTGAAGTGATGCTCAGGTCTAACTTCCGCATAAATATAGTTTTTGGCGTTTTTAATTTTATGTAAGCCTTGTACCAATTTAGCAGACCTGTCATTTGTGGAGGTAGATCTTTTTCCTGCGCAGGCTCGATGAGAGGCCCATTCGACACATATGTAATTACTACGTCCTTCATTATTGGCGCCTCATCAAGGCCTAACACTGCACGAAGAGTCGGACCTAAGTTGGCCGCTTGTTCTGTGGCACTCGCTACAGTCAATCCATGTGCTGCCGCAGCTGCTATGATATCGGGGGCATCCGGACCGGCGGTTTCACTATGAGAGGGGCGATGGATTGTTTACTCTGTTCCCGAGCTGGGCAACTTGTTTCCCCTCTTTTTTACTTTCTAATTCTTTCTCGGCCTCCTCCAAGGCTTTCTTCTCCTGCTTCTCCGCCAACTCTTGCTTCTCCTTCAAGATGAGTGCTTGCCTACGAAGTTCACGTGAATAGTCGTCATTCTTCGCGGCTTGGGACGGTGTGTTCAAAAATGACTTAGCCCAGCTCTTTTGCTTGTCAGAATATACTGGCTTGGGCTCGGGCTCTCTTTTCTTCTTGCAGTCCGCTAACCATTTCTCATGCTGAGCAGCCACGACCGCTGTTTCCTCCACACTAAGTTCCCAAGGTCTCCGGATGAGAGGCTTCAGTGATGGCTCCGGTACCTTTGTGATCTTAGGTACATAAGGCTCCGGGTTAATAGTCCAGGCTGCTTCCGCTTCTTTGCGGGGCGGAGCTTCGCGCGGAGGTGGGGGGCGGCGTGCAGCACCGCCGGAGTGAATTGGGGCGGCGTCGGGCGCGTGAAGGAGGTGTAGGTGAACCACCACCACCACCGCCGCCGCCGCCGCCACCACCACCACCACGAGGGTGGACTTGTTCCCTTGGCGCCTCGCCTGGAAACTTGATAAACTTCTTTTCCGGAGAATAAGTGGCGCTTGACACCTCCAAGTCTTCTCTCCCCTTCGGGTGTAGCAATGTCAATCTCCAGGTCCTCAAACCCTTGGACTATTTCCTCCACCGTGACACGAGCATAGCCATCTGCAATGGGGTTGTTGTGGTGGAGTGCTCCAGGCTCACATGGCAAAGCACTGCCGATGGCTACCTTCGTGGACATGTTCCCGGTAGGATAATGCGGAGATGACATTCTTTCATCTCCTTTACATCGTCCACGGGGTAGCGAGGAGGCTCCGGTGCAGTAATTTGGATCTCCGGTGCATCGTGGCAGTGGACCTCCGTGGAAACCACGCCTTCTCCGTGCGGCTTGAGATCCGCGGATGATCTTCATGCGTCCCAACTGCCGATCTCTCCTGTACTAGTATAGACAGGGTTTTCTTCATCTCATCGACTTCCGATGCCAACCGCGCCACAACATCTGCATCCCGATCCGACTTTCTCTTACGGCTTCTGTAACCGTACGGGTCATCGTCCTGGGAGAACCCTTCTTTCCACGTAATGTTCCCGGGCATGCCTCGTACACGTCCTCCGTGTTCAGGATTCCCGAGGGCTCTTGTCAGCGCGTCGTTCTCTCTGTTGAACTTGATCTTCCCCTCTTGAGCATCCCTCATTGCGTCAATAAGGGCTTGGGTGGGTTTAAACATTTTGTTCCCGTAAACACACGCCCCTGTCTCCGGGTCTAGCGTTCCCCCATGCCGTACCACCAGCTTTTGGCCCTTCGGTCCCATCCCTCCGTACCTGGACGGATTCCTCGCCTCCTCGGCTCGTTCTCCATCTTCTCCCACTTAGGCTCCCAAAAGCGATACCCTCCTGGCCCCATAACATGATTGTACTCCTTCTTAGCCGCATTTTCCTTATTTTTTCGATATTTCAATGAAATGCTCCGATTTCTTCTGCTTCACAAATTCTGGCCAATCATGTTCAAGTCTCTCATACTGTCCTTTGAATTCCGGAGTCTTGTTCTGGTTGACATAGTCACGGGCTAGATTTTGCTTGAATTTCCGGAATGTATCGGCCATCTTACCAAGAGCGAAGTGTTTGAGTAGCCTCCTCCTCTCCTTGTTTTCCTGAATCTTGTTACCCTCCTCATCGAATTTGTGGTATTCCGGAGGTAGGATGAAATGCTCCATAAGCTTTTGAAAGCAATCCTTTTTAGTTCTCTTGTCGACAAAAGTGAAACCAAGACGTGCCTTCTTTGGCTCATTCCACTCCTGGAGGGTGATCGAGATGTTGTCTCTAACAACGGCTCCGCATTGGTTGATAAACTTGGTGGCGTGCTTCGGGGGCTCCAGCGGCCTGCCGGTTGCACTGTCGACAACCTCGATGGTATATGTTTCTCCTGGTTTGAGCGTCTTGGTTGCGCCACGCTTTGACGACGACGTACTCGATTTTTTCGACGATCCGGCCGAGGTTAAAATAAGAAAGAGAGTCGCGTGTTAGTACACACATATTTATTCAAATCAGTAAGTTTGTATCACCAGAGGCAAAATGTATATATATACCTCGCCGGAGCTAGTTGCTACTTGCAATTGAAGATCGTCGTTTATCGACGTTTCTTCCCCATCATCTTGCTGACGGCCTTCATCTTGACCGTCAAGATTCAGATAAGAAGAAATATCCTCTTCATCTTGTTCGGTCGGCACATAAGGAATATCGCCTTTTATGATGCCAAATATCTGTTCTTCAACTTCTTGATCATAGTTGTCAATAATCGGGTCAGCTCTATCGTCCGCCATATGTCAGTCCTGAAAACATGTAGTAAAAACTAAGTAATTGTGTATATGGCAGCATTAATTATCACATCTACATATAAAGAGAGAGGGCGACGAGGGAGGCGAGAGGGGGGACGCGTGTATTAAATATGTATATGCGGACGATCGACCTCGCAGTGACCGCGTGACCGAGAGACCGGTGGCGGTGGCGACGGTGGCGAAAGGGCGGTAGCGGTGCCGACGACACATAACCCTCGCCGCCCCTCTCGATCCCAAAAAAACACCGCGCGTATACGGAGGGGGCGACGAGCGCTGGCCCCCTCCGTATACGCGCGGTGGTTAAGTCAAATTTTCGTTAAGTCAAAAAATTTAAGACAAAATTTCTAAGTCAAGTTTAGAGTTCTTTTAAAAGTGAAAAAATACAAATAATATGTTAAGTTATTTTGAGTTCTTGTAAAATTTAAGTCATATTAAGTCAAAATTTTAGTTAAGTTAATTTTATTAAGTCATAATAATATGTTAAGTTTTAATTTTATTAAGTCAAAATTTTAAGTCATATTAAGTCAAAATTTAAGTCATATTAAGTCAAAATTTTATTAAGTCATAATAATATGTTAAGTTTTAATTTTTATTAAGTCAAAATTTTAGTTAAGTTAATTTTTTGTTAAGTAAAAAAAAGAGAGTGATTTTTTATTAAGTCAATTTTTCAGTTAACATTTCAAAGTATTATATTTTTCATTTTTACTTAATAACATTCCAAAGTTAATTAAGTAGTTAAAATTAAAAAGACAAAAAACTCAAAACAAAAAAATCCGACGGTTCCTCTCTCTCTGTACTGCATACATGCGCGTACGTGTGGCCGTCGGTTAACTAAAAAATCCGGCGGTTCCTCTCTCGATCTCTCTCTCATCGATACACGCGCGCGCGGGCGCCGCCGCGCCGCCCATGCATGGCGAACGGCGCGCGTGGAGATCGACGAGCGCGCAGCGGCTCGCGCGAGGCGGAAACGGGGGCGAGGCACCGCGGCTGAGGCAGCGGCCGGCGGAGGCCTTGTGAGCGAAGCGGTGCAAGCCGAAGGGAGAGGCGGCGCGCGGCGTATCGGCGGCCGCCGACCAGAGGAGCACACGCGGCGAGAGAGGCGGCATACGGGCGCATGGCGGAGAAGGAGGAGAGCGCGGGGCGGAGAAGCGGCGCGGAGCGAACGGCGGCGTGGCGCTCCGGCGGCGTGTACGGCGTGGCGGCGATCCTCCAGGCGGCGTTGGCGACGAGATCGATCTCCTCAGGCGCGCGTAGAGACGAAGATGGCGAAGTGTTCGGCGCGGCCGTTCAGCGCCGCTTTATATAGGGACCCCCCTTTGGTCGCGGTTGGTGTGGCCAACCGCGACTAAAGCAACTAATCGCGGTTGGCCACACAACGTTCTTCCCACGCCCCTTTTTTGGTTCCTTGGAAATGACCTTTAGTCATGGTTGTGAATAGCCAACCGCGACTAAAGCCTTTTTCAAATTCTTTCATTTTCTAAATGTGAAAAATAAAAATAATTCATTTCTAATTGTGAAAAATACATATAATATATAAAAAAATCATAAAAATAAAACTAATTCAATTCAAAATCTTAAAAATACAAATTATATATCAAAAAATCAGAAAAATAAAACTAATTCATTTCAATATGTTAAAAATACAAATTATATATCAAAAAATTCAGAAAAATAAAACCAAATCAATTCAAAATGTTAAAAATACAAATAATATATCAAAATTCATAAAAATAAAACTAATTCATTTCAAAATGTTAAAAATACAAATAATATATCAAAAAATTCACGGGCTCTGGATTTCTCTTCTTCCCGCCATCTTCACTGTCTTCCCGCCTCTTTCTTCCGCCAATTTCTTCCCGCTCTTTTTCCCGCCACTTTTTTCCCGCCACTTTCTTCCGCCTCCTGTCTTCCCGCTCCCATTTTCCCGCCATTTCTCACTACATATATGTTGCCCGGCTTGGCCAGCATTATCACATCTCTACAATCTCTCATCACTCTCTCATGGCTTCCACCGCACCCACTCTAACCTACCGCAGGTGGAGGAGCTTTGCGCCTCGAACTACTGCCACCGGGCTACCGCGTCCCCGCCATTGGAGCCTAGCGCCGGCGCGTGCAGTCCCTCCCTCTAAATTGTAATCGTCTCAACGTATCGATAATTTGATGTTCCATGCTTGTTTTATGACAATACTTACATGTTTTGCTTGCACTTTATGATGTTTTTATGCGTTTTCCGGAACTAACCTATTAACAAGATGCCACAGTGCCAGTTCCTGTTTTCTGCTGTTTTTGGTTCCAGAAAGGCTGTTCGGGCAATATTCTCGGAATTGGACGAAATCAACGCCAAAGATCTTATTTTTCCCGGGAGGCTCGAACAGGAAGGGAGACGGAGAGAGGCCCGGGGGCCCCCAGACCATAAGGCCGGGGCAGGCCCGGCGCGGCCTTGAGGAGCGCCCTGGTGCCCCGGCAGCCTCTTCGCCTGTTTAACCCCTTTCGACCTAAAAACACCGATACCACTTGACGAAACTCGAGAGAAGACTCAGGGGCGCCGCCACCATGTGAAACTCCAATTCGGGGGGACAAGTCTGTCGGCACCTGTGGGACGAAGTGCCCGGAAGCCATCTCCATCAACGCCATCGCCTCCATCATGCTCCGTGAGTAGTTCCCCCATGGACTACGGGTTCTAGGTGTAGCTAGTTGGTATTCTCTCCCCATGTACTTCAATACAATGATCTCATGAGCTGCCTTACATGATTGAGATTCATCGATGTAATCGGTGTTGTGTTTGTTGGGATCCGATGGATGATACATTATGATTAGTCTATCTACAAAGTTTATGAAGTTATTGTTGCTGCAATCTTGTTGTGTTTAATGCTTGTCACTAGGGCCGAGTGGCATGATCTTAGACTCTCTATAATTATTGCTTAGATTGTATCTACAAGTTGTATGCACATGTCAGTGTCCGGAACCAAAGGCCCCAGGCAGAAATCGGGACAACCGGAGGGGATGGCGGTGATGTGAGGACACATGTTTTCACGGAGTGTTAATGCTTTGCTCGGTGCTCTATTAAAGAGTACCTTAATATCCAGTAGATTCCCTTGAGGCCCGGCTGCCCACCGGCTGGTAGGACAATAGATGTTGTGCAAGTTTCTCATTGCGAGCACGTACGACTAAATATGGAAAACATGCCTACATGATTAATGAATTGATGTTCTTTCTTAATGCCTTATCAATCCTATCAATTGCCCAACTGTAATTTGTTCACCCAACACTTGTTATTGGAGAGTTACCACTAGTGTAGATAGCTGGGAACCCCGGTCCATCTTTCATCATCATATACTCGTTCTACATGTCAACTATTTTCTGGTACCATTGCTCTCATATTACTACTACTACTGCTGTTGTTATTGTTACTATTGCTCTCATATCCTTGCTACTTTCACATCACCCCTTGCTAGTGCTTTTCCAGGTGCAGGCTGAATTGACAACTCAGTTGTTAAGGCTTATAAGTATTCTTTACCTCCCCTTGTGTGGAATCAATAAATTTGGGTTTACTTCCCTCGAAGCTGTTGCGATCCTATACTTGTGGGTTATCGGCGCCTCCGGCGGCCATCACGAACCACTACTACCTCGAGCCCGTCGCATCCGAGCCCGTCCCCGCTGAGCCCGTTGCCTCCGGGGAGGCGCTCCAATCGCGGAGCCTCCGTGACTGGGAACTCTCTCATGGCTGACGGACCGGCTTCACAAGTCGGCGGACTCTGACAGACGTCATGGACTACATCACGGCCGGCGATATCCCCGCCTGCGCTACCCTCAGTTCGAGCCACGAGCGCCGCCCGGCAGCAGCGGCAACAGCAGCGACAACGACGGCGGCAACTTAGAGCGGCGACTACCAGTACAACGGCGGCGACTATGAAGACTACGAGTATGCATATTATACGCCTAGACAGGTATGACTAAATGTCCAAATTTCATGTATCATCAGTGCTATCTCTCGAATCAATCGAATCATTCGAAAATGGACACCAAACACATCACGGGCAATATAATTCACATGATCCATTCAACAAAGTTTGGTACAATAAATTATTACACATCATTTCTTCCCTTGTGTCCCTGCTTGCTTACGATTGGGCCGTATCCATGGAGCATCCTCATCATTTAACTTAATGCTTGGATCGGTGTTCACTTTGAAGGGCGGAATTTCACCAAACATATTATAATCTTCTGACATGTCTGTCTTGTCCTCCACTCCCACGATGTTTCTTCCCTGAAAGAACAATGTGGCGCTTTGAATCATCGCATGATGTACTGATCGTTTTCTTATCTTTCCGTTTCCTCGGTTTGCTACTCGTGTCCTTGACATAGAAAACCTGAGCGACATCTTTCGCTAGGATGAATGGTTCGTCAAGGTAACCAAGATTGTTGAAATCCACCATTGTCATTCCGTATTGCTGGTCCACCTTTACCCCACCTCCTGTTAGCTTGAACCATTTGCACCGGAACAAAGGGACCTTGAAGGAGGGTCCATAGTCAAGTTCCCATATCTCCTCTATGTAACCATAATATGTGACCTTTTGCCCATTCTCGGTTGCTGCATCAAAGCGGACACCACTGTTTTGGTTGGTGCTCTTTTTATCTTGGGCGATCGTGTAAAATGTATTCCCATTTATCTCCTACCCTTGGAAAGTCGTTATAGTCGAAGATGGTGTCTTGGCCAACATGTACAGCTGATCTACAACCTCATTGTCACTCATTAAATGTTTTCTCAACCAACTGCCGAAAGTCTCCATGTGGGCCTTCCTAATCCAGGATTCAGGCTTCCCGGGTTGTCCGAGCGTAAAATATTCTTGTGTTTCTCAAAGTACGGAGCCACCAAGCTGGAATTGGTCAGAACTGTGTGGTGTGCTTCAGTCAGAGAATGGCCGTCCATACATATCGTTGATTTCCTTCCGATCGTGCCTTTTCCACTTAGTCTCCCTCGTGCCGCGATCGAGGCAGACCAATCGGCTTAAGGTCGGGAACAAAGTCAACACAAAACTCAATTACCTCCTCATTTCCATAGCCCTTGGCGATGCTTCCTTCTGGCCTAGCACGGTTACGAACATATTTCTTTAATACTCCCATGAACCTCTCGAAGGGGAACATATTGTGTAGAAATACGGGACCGAGAATGGAAATCTCTTCGACTAGGTGAACCAGGAGGTGCGTCATAATATTGAAGAAGGATGGCGGGAACACCAACTCGAAACTAACAAGACATTGGACCACATCGTTCTGTAACCGTGGTAGAACTTCTGGATTGATTACCTTCTGAGAGATTGCATTGATGCACATAGCTTCACAATGGCTACTTGAACATTTTCCGGCGGAGCCCCCGCAATCGGAAGCAATTGCGTCATAATCACGTGGCAGTCGTGAGACTTCAGGTTTTGGAACTTTTTCTCCGCCATGTTTATTATTCCATTTATATTGGACGAGAATCCAGACGGGACCTTAATACTGCTCAAGCATTCAAAAAAGATGACCTTCTCTTCTTTGGTCAGAGCGTAGCTGGCACGACCTTGAAACCATTCCGGATGCTGGTCATCAGGGTCTTTCAAGCGTTGCTGGTCCTGCCGTGCTTCCTTTGTATCATTTGTCTTCCCATACACGCCCTTAGCGGGTTCACGCAAATATTCTTCGTAACATGCATCACATCGATTGGAGAGCGGACATCTAGGACTTTCCAATATTCTAGCTCCCAGAATATAGATTTCTTCTTCCACATGGGTGCGTGCCCGTCAGCTCCCTTCTGATTGTCCGCCAGGACCCTTTCCAAAGATGACTTTCAAATCCTTGACCATATCAAATACCTCGGCACCGGTGCGTTCCGCACTTCGGCCGGTGATCTGCCTTGCCGTTGTAATGCTTGCCGCGCTTTCTTACTGGATGAATTTTCGGAAGAAATCGACGATGCCCCAGGTACACGTTCTTCTTACAATTTGGCAAATGTACACTTTTAGTCTCATGTAAGCAGTGCGTGCATGCATTGTATCCCTTATTTGACTGTCCCGAAAGGTTACTAAGAGCAGGCCAATCGTTGATGGTTACGAAAAGCAACGCTCGTAGGTCAAATTCCTCTTCTTTGTGCTCATCCCACACACGGACACCAGGTCTGCCCCACAACTGTAAAAGTTCATCAACTAATGGCCTTAGGTACACATCGATGTCGTTGCCGGGTTGCTTCGGACCTTGGATGAGCACGGGCATCATAATGAACTTCCGCTTCATGCACAACCAAGGAGGAAGGTTGTAGATGCATAGAGTCACGGGCCATGTGCTATGGCTGGAGCTCTGCTCGCCGAAAGGATTCATGCCATCTGTACTTAGACCAAATCTTATGTTTCTTGCGTCAGCTGCAAAATCTTTAAACTCTCTGCCGATCTTTCTCCATTGCGTTCCATCTGCGGGGTGTCTCAACTCCCCGTCCGACTTACGGTCCTCTTTGTGTCATCGCAACAACTTGGCATGCTCTTTGTTCCTGAACAGGCGTTTCAACTGTGGTATTATAGGAGCATACCACATCACCTTAGCGGGAACCTTCTTCTGGGTTCCTGGCCCTCAACATCGTCACCAGGGTCATCGCCTCTGATCTTATAACGCAATGCGGTGCATACCGGGCATTCATTCAAATTTTTCACCGCGGTAGAGGATGCAGTCGTTGATGCATGCATGTATCTTGAGAACCTCTAAACCTAGAGGGCAGACAACCTTCTTTGCTTCATACGTACTGGAGGGCAACTCGTTATTCTTTGGAAACATATTCTTCAACATTTTCAGCAAGTTTTCAAATCGAGTCAGCTACACCTTCTGTGCCTTCCATCTCAGCAAATCCGATTGTGCAGCCCGGCTTTTTAGACCATTATCGCATCCTGGTACAGCGACTTTTTGTGATCCTCTAACATGCGATCCAAATTCTCCCTCTCCTTATCAGTTTCGCAGTGACTCCGTGCATCGGCAATGGTCCGACCAAGATCATCGGCGGGCTCATCACGTGCCTCTTCTTGATCACCTTCCCCTTCACCTTCCCCTTTCGGCATCATCCATGAAAGTATCACCGAAATGATCAAGATAGCTCTCATCGATGTCATCCCCTTCTTCATCTTCTTCCATTATAACCCCTCTTTCTCCATGCTTGGTCCAACAATTATAGCTTGGCATGAAACCATGCCGAATCAGGTGCAGGTGAACTTCCCTTGAGGAAGAGTAACCCTTCTGATTCTTACGGTCAACACATGGACAGATAACAAAACCCCCTTCTTGTTCGCATTAGCCACTACGAGGAAATCTTTCAAACCCGTAGTGAATTCGCCGGAGAGTCGGCTAGCGTACATCCATTGCCGATTCATCTGCATTATTATAATACAAAATATATAATTATTAATCAATGCATTTGTTAAACTAAATAGAAATTAAACAATGAACACATATATATATATATGAAAGGTTCAAGTTGTTGCTAACCGCGATCGAGGAGGAAAAAATAAATGAGGAAGCTCGATCAAGTGTGGCTCCGACACTTCATATCATGTTTGTTTCATGCTCTTGGGGCATTTCATCAAACACCTTGTGTGCATAAGAGGAGCCAAAAGCAAACCCTACACCCCCTTGTGAAGTTTGTGAAAAGTGGCACCAAATGGCTAAGTGCTGTGGGCTGGATGGTATATATAGGGGAGGGGCTTTAGTCACGGTTGGCCTGGCCAGCGACTAGGCCTTTGGGCCAGGCCTGAGGACATTTAGTCGCGGTTGGCTGGCCAACCGCGACTAAGGCCTCCCGTCCACCCGTTTTGTCGACGTGTTCGCCCAGGTTTGGTTCATCGGGCGAGCCGCGACTAAAGCACCATTGGTCGCTTTATTGATTTCCTTTTAATGGGGCTGGATAAGGCCTACCAGTGTTAAGTCTCTCGCAGTGGCGGAGCCAGAACTTCAAACTTGTGTTGTCACTTCAAAGTTGTGTAGTCAAATACATGTATTTCTATGAAATTTTCATTAATTTCTATCTTATTTCTGCTTGTATACATAAAAAGCTATGTAGTCAGCTGACTACACAGCTTGTACGTGGCTCCGCCACTGGTCTCTCGTGTACATTATTCTGGCTTATAGATCTTGGAATCAGACTTTAACTCAAAAATTGGAAACTCTAGGAGGAAGAAACAAACGCTGGCAAAAAAATGTAGGACATGCATCTCAAGAAAAAGGTAGGACATAGAGAAGCACCAGCTCTAGGGGTCATCGTTCCGTTAGGCCGTGAGCAAGGTGTGCCCACCTGACCGCAACACTATCAACACGCCGCGAGTGGGAACTATATGCCGAGGATGAAATAGGGAGGAAAAACTGCGATGTTTCTGTAAGACCAGCAGACTAGGGTGAAAAAATAGGGCATCCAACTCCTTCCTTAGTTCCTTTCATCCTATGGTATCGCTTCTTGGACTAAAGCCAACATGTCTCCTAAGGTATCCATGCTATCGGAAACATCATCATGCACTCCAGCTTGCAAGAATCATCGGAACCACACACCTATCTTACCAGTTACCCCAATACAACCCACCAGGATGATCTCGGTACTATGTCTGAAACATCATCATGCACTCCAGCTTGCAAGAATCATCGGAACCACACACCTATCTTACCAGTTACCCCAATACAACCCACCAGGATGATCTCGGTACTATGTAGGACACTCAAACATGAGCTCACGTTAGCAACATCTATTTTCACATTCCCGTTTCCTCCCATCTCCAAACTACTACAAATTCTGATGTGCAATACCGGCCATCATATCCCCCATGGCCGGTGTATATTGGTGTAACTTTCCTATGTGAATGTTCCTTTCATGTAGTCATGGTTGCATGTGCCATGTACCCGAGGAAAGACACACGGAAAGTGGGTTGTACAAGGCACATTTCATGTTCTCGGTAGTGTTGGAGGTAGATAGATATAATGATGTACAACTAACTCACATATGCCTACTAATCCGCAAAGTCCAAATTTCACTTTGATACACTCTTCTCCCAAGGTGTAGATATATATCTTTAATTACACTCTTTAATGCCCATCTTTAAAAAATCGATAAATGACGCTTTATTTTTCAATATTTTGTATTGCGGTGATACAGTTCAGAAGAGCTTACATGGCTCTGCATAGCTACGATGCATATAGCCCCAAAAAGCCCGGCAAGAGTGATAAAATTGATTAGTTTTAACATGATGTCGTAGTGAATATATGAATCTTGGAGCTAGCTGATGCATGGAAGTCAGCTACAAAAGTTCATGTGATTTTCTCGCATGCTGGGATGTCGACATTTCTGCAGCTGATGTAGCTCAGGCATGAAACACCATGATCCTGATTACCCAGCCTATGAAGTGGCGAGTGAGCCTCCTGGATTGTGTCTTGTCTGCATAGTTTCGAAATGGCCGGAGATAGATACAAACATCCTACAACTCTACTATATACATAGTTTCACCTTTAGGTCGATTCAATCGAACGAAGCCCCGTTTGTTTCTTAATCGAAAAGGAGCATTGTTAATCTATCACTCAATCTTAACTCATTGACGCCCAATATTAACTCATTTGCAGCCTTGAGCATGTGAGCCCTCTGGTCACTCGTGAGACACTAACAACACCTTTCCCTCTTACCCTTAATTAAAAAAGAAGACAACAAAGGTTGTTGAAAACACATAGTAAGCACTAAGATGAAAACACCTAAATTCACAATCTTCTAGAGTGTGGATGAACAAGGGAGCCATGAATCTATAGAAAGACCTTGAGAAGCATTTATGTTATACAGGATCCCTAGCTCTAGTAACAAAATGTCCACATATCCAAAGATATTTCACCAGGGCATCCATATAATTGGCACTGGAACAGTCTACTGTGACTGAATCACACACTAATTGAGAAGATCAAATTGTGCTTATTTGTAAAAGTTACGTACTTTGTAAACATAACTAATTTCTCAACATATGAGGGGTGTCTACCCATCTTAACACCAGCAAAGTATGAATGTACTGCAGTTACAACTTACGACATCAAACCAAACTTCAAAGCGTAAGCGAGAGGTGAGACACTGCCTAGAGGAACTGCTGCTTAAGCGAGCTTAAGCGCCGCTTAAGCGTGCAGGGCAAAAGCATACGTCCAGAGCATGGAAGGCAAATTGGACATACAGAAGACTATAATATGATGTAGTTTTGTATCATAAGCATGTAATTCTATAGTACGTACAAACATTACAAAATTGCAACCTCTCTTCACTAATAGATAAACCTCTCATCCATCTAAGCCAAAATGTACAAACCTTACAAGCACTAAGGTTTACTGGAGTAGGAAGCACTATCAGTTCGTGAGACCGGTACTAAGGAGTTGCGTCGGTGAAAAACCTTTAGTAGGTTCGTGACACGAACTGGTCTAAAGGCTGAACCTTTAGTACCGGTTCGTGTCACGACCGGTACTAAAGGTGCAACCCCACGCTCCCACCGTGGATCGCCTTTTTGACCTGTAAAATAGAAAAGAAAATGATAAAATTCAAAAAATAAAATGTTTTCACATTCTTCTATGTTATGCAACCTACTATTAGGAAAAATTAAGAAATTCGAATTTTCACTTTTTTTGCAAAAAGTTTTGAAAAATGGTAAAACCGCAATAACTTTTGCATACGACGTCGAAAAATACGTATAATATATCAAAAAATCCTGGGAAAAAGTTACATCCGAATTCACAGGGTTTACCCGGTTAGCCAATTTTTAGATTCTCAAAATTCCAAATGAAAATATGAAAGCAGGAAGATTTTAGTTTTTTGAGAAATTTAAAATTTTATATATTTTTATTTTTTTTAAATTAAAATATTAATTGTAAGATTTTTTGAGTCCTAACATATTACTATTACTTTTATCAAATTATAAGATTTTCAATTTTTCAAGTTTTAGGTTTTGCAAAAAATATTATTTTTTAAAAATAATTAAAAATAATAAAAATTAAAAAGTTAATTTTATTTATTTATTCAACATTATTATTACATCATTACTTTTATTTATTAAAACAATTATTTGGAATTCAAACGATAAAAAGTGTGACATCGACCAACATGTTAATAGGATTGATATGATACTATTATCACATACATGCGCGCGAAGCACTTGGAGTGGAACGGGATGGAACTTGGAAGTTAAGCGTGCTTGTGCGGGAGTAGTGTGAGGATGGGTGACCAACCGGGAAGTTTGACTACGGGTAAGTAATTTGACTAGAGATTAAGTGTAGTTAGAGACTAACGGAAATACTAGTAATTCTGAAAAAATAAAAAAGAGGCCGTGAAAAAAAGGGTGTGAAAAATAATTAGAAAAAATGGAAAAAAAAATTAAACGAAATAGGCTTTAATACCGGTTAGAGTATTACGACAGACCAAAGGTCTCCAGCCCCACGGGTTCCTCCGTGCCAGTGGAAGCACCTTTAATCTTAGGTTCGTAAGGCCGTGTACGAAGAGCGCTAGTCTTGGATAATTAGTACCGATTCTTTCAGCCGGTGCTAATCTTTCTAAAACCGGTACAGATGAGCGTTTTTCTACTAGTGTTAGCTTTTGCAGCAAACAACAACAGTAGCAGTTCAGCAAGGCAGCAAACAACAACAGTAGCAGTTCAGCACTTAGACAGCAGCGCATCGCAGACATCCAGAAACCTACACAGCTACGTACACACGATTGAGGCAACACACGAATGCACACACCCAGGAACCTAAAGGCACATGATCTAATCAGGATTCAGGCAACACACGCACGCACACACGAGCTACATCGCACAAACCCACACACGAGCTGGGAAAATAGGTATTAGGGGATATCTGAGAGATGCGCGACGCGGAAATTCTACATAGACGTGGGTGTCCCTGGCTTATCTAATGGTGTAGAGTTTTCCAAGATTCGTGTACAGAATTTTGCATTCACAACCGTGTCTTTGTACATCTCTTCCCCCTCATAGGAACGAAAGTAGACCAGTACACCTTATCTTCTCCCGACTGTCATCCTCACCCTGTCTCTCTTTCGTTCCCCTGCACACACACAGCACCACCGGAATCCCTCTCTCTCTCTCTCTCTCTTGATCATGGATCCGGGCTAGTTCTCTGGAAGGTGAGTAAGAAGGACCATGTCGACGTCGAGAAGAGAGGCGGCGGCCGGCGGCGGGAATTGAGCCGACCACCTGGAGCACCACCAGATCTGGCTTCATCATCTTTCAAAACGTTTTGATCTCTTTCCATGTTCAAAGATTTGATTTCCTTCCATATCTGAAGATCTTATTTGCTTCGACGTTCCATTGATGAAACATGATGGATTTGAAGACAGGATTCCTAATACTCTCTGGTTGCAAACTAAATTGTTCATAATACCATACTAATTAAATCAATATTGTCCCAAATTCTGGAACAAAAGAAGTCAGAGGTTTGGAAAAGATCGAATGAGTTCAGAAATTGAAGGTTTAATATGCAGAACGGGCAGGGACTGTGCCATGATAGAACGTTTTTATGAGATGTGTTTTCTGCAAAATAAAGGCACGCATCTTGATGCAAGCAAGACTGAATGGATGGCATGAGATAAGACGGTTGAGCCCACGTATATGTAGACATGCATTTTCGGAGAGATGCGGCGGCCGGCGGCGAGCATGTTGAGGTCGACCTCGATCTAGGGCGCCTGGATGGGGAGGGATTAGGGGATATCTGAGAGATGCG
Source organism: Lolium multiflorum (assembly GCA_030979885.1). Taxonomy (NCBI): domain Eukaryota; kingdom Viridiplantae; phylum Streptophyta; class Magnoliopsida; order Poales; family Poaceae; genus Lolium; species Lolium multiflorum. The sequence goes on from CM061750.1 coordinate 165,925,511, forward strand.
GCGGCCGGTGGCGAGCAGGTTGAGGTCGACTGCGATCTGGGGCTCCTAGACGGGGAGGAATGCGGGGCTGGAGGTGGAGTACTTGGAGGAAGAGGGACCAGCTCCCGCCGGCCTGGAGGAAGAGGCGGAGGGCTGTGCATGCTGGACTGCACCGGCGGCGCAGGCGGAGGTTCACTAGCGGAAATCTGGTGCGCCGCCACTCTACCCTGTCTCTCTTGTCTCAGATGTAGGGGAATGGCCGAGATGGAACCGTATCTACTCGCTTCTGCCCAGCTAGGCTCAATTTTTCCTTCTCCCGCCAACCAAGTGTGGACGCGCAGCGAGCGGTTTTATTCCGCCTACCTCCGCTTCCGCGTGCTTAGGCAAAGCTCAACGCCCAATCACAACGCTTAATCACGCTCGGCGCTTAACCTCCCGCTCAGGCCTGAAACGAAGCGGTATGCCACCGCTTAAGCGCGCCTGAGCGTACGCTTTTTTAACGTTGCATCAAACAGAAAATCAACCGAGAAAACAATAGCTGATTCCAGGCCAGCGGGAAAATGTGCATAATATGTGAGGAAATACTAGTAATAATTGACAGATATAGAAAGAAAAGTCTGGCCGAAATTCAACGCAAAAGTACATGCAGGTTTATTGACCTCTGACCGAAATTCGTATGCATGTGCTCACCATATGGGAACACATATTGAAGATGTAATTCCGGAATTGACCATTGTGATATGAATGCCAAAAGGCTAATGCTAATCTTGAAAGAGCAGGGGCATTTGATTTATAAATAAGGGATTTAGTTTAACATATCGTTGATGTATATAGGCTGAAAATGGCAGGTCAGTGACAGAAATTCTACCCATGAGTGAAAAAGCAAGTACCATCCTTTGCATGGGATTGCATTTCTAAACTATCAACATCAGCTTGAAGTTTTATTCAAACCTACATAAAACAGAACACTAGTATACAAGGAGTGGTTAGACTTTGAGAACAAAACGGCTTATAACAAACAAGGAAACAAAAACCTATTCTCTTCCTCGTACGCTACACCCACCCACACCAACTGTTTTCCAAGTTTTGAATTCATCCACGAGTTGGGTACTAACTCCTGCCGAATGATGTTTCCTCACATTGTTGAGTACACGGGCGTTTCACTGTTTCCGGAAGGATCAGCAGGCTAGGGTAACACAGGCATCAAACTCCAATATGTCCGAAGTCCAACATGTCTGCAAATGTATCCATGTTCTCCGGAACTTCAAACTGCACTATAACCTGCAGGAAGCATCGGAACCACACAAGTCTTGCCACAGCACAACCTATGAGGTTGTAGCACGCTACTATGTAGAACGCTCATACATGAGCACGCGTTAGCAGCATCTATTTTCGCGTTCCCGATTCCTCGCATGTCCAAACTAGTACCTAATCCTAATGTAAAATATCGGCCCTTCTATCCCCATAACCAGTGTATATTAATTGGTGTAACTTGCCTATCCGTGTGTTCCTTGGCGTGATTGACATATATATAGGGGTGGAGCTTTGGAGGTACAAATATATAATGATGTACAACTAACTCGCATATTCCCAATGTGCGAAGTCCAAGTTTCACTTTCATAAACTCTTCTCCCGAAATCATTATAGTTTTGTTAGGCTCTCTCCGCTACAGATCTTAATTTGAGTAAGCACAAAAAAAATCAATTAGCTTGGAAACAAAAATTACCTGGCGTCTTAGTGAACATATTTACCTTGGAAACAAAAACTACAAACAGGAGGATGCGGTAATCCTACACTGCTACACATCTGGAAATATGTAAAAGAGATGATGCGATATAGTACAATGTTCTTGATGACATTCATGTTTTTTTTTCTTTCGAGCAGATGGAGTATGCTCAAGGCACACGAATTAAAAATCACGAGTTTTGACTATCTATGGAAAAAAATCATCATCTACAATAACAAATCAATCCATCAGGAAATGTATTTTCATATCGTATTTATTATGTATTGTAGATGTTTGTATGTTTTTATAACTAGCTAGGTAAGATATTATATTTATTTGGTAGTGTAGATGTTCACTGGTTCCATAAACTTGGCACGTGCTTGGTAAATTAAAGGGGTTGTGGACTGTAGAGGGGCCACGTGACGAAGCTTCACTCCTCCACCGTCCGCACATCGCACGCACATGAAAACTTTTCCTTGCTTTCACCGAAATTATCACCCATATCTCCGATGTCTTCCTGCTCCCGTCGCCATTGCTATTCACGTTTGGTGCGCCGCCAGCCGCCAGCAGCCCCTTCCGCTTCTTCTTTCCCTCGCCACCCTCTCGCTACCGCGAGTATTCTTCTCTGGACCTTGCTGAAACCCTCGCTCCATTTCGAATCCTAGCCCAGGCGGTCACTGAATTCGACTTTGTGGCAGATAGCGACGACTTTTCCGACGGAGAAGAGGAGAGGCGAGGGCTCCGGCGACTTGTCCTGTTTATTCTGCTGGTGGTAGGATGACCCGATCCAATGGATTTCTGAGGAGAGATATGTGAGGTTACTTTTCCGTCCTGACGCGGCGTTGATTTTGCTCTCCTCCCCTGTTGTTGCATGCCGTGGCGGCTGGAAGTTCCTTGGGTATTTTTGTGTCAACTGCTCAAACGGTGCGCCTGAAATTCATTTGTGACAGTTGCTTCAGATGTAAAAAAAAATCCTTCGCCTCGCTGGATATTGTGTTCATCTCGGCCTCGCGCGCAACGCCTCGCCACTCCGACGGTTTGGGCTACTGTACGCTGAAAGCCACGAGTAATCCTTTGAGTGACGACCTCCTCCACCGCTACCTCCTCCGTTTCGGATCGATGTTGAAAAGGGCAGCTTCTAGCGCCGGTCAGTGTACATGAAGGACCTTCATGTAGCCAATGTTTCACTTGACGGAGACCCCAAAGTTTTCGATTCAATACGAATTATCTTGTTATATGAATTATGGTGCTTGATGCTTACAAAATTAGGGTAAGGACTCTCAGAATAGAAATTTCTGTCGATCATTTGAAGTGTTCTAAAATAATAATCCCTCTTATTCTACCCCAATTGTGCAGGCGTTGTTTCACAAATTAGACTCCACAACAGAAAGATCGTGGCGGAGTTAATTGCTGAAAATATCAGACGAGATGACGTGAAGGTGGCCAGCATTTAGGCATTTATAGTGGTGAAATTGAAGGGTTATGAAAAAGAGTTGCCTGGCTATGGACGAGGCCGTCCACAAGAGGGAGGAGAGCCGCCTAGTGCTGCAGTGTCTGGATACCATATTGCCGGTTTGTCCTCAGCTGAGAAGGAACAGTAGAGACGCTCACCCGTTACCCCCCATCATCGCGCTCCAGTGATGATGAGAGGGAAGTAATCGAGAATCTCTGAATCTCGTAAGTTATGCATGTCCGTGCTGCATCTTGTTTCAAATGAATTGCATAATTTGTGTGAATTTTAAGACTTCTTCAATCCTGATGTAGTATGGTAGGGTTAGTACCTTGGACAGGAGTAGGATGACATTACACGTTTAAATGGTTGAATGCCAGTTTTAGTTTCTCGTAGATACATTAGTTGGACATACATAGTTGGCAGTTGCCTCTTCATTCATTTCATGAACTTTCTACTGGTGGTACGTGGATGTATTTTATGTTTTTACTAGCTCAGTTTATTTTTTATCTAAATCTATCTGGGTAAATAGTGTTGCTGTTGTTTACGTACGTTGAAGAAATCACAGAAAAGATTTGTGAATCAACAATAGCAGCTAGCTTTGTGGGATAAAGTTATGATCATTCAAAAGATTATCCTGAACCCGAAAAGCCCAAACACATATTCGGGAAGTTGTTTCGATTACCCGAATTTATTTCAGGAAATTCGAGCATGTAATCTCTACACCCGAATATCCCGAGCATCCCGAAACAATACAGCCCAGCCCATCAAGAAAGCCCAGACGTCCAACAGCCCAAGTAATCAAGTGTTGCAAGGTGAAGGTAACCCTAGACTAACAGGAGCGCAGCGTCCAATCTCCCAACTCCCGTGTCCCGTCCCTCCCCAGCCGCCACAAGAGGCGCTGCGCAGCCGCAGATCGACTCGCCGTCGCTCGCAAGTTCTCTCTTCGTCGACACCTCCACTCCCTGTCCTCCTCGACGCTCGACGGGACGTCTCCACAGGTCCGCCCTGCATCCTTGTCGTCGTCCTCGCGGAGAACCGTCAAGCTACAGATTTGTCGCGTTGATTGAAGGCAACAGCGAGCCAGCGAGTACCAAGGATCAATCTATCAGCGAGCGAGCCAGCGAGTCTGCTCTTGTTTAAACTAGCTACCATCATTTCCGTATCGCTGTATGAGTGAAGTCGTGATTGTGAACTGCTAGTCTGCTACCGTGCTAGTGTGCTGCTACTATACGTCTCTACCTGCCTATTTCTTGTTTGAGTTTGAGTTCATTCTTCAAAATGAAGTTAAAATAGTGCTGAAATGCCGCTGAAACGCTGCTTCTTGCTGTTATTTTTGGGTCCAGTCTGTATTTCGGGATATTCAGGAATTTCCCGATCCCGAATCCAAATTATCGGGTACCCGAATTATCGGAAAGCAAATATTATGCTGCATTTTCGGGTGTCATTTTCTAGAACCCGAAATATTTTTTTCCCGAATTTCCCGTCCCGAAATTTCGGGATTTCCCGAACGCCCAGAGTGAGTCTCCTTTTCATGCTACAAACATTGGAAGTGGAATTTGGAGCCTAAGAGCAAATTGTCTGGGTGGCTCCTACTGCATATGCAGGCATTGGCAGCTGATACACTAGGGTGGGAGTACGGTTAGGCATGTTGTCTTTGCACACAAAGTTTGTGATTAAAACTATTTGGCGAAGGATTTTTTCTTCTCTAGGAGCACGTGAGGAATCTTTTTGCTCGCAATCTCTTTACTTGTTCCCCTAGTGGTGGAACCTATGCATCCACCAGCATATTGACAAGTGGCAGCAGGTGAAGTTTGCTGTGTGGTCTGAAAAGAAATCGTCGCGTTCTTGAGGAAAATCTATGAAAGTTATGGAAGTGGTGCCTAGAGTTGCCGAGGAGTCTATCGCGTGGTAATGTGCATGTAGTCTTATTTCTTCACTTTACCTTTGGGTTCCTTCACATAAACTCAGGTTTGTTTCACTTTTCCTATCTTAATTAAATTGGCTGGGTGTACGTCTTTACAATAAAAACTAGACGATACCCCGCCCGTTGCAGCGGGAAGAGCTTATAGAAATAGTTTAATTGCAGTTGTTATGCTTGTGGACTAAAATAAATGTTCGGTATGACACCTTAATGGATATTATATAATGATCTGTAGTACAAATGGTGGAAGATTAAAAAGGAAACGTTGTTTTCTATGAAGTTCAGGATTATTATGCTTGTGGAGTAAAATACATTTTCGGTATAACATCTTTTAGAATACTATAAAATGATTCGTGGTACAAATGGTGGACGGTTAAAAAACAGAAATGTTTGATTCTGTATAAAATTCGAAATTATTATTTGATTTCGATCAGCTAAGTTGCACCTTAAGAGAAACATTATTTTGTTTACCTTTCCTTTGTAAGATGTAACTTTTGTCTTAACAGAGTAAATTCCTAGATATAAAAATAAGTATATCTTTGATCTTTGTCACTGGGCTCCGCTAGTGTGCAATATAACACTATATGAAAATCACAGTATTATCAGTTGAGAAGGGTCAAGATTAATAGAACGGAACATTAGGATTGACGTAAAGCATCGATGATCATAATGTCCCAATTCAACAGGTTCGTGTACTTGTGTTGGCATGTTGCCACAGGTATTGGTGCTGCGGCATCAACTTTCCTGGACGGCAGATGGATGCCGAAGCAGCTCATCCTTGAAACTGCACCGGCTAGCTAAGGTTTTTTAATCAGACTGTTGCATGGTAAGGACTGAATTGTCCCATCGCCGTTGAATTCGGATGAAATCGCCAAGGAACCAGAGTGTTCGTAACCTGTAATGTTAGTATGTAGTTAAATGTCTTTCCTTCTTATGGCCCGAACCGTAAGGGGGAGCCCAAGATAGCGAATGGGAAAGGATTCCCTCTTGGCCGGGATGGAAAGGAGAATATCTTCAAGGTTAAGATTCGCACATCTTATTGGCACAACGGAGCTTTTATGGAAGTTCGTGCAAAGGCCGGTAACCTTGCCAAAGTCGTGGAGAATGTGTGCAAGATTTTGCACGTCTTCCTTTAAAGGAGCAAGAAAGATAGCCGCATCGTCCGTGTAGAGAGAGGTGCGGAGGATGGAACCTCTACCCCGGAGCTTGTGGATCAACCCATGCGACGTGGCTCGTTCTAAGATTTGTGCAAGGGTGTCGATAGCAAGGACAAAAAGGAGGGGAGACAACGGGTCTCCTTGCCGAAGGCCCCGGCGATGGCGAATGGGGTGGCCGGCCATACCATTAAGGAGCACCCGAGAGGAGGCGGTGTTGAGAAGTGCGGCAATCCAATTCCGGAAACGTACCGGGAAACCCATTTTTTCAAGAAGGTCAAAAAGATATCCCCAACGGATAGAATCGAAGGCCTTCCGGATGTCAAGCTTGAGGAGAAGGGCCGGGGTTTTATTTTTGTGGAATCTTGTGGCAAGGTTTTTGACATAGAGAAAGTTATCGTGTATGCTTCGTCTCTTGATGAAGGCACTTTGGGCATTAGAGACAAGCCCGTCCATGAGAGGCCCCAAACGGTTTGCAAGCATCTTGGAGACAATCTTCGCAATGGCATGAATTAAGCTAATAGGCCGGTAGTCGGAAATCTCTTCGGCGCCGTCCTTCTTTGGCAAAAGGGCGATGTTTGCGGAGTTGAGCCATTGAAAATTTTGCACATGAAGATTCCCGAAGTGTTGGATTACATTCAAGACGTCGACTTTGATAGTGTCCCAGCATCTCTTGAAGAAAAGCCCGGTGAAACCATCCGGCCCCGGAGCTTTGTCGCCGGGCAAATGCGTCGGGAAACTTCCCACTTGGAATGGAAACTTCATTACTACGGCCGGCCGCGCCGCCTTGGTCAAATCCGTCATCGCCTCCCAAGCGACATACTTCTTGACACCCCTTTCCATCCCGGCAAGCACCATTTCCTTCATCAACAAGATTGAGAGAGCCTTCCTTTGGTCCGCTAGTGACCACACGACGGGAGCCAAGTGCAAGGTTAATTGGGATCTAGTTTGTCGCCCAAAGAAGTTTGGGGGTCTTGGTATCACTCATACGGACAAGTTCGCAACGGCTCTTCGCCTTAGATGGCCATGGTTGGAATGGAAGGAACCTAATAAGATTTGGGTGGGATCCGGTAACCCATGCTCGAAATATGACATGGACATCTTCTACTCCGCCACGACCATCACGGTTGGCAATGGTATGAAAACACCGTTTTGGTTCGCGCCTTGGCTTCATGGGAGAAAGCCCATTGAGATTGCTCCGCTTATCTATGCTTCCTCCAAGCGCAAAAATTGGAAGGTGGCTAGTGCTCTTCGGAACGAGGCTTGGGTCCAAAAGATTGCCTTGGGGAAGATTTCTCCTTCGAACACCTCGCGCAATTTGTGGAGCTTTGGGGACTCATACAAAACTTCCACCTCAATGAGGACCTTGAAGATGACATTGCTTGGAAGCTCACCGAAAGTGGCCACTACTCTTCAAAGTCCGCCTATGAGTTGCAATTTTTGGGTTCCACCGTATCACCCTTATACAACTCCATGTGGAAAATGTGGGCGCCACCCAAGATCAAGTTCTTCACTTGGCTTGTTTCCCAAAATAGAGTGTGGACCGCCGACCGCTTGGAAAAAAGGGGGTGGCCTAATTGCGGGACTTGCCCTCTTTGTGATCAATGCACGGAATCCGTCGACCACCTTCTTGTTCATTGCCGCTTCACTTTGCGTCTTTGGAACATGGCCAAAGATACCTTTGACATCCCGGCTTCCCATGTCAACAATTGGGCAAATTTAGCCTTCCCGGAGTGGTGGATCATGATATCATCCGGGCAAAATCGCAAGGTGTTATCACCAGAATTTGACCAAGTCAGAGGTGGGCCGCGATCAAGATGGACTTGAAGATATACGTATAGAAGAGATGTGTGAATCGGCCTTATTTACCAAGTTTGGGCTAGCTAGCCCGTGTATCTTAGTTTAGAAATTAGAGTTTGTCTCGTGCACGGTTTAGTGCACGCCCACATTAGAAAGTCCCCTGGACTATAAATATGTACCTAGGGTTTATGGAATAAACAACAACCAACGTTCAACCACAAACAAATCTCGGCGCATCGCCAACTCCTTCATCTCGAGGGTTTCTACCGGTAAGCATCATGCTGCCTAGATCGCATCTTGCGATCTAGGCAGCACAAGCTGCCTACGTTGTTCATGCGTTGCTCGTACTGAAGCGCTTTTGATGGCGAGCAACGTAGTTATCATAGATGTGTTAGGGTTAGCATTGTTCTTCATGCGCATGCTTTCGTAGTGCAACCCTTGCGCATCTAGCCGTCCTTGTGCCTCATCATGGGTGCGGGGCGGCACCCCGCTTGATCATAGTTTAGTAGATCGATCCGTCGCTCCTTGTTCTACAAGGATTAGTTTAATATCTGCAATAGTTAGGCCTTACAAAGGGGTGGAGGATCCAGCGGCACGTAGGGTGTCGTTTGCGAGCCCTAGACGGGATGTTCCGAGGATCAACCTTGTGTTGGTTTTTAGGCCTCGTCTAGGGCAAGCTTACGATCACCGTGCGTGAGCGCGAGGCCCAACCTAGAGTAGGATGATCCGATTATGCGGTGAAAACCCCACATCGTCGTGGATCTCATTAGCTCTACCATGATCAAGCAGGACCACCACATATTCGGCCACCTTGGACGAACCGTGGGTGGATCGGCTCTTTGAGCCGATTCACGGGACAACTTTGAGAGCCGATCGAGGCTCGTATTTACGTGTACGTGTGTGCCCTGCGAAACTAGCGAGCATCATCCACACCTTCGACCAGGTATAGGTCGGGGTGGCACGCCTGGCCCGGCATCGGCGCGCGACCGGGAGGCTTTGCGGGCCGTCGCTACGAGGACCTGGGCCAGCCGCAGCCCTAGTCATTCCCGGCTCTACCGTGTTGGCCAGTCGCTGCCGCCGGTGGGTTTCGACGCCAACACATTCTGGCACGCCCGGTGGGACAATCTTCAACGACTCATCTTCAGCGACAACCACCTCGCTATCCACAGCAGAGATGGCGAAAGACGCCTTACCGTCTTCATCAGAAGTGGCAGAAGAAACTCCGGTCACGTACGGGGATCTCCATGGCGAGCTCAAGAAGAAGTACGACGAGATCAAGTCTGCCCTCGAAGCCGACCTAATCGGCTCTTTCCACAGGACCCGCTCCCATGGCATCAGATGGAAGGGGTTCACACCTGAAGCGCACTTGATGGAGTGGACCTGTCCACCCCGTCCGAAGAGCGCACCAGGTCGCTGCGTCAGGAGATCAACTTCATGGTGGCTCATTCGCTGCACCGCCATTCTGAGAGCCTGGTGAATACGTTGGAGCGCGTCGCGCTGCGCGTGATCCAGGAGATCATGAGCCATCAATACTCTCCGTCAGGACCAGCCCTAGGGACTCACCAAGGGGAAGCGCTGCTCCATTCCCGTCCCCCGCTGCCATTCGCGTTGAGGCGCCCGAGGCGCCCTCATCGGCTTTTGTCGTCTACAAGATTGTGGTGACCCCAGTGACTACCAGTTCCTACAGACGCGCCCAAGGAGATCCCGAACAGCGGATAGCATCTGGGCAGATCTTGAGGCAGACCTTGCTAAGTATGCCGGACGAACCTCCAGAGCTCAACTCCTGTGGCTAGCTCAGATCTCGAGAAGCAAGCGTGGCTAGCTAAATACGCCACCCCGACTAAGCTCCAGAGCCCAGCTCCTGCAGTTGGCTCAGAACCAGAGAAACAAGCATGGCTGGTTAAGTACGCCACTCCGACGAACCTTCGGGGTTCGGCACCTGCGGCCATCACTGCGGATCAAATTTGTACGATCCTGAAAGATCAGTTCGGCATGATGCCGAAAAGAAAGGCGATCGGCTATACCAAGCCGTACCCCAACGAGTACGAATTGATCCCGTTACCACCCAAATATCGGCTCCCGGACTTCACAAAGTTCAGCGGATCAGATGGTTCCAGCTCCATAGAGCATGTGAGCCGGTATTTGGCGCAGCTGGGCATGATCTCAGCGTCAGACGAGCTGCGTGTGAGGTACTTCTCACAGTCCCTCACAGGATCGGCTTTCGGTTGGTACACTTCGCTGCCACCGAACTCAATCCAGACCTGGAAGCAGTTGGAAGAACGGTTCCATGAGCAATATCACTCGGAGGCTTCCGAGGCTGGCATTGCCGATCTGGCACAAGTACGGCAGAAGCGCGGGGAAACAGTATCAGAATACATCCAGCGCTTCAGGACCGTCAGGAACCGATGCTATTCGGTTCACGTAAGCGAAAAAGAAGCAGTTGAGTTGGCGGTGGTGGGTCTATCATCATCGATCAAGGAAGTGGCCTCCCAAGCAGACTATCCTTCATTAGCACACATGGTGCAGAAGTTGTCAGCATATGAGCAACGCCACCCGGATATCTACCAAGATAAATTCAAGCGCGTGGTTACCATGGTTGACGCAGGCGAAGATGAAGGTCCTACGGGAGAGCGAGAGGTCGCGGTAGCTGAGTGGACTCGAGCTGCAGGCCCAGTAACCTGCAAATGGGTAAAGCCACCGGGGCCTCCAAGAGGGTTCGACTTCGACGTGACGAAAACCGAGCAGATTTTCGACCTCTTACTCGCGGAGAAGCACATAAAGGTGCCCGAAGGCCACAAGTTTCCTACGGTGCAAGAGCTGAACGGAAAGCCATACTGCAAGTGGCATAACACGTTCACCCACACCACCAACGACTGCAGGGTGTGGCGTCAGCAGATCCAAGCGGCGATAGAAAATGGGCGGTTAATTTTTAACCAATACGCCATGAAGGTCGACACACACCCCTTCCCCGTCAACATGGTGGAGTTTACCCACCTTGGAGGGTGCCAGCCTGATTTCTCAGCCAATATCAGTATGGTAGAGCTTGGACACCGCTCTGAGAAGGACGGGGATGAGGACAGCTGCTCTCAGAGCAAGGACACAGGGGGCCGCTCCATGCGATCGGCTCCGTCAAGATGGCAAACGATACGTCACAGAGGGAGAAGTGAAGAACATAAGATACCAACGACCCCTCTCTGATCACCTCCTCAACAAGTATGTTAGTCAGATGACCAACGCCATACAACAACAATGATGAAGAGGTCGTCGACCAGGAGCGACGAGGCAAGCCGGCATAATCATGATGAGGAGGCAGAGACGCCATGGCGGGGCGGGACGATACGGACGGGCATTGGCCTTGCCCTTCTTCGACACTGCTGGGATTCAGGGAATGAGCCGGTTACCAACAATCGGCAGCGCGAAATTGTCGGAAGAAGAAGGGGACAGCCAACGTAATGTGTTCGAGCGCTTAGGGCCTCTCCCCGCAAAAAGGACGGGCTGGGACCCCTCCGTTGGAAGATCTCGTTGATTCAGAGGAGGACGGGGAATACGAAGAAGACGGTGCCCGCGTCCAGGTGGTGCCACGATGGTCTCAGCCATACACAAAAGCGCGAGGTTCAGCGATTGCGCGGTCGGAGGAAGCTGAAAGGATGTACTTGCATACGCTGAGGAAGGCGCGGCCTGATGCGGCTGCGAAAGTCCGAGGACCCTAGATGAGGAGGGACTACCGCAAAGGAAAGAGTGGCGCCCCAAGCAAAAGAGCCCGATGATGACACATCGGCTGCTGCACAAATGGTGTTCATTCGTCCGGCGGGGTGTAGTGCTCCACGATTATACGGTGCACCCGACATGGATAACGGCAAGCACACCAACGTGCTAAAGTCGGAGATTGGGCTGGTTTTATCCGCCGACATGGACGAGTAGCAAGACTACGTCAATAAGCAACATGGCGAGGCCGATCCTTGCAATCGGCCCTCCGAAGCTGATGAAGGGATATTACAAAACCTTTGCCGAGCAAGCAACATGGAGGCCGATTCCAGCAATCGGCCAAAATTATCCTCACTATCCATTCTGCCTGGGATCAACGTTTGGCCCAACAGGGACTACCTGAAGAGCCGATACCATCAATTTTCTTGACAGGATCGGCTCGGGGGGCACCTAGAGGGATAAAACACAAGGATGCGAAATAGTATTGAGTATGGGGGCCGATACGCAAATCGGCCTAGAAATTTTAAAAAAGAAAAAATTTACATGCAAAGGCGTCGACTTCAGAATTGAGAAGCAGCCGATGCATGGCCATCGACTCAAGAAATACAATTGTCAACCAGAAGGTCAGCCCTAGTAAATTATGAAGAGAAGCCACAATGGAAGAACTCCTCGAGAGAGAGGTTTAACAGCTCAGATCTTCTCTTCAAGAACAGTGCTAAGGGCAGCTTGGGCGTCCAGATCAGGTTAAAGGTGGGTCGCGTCAGATCCACCAAAGGAAGGGAGCCGATCTGACTTGCAAGGGCAAAGAGGTGCACTGAGGAAACTCGGGGGGCAGCCCACCTTGAAGGTTCTCTGCAAACCGATTTACGTGCAAATCGGCTGACTCTGCATGATCAAGCCCAGGCTAATTCGGTTAAGTTTTTGCCTTGGCCAAGACTCGGGGGGCAGCAGGCCTGGTGGATGTTCTGCCTTGCTCTGTTTTTTACGAGCCGATTGAGTGATCATCGGCTGATCCTTCATTGCAAACCTTCGTCAGAGATGATGAGTGCTGGAAAGGATTATTGGGTGTAGTTGGGAAAGTTCAAAAGTTTCCTGAAGATCCTACATTTTTCTGCCAGATTTAGAAAATCATCAGTTGAAGAAGGAAAGAGCAAATTTCGAAGGACCGATGCGGTGTTATCGGCGCGTTACGCATTGGCAAAGGGGGCGAATCGGCAAGGACGGTAGAAAAGGGAATCGGCTCAATTGAACTCAGGAGAAATCGGGCACAATCAAAATGAGGAAAAGTTCTTCATTAATAGGCGAGATTTCTTACATAGTAGAGCTGATTGCCCTCAAAAGGGGATACATTGCCCCGCCTACTTCTACGGATCCTATACTAGGGGCCCTATCTACGGGCCGTTGCTGCCCTCGTCGTCGCCGTCATCGCCGCTGTCGGCGCTGCTCCCGGCCGGCTCGTCGTCGCTGCTCCAGCGGCCGCCGGCAGGACCTTCATTGTCCTCATCTTCTTCGTCGTCGTCGTCGTCGCTGTCGAAGTCGCTCAGATTCCCCGGCCAGGGACAATGGCGCTTGGCCGGCGGCTCGTCGGGGGAGCTGTCGTCGTCGTCATCCTCCTCTTCCTCCTCCTTCACCTCCTCGGAGGTGGCCCCATCCCAGGGGAAGCGATCGTCCTCGCTTTCTTCCACCGCTTCCTTGTCGGCGAGGAAGCGGAGATCGCTCTCCCCATCAGTCAGGGACTTGTCGTCCTCTGACCAGGTGGAGAAGTCATGGTCTGACTCCTCCCCGGCCGCAATGGCGCGGCGGATGTTGGCCGCATGGACCTCCGCCGGGTTGTGCTCCGGCGTCGGCTCGCGAGATGAAGAGGACTGGGTGGAAAGATCCGATGAGGCGGAGGAGGAAGAGGACATGGTGGCGCAGGAGGGTTTTTTGGGTGCTAATGCGAAGGAGATGCAGAGGAAAACTGTTTGGGGCGGTTAAATAAAAGTGGGCTTGATAAAAATTCAATGCCACAGCAGTTTCCGAGGAAGTGGTGCCAAAACTGTCAAATCGTGCAGAGAAGTTGAGGAGGCAGGTTATCATGATGAAGAACTCTGCGACGGTTCTGCTGCCACGACATGACCCGACTAAAGGCGTAATGATTTTGGAAATATCATTTCCAAAACCAGGGGGGCATGTGTTATCACCAGAATTTGACCAAGCCAGAGGTGGGCCGCGATCAAGATGGACTTGAAGATATACGTATAGAAGAGATGTGTGAATCGGCCTTATTTACCAAGTTTGGGCTAGCTAGCCCGTGTATCTTAGTTTAGAAATTAGAGTTTGTCTCGTGCACGGTTTAGTGCACGCCCACATTAGAAAGTCCCCTGGACTATAAATATGTACCTAGGGTTTATGGAATAAACAACAACCAACGTTCAACCACAAACAAATCTCGGCGCATCGCCAACTCCTTCGTCTCGAGGGTTTCTACCGGTAAGCATCATGCTGCCTAGATCGCATCTTGCGATCTAGGCAGCACAAGCTGCCTACGTTGTTCATGCGTTGCTCGTACTGAAGCGCTTTTGATGGCGAGCAACGTAGTTATCATAGATGTGTTAGGGTTAGCATTGTTCTTCATGCTGCATGCTTTCGTAGTGCAACCCTTGCGCATCTAGCCGTCCTTGTGCCTCATCATGGGTGCAGGGCGGCCCCGGCTGATCATAGTTTTAGTAGATCTGATCCGTTACGATCGCTCCTTGTTCTACAAGGATTAGTTTAATATCTGCAATAGTTAGGCCTTACAAAGGGGTGGAGGATCCAGCGGCACGTAGGGTGTCGTTTGCGAGCCCTAGACGGGATGTTCCGAGGATCAACCTTGTGTTGGTTTTTAGGCCTCGTCTAGGGCAAGCTTACGATCACCGTGCGTGAGCGCGAGGCCCAACCTAGAGTAGGATGATCCGATTATGCGGTGAAAACCCCACATCGTCGTGGATCTCATTAGCTCTACCATGATCAAGCAGGACCACCACATATTCGGCCACCTTGGACGAACCGTGGGTGGATCGGCTCTTTGAGCCGATTCACGGGAACAACGAGAACCGATCGAGGCTCGTATTTAACGTGTACGTGTGTGCCCACAGGAAACTAAGCGAGGCATCATCCACACCTTCGACCAGGTATAGGTCAGGTGGCACGCCTGCGACCCGAGCATCGGCGCGCGCGACCAGGAGGCTTTGCGGGCCGTCGCTCCGAGGGGCCCCGGGGCCAGCCGCAGCCCTAGTCATTCCCGGCTCTACCGTGTTGGCCAGTCACTGCCCGCCGGTGGGTTTCTGACGCCAACATGGTATGGCTTCACTAGCTATGCTCATCATTTGGGAGATTTGGAACGAGAGAAATGATAGAATCTTCAAGAACAAAAGTTCACCTACACAAGTCGTTTTCGAGAGGATCAAGAAAGAAGCGACCCTATGGGTCATAGCGGGTGCAAAAGTTTGGGTATTTTGATGCCGCGAGAGTAGAACTTGTAATATCTTAAGACCTTTTACCTTCTTGTAAACTCCTCTCTTAATTAATGAATGGGCAAAGCTTTTGCCCGCGTTTAAAAAAAAAAGTATGTAGTCAAATACTACTGGAAAGATTTGCACTTTTATACATAAATAGAGCCAAAAGTACCTGAGCTTTGTGTTGGTAATATATAAAAGGGTTGATACAAAAGAAATTTATTCTTTCCTTGAAGTTGGTAAAGGCTATATATTGTCTCTTTCTGCTGTAATCTGAAAGAACTTCGTAAGACAACAAAGAGAATTCTCGGTGAGAAACATAATAACCTATCTAAAATACAAAAAAGAGAGGATATTAGTAGGAGGATAGAACAAAGTATGAGGAAAAGCGTATGAAGGGAGCAGAGAAAGTTGTCACTTGCACGCTGGGATGAAGAACGGCCCTGCAGTGATATTTCTAGCTAGGTGCAAGTTTGTAGAACTGGCCGGCGCACTGGCTCACCATGACGGTCTTTCCGATACCTACCAATGAGAACTTGGTGTGGTGGTTTGGGAGAGAACAACCAGAGATGAAACTACTACCGCGCAGGTTATTATTTAAAGGCAAAACCATAAAAGCGACTTCTCAGTTTTCAAGTGCGTGGGTCAGTTTCTTGTGCATTTCTTCACGGAGGAAATAAATGGTGCCTGGTGGAAGCGGAGACGGACAGGGAATACATGCGGGTGTGGGTGGATAGTGCAATCAAAAGTGACGATTGGTTGCTAAGATAATAAACGGCCAGACCAAGATCAACGATAAAACAGGAGAATGTGAACGGAATTATCAGACTGCTCATAGTGGGAGTAACATAGCTAGTACGTAATATCACATATCTCAAGGTATTTTAGTGACATGGCATGCTAATAAATGAAGAAAGAGAGTGAGGTGGTAACTAGCTATGTTACCATAACATCACACACCTCAAGGCAAGATGAGCCTACAACATAATAAATGATACAATGCATGACGTTACATATAAGTTACTACCCACTATGGAGATACTAACCTAGGCTACTAACATAGCATATCTTCTTTACTATTAAATGCCAATACAACCGTGGTAAGTCGTCCCATCCCCTCGCTCGCGCCTTGTATCAGGTCCGGTTTCGTACATCTAGACTTAGGATCGAAATTCTTTGTCTGTACGTCTTGAACCGAACGGAACCAGATCAGAATCCAAGTCACAGCGAGGGCGCGAGGCCAGCCTTTATGAAGCACCAATCCCCACCCGTCCCCTCCAACCCGACCTATCTGCTCGACACATATGTTGTCCCGAGCAGCGCCGCCTCTATGAAGCGCTCGATGAACTCCACGGGGCGAGTACCGTATTCCCTTGATTCTCTCCTGTGAAAAGCGCCAACGGTGATCGAGCTTTGCTAGGCCGCCTCCGGAGGCATGATGAAGAAAGATCGGCTGATTTTGCGAAGCTGGTCGAATCGCCCTTGATTAGTGATGATTATGACCTACAGAACAGCTGGCCAAATAGGCCAGATGGGCTGATCGATTCTGCTACCTGAAGCTTACTGATTGTACGAAGCTGATCGATTTTCTCCCTGCCCAGTGCTACGTATGACCTTCAAACACCCGGCTACATACGCCAGATGAGCTGATCGATTTACTTGTGTGCCTTGGAAGCTGAAAATCGCAGTAATACAGAAAAGCTTTCTCTTACGGTTTTGTTAGGATGCACAATGTGATACTACTTCTATACTATATTGTGCCCTTCTACTTTCTCACTACAGGAACTCATGAACAAAGCCCTACCACGAAGACACATAAAAAGATATTTAGGCCTCCTTTGATTCGTGGGATATAAAAAATATAGAAATAGAAAAAACGTAGGATTGATATGTCTAACCTACTCAAATCTTATATCTTGTGAGAAGGCGAAGTGTGTTTTATTGCAGCAAACGAAATTTCCAAGGTATGACTTGATCTCATAAGATTTGCACTACAAGATTTCTATAGAATTATTTCCTATAGAATATGTTTCTATGAGTTAAATAAATTGTGTAGAATTTTTTTCTATGGGATCCAAATGCTACACAAATTCAATGAGTCATCAGAGCCAACCTGTAACAACACACGGGATGTCATTAGTTGAAGATTTCAGGAAACAAATATTAAATAATAATCACCCGTAGCAAGGCACGGGCTTC
Organism: Lolium multiflorum; assembly: GCA_030979885.1. Taxonomy (NCBI): domain Eukaryota; kingdom Viridiplantae; phylum Streptophyta; class Magnoliopsida; order Poales; family Poaceae; genus Lolium; species Lolium multiflorum. Next base: position 165,942,927 of record CM061750.1, read on the forward strand.
TATGCTAGTGTTACTAGTCCAAGTTACTCCTCACTATGACCAGCCTCAAGCTGCACAACGGGAACATCAATTTTATTTCCTACGTGGCATACTTCCTGATGTGGAGGATTGTTGAGGTGGATAGTGTCAACACCCGGATTTTTAAGTCCAGGTGCCTGTTATGCCATACATCGCAATCCCAGGAATATTGTTGTTGCAGAGACATAACAGTTGAATATCATAAGTCATCATTCATTACAAACCATAAAGTCTTACAACTTGGAATCACATGATCCATATTACACAAATGGTTGATCTAGGGATCAACGAACTGATCAACGAACAAACATAAGTTCATAGCGGAAGCGTAAGATACAAGGACTCTATAGTCCACAGGCCAACGCTTGACGTCAGGAGCAGTCCTAGTTGTCGTAGACGTCCTGCGGTCCATCATCTTCATACTGCTGCGCCTCTTCATAGTCTGGCCATTTGAATAGCCAGGGACACAGCCGTGAGTACTTTAAAGTACTCGCAAACTAATACTAATGTAAGTGCTAACAATCTAGTAAAGGGGTACTAGGCTCTAGTTTCTTTTTGCATAAAGCCAATTTTAGTTCACAAGTATTTGAAATAAAGACTCTTCATGTACTAACTAACTCAAGTGGGAACATTAGTGTCATTCCCACAACTCAAGTGGTGATTCAAAAACAAGTCACCAATTCACCATTCATTTCATCACTATTTTCAAAGAATCTGACACTGGTAACAGTATGGCCTTTCCAACCGTCCGTAACCGTGGACACGGCTATTCGAATAGGTTTACACTCTGCAGAGGTTGCACACTTGTGCCACAACATTTGATTTCATCCGTCGGGATAACCCCGAATCATCGTAACACAGTACGCGGATCATCAACCATAACCTTTCATTTACAAATCCTAGTATGAGCACCTCCCCATGAGCTTGGCCTCCCGGTGAAAACCAGCTGTCAGCACTGGAACTGCCCAGCTTGGCCGTACAATTCACCTCAATTCACATCATTTCTCAACAACGGAGGCAGCCTCGGCATAACCCCTATGACGTGTGTTCAGAGGGAACCCATACTAAAATACATAAATTTCTAGTTAAGCCCTTACCCATAATCAGGTGTTGTGGGGGTACTCAAAAATTGGAAAGGTATCGCATCCAAACCAATATCAGTTTTGATTCAAAAATCACTATCTTCTCTTGGTCATATTCACCTTCAAAATTCATTCAATGGAATGCATCATCATTCCAAAGTTTTCAAATTCATTTCAAGTCACATGTTCCCATCTAGAGTAGTCAAGTTTTAATATTAGCACTAGCACTAGTCATGAGGGGTGCTAACTATTTGTAATGCTCTTTAGGCTAAGTTTGATACTCTTGTAGTACTCTAGATTTAGACCAAAGTTAACTATAAAAGGAAGCTTAAATATTCAAAGTGAAAACTTGTAAGAGTAAAACTTGGGATGGGTTCATGAAGCATAAGAAAAGATGAGTGTGCCTTGTTCTTGGTAGAACTTTGCACTTTGCAAGAATATTAGCTTGCAACAATAGAGCTTGCAATAGTGTTAGCTTGCCTTGGTTGTTGATGTGGTCAAAGTTCTCTTCTTCTTCGGGGTAGAATCCTTCCTCTTCCTGGTATTCTCCGGTACTAGCGTCTATACACGAATACGAGGATACAATCACTCAACAGATCAAGAGCTATACTAAGCACACACATAAATCACACAAATTATTCTAGTGGTAACACATTGCCATCATGTTGGTTGGTATTCTTAAGAAAAATAATTTCCTCTCATTATATATGTAAATGATAGTTTCCCTTTTGTCTTTGAAGAATAATTTTCTCTCATTGAATCTTCTTAAGATTTAATTTCTCAAACAATCCTGCATGAGTTTAGATTGACCTAAGTCAACCCTTCATCCTCATTATTTGAGAAAATGATTTAAATGAGGTAGAGTACCTCATACCATTTAATAATGCCTATGATGATTTAATATCTCCAAGCATTTCATATGATATCATTTGACCAGGGGTCCAACTTCATATGAATGCATTTGAGACAAGATTTAAATGAAGCATAATACTTCATATGATTTACCTAATATTTTTGGACAATACTACTTTAATAAAATAGCCATATTGTCCACTATTTTAACTAGGGCATGATCATGCAAAGTGACCACACCATTTTATTGCATAATCAATTAGTGTAAGTCAAATGTGAGCTAGTAGAGTTGGAATTAACTTAATATCTATTTTATTTGATTTTTAATAATTATTTGAATAGGGAAAAGTCCCTGCCTTGTTATTTTTATCACATTAATTCTACAAAGAGTCTGTCCATGTGACCAGTGGCATTTGATAGATAATTTCTCTAGCTTTCCAACAATATAAAGTTCACCAATTTGGTTGAGCCAATTTAATTCTATTGAATTTCAAAGTGGCAGCAGTATTCAAAATCGTTTGGAATTAATTAAATCGAGTTTGAATTAAAAGGCCGGCGGGAAAAACTACTGGGCCAGATTCAAACTGAACGGCCCAAGCCAGCCCAGCCACGGTCCAGTGACGCGTGTGTGACAAAGGGTCCCGCGTGTCAGCGAGTGTTAAACGCCGACGGTACCTTGATCGTGAGCCGTTGGATCGAAGCGATCGGGCGGCCGTGCGTCGTCGTTGTCGTCGGGAGAAAGGGTTGCTGCCGCGGCGGGGTGGGGGTCGGCGGCGAGCTGGAGCTCCGGCGAGGGTCGGCGACGATGAGGCGACGTTGTCGACGAAGAGTCGCCAGTACGGTGGCGTCGCCGATGGTGCTCGGATTCGTCGGCGGCGATCTCAGCTCGCCCAGGCTCCGGCGATCAATTCGGCTCGGGTGATGAGGGAGAGAGATGGTCGAGGAGGATCAGAAGAGAGAGGCGCAAGTTTGATGTGAAGAGGATGGCGCGGGGGTGGCTCCTTTTATAGGCGAGGGAGGTGGGGGCAGTGAGGAAGTCGACATGGGCGCGGCGTCTCGGGTGGTCTGTCGAGCTGGGCGGGCGGCCTGCTGTCGGCGCATCATGGCGGTCCCTGGGTGGCGACAGATAGAGTAGGCGGTGCCTAACGCGGTCTGCAGCATGCTTGTACTGCGGCGACGCGGCGGTTTCTTCTCCGTCTCCGGCGGTGGTAGTCCTGGTCGTGGTCGCGCGAGTGTCTAGCGGCGTTGTGGTGGCGAGGTGATGCTCAACGCGGTGCTGGAGGGGCCAGGGTGATGGCGTGCTGGCAGGGCGGCGCGTGGCTAGGGTGTGCTCTGGTGCGTGCCCATGCCGTGATCGGCATGACCTGGGCGCGGCGTGCGCCTTCCTTGCTGTGGTCGTTCTCCGTGGTGGGTGGCGGGTTCTGTGGAGTCGGTGTTCTCATTGGCAAGGGGCCAGGCGAGGAAGAGGAGAAGAGGAGGAAGAACATGACAGCATGGCCACATGCACATCATCTGCTAGGTTTGGTTCCTTAGGGTTGCTGTGCTGTGGAGGGGCAGAGAGGGGACAGGGGAGCAAGGTAGAGCTCAAGTGGTGGCTTAGGGTTGGCTAGAGTCACTATTTCCAATAGTGTTGTTTGTCCCCTATTTGCATTTCATCAAATTTTTCCCAATTTTGGTTGAGTTCACATGGCTGCAAAATTTTGAAAATGGTGTGTTTGGTTAAGTTGTAATTTACCAGAGACAACTATGTGTGGTGGTGGAATTTTAAAAATCAAAGACTTGCAAAATCTGACCAAGTGAGATTGTTGCATATGTTAAAAGTTCCAACTTGGCATGAGCATAGATTTTATCCAAAGTGAATTTGGCATGGTTGTCTTTACAAAAGTTGTTCATCTTGATGTCCTCTTGGATGACATGCAAAGAGTTGAGAAAGTTTAGTTTGAAAAAGTTGAATGGCAAGGGCTCAAAGTAGTGACCAGATTGTAAAAGACAGATTTGACCATTATTCTATGTGCTCACAAATTGAGTTGAAATTTGATTTGATTTGTGTTTCTTTGATTCCAAAAGTTGTAATAAGTGTTTAGTAACAAAATACAACTAATGGTGAAGGCCAAAATGGTCTAGGGTCAAAATTTATAAAAATGGCATAGAGCCATAAGTGAGGATTTTGTGAATTTCTATCTTTTATTCTTTTATTTTTCTTTTGCTTCATTTTGACATAAGGTGGGGTTTATTTGGTGTTAGATTGAGTGGGGTGAAAGGTTCACACTACTTTGAGGCAAGGGAAGTGGCTAGGTCAAAATTTGATAATTTGGCTAAGTGCCACATATGCCTCTATGCATACGTTTGATTTTTATTTTGTTTCTCACTTGAATTGGTTGGCAAGTGCTTTGTTGAGTGTGTTGAGGTATTTCAATTCATCTATTCAAGGTAGACAAAGCAAAGCTCATTATTTTCAACAAGTAGCCATAGGCTTGCATATGCCTTTTTCTTAAATAAGATCTTTTTTTTTCATCTTATTTTGCAAAGATTGATGACAAGAGGGATGAGGTTTAGGGTTTAGTAAGTTTTGCACTGGTTCACTTCCATTTAGCCAAGTAATAAAATAGAGGTTCAAAATTTACATATTAGGGCTATATGCCCACATATCTCTTTCTCTTTATTTTGGTTTCTCAAAATAGATCCAAATGATTTGTGAGAAGGTTAAGGTTTAGGGTTTTCTTATTTGATTTATTCCTCTTTTTTTTTTATTTGGTTTGTGATCTTTACTTGATCACTTTAGGTTAGGGTTTATCCCATAAGCATAATTACTCATCATGGCAAAAACACAAGTAATAGGTATGAGCACTAAGCATAGCACTTATTTAAGAAAAGTTTTTGTTGGTTCTCATTTTTGGAAAAAGGAAATTTATTTATCTTTGTTTTGAAATTTGAATTGTTGAGTAGCTTCCATGTTAAGAAAAATAGTGGGGTCTCCTATTTAGAGATAAAGATTAGATGTTCACTATGATTATAAGATTGTTTCAAGAGGTGTGAGTGATATTTGTAATGCTGGTAAGTGTACATGTTAGGGAATGGTGTTTTGGAACATGGGAGCATATGTCCTATATTTTGAAATGCATCTTACATATATTTTAAATTTCAAAATTGAAACGGAAGACCATGTATATTTATTTTCTTATAATTTGCTAAAAGTAATAGCAATCTTTATGCAGGATGCAATTAATAATTTAATTTTAAAAAATAAAAAAATATAAAATCCTAAATTTCTGGAAAAAAACTAAAATCTTCCTGCTTTCATATTTTCATTTGGAATTTTCAAAATCTAAAAATTAGCTAACGTAAAAGTTAATGCGGTTTTACCATTTTCAAACATTTTTTGCAATAAATGTGAAAATTCAAATTTGTTAATTTTCCCTAATAGTAGGTTGCATAACATACATGAATCTCAAAACATTTTATTTTTTGAATAATCTATCATTTTCTTTTCTATTTTACAGTGTTAAAAAAGGCGATCACGGGGGGGGTGGAGAGGTGCGTGGGAGCGGAAAAACCTTTTGGGTTGTTATTACGAACGTGCAAATCCGCATGAACAGTGCTAATACACTGACGTCAGACGCCGGCCATACTATGACCTTGCACGGTTAGTGCCAAATCTGCAAATGCACTTTGGGGACAGGATAGCTGCCAAGCTACTAGTATGTGCTTTCGCCAAAGTCGTTTCATAAAATGAACTTATCTGTGGCGTGTGTAAAAAGACAAAATTAGATCACAGAAAACAATGTTTTCACGAGATAAGTTTCTCTTTTTTACATAGCCCACAAAATATTATTTTTTCGTGAAACTTGACGCCACACATATATTATGGAGATGCACATGTAGAATTTTTGTCATTTTTCCACACTTCGAAATATGTTTTATTGGTAGAGGGAGCATACGCACCCAGGAGCCGAATTGAATTTCCTTACATGTTGGGTCTTCTACCAAAATACATGCTGACGTTACTGCTCCATTATTATGAGATAGTTGCAAGGTGTGGGGCCGGTGTTTAGAAAACTGCTTCAGGATAGCTACTTCATGTATTTTGTGAGTGTCTTCCACCTGTTCATGTATACCAACAAGTGTTACTTTTATCTAGAGTAGTATACCAACCAGTTCTTTAATTTCATCCAGAGAGTATACTGACCAGTTGATACTTAGTTGTTTTGAACCATTTCTTGCATTAAGATTTGGAACAAAGCATTACGTTTTAACCTTATTTTACAACCTTAGTTTATGGTTTAGGATTAACAGTCCTTGGAATAAGATTCTTGAATTAATGGTTATTCACTCTTGATATTGTTTGTGCTTTTCGCAGAATGAAGAATTTTCACATAGTTGGAATTCATTTCTACATACAGTTTTTCATACTGTATATGCTTTTATTTTTTTGAGGTGAATATATGCTTTATTACAATCTAATCCTCAGACTTGAGCAGCTTTTTTGAGGCAGAGTACAATTTGTTTTTTATGTTGTTGTTCACAAAGACAATGGAAATTTCCATTGTACAGACTATTAGAAAATATTTTTAAACCAATGAAAATTTAATGTAGAGTTATGTATTTCTCGATATACTGTTGGTCAATATAGATTTTAAGAAAAGAAGCTTTTTATGTTTTCAAAATTTCTATCGTTATCGCCCTTTCTTGCGTGTTATATCATTATTGCTCTTTCTCATGATGGAAGGGCGCGGACGCACACCTTTCATGTTCTAGTATGGTACTAAGATCTACGAAGAACAAGAGAGAAATAGAGTTACTGCTAAAACCCATAGTCCAGAGGTGGACTACTCCCATTGTCATGGTGAGGAAGAGCGATTGGAGAAGGTGGAGATCTCTCAGAAATTTTGCCCTCAATCTTTCTTGTGCATCATTTATTTCCGTGTTTGGTGTTTCTGTCTTTTGTGCTTACCCCCATGCTCTTTTAGGCAGGCACTAGGTAAGGTCAAGATGCTCCAGCTGCTTCTCGTGATAAAATATTTATTTATGTCCCCGAAATTCTACCTCAATTTGACTCCGTATATGTCACTGAAAGTGAAAAATAAGCAAATCATGGTTTTTCTATCCTCCAGAGTTATAATCCAAATAAAGGGGATCATTGGTAAATCCCACATGTCAATATACAACATGGATATAACATCATATATGTTGCAAATATGTGGAAATATTGGGAATATGTGTTAATAAAGTGCAAAGTTCATGTATATGCATTTTACATGCATCAACATCTGATGTGAAAATCGGTACTCCATGAAGGAATACCAAGACTTTCTAATTATCATACATTTCGTACATCTTATTTTACGTACATACACTAATGTAAGGACTACTTATTCGAGGGAGAATCTGATTAAATAGGCCGATCATAAGGGAAATAGAAGTGCTTCCAATCATTGCTATTTGACTTGGACCTATTCTAAAAAAGTCGAGGTATTTTGAATTGTTTGTTGACACGGGCAATGTAAGTGAAAACCTCTGAAAGAATTCCGAATCGAATCTCTTTAGAAAGAGTATCTTTTGTCTCATGGTAGCCTGCTCCAGTCCCCTTACGAAACTTTCGTTATTGGGTTAGCCATACACTTCACATGTTTCTAGCGATTCACATGGCATCATCAAATGATACAAGTCTTGTATAAGAATCTACAACATAAGCTTTTAGAATCTGCTCATAAACATCCCTTCCATGTCTAGATACAACCCAAAAGGTTTGCCTATTCTTATGCATAAATCCTTGTGATCATTTAAAAACTTTGTGTAACACTTCTACTTTGGTAAATTAAGCTTCTTTCCCGATAATCAGCACTTCTTCGTATGGCTCCGTTCCATGCCTCATTTCATGGGGAAGCCAAAAGTGGCTCTATTTCATTGTATTTCACTTTCTAGCACTTCCTATCATTTAATATCCATCCCTTTGGTCTTATTGACATAAGAGATGTCATTTATAGTCTATCTCTTTCTATATATGGAAAGTCAAGAAATTCTCATCGAAACATCGATAAATTTTCTTGCCTACTGGCACTAGTAGAGTAGGATTGGCCTGGCCTGTAATCCATAACCTTTCATGTAAGTGTAGCCTTTCGCTCAATACTCAAATCCATAATTGAAGCATCCGAGGCCGCATCAATAGAGGATATACGACATAATGAATTGTTAGTTCACCTCACCTTCCTAAATCGTGGGTTTGCTTTATTAATACTCTTCTTTCAATGCAAACCCCCTCACTTTCGCGGAAGACTGAGGTGGTAGGGCTAAAAAAACAAAAAACAAAAAACGAGTCAAATCGCACCATTTCTATAATAAGTAAATGCTTTTTTTCTCCTAAGGTTTTTGGAATTATTCGCAATAAAATATTGGCTACAATTGAGGAGGTCTTAACAATGAAATTTTCATTTGCGCAACCCACGCAGAAGAAACTTGGGGCCTTGAGGTGACAAGGAACAGTTTGACAACAAAAAACAAAAACAACATTATGTTTATGCATATTTAACACACACATTCACATTAAACTAAAGCCAAATGTATCAAAGCTAAATAAATTGAAATAATATATATACATTTGCAGTTGGAGAATTAACAAGTTAAAATGAAGAAGAATATTTTATTTTAATGTAATAATTTCCTAACATAAATTACTGAGGATATAATAAGCATTTGGAGCATACCAGTGAGCTAAATAAAGTAAAATACATATAGTCTAACGAACTGAAGAATAACTTCAGTAACCTGACACAAATTGATAAACACAGCCAATAAATCGGGATCATCGACTGGATGAACTAGGTTAAGCTAAGTCATTAGAATAAATACGACCTAAATCGTACATACTAGAGAAACTTGGGGCCCTAGTTATGATCAAATAACTCACCACAATGTTATGGAAGTGCGAGTTGTTCATGAAGATGGCGAACGAATCTTCCTTCCTTTTTGACTGATAACAGTTTCCCTTTGGCTGATTGTAAGCATGATAGATCTGAAAATACATCGAATCAGAAGAACACTGTGGGAAAAATCAGGAAAACAAGAACTGAAAAACCCTAAATGAAATGGGGAAAATCGAGTGAGGAACAAATCTCACATCAACCTAGGGTGCGAAGTAGATAGAACGAAATGCAGAAGCACAATCTACTTCAACGTATGAAAAATGTACAGAGGATTAAAGAAAATCCAGAGAAAAATCCAAAGGAGTAAGAACTACGTACGGTCACTCGAACTGGCGGGTGAGATGTTTTCAGATTTGACCGAGACGACGGTTTCTAGTGTCGGCCGTCTTCTGACGGCCAGTTTTTGATGCGGTTGCTATTCATAACCGCCTAAGGGATATACTTAAGCCGGTTATAGTTACAACCCGACTCTGGTCTAACCATTTTTAGAAGCGAGTGGTATTCAGACCCGACTCCAAATGTTATTGAGACGGGTGCTAAATCATAACCGTCTGAGGTTTTTGAAGGGATTCGTAGCATAGAAAATAAAAATTTTCCTACCGCAAGAACGAAAACACAAGCCAAGATCTAATCTAGTAGATGGTAGCAACGAGAAGATCATGAGACTAACCCTCGAAGATTTCCAAAGCCTAACGAGATTAGATCTCGTGGTGGATGTAGTCGATCACTTGCCGCTTGCAAAAGCGCGTAGAAGATCTTGACCGCTTGCAAAAGCGCGTAGAAGAACTTGACGGTGCCACAATCGGGCAGCACCTCCGTACTCGGTCACACGTACGGTGTTGATGAAGACGACGTCCTCCTCCCCGTTCCAGCGGGCAGCGGAAGTAGTAGATCCTCCTCGGAATCCCGCCAGCACGACGGCGTGGTGACGGTGGTGGTGGAGATCTCCGGCAGGGCTTCGCCGCAAGCGCTGCGGGAGAAGAAGGAGGAGGGAATAGCTAGGGTTTGGGCGCAGGGTGGTGCTGCGACTTGGGGAGCTAGGGCTGCGACTTGTGGTGCCCTTGGGGTGCCCCTTGGCCTCTTTAAATAGGTGGCCAAGCCCCTTGGGTCGTCCAAAAACCTGCCCCCAAGTTTGACTGAGTTCCGATAGGTTTCCGGTTCCGAAAACCTAGTCCTACTCGGACTCTTTTGCCAATTCCGAAATTGCATTAAGGAAAGACTCCTTTTCCCTTAAGGCAACGTGGTTGCACCTATTATGGAACCCTCCGGACTTCCTTAGACATCCCGGGTCGTCCCGGACACTTCCGGAACCTTCCATAATATTCCGGACTATTCCGGTCCTTCTAGAACCTTCTAGAAGCTCCGGTCAAAACACCGGACTTTTTCCGAACCCCGGAAAATGACTTCCCATATATGAATCTTATTCTCCGGACCATTCCGAACCTCCTCGTGATGTCTTGGATCCCATCCGAGACTCCGAACAACATTCGAGCTCCATTCCATATTCCATATCTACTTAAAACGACATCAAACCTTAAGTGTGTCACCCTACGGTTCGTGAACTATGGACATGGTTGAGACTTCTCTCCGACCAATAACCAATAGCGGGACCTGGAGATCCATAATGGCTCCCACATATTCAACGATGACTTTAGTGATCGATTGAACCATTTACATACGATACCGATTCCCTTTGTCTCGCGATATATTACTTGTCCGAGGTTTGATCATCGGTATCTCGATACCTTGTTCAACCTCGTCTCCGACAAGTACTCTTTACTCGTACCGTGGTATGTGGTCTCTTATGAACCATTCATATGCTTGCAAGCCATTTAGACGACATTCCACCGAGAGGGCCCAGAGTATATCTATCCGTCATCGGGATGGACAAATCCCACTGTTGATCCATATGCCTCAAGCTCATACTTTCCTTTATAACCACCCATTTACGCAGTGGCGTTTGATGTAATCAAGGTACCCTTCCGGCATAAGTGATTTACATGATCTCATGGTCGAAAGGACTTGGTAACTATGTATCGAAAGCTTATAGCAAATGAACTTAATGACGTGATCTTATGCTACGCTTAATTGGGTGTGTCCATTACATCATTCATCAATGACATAACCTTGTTATTAATAACATCCAATGTTCATGATCATGAAACCTTGATCATCTATTAATCAACAAGCTAGTTATACAAGAGGCTTACTAGGGACTCCTTGTTGTTTACATAACACACATGTATCAATGTTTCGGTTAATACAATTATAGCATGGTATGTAAACATTATCATAAACACAAAGATATATTATAATAACCATTTTATTATTGCCTCTTGGGCATATCTCCAACAGTCTCCCACTTGCACTAGAGTCAATAATCTAGTTTACATTTGTAAAGATATAACACCTTGGCCTTTCTGGTGTTTTATCATGTTTCGCCTACGGGAGAGGTTTTAGTCTACGGATCTGACATGCTCAGAAACGTATGTATTTTGCAATTCATTTGCGTCTCAACGCATCACTCATTTTCCAAATGAGTCGGCATATATGCTTAGTCCTCTGGTGGAACCTTAATTCCGCGGTCTGAAATATGTTACTAATATTGTCACACACAATATAGCTTCAAAGTTCTGACACTGTCGGAACTACACCAAGTTCTCAAAGAACTTTTTGACTTAACATCTTTAGTCATTGTCAAAACAATGACATATTCTACCTTCGTTTGTAGAATCCGTCACAACATTTAGAACTCTTCTAAATCTAGCATTGTGCTACCTATTAAACAACACTTAGCCTAATTGAGATTTGAAATTAATTCTTATATGTGACCAAACTAATATCGGTGCAACACCTTACAGCGATTTGTTTGTCATTACTCCATATAAAATTATATATATCCTTGGTTCTTCTGAAGCACACAGGGATATTCTTATTGTTTGTCCAATGATCATCACATGAATCATTCTGGTATATGCTCCTAACTTTTTAGGACATCTGATTTTGTACATATTATTTGTGATCCAAAATCACTCATGTGTTTTTACTCATCGAGTGTCAAATACACTCAAGTCTTGTTAAACCTTTGTATGCAAAGAACACCTTCTTAATATTTCTATATTGAACTACTTCAATATCCATTCTATGTACTTTGACTTAAACTTATTATGTGTTTTAATCTATCTTCATAGATCTTGACACTAAATATGTTTTAGTCCATATCCTTTCAATGAAGTTAATTCTCAATGAAACCTTTTTAATCAATTATATAATTACACTATTTATAATCAACGATATGTCACCTACATAAAGTATTACAAATATGTCTCAGCGCTCCCACTTAATTTCTTGCAAATGCAAGTATCTTCATCGTTTCTGATGAAATCAAAACTCTTTGACTATTTCATCCGGTGAAGATTCCAACTCCGCAATACTCACTTCATCCAATTGAAGTTCGTATTCTTATTTAGTATTCTACGGACTAGCAAAACTCTTGGTTGTATCTTGTATACACCTTTAATACACACTTCTGTTAAGTAATATATTTTGCCATCCTACTAGCATATCTCATAAAAGAAATATGTAGCGATTACTAGAACAATCCACATGGACTATAAGCATTGCTACGGAAGATCTAATCTTATCGTACTCAACTCTTTGAACTTTGTCGTAAACAACTTTTCGACAAGTCAAGCTTCTTTAAGGATATTACATCCAAGTCCATCAATTTTATAGATCCATTTACTTTCAAAAAGTATTCATCTATCTTGGATTTCATGGCGTATAGCCATTTTAACGGAGTCAGGGCCCATCATAACTTCTTTGTTTGTAGTTGGTTTATCATTGTTCAAAATCAATCCTTTGTTCACAAATCATTTATTTGATCACAAAGTAAACCATACCTACAAGGTTCAATATGTACTTCGATCTCCATGGCTTAAAACACTTTGTAGTCATGGGAGCCATGATCGTCGTGGCCGCTTCCGGAACCAATTCCGATGCTGCGCTACTCTGATCATTATGCTCAGGTTCATAAACCTTATCAAGTTCTATTGTCCTCCCACTCAAATACTTCGCTAGAAAACAATTTCTTGGAAATAAGCAAGTAACATTAACAAACACTTTTGTCTTTTACTTCATAGTGGAAAGAATTCCCAATCAATTCTCTAGGATAACCAACAAAGACATTCATCCGATTTTGGTTGTAAACTCTTAGACCAAAATTTAAAGAAAGGACTATTAGGGTTCATACCCATGCCATAACTCGTACGGTGTCATTTCAACGGATCATGATGACGCTCTATGCAGTGTAAAAGCGGTAGTCTCTAAAGCATAATTCACAAAAATATAATGGCGTCATTTTATATTATCTCATCATTAACCCAACAAGGTTTGGATACATCTCTCGGATACTCCATCATCATTATGATACTCCAAGAAATGTGAGTTGTAGAACAATTTCATAACTCTCTTAGATGTTCGCTAAAACTCGTAATTCAAATATTTCCACCATGATCCAATCATAGATATTTGACTTTTCTATTACGATGATTTCCACTTCATGTTGAAATTTATTTGAATCTATTCAAATGTTTCAAACTTCTTTCTTATCGAATATATCCACATATATATACTCAATTCATTGTTGGAAGTTATCATGAAGTAGAAGAATCTCCCGCACACAACTATACCCAGTGAACCACATACATCATCATGTATGTTTCCACTAAGTTAGTTGCCCGTTCAACTCTTGGCCTATGAACGGTATTTAAGTCATTCTCTTTAGAAGAGATTTGCAAGCGCCAAATGATTCAAAAATCATGTGACTCCAAAAATCCATCTGCATGGAGTTTCTTCATGCGTTCCTTTCTAACATGACCTAAATGGCGGTTCCACAAATAAGCGGAATTCAAATCATTTGCCTTATGGCATTTTAGCGTCATTGTTATGTATGTGTGTTTCACCATTAAGATTTATAATAACTTATCCATCGTACATGGAGTAATGTCATAATTTGAACAACTTATTGTTTTCATTTGACTAGAGCAAAATAACAATTATTAAGTTCTTTATTATAAATTCTAAGGGCTAGATAGAATACCAACGACGAACATAATAACACTTTATTTTTGTTCCAGACGTGTATTCCTATCATATTCCTTGTCAGTCACTTAGGCCATTGTATTCTTGTATTGTGTTGTTTTGCATGACACTTCATACCAACCAATATGGTACAAATACCCAAGAATTTCATTGTGTGACAAAACAAGGAATACATCCATAACATGTATATCATGTATATACACCTGAGCTAGACTTTCTAGTCTTTTCTTTATTTCTGCCAAAATATCTTTTGTAGTTTCTCTTTTAGTTTTCCTCATTCTCAGAAAACACTTCACCTTCAAAAACTTCTAGGTTTGTTGGTCAAATACCAATAACCTTGAGGTTCTTACTTTGAAGTTGATCATCATATGACAAGTGTTCCAGATTTCACTATTAGTAACTTTGTAATATGATGAACAATATCACTCATAATTTTATCCATCATGACGACTTTCCGAGACCATGTCTGTACATGCTAGGCTCGTAAAGTTTAACCTTAGTATTCGCATGTGCAAATCTGGCTTGCACCCGTTGTATGCACTCGTGGAATCTATGACACCCGATCATCACGAGATGCTTCGAAACGACGAGTCTTAGCAACGGTGCATACTAAGGACGATCACTTCATGGATATACGAATATCGTTAGTGCCCCAATAGTTGGAGGATTGGGACGCCTGGCGTCTTCAACCTTCGTACATTCCCATAAAACTTATGAGTTTATGTAGTCTCACTAGATTATATTCTATCATCTTGCAATAAGGTCTTAGATATCGCATATATCTCATACCTCGCTTCTTTCTGAAAACAAAACTTTTCAGCTCCTTACTTTTCAAACAAATTTGAACATCAAGTTTCACGGAGACAAGATAATTGTAGGTACTAATTGAAACCATAGCTCTTTGAATCAACAATGTGAGGTTTACTAAAAGTTTGCAATAGGACTTAATTATTTCTTGATTCTTTAACAATACGGTACCAGTCCGTAAAGTTAATTGTCAGACTTAACAGTATTTCAATCTCAATTACAAGACTAACGCATGGTAGAAAAACGGATGCCAATTCTACAAATTTAATTCAAAATACTACTCAGACTATGTTTATGATAATTAGTTCAAGTTTTAATCTAATTACTAATGAACTCCCACTTAATACAACATCCCTCATAGTTGTTAAGTGGTACACAATCCACATCCACTACACCAAAACCGATCATCACGTGAGATGATGTAGCTTCAATGGTGAACATCAACATGTTGATCATATCATCCATATGACTCGTGTTCAACCTTTCGGTTTCCGTTGTCCCGAGGCCATGTCTGTACATGCTAGGCTCGTCAAGCAAACCCAAGTATTCCGCGTGTGCAAACATGGCTTACACCCGTTGTATGTGAACGTTGAGTCTATCACATCCGATCATCACGAGATGCTTCGAAACGACGAACTGTAGGGTGCATACGAGGAGAACACTTTATTATCTTGATATTAATGTGAGGGATCATCTTATAATGCTACCGTCGCGATCTAAGCATAATAAGATGCATAAAGTATTAACATCACATGCAATTCATATGTGATATGATATGGCCTTTTAGTCTTTGCGCCTTTGATCTTCATCTCCAAAGCACGGACATGATCTCCATCATCAACGGGTATGATCTCCATCATCGTCGGCGTAGCGTCAAGGTCCATGGCGCCGTCTTCATGATTGTTCTCCATGTAGCAACTATTACAACTACTTTGATAATACTACTCAACATGAAATTTAAAGACAACCATAAGGCTCCTGCCGGTTGCCACAATACAATAATGATCATCTCATACATATTCATCATCACATCATGGCCATATCACATCACCAAACCCTGCAAAAACAAGTTAGACGCCTCTAATTTGGTTTGCATATTTTACGTGGTTTAGGGTTTTCGAGTAAGATCTAATCTACCTACGAACATGAACCACAACGGTGATACTAGTGTTGTCAATAGAAAGAGTAAATTGGATCTTCACTATAGTGGGAGAGACAGACACCCGCAAAGCCACTTATGCAATACAAGTTGCATGTCGAACGTGGAGCAAGTCTCATGAACGCGGTCATGTAAAGTTAGCCCGGGCCGCTTCATCCCACTATGCCGCAAGATGCAAAGTACTCGAACTAAAGACAACAAAAGCATCAACGCCCACAAAACCATTGTGTTCTACTCGTGCAACCAATCTATGCATAGACACGGCTCTGATACCACTGAAGGGATTCGTAGCATAGAAAACAAAAAAGCAAGATCTAATCTAGTAGATGGTAGCAACGAGAAGATCATGAGACTAACCCTCGAAGATTTCCAAAGCCTAACGAGATTAGATCTCGTGGTGGATGTAGTCGATCACTTGCCGCTTGCAAAAGCGCGTAGAAGATCTTGACCGCTTGCAAAAGCGCGTAGAAGAACTTGACGGTGCCACAATCGGGCAGCACCTCCGTACTCGGTCACACGTACGGTGTTGATGAAGACGACGTCCTCCTCCCCGTTCCAGCGGGCAGCGGAAGTAGTAGATCCTCCTCGGAATCCCGCCAGCACGACGGCGTGGTGACGGTGGTGGTGGAGATCTCCGGCAGGGCTTCGCCGCAAGCGCTGCGGGAGAAGGAGGAGGGAATAGCTAGGGTTTGGGCGCAGGGTGGTGCTGCGACTTGGGGAGCTAGGGCTGCGACTTGTGGTGCCCTTGGGGTGCCCCTTGGCCTCTTTAAATAGGTGGCCAAGCCCCTTGGGTCGTCCAAAAACCTGCCCCCAAGTTTGACTGAGTTCCGATAGGTTTCCGGTTCCGAAAACCTAGTCCTACTCGGACTCTTTTGCCAATTCCGAAATTGCATTAAGGAAAGACTCCTTTTCCCTTAAGGCAACGTGGTTGCACCTATTATGGAACCCTCCGGACTTCCTTAGACATCCCGGGTCGTCCCGGACACTTCCGGAACCTTCCATAATATTCCGGACTATTCCGGTCCTTCTAGAACCTTCTAGAAGCTCCGGTCAAAACACCGGACTTTTTCCGAACCCCGGAAAATGACTTCCCATATATGAATCTTATTCTCCGGACCATTCCGAACCTCCTCGTGATGTCTTGGATCCCATCCGAGACTCCGAACAACATTCGAGCTCCATTCCATATTCCATATCTACTTAAAACGACATCAAACCTTAAGTGTGTCACCCTACGGTTCGTGAACTATGCAGACATGGTTGAGACTTCTCTCCGACCAATAACCAATAGCGGGACCTGGAGATCCATAATGGCTCCCACATATTCAACGATGACTTTAGTGATCGATTGAACCATTTACATACGATACCGATTCCCTTTGTCTCGCGATATATTACTTGTCCGAGGTTTGATCATCGGTATCTCGATACCTTGTTCAACCTCGTCTCCTGACAAGTACTCTTTACTCGTACCGTGGTATGTGGTCTCTTATGAACCATTCATATGCTTGCAAGCCATTTAGACGACATTCCACCGAGAGGGCCCAGAGTATATCTATCCGTCATCGGGATGGACAAATCCCACTGTTGATCCATATGCCTCAAGCTCATACTTTCCGGATACTTAATCCCACCTTTATAACCACCCATTTACGCAGTGGCGTTTGATGTAATCAAGGTACCCTTCCGGCATAAGTGATTTACATGATCTCATGGTCGAAAGGACTTGGTAACTATGTATCGAAAGCTTATAGCAAATGAACTTAATGACGTGATCTTATGCTACGCTTAATTGGGTGTGTCCATTACATCATTCATCAATGACATAACCTTGTTATTAATAACATCCAATGTTCATGATCATGAAACCATGATCATCTATTAATCAACAAGCTAGTTATACAAGAGGCTTACTAGGGACTCCTTGTTGTTTACATAACACACATGTATCAATGTTTCGGTTAATACAATTATAGCATGGTATGTAAACATTATCATAAACACAAAGATATATTATAATAACCATTTTATTATTGCCTCTTGGGCATATCTCCAACAGTTTTATCGCACATCTGGTTTTGAAAATACTTGAGAAAAACCGGTTGAACTTGTCATTAGTGAGTTTGTACTAGTGTGTTGTGCATATGAGATCTGGTGGGGGATTGTTGAATGTAGATGGGCTGCAGCCCAGTAAGGCAGCCCATGTAGTCTACAATTCCTGAAATCTCAAGGCCCATCACGTTGGCAGCTTGGGACAGCCTTGGGGGACAAAGTTTAGTCCCACATTGCTAGTTGGGAGTGAGTTGGAGTGGTATATAAGGGCTGCTGTTCTAGTCCTTCCAAGTGAGTGAGAATAGAAGGAGCCCTCGCGCACTCCTCCTCCTCCGCCCGCCCTGCCTCGCCTCGTTACGCACTGAAAGGACACGGATGTCGCCTAGAGGGGGGGGGTGAATAGGCGATTTAAAACTTTTACGAGATGGGCTTAACAAATGCGGAATAAAACTAGCGTTTACTTTGTCAAGCCCAAAGCCTATATACTATTGTTCACCTATGTGCACCAACAACTTATTCTAAGCAATGGTTCACCTATGTGCACCAACAACTTATGCTAAGCAATACAAGCAAGTATGTGATAGCAAGATATATATAACTTCAAGCACGATGGCTATCACAAGGTAAAGTGCATAAGAAAAGAGCTCGGGTATAGAGATAACCGAGGCACGCGGGAGACGATGATTTATCCCGGAGTTCACACTCTTGCGAGTGCTAATCTCCGGTGGAGAGGTGCGGTTGCTTAGTGCTCCCGAACGCCACAAGAGGCTCACCTTGAGGTGTGGTTGCTCGATGCACACCAACGCCACAAAGGCCTCACCCCAAGATGCGGTACTCACACCACACACCGAACGCCACGAAGGCGCCTCACCTAAATCTCCGGTGACCCTCGCCACAAAGGCCTAGGTCACGGTTCCACTAAGGGATTTCCTTCGAGGCGGAAACCGGGCCTTACACAAAGGTTGGGGCACACATCCACAACTTAATTGGAGGCTCCCAACAAATCACCACAAAGGTCTAGAATCCGTCTAGGGTTCCAAGAACCCAAGAGTAACAACTTTCTTGCTTTCAACTCCACGAATCACCGTGGAGAACTCAAACCGATGCACCAAATGCAATGGCAAGAACACCACAAAGATGCTCAAGTCCTTCTCTCTCAAATTCCAACAAAGCTACAAAAGCTATTGGGGGAATAAGAGAGGAAGAACAAAGGAATTCACAAAGAACACCAAGATCAAGATCTAGAGAGTTCCACTCACAAAGAGATGGATTTGATTGGTAGAAATATAGATCTAGATCTCCTCTTCCTTTTCCCTCAAATGGATTCAAGAATCATTGGAGGAGTAGAGGGATGTGGGAAGCTCTCAAGGTCAACAATGGTGGAGAGCAAAAGGAGGAAGAAGAAGTGGGGAGAAAGAGGAGGAAGAAGGCCTTAAATAGGGGTCTCAGATTTCTGCCCGTTGGGGCCAAAATCGCGACAGGCCGGCAGTGCCGGCCTTGTTCCACCGGCAGTGCCGGGGTGGCCGGCAGTGCTGGCCTTTTTCCACCGGCAGTGCCGGCCCGGCGGCAGTGCCGGGGTGTTCCCGGCGGCAGTTCCGGCCCCCCAGTTTTTGCCCAAACACCCGATACGAAAACCTTAAGAACTTTTGCATCCGGACTCCGATTTCGATGATCTTGGGCTCGTTGAAATCACAACAACGAGCTCTACAACAATATGCATAGAAACATCATAGTCCAGCAAAGTAGGATAGAAACAAATGGATAAAGGTTTTACCTATCTATAAACAGCAAACCGGTAAAACCTCCAATATGGAAAATGCAACAACTTGAGTTAGGAAACTCGCATTTAGGTGAAACCAATTTTGTTGTAAAGAAGATGACAATAGCTACCCCACAAAGATTGAAAAGCTTAAGAACAAGTGGGGTAGGTTTTTCTATGTATTTTAGAGTGAAACCTCTCAATACGAGAAACCGAGAAAAACTCCAATATCGAAAACGCAACAAGTGATTCATGCGGAATCCGTTTTCGATGAACTAGAGCTTGTCATGAGAATAAGCACAAGCTCTAAAACACCATATGGATAAGATCCAAATAACAACCAAGAAAGATGATGCAAGGATGCAAAGGTTTGAGCTCTCTCCGAACGATACGATCGAGTTACTCACTCGAGAGCCCTCTTGATAGTACGGCAACTAAACTATAAACCGGTCTCCAACTACACTATGAGACCGGTGAGAAAGAAACCCTATCAAGAGCAAACCTTATACTTGCGCATTCCACTTGAGCTCGATGATGACGATCTTGACCGCAACAAGATGGAACACCTTTCTTGATTGTGCTTGCTTGACGAAGTCTTGTGGATTGCTCCCCCATAATCCATCATGGGAGAGCTTCTTCTTCGGTGCATCTTCACATATCCATGAACACTATATGGAGAGCATGCTTCAAGCATATGATCTCTTCGAGTTGGCTCATCTTAAACTTGCACTTCATTTCTTCATGGCAAGCTTCAAGCATATGATCTCTTCGAGTTGGCTCATCTTGAACTTGCACTTCATTTCTTCATTCTTCATCATGTTGATGTCTTGAAGTAACTTGAGGGCTCACTTCATCTTCATCTTCAAGACATACTTGACACTTGATATCCTTCATCAATTTCTTCTTATTGCAACCTTGAAGCCAACATATGGTTCAAGCATTGCCTATGGACAACACCTACAAATATAACTCAATGCAAACATTAGTCCATAGGGATTGTCATTAATTACCAAAACCACACATGGGGGCTCCATGCACTTTCACGCACGCACGCCGCGTTTCGTGACTCGAGTTCGAGTTCGAGACACACTCAAGGAAGCCTAAATTTTTGCTTGGTGCACCAACTGAGTTGGGTACGTGTCGACCTGCATGTGCATGCTCGCCGCGTGTCCCTGGCTTCCTACGCGTGTCAACGCGGTCGGCTCTCCTCCCAGGCTATACCAAGAGACGGATCAGATCTGGAGTCTCATACGCTACAGTTCATCTCTCTCACGAAGAAGTTCCTTTTGCTGCGCTACTCTCTAGTCTTCCCCATCCCGGCGACTGCGTGCACAGCCGTCCGGGAGAGCAGGCCTCCGAAACCCCGTCCGTTGAGATCCTGCACCGGGAGACGGGCGATAAGGTTTTTGGGGAGCGTCTCGGCGCGACTGCTCGCTACTGTTCGTGCTCTTCTTCGACGGATCGGCTGCTTCATCGACAGATCCGACTACACCATGGGCGACATCAACAATACCCATGGTGGTGGTGCTGCTGCTGGTGCGACCTTCCCGGTCGCGATGTACGTGCTTTTCCTCTCCTACCTTGCACTGCTACTTGTTCCATGTTCAGATCTGATGCATGTGCTTAGTCTGATGTGTGTGGTTAAGTATGCTTGTGCATCTGTAATGTTGCTTTCGGTAATTAATCTCACACGGAAATTGCCTAATAATCCAACAATCCAAAAACCTTATATGCATAGGCAATTTTCACCGTCTGGTTTTGCTGCTGCGCTTAAACCGAGCCCGTTTACGGGTTCTCATTTCAAGAGATGGCAGAATAAGACCCTCTTGTGGCTCACTTCTATGGGCGTGCACCGAGTTGCGGAAGGTACTCCCAGAGGTCCGCTTACTCCTGAAGAGGATAAAGCGTTCGGGGATGCCACCGTAATCTTTGTGGGTGCCGTCCTAAGTGTGCTTGGAGACAAGTTGGTTGATGCTTATCTGCACATCCGAAATGGGAAGGAACTGTGGGATGCACTGGACGCTAAGTTTGGTGCTGCCGATGCCGGAGGTGAACTGTATGCTATGGAGCAGTTCAATGACTACAGAATGGTTGAGAACCGATCTGTAGTAGAACAGGCTCATGAGATACAGATCATGGCAAAGGAACTTGAGCTCCTCAAGTGTGTGCTACCGGACAAGTTTGTCGCGGGATGCATTGTCGCTAAGCTTCCCCCTTCATGGAGGAACTTTGCCACTTCTCTGAAACATCAGAGGCATGAGTTCTCTGTTGAGAATATCATGGGCTCTCTGGATGTTGAGGAGAAGGCGAGGGCAAAAGACAAACACACTGGAGGAACCGAGGGACGTTCTGCTGCCAATATGGTGCAGAAAAATGCCCACAAGTCCAAGGGAAAGAACAAGGGAGTCTCCCAGACTACCAACTGATACGTCCAAAACGTATCTACTTTCCCGAACACTTTTGCTATTGTTTTGCCTCTAATTTGTGTATTTTGGATACAACTAACACGGACTAACGCTGTTTTCAGCAGAATTGCACTGGTGTCTTGTTTTTGTGCAGAAACTCAACTTTCAGGAAAATCCCCGGAAATAATCGCAATGGGCCTATTTTCACCGTGAAGATATGAGGCCAAAAGGGCAAGCCAGGGGGGCCCATGGCCCCCACACCACAGGCCGGCGCGGCCTGGAGGGGGGCGCGCCGCCCTATGGTGTGGGCGCCTCGGCGGCCCCCCGACGCTCCCCTTTCGACTACTTAACCCTTTCGACCTAAAAACGCCAGGGGGTTCGACCATATTTCCAGAAGACGTCCAGAACTCCGCCGCCATCGCGAAACTCCGTCTCGGGACCAGAAACTCCGTTCTGGCACCCTGCCGGGACGGGGAATTGGAGGAGATCATCGCCATCATCACCACCGACGCCTCTCCATCGACCATCCATGCTTTCCCCATCCATGTGTGAGTAATTCCCCCGCTGTAGGCTGAAGGGGATGGTAGGGATTGGATGAGATTGATCATGTAATAGTCATAAGATTGTTAGGGCATAGTGCCTAGTATCCGTAGTTGGTACTTTTATGATATTGTTGCAACTTGTTATGCTTAATGCTTGTCACTAGGGCCCGAGTGCCATGATTTCAGATCTGAACATGTTATTGATTCATGAAGATATTCATTGTTTTATGATCTTACCTGCAAGTTGTATACACATATTGCTGTCCGGAACCCGAGGCCCCAAAGTGACAGAAATTGGGACAACCGGAGGGGAAGGCTGTGATATGAGGATCACATGTGTTCACGGAGTGTTAATGCTTTGCTCCGGTACTCTATTAAAAGGAGTACCTTAATTGCCAGTAGTTTCCCTAGAGGCCCGGCTGCCACCGGCTGGTAGGACAAAAGATGTTGTGCAAGTTTCTCATTGCGAGCACGTACGACTATATACGGAACACATGCCTATGGATTGTTTAGTACTTGGATACCGTTTTATTATTATCTGCAAATGCCCTGCCTTGATTGTTACATGAGTTCTCTTATCCATGCAACGCCCGTTCATCCATCCCTATGCCTACAGTATTTTAATCCTGCTGTTTACTATAATCACTACTGCTGTCTTTGTCACACTGCTGCTTATATTCCACTACTCCTACTGCTATAAAACTGTCGCTACTGATAAACTCTTGCGAGAAAGTCTATTTCCAGGTGCAGCTGAATTGACAACTCCGCTGTTAAGGCTTACAAATATTCTTTGGCTCCCCTTGTGTCGAATCAATAAATTGGGTTTTACTTCCCTCGAAGACTGTTGCGATCCCCTATACTTGTGGGTCATCAAGACTATTTTCTGGCGCCGTTGCCGGGGAGCATAGCTTTATTTGCAAGTTCACCTGAATTGATATTGTTCGCTGCAAATCCTCCATCATGGGTAAAACTCGCGATGCTAAAGTCGCCATATTACCATCCACTACAAGAAAAGGTACAACTCTGAGTACCTCTGCTGCTCTTGATTCACCATCTGTGATAAGTCAACTTGTTTCACCACCACAAGCTTCACGTGTTGGTACTTCTGCTGAATCTGAAAATTCCTCTGATAATTTTGATGATGCTTCTACTGTGCTTGATGAAAATGGTTCATTAGGTCCTTTTCTAGATGCTACAATTGCTAGGTCTAGACAAATTGAAAATACTGAAACTCCTAATGAAAATATTGTTACACCTGTTAATTCACCTGAGTCTGATGACCTTGATGAAGATTATGTGGAACTTGATGATGATTTTATTGATAACACCTTGAAAAGCTTATTGCACAACATGCTGTTAGATATAAACTGTCTCCTGATCCTAAATTTGCCACATCTCCTATAAACATTAAGGATAAAGATTATGACTTTTCTCTTGATTTATCTCATATATCTATTGTTGAGAAAACACCTTTCTGTGGTACTGAAAAAGAAAGTGCTGTAGAGCACATGAATGAGCTTTCTACTTTAAGTAGCTTGTTTTCTGATGATGTTAAGATGCGTACTTATTTTGTTGCTAAAATTTTTCCTTTCTCATTAAAGGATGATGCTAAGATTTGGTATAATAGTTTGCCTCCTGATTCTATTGATAGTCCAAGTTGTTTGCTTGATGTTTTCTTTCGAAAATATTTTCCTGCTAGTGCTCAACATATTGCTCTGCAGAGAATTTATAGTTTTGATCAAGAAGATGGAGAGAAATTGCCTGAAGCTTGGGCAAGATTTTGCTCTCTTATTAGAGCTCGGCCTGGACATGATTTGGAGAAGCATGATTTACTTGATATATTTTATAGTGGACTAACCATTGAGTCTAGGGCATACCTGGATAGTTGTGCTGATTGTGTTTTCAGGAAAAGAACTCCGGACGAAGCTGAAGAATTATTGGCTAAAATAAGCAAAAATCATGATGATTGGTCTACACCTGAACCAACCCCAACACCAATATTGAAGAAGAGGGGTATGATTGAATTAAATGATGAAGATATGAGGGAAGCCAAGAAATCTCTTATGGAGAAAGGTATTAAATCTGAAGATGTGAAGAATTTACCTCCTATAGAAGACCTATGTAAGATAATTCCCCCTTCATCCACAATTGAGGTACATTCTCTTCAACGCTTTGATAGAGGAGATATCCCTTATTCAAAACCTCCTGATCAATGTTTAGATGAATTTGATAATTATATTGTTAAGCAAAATAACTTTAATATGAGAGTAGAGAATCATCTAATGGAAAATTCTCAAGCTATTAGTAAATTGCATGATATTTTGGAGCTATAGAAGACCTATGTAAGATAATTCCCCCTTCATCCAAAATTGAGGTACATTCTCTTCAACGCTTTGATAGAGGAGATATCCCTTATTCAAAACCTCCTGATCAATGTTTAGATGAATTTGATAATTATATTGTTAAGCAAAATAACTTTAATATGAGAGTAGAGAATCATCTAATGGAAAATTCTCAAGCTATTAGTAAATTGCATGATATTGTGGAGAGAACCTCCAATGATGTTAAGATGCTTGTTAAACATTTTAATATGATTCAAACTCAAATTGATCAACTTACTAAAGTGCAAAATGACTTGTTAAAAAATACTCATGAAGAAAAACATGCTTATGAAGTAACAACTAGAGGCGGTGTTTCTACCCAGGATCCTCTATATCCTGAAGGGCATCCCAAAAGAATTGAACAAGATTCTCAACGAACTAAAGAAACTAGTAGTCCTTCTAAGAAAAAGAAGAAGAAACATAAAACTGTTGTAGAATCCTCTGAACCTGTTAATGATCCTAATAGTATTTCTATTTCTGATGCTGAAACTGAAAGTGGTAATGAACATGATGAAGATAATGATAAGAATGATACTCCTGATAAAGAAGAAATTGAAAAAGAACCTGAAAAGCATGCTAAAAATAAAAAGTACACTAAAGAAGATTTTATTGCTAAGAAACATGGTAGTGAAAGAGAACCTTGGGTTCAAAAGCAAATGCCTTTTCCTGCTAAGAAATTAAAATCAAAGGAGGAGGAACACTATAATAAATTTTGTGATTGGATGAAACCTTTATTTTTGCAAATCCCTTTGACTGATGCTATTAAATTGCCTCCTTATTCAAAGTACATGAAAGATATTGTCTCTAACAAAAGGAAAATTCCAAATGAGGAGATTTCCACTATGCTCGCTAATTACTCTTTCAATGGCAAGGTTCCAAAGAAGCTGGGAGACCCAGGTATACCGACTATTCCTTGTTCCATCAAGAATAATTATGTTAGAACTGCTCTATGTGATTTGGGAGCAGGAGTTAGTGTGATGCCTTTTTCTCTTTACAAGAGACTTGATTTAGATAAGTTGATACCAACTGATATATCTTTGCAAATGGCTGATAAATCTACTGCTGTTCCTGTTGGTGTATGTGAAGATGTTCCTGTTCAAGTTACTCAAAATTGCTTAATATTAACTGATTTTGTTGTGTTGGAAATGCCTGAAGATGATAATATGTCTATTATTCTTGGAAGACCCTTTCTTAATACTGTAGGGGCTGTTATTGATTGCAATAAAGGAAAAGTTACTTTCAATGTCGAAGATAAGGAACATACTGTCTATTTTCCCAAGAGGATTGATAAAGTATATGGAGTTAATACAATTTTTAATTTGAAAACTATCAAGGTGGGATCCATTGATTGTCCTATATATGAGCCTAAAGAAGAATATCAAACTCTTGTGATTGGATCCATATCAATTCAATATAAGGTAACATGATTGATTTGAGGTTTATTTCTTCTTATGTCATATAAAATTTATTTGGTAGCAAGACTTGATCAACCTTGTTAACAAGTATATTTTAAATGCATGAGAGAGCTAAACAACATTTCTTTCCTTCTCCACTTGTTTTACTTGCTGTAGCACTTTTTGTTTTGCAAGATGCTTTAGTTGTTTAAGATTTTGGAAATCATTTTCCTGCGCTGTAATAATTACTTTAACACCCAGAAATGTGCATTTTTCGAAGTTCTCAAAAATTTACAAAAATTATACCGTTGGTCTTATTTTTCGAAGGGCTACCTGGGAGCACCTGGGGCTGACCAGTGGGGCACCCAGGGGCTGGACCCCATGGGCCGGCGCGGCCAGCAAGGGGGGCGCGCCACCCTGTGGTGTGGGCCCCTCCTTGCCCCACTAACTCATCTCTTCCTCCCATCTCACTCTCTCTCCCGAAAAAACTCGTACTCACTTTCTCTCACTCGCGTTTCTGCTCAAGAGCTCAAGATTTCTCGATCTCTTTGCTCAGCCCAGATTTCTGTCTGAAATTTGGCACATTTGCTCTCCGGTATGTGACTCCTTTGATTATCCAAATAGAATTTTGTTTGGTTGAGTATATCTTGAATATTTTGCTGTTGTAGGTAACATGTTTAGTGAGCTTGCATGCTTGTTCTAAGTTGTAAAAATTAGTTTTGATGCATGTTTAGTACTCTAGCAAGTTCCTATAGTAGTTTCCCTCAATTATATACCTTGAAATCAAATTTTATAATGATTGTTGAAAAATTTCAGAAAATGGAGTGGAATAGGCACCAACTAAATCAACAAGAATTGGAGGTGCAAGAAGTCATGAGAGTTCACCGCGAAGAGGGAGTATACCCCTCCTATTACCCATGCACTGATTTTATGCGGAATGCAGGAATCTTGCAAGATGTTCAAAAACTGATTTCCAATGCAGGGTTGGAAAGTTTTGTTGTTGGTGAACCTTACCAATATGCAAAACTAACCATGTCAGTGGTGCAGGATTTTGAATTCAATCGGTCCCAAACTAACCCCATGGTTCGATACAAAATTTATAATAAAACTGTCAACTTGCCCTTTGATGATTTTTGTGCAGCAATTAGAGTGCCACAATGGGGATCATGCGAGAAGGTTAGGGGACTGCCGCAGGAGCTCTTGAGTCTATACACGATGATTTGTCAAGGGAGAAGCTTCTAGATGTACAGTCCGTAAAATCAGGAAGGTATGATGCGCACAGCTAAGTTTCCCTCAGTATGAAACCAAGGTTATCGAACCGTAGGAGCCAAGAAGCACGTGAAGGTTGTTGGTGGAGGAGTGTAGTGCGGTGCAACACCAGTGAAACCGGCGCCAACGTGGAACCTGCACAACACAATCAAAGTACTTTGCCCCAACGTAACAGTGAGGTTGTCAATCTCACCGGCTTGCTGAAAACAAAGGATTAAACGTATCGAGTGGAAGATGGTGTTTGTTTGCAAAGAACAGTAAAAACATTGCAGTAGAATGTATTCAGATGTAAAAGAATGGACCGGGGTCCACAGTTCACTAGAGGTGTCTCTCCAATAAGATAACTAACATGCTGGGTGAAAAAATTACAGGCGGGCAATTGACAAATAAAGATTCAATACATATCAACGATGATTACTATGTGATTTAATCAGGGCATTACGACAAAGTACATAGACCGCTATCCAGCATGCATCTATTCCTAAATAATCCACCTTCAGGTTATCATCCGAACCCCTTTCGGTATTAAGTTGTAAACAACAGATAATTGCATTAAGTATGGTGCGTAATGTAATCAACACAAATATCCTTAGACAAAGCATCGATGTTTTATCCCTAGTAGCAACAGCACATCCACAACCTTAGAACTTTCTCACTGTCCCAGATTCAATGGAGGCATGAACCCACTATCGAGCATAAATACCCCCTCTTGGAGTTACAAGTATCAACTTGGCCAGAGCCTCTACTAGCAACGGAGAGCATGCAAGAACATAAACAACACATATATGATAGATTGATAATCAACTTAACATAATATTCTATATTCATCGGATCCCGCCAAACACAACATGTAGCATTACAAATAGATGATCTTGATCATGTTAGACAGCTCACAAGATCTAAACAATGATAGCACAAGCGGAGAAGACAACCATCTAGCTACTGCTATGGACCCATAGTCCAAGGATGAACTACTCACGCATCAATCCGGAGGCGGGCATGATGATGTAGAGCCCCTCCGGTGATGATTCCCCTCTCCGGCCGGCGATCTCCTGAATCCCCGAGATGGGATTCAAAATAGTCTTGATGACCCACAAGTGTAGGGGATCGCAACAGTCTTCGAGGGAAGTATTACCCAATTTATTGATTCGACACAAGGGGAGACAAAGAATACTTGTAAGCCTTAACAGCGGAGTTGTCAATTCAGCTGCACCTGGAAACAGACTTGCTCGCAAGAGTTTATCAGTAGCAACAGTTTTATGGCAGTGGAAATAGTGAAATAACAGCAGCGGTGAAATAAAGACAGCAGTAGTGATTATAGTAAACAGCAGGATTAAAATACTGTAGGCACGGGGACGGATTTAACGGGCGTTGCATGGATGAGAGAAACTCATGTAACAATCAAAGCATGGGCATTTGCAGATAATAATAAAACGGTATCCAAGTACTAATCAATCAATAGGCATGTGTTCCATATTTAGTCGTACGTGCTCGCAATGAGAAACTTGCACAACATCTTTTGTCCTACCAGCCGGTGGCAGCCGGGCCTCTAGGGAAACTACTGGAAATTAAGGTACTCCTTTTAATAGAGTACCGGAGCAAAGCATTAACACTCCGTGAACACATGTGATCCTCACATCACTACCATCCCCTCCGGTTGTCCCGATTTCTGTCACTTCGGGGCCATTGGTTCCGGACAGCGACATGTGTATACAACTTGCAGGTAAGATCATAAACAACGAATATCTTCATGAATCAATAACATGTTCAGATCTGAGATCATGGCACTCGGGCCCTAGTGACAAGCATTAAGCATAACAAGTTGCAACAATATCATAAAAGTGACATCTACGGATACTAGGCACTATGCCCTAACAATCTTATGACTATTACATGACCAATCTCATCCAATCCCTACCATCCCCTTCAGCCTACAGCGGGGGAATTACTCACACATGGATGGGGAAACATGGCTGGTCGATGGAGAGGCGTTGGCGGTGATGGCGGTGAAGATCTCCTCCAATTCCCCGTCCCGGCGGAGTGCGAACGGAGACTTCTGGCTCCCGCGACGGAGTTTCGCGATGTGGCGGCTCTCTGGAGGGTTTCTGGCGACTTCGACCTCTCCCCGTGCATTTTCAGGTCGAACCCAATAAGTAGTCCGAAGGGGGGTGTCGGAGGCCGGCCGAGGGGGCCACACCACATGGCCGCGCGGGCCCCCCCTGGCCGCGCCGCCATATGGTGTGGGGCCCTCGGGCCTCCACCTCTCTTGCCCTTCTGGCTCCGTCAATATTCTGGTAAAATAGGGCCTTCTGCATAAATTCCGAG
Organism: Lolium multiflorum; assembly: GCA_030979885.1. Taxonomy (NCBI): domain Eukaryota; kingdom Viridiplantae; phylum Streptophyta; class Magnoliopsida; order Poales; family Poaceae; genus Lolium; species Lolium multiflorum. The sequence continues at coordinate 165,972,995 of CM061750.1, forward strand.
GATTTTCCCGAAAGTTGGATTTCTGCACAAAAACGAGACACCAGAGCAGTTCTGCTGAAAAACAGCGTTAGTCCGTGTTAGTTGTATCCAAAATACACAAATTAGAGGCAAAACAATAGCAAAAGTGTTCGGGAAAGTAGATACGTTTTGGACGTATCAACTCCCCCAAGCTTAGCTTATTGCTTGTCCTCAAGCAATTCAGTTAACAACTGAGCGATAAAAGAACTTTCACGAACACATTTGCTCATATGATGTATATATTCTCATGCTATGGCTAATACTCAAGCAGTTCATAATGAGATACATGCAAATAAGATCATCCAACAGCTATGTCAATCATGGAGAAGTACCAACAATTAATAATAAGCACCATGAATCATGTATATAAGCAGGATTGCAATGTTCATAAGAGAATATGATAAAGTGGTATCTCGCTTGCCTGTATTTGATCGGCAAAACATAAATGCCGAGGCACCTCTTGAGTTCATAGAAAGACTAGAAGTAGTGATTGTCAAAGATAAAAGCATCAAAGTTATACCACAATCAATCATATTTTGAGACAAGCATATTATACTAAGAATGACAGTTGTGCTCTCAAGATAGTGCTCAAAGAAAGAATGAAGACACAACATAAAAGTAAAAGATTGACCCTTCGCAGAGGGAAGCAGGGATTAACATGCGCTAGAGCTTTTCATTTGTAAAGCAGGAGTAAAATTATTTTTGAGAGGTGTTTGTTGTTGTCAACGAATGGTAATGGGTACACTAACTACCTCATCAACCGGACTCACAAGAGCGGCTCCCATTTTATTTATTTTTGGGTGGCACTCCTTCCAACCTTTCTTTCACAAACCATGGCTAACCGAATCCTCGGGTGCCTGCCAACAATCACATACCATGAAGGAGTGCCTTTTTATTTAAGTTTTATTATGATGATGACACTCCCCCCAACCTTTGCTTACACAAGCCATGGCTAACCGAATCCTTCGGGTGCCGTCCAACAATCACAAACCATGGAGGAGTGTCTATTTAAGTTAATTAATTTGGGACTGGGAATCCCATTGCCAGCTCTTTTTGCAAAATTATTGGATAAGCGGATGTGCCACTAGTCCATATGAGAGTCCGTCAAAAGTAAATGACAAGGTTGAAAGCTAAACACCACATACTTCCTCATGAGCTATGAAACATTAACACAAATTGAGAAGCATTTTGAAAGTTTTAAAGGTAGCGCATGAGAATTTACTTGGAATGGTTTGAAATGCCATGCATAGGTATTTATGGTGGACACTTTTGGAACAACTTGGTTTTCAGGTGTTTGGAAGCACGAGCGGCGATCCCGCTCAGTACAAGTGAAGGCTAGCAAAAGACTAGGGAGCGACAAATCAAGAGAGCAGTAACTGTCATAATCATGCTTGCGGCAAAATAAATTAACGGAGGCATAAAAGTGATACAATAACTCTGAAGCAATATAAATCATCGAGGCTTAATTGACTTTTTGTTCAGTCATATGCATGCGTGAGCATGTGCCAAGTCGATATAAATGAATTATTCAGAGGAGGATACCACAATGCCATACTTACTTATGAATAAAACAATGCAAGCAAACATCCATGACATGCTACTCATATTAATAAATTGGAACTAAACATGAGAGATCATGAACTACTAGACTTTCTCAAATAACATATACCTCACATGAACCAACTAAGCATGCTCATATGGATGAGTATATGTACAAAAATGAAAGCAAATAGAGTTCATACCAGCCTCTCACCACAATCAGATTGTCGTAGATCGTCATTATTGCCTTTTCACTTGTGTAGCTTGGATAATATGAAATGAAAACCACGCTCCAGCCACCGAAGACCATTGAACTCATGATGAACTTTACAAACCAAAGAAGAACAGCAAATATTTTTGGTGTTTTCGAATTAGAAACAAGAACGAAAGAAAACAAGCAAACAAAGCAAAATCTTTTTGGGTTTTCTCATAGCAAACCAACGATAGCAAACGAAATAAACTAAGAGCAAAGAACCAAATAACCAAATGGTGAAGAGAAACAACAGAAATATTTTTGGTCTTTTTGTGTTTTAGGAAAGAAACAAAGTGAAAACAAAAGAATGCAAACTAACAGAAACACAGAAAAGCAGGATGACAGAAATCTGCCAAATCCTGACAGCAGTACAGAAATCGAAATTAACAAAAATCTTCCATTGCTCAGACCAAAAAGTGTTCAACTAATGAAAGTTAGATAACAACCTGGGGAACATGCTCAAAAATTGGCAACTCAAAATAACGTTCTGGCTGTGCGTACGAATTTTTTTGGTAACAGCACAGAATCTGTTTTTGGACAGCACTTCCCCAAATATCATCTCCCTCTCATTAGAAAACCACTCTAGAGACTAAACAAGTATGTACAAGTATCCAGCAACCATAATATGCAAAGAATGAGTGATGCCGGTATACCTCCCCCCAAGCTTAGGCTTTTGGCCTAAGTGGAGTTCATTCCCAACGAGGGTCGGAGTTCCACGCCGGTGGATCATACATGGAGTGGTAATAGGGCCCCTGTGCAGAAGAATATCGTGGAGGTTCCACATGCCCATGATGTTGATATGAGGAGCTCGCTGCATCGGATGAAGAGTCGGGGTGCTCCTCGGCCTCCTCCACATCTTCCCTTGCACGACGGCTTTCCCTTTCTATGTATGCGTTTAGCTCATTTTCTGTGATCGACCACCCGTCCCTGGCATCAAGGTTAAACAAAGCAGGTGCAGGCAAGCGTACTAATTTTTCAATTTTCTTAGTTATACTCCAACTTTTCTTATACAAAGTTATCCTATAATGCAGGTTGTTCAAATTAGATGCATCTGAAATAAACTCATGTCTGATCATGGAGAAAACATCAAGTTTCTCTATAGAAAGCGGAATATCTAAATGGTGAGGACCTACACCATGCATAGCTAATAAGCGAGAGGCGATAAGACCTCCACAAATTCCTCCTTTCTCACGGTTAGTAGCAAGTCTACAAGCTATTAAAGCACCCAAATTATAAGTCCTATCCTGTTGCAAAGCAGCAGCTAAGAAAGCCAAATCTTGGACAGATAATTTACCTCCAGTCCTTCTCGCAAGAACGCACTTTGTAATGAAATAGGCAAAGTAGCGGATGGCTGGCTGTTGAATGCTACTAATCTTACCACTATCATTGGAGAAGCTCCTCCCATTACAAATCCTTGTATAAAGATTTGAGAGCTCCCGCGGTGTTCCCCTGATCTTCTCGAAAAGATCCCCCAAAATCGTCAACTAAGGGGCATTTTTCGTCGCCTATGGGCCTAACCCGACGATATGGGTTCTGTTGTCGAAACTGCGTCAGGCAAAGTCCAACGACGATTTTTTCGGTCCGTCGCGCTTGGGCGCCCTTCCGCCACGGAAAATCGGACCGTTGCGGAAGTGTTTCGGGAGCCCGTTGACTGCTGACGTCATGCAAACTGACACGTGGCAGACGCCGTTAACTGCCAGTTAACGGCGTTAACCGGCTGAAACCCCGTGGTAGATGGTAGGCCTGCCACGTCTTAAGCGGGCCGGGCCAGATGACATAGTTTGACCGGTCAACTATATAGCTGGGCTGGTCCATTAGTTACGTGGGCCGGGCCTAACCTCTAAGGTTGACTGGTCAAAACTTAAATGGGCCGGCCCATTTAACATGTGGGGTCCACCTTACCAACTGGGCGGCCCAAGAAGCAAGTGGGCCGGCCAAAAACACAGTGGGTCCAACTTTCCGTTAAAAGCCGGCCCATTTAGTGTGTGGGATCCATCGTATAGCAAGTGGGCCGGCCCAACAAGCTAGTGGGCCGGGCCAAAAACACAGTGGGTCCCACTTTAAAGGATCGGCCCATTTAGTTTGTGGGGTCCACCATATAGCAAGTGGGCCGGCCCAACACAGTGGGTCCCACTTTCCTGTTAAAGGGTCGGCCCATTTAGTATGTGGGGCCCACCATGTAGCGTGGGCTGGCCCACCAAGATAGTGGGCCGGCCAAAAACACAGTGGGTCCCACATTCTGTTAATGGGCGGCCCATTTGGTATGTGGGGTCCACCATACGAAAGTGGGCCGCCCAACAAAATAGTGGGTCGGGCCAAAAACACAGTGGGTCCCACCTTCCACTTAAAGGCCCATTTACCATGTGGGACCACCATAGAGCAAGTGGGGCCCAACAAGATAGTGGCCCAATAAGCACGGTGGCCCCACTTTCCTGTTAAAGGGCGGCCCAACTAGTATGTGGGGTCCACCATATAGCAAGTGGGCCCAACAAGATAGTGGGCGGGCCAAAAACACAGGTGGGTCCCACTTTCCTCTTAAAGGGCCGGCCCATTTATTATGTGGGGTCCTCCAAAAGAGCAAATGGGCTGGCCCAACTAATTAGTGGGCCGGCCCAGTAGTTGGTGGGGTCCACCTTAAAGCAAGTGGGCCAGCCCAATTAGTGTGTGGGGTCCACCGTAAATCAAATGGGCTGGCCCAAGAAGTAAGTGGGCCAGCCCGTTTAGTTGCTGTTTATATGCCGGCATAATATGCGCTTTAGGATTTTGCGGGCAGGCACATATGTGATTTCGTTTAATTGGGCCGTTTAAGGGATGGGAATTCGTGATTTAGATACTGAGAATATTTACGCAGCATTGATTTCTGTCGGATAGCCTCACTTACCACAAGCACCAAAGAAAAAATGCGCGAAAGAACTATAAAAACTAACTAAATATTACATCAGCTGCAAGGCATTGAAAAAAATATTACAGAACCTAGAGAAATTGAATGGTAATTAAACCTAGCAATACAATGAAGCGATCCGGCAATCTTTTAAGTTGTCCATGCAGCACCTATATCTGAAACAAAGACATTACAAGTTAAGACAACAACAATGGAAAGGCAAAGACACTACAATATTGTTTGGCAAAGAATTTGGAACTCATCATTTCGTCGTTATAACAAGATCATTGTAATGCGCACAATAAGCAAACAAAGAGTGCATGCCGCATACCAACAGCCAATATAACAGAGCATGTTAGAATGAAACAGCAGACTTACTACTGTCGAGTCCCATGCAAACCAACATGTTCAGGGAGTACAAAATTGGCATGAACAACATAGTAGCAGGCTATAAATTTTGTAACAACGACTGAGCAAGATGAAGTTATGATGGCTACATCTACAGAGCAGGGAATGTAAACCAAAAATAGAAGTTACGATGGCAAAAGCTAAAGAGGAGGGAATGTGAACCAACATGTGCCAAGTGCAATTACTTCATTTTGGCCGTGAACTAAATAATACTCCTGAACTTATAGTGAAGGGGATGCAAATCAAGATGTTTCGGGATATAAACTTGTAATGAGCAACACATGGAGGATAGTTAATGCTGGAGCTTAGGATGGACCAGATACAGAATATAGTGGGATCACCTGTGAACTTGTATAAGAGGGAATGCAAACCAATATGTTCAGCTTTCCATATGTGAGCGTCATGCCAAGTCAGAGAAACAAGTCAATAATGCAGCTTTTGAAGAACAAGATGGCACGCAAAATTATTATCTAGTAGTATGACAAGTTTATTTGTACTACAGGCTAGATAGCAGAGTGATAGCATGCCAAACTAAGTCCTTACTTTGTTAGCTTACAATGAACTAGATACAAAACAATGGCATCACCTGTAGTACAGGGAATGCAAGCCAACATGTTCATGGAGTAAAAAATTGGCACAAACAACATAGTAGCAGGCCATAATTTTTGTAACAACGACTGAGCAAGATAAAGTTATGATGGCTAGATCTACAGAGCAGGGAATGTAAACCAAATATAGAAGTTACGATGCCAAAAGCTATAGAGCAGGGAATGCGAACCAACATGTGCAATTACTTAAAATTGGCCATGAACTAAATAATAGCAGGATGTTACTATAATACCTATAATTTTTGTAACAACGACTGAGCAAGATAGAAGTTATGATGGCTACATCTACAGAGCAGGGAATGCAAACCAAAATGTTCAATCGCTTAAAGTTAGCAATGAAGTAGAAAATAGCAAGATGTTACGGTCATAGCTAGGAATGAACTAAAAGAGCTTCAGACAAACAAGCATCTGAACCCAGAACATGGCGCTAAAACAAGGGACTTACATTAGGAGAAGCACTCTGTGGGAGTCACAGCAGATCTTCCTGGGGTTGATAGATCCGGTGATGAAGTACGCTACATGTGCTACTTGGGGTTGGAGAGACGGCCATTACACTTCATGGTTACTCATCTCATCTGCAAAAACGTAACGGCGCGTCGTTAGCACAAACAGATTCCCCCAAGATTAAACAAGAACTTGCAGGCAAGCAATAGAAAAGCGACAGTAGAAGAGTTTAGATCATGCACGGCGCCGGTGAAGCAGATCCGGTTCATGCACAGCGGTGTCGGTGAGCAAGATCCGATGCGGTGGACGACGGATCCGGCGAAGCGGCTCCGGTGGGGTGGACGATACCGCAGCTGAAGCGACTGCGGTAGACTGCTGGATGAGTATATGGTTTCGAGGTTCGGCGGGGATGATCCAGTCCGGTTGATGACGGCGTCGATGAAGCGGCTCCGGCAGACAGCCGGATGACGAGGATCGCGAGGGCTCGGGTAGGCCAGGGAAGTCCGGCGGGGATGTTCCGGTGCGGTGGTCGTGGAGGTGGGAGAGAGAGGGACTTGGGAAGTTCCGGTGGGTGGTCTCAGAGGAGAGAGTGAGGGAAATGAATTTTTTTTCGGGGAGTTTCGGAGCTAGGGAGGTGGTGATCGAAAAAAATGACGGGTAGACCCCCCACCAACCGACTTATGCATGGACATTGTTGTCATCTTTACGAGGGTAGAATGGGAAGTTAGAGGCGTGTGAAATATTTGTATTTTTCGAGCGGGAAGTTTTGCCGCTGGAATGAGATTTCGAATTTGGCTATAGTCCAAGTAATACAAAAATATGAGACCGTACTAGTACGGCCAAGTGTCACATCAAGTCATCATCACGTTGAAAATCGGTTACCACGAGCATAATCATGATATATCTTGAAAATCAATTTTGAAAAGCCCTTCTGAAATATTTCGGGATTGGTACTAGGAGATTTTGCAGCTTGACTAAGTAATTTTTTTTCTTCGAAAAGGGGATATGACCCCAGCCTCTGCATCGTGGTGATGCACACGGCTTTTATTAATAATCCAGTCGCAACAAATGTATGTTTTTTTTTGCAAGGAGCAACAAAAGTATGTTGTACAGATGGTCCAAGTAATATATACTCGTGATTGTAATATAAGGCCAGGGGTAGACCGGAACCATATCCTCTAACGTAGAGATGACAAGTCAGGTAAGCACAGTGCTTAAGTAGTGCAAAACGTAGAAGAAAAATCAGGAAAATGTAACAAATACTGTACGTATTTACTGTAGCAACCACTGTATATTTTTACTGTATAAAAAATCGTATAAATATTTAAAAAAGATAGTCATAATTTTGATTGTTACTAATTATCGTAAATGCATATGGCTTACATATATTATGGAAGTTAATTTAGATCAAATTAGACTTAATCATGTAGATGTGGAGAAGGAAAATTAGAGAGGTGTAGCTTACCCGACTTGTCTATTGCACGTTAGAGGATCTACTTCCGGGGTAGACCATGCTACTTAGACTACTCATAGTGGGAGTAACTAAGGAGTATTAACATAGAGCTGGTTGTGGTAACTAGCTATGTTACCATAACACTTTTCAAGATAGAATGAGTCTACATACTAACTAAAACAATCATGCATGATAGTACTACATCTAAGTTACTATGCATTATGAAGGTAGTAACATAGAGTAGTGTCATATGCATGCGGAAATTCAATTTGGCTCCCGGGTGCATATGCTCCCTCTACCAAAAAATCATATTTTAAAATGTCGAAAAAAATTAGCAAAAAATTTACATGTACATATTCATAATATATGTTCGTTCGTCAAGTTTCACGAAAAACCAATATTTTTTGTGGTCTATGTAAAAAAGAGAAAACTTATCTTGTGAAAAGCATTATTTTTAGTACTGTGTTTTATCTTTTTACACACGTCACACGACAAGTCGCAACTTTTTAAGGGCGTAGCACGAGAAGATGTACATGCGAATTTTTTGTTTCATTTTTTTGAAATTCAAAATATGTGTAAGATGCATTTCAAAATGGAGGGAGCATATGCTCCTATGTTTCAAAACACCAGTCCCGCATGCGCATGACACTACTATACGGTCACATCAAGTCATAATCACAACCAAAATCAGTTCCCATGTACAAATATTTTGGATTTTATTGGCGGGAGATTGTAGCGCTTGACAGATATTTTCAATTTAGCTGGCGCTAAAAAAATACTGTACTAGCAAAATTGGTAGCTTACTGTAGTACTGCCTCCTTTCAGGGATACAAGGACAAGGACCAATCAACTAAAATAATGTATGAAAATGGTCACCAATGGGCCAACTAATAGTTATACTTTTCCCATGCAGCGCAATATAAAAAATACTACAAATCAGATTAAACCTTGATTAAATATTGGTGCATCCAATCCATTCAGTTTTCATTTAATCCACATCACCAAGGAAACAACCACCAGGTACATAACAAGTGCAGATAGAAGCACCAACAAAATAGTTCAGCATCACAAACCCTTTCACACAACCAAGGGACACCTTTGACTGTCAGTGTTCACTGTGGTATTCAGCATCTCCCACACTTTCTCAGGATGTTGCCCAGGTGGGCTTGACTTGCTTCTAATCCTGCAGTTATACGGTGGATGACTACTCTTTGTGCAGCCACTATTGCTCGTTCCTCTTTGAGTAGTTCCTCGAGAACATAAAAAGACAATGACTTGGACCTCAACCTGCGCTTGGGCTTTGACTTGGACTTGGACCTCGACAAATTAGTTGTGAACCCAGCATTACGCAGGAATGTGTTGTTGGCTATACCATGACATTGTAGTACCTTGGAAAATGAATTCAGACATTCTTCCTGGGTTTTTTCTATACCATCTTTCTTTGGTTTTGCCAGCTCCACTTTCATGTCAGACTGAGGAGTTTTCAGTTGTTACACATGTGTAAGAGAAGAGATTATAATGTGAAGACATGTGTATGAACTACCTCTAATAATCCTACAAACTGGCATGGCTGATTACCGCATATACATTTTAGTAAGAGCATGTTACATCATATTGACATGTCTTCTATTGCTAACACGTAATAGCAGGACTATAAAAATATGCATGGATCCATGTGTAGAATTCGTAATGTGCATGATATTGCTGAGAAGTATATAAGTGAATTGTACTAGCCCTTTCCAGCAGTTCAGACATTTGGTTGTGTTGGCTAGTGCATGAAGCTTGACAAATATGACAAGATATTTCTGAATACAATTGAAAACCATAACTGACATTAGTAGAGAATACTTACAATAACACTCTGTGCAAAATGTCCAGTCAAACCATTTCTGCTCGTCTGGCACACCTTGAATTGCTCAAGTAGACTCATCTCTCTGTCTGTACTCTCACAGTATGCTTGCCTTGCCTTCTGATATTTTCGCAAGAGAAAATATAAATTAGTTTCACAACCACGTCACATGCCGACATGCGACAATTGAAAGTTTTCAAAAAAAATATAAATAAAACAGAGACATCAATTTACGATGTATATTGTGCATCTATAAATTCTAAATGATTTACTAATTTAAATATAGTTGTACAGATAACATTCCTTACCATACAGTAGAGGTGTCCAATCAAGCTACGAGATCCTGTACGCTGTTGTAAACGTACATTATTACGAGCACGCATGTTACTTCGAGCGATGAACTACAAATGAAGACTTGTGAGACACATGCTTAAAAAGGAATCAGTAATGTGATCTTGTCTCACTGTCTTCACAGAACATACCAAATTCTTTTGAGCAGACCAATACTCAACAAGATCACACCATTGATCATCAGTCATCTGTAGTATAGGAGAGGTTGTTGGAATATCGCTAGGAGTCCTCCCAGCAAAGTATCTCATCTTTAGCCTATGGCGCTCCTGGCGCAACGCTGAAGAGAATATGCTCCTGATAACAGTGATTACATTCTTCATGTCATCATCAAACTCAAGACATGTCTGTTTACAACAATGGGAACCGTTCATGTGTTAGATAGCTAGCCAACAGAAAGCTAGAGGGAATGTGAACGAGCAACATGGTATTGTTTACGAAAATGACTTACATGTAACATGTGCAGTAAACCTTCAAAATGAGAAGGGGTGTTTACGTGTTGTTTCCATGATGGAAAGATAGGAATTTGAGTCCTGACAAAAACGCCTGTGATCGATGCTATATTAGATGATTCTTGTGGATCCAGTGGCCTTCTGATACCTGCTATAACTGATGTGATGGGAAATCTTGTTCCCATTCGGGCAATCTTATTTTTAAGTGATTTCAAAGTCGTTGGCCCCCTTCGTTTTCTTGGTCGTGGTGGAACTGCAAATTTAAGCATTACATCAAGCTATCAAGGTATTTATGTAACGGAGCATGTAAGGGAACACGTACCTAATTCGGCCCCACCATCATCTTTAAGGAAGAAGTTGTCTCTGGCAGGACTAAATGTCAGCGGGCGATCGTGATTAGTTAGGTGTTGAGAACCTGCTGTTGAAACTGGGTCTGCTGTGAATTGTTCTTGGGTAACTGGATTGGCAACAGGTGGCTGGGGAACATGTGGTTTGGTATTTGCTCCGTCTACAGCTTTTAGACCAACCGATGTGGGGTTAGGTCGAAGCTTTTTATGTTGGTGTTTCGCATTACAATATTTTTTTGCCTGGTCATCATTTTCAACTAGATTAGAGTGACTCTGAGTCTGAGACCTTGTTTTTACTCTGTTCACTGCATTTGTTTGTGATCTGACATGACCAGCTTGAACCCTTTTTATTTTTAGGTGAGCTGTCAGATATTGATCTTCCTGTTGAACTATGTTCTTCACCTTGTTGGTATTTGAAACGTCCTTACGTGAAGTCCCTGATGCCTGCCAGAGATAAACGGTACTTCAATCAACAAAATCATATACATGCTTGATACGATTATGGAACATAAGAACAGCAAGCCAAGACATGATGAAACATATGTTATTATTATGTGTTAACTGAGCAGATGATAATGCTATAACTTGGGCTGGGTTGGACAGATACATCACAGTTATTGAAGATGCAACAATAATGCCAATGAAAAGAGCGAGCAATCACCTTGGGGGGTGGAGTAGGGTGCTTGACAAGGGCATCCTCTTTACTCAGGTCTCCCTCAGACTCTTGTTCAGTAGGATCAAGTTCTGAATAAGAAAATGATTGTTATCGATGGAGACAGGAGAGGTGTTTGATTGTTCACTGGTGATGCCTATATTTTCTCTCCGGCCCTCTTTGTACTCTACTACAGTATCTTTAGCATGCATTAGAAAAAAATGCTAACGAGATTTATCATGGAACTTTGAGTAGAGCAGTAGAAGGGCAAATTAGTAGTAGCAAGTAGATGATAGCTCAAAAAGGAATAAAGCGTAGATCAAAAATAAATGATTTCCCTGTGCATGCCAATTGATGATTACAAGATTTATAAACATGCAGTTTAATAATGTCGACTAATCACTCTGCAGGCTTGACTTCTACTACAGTCATACCAGATAGCACCAAACAGATTGTAGGAAAAGTAAACTTGAAACCCCAGATCGCACGAAACTGATGTTCGGAAATGAAATGCATAACGGAAGCGGCTAAACACCAACCTTCGCATGGGGAGTGGACGGCTTTACGCTTTGGTTTCGCGCGGTGGACCGGTTGGGCGCGGGGTCTACCCATTTCACCGTGCGGTAGACCAGGGAGTCGGGAAGCAGATCCGACGCAGCGGCGGAGGTGGACGGCGTCCCTGAGCAGGATCCGGCGCGGTGGGCGTCGGCTACGGTGGAGCACAAATGGTGCGGTGTGCGCCTTCGTAGGGGAAGCGGCTCCGGCTTGCTTGACAACGTCTTCTCGGACACTACAGCGTCTGGTCAGGAGGCTGTGGTGGCGAGGTGGGACGGTGGTGCACTGCCGTCGTCGGGCGAGATGCTCCGATTCGGTGTGTGACGCGTGAGAGATGTGGGATTCGGCGCCTGTGCCGGTGGTATGTTTTAATGGCTGGGGTGAGATTGGCCTTGGCCAAGAGAAGAACCGCTGGGGACGTTTTTGATGAAAGGATAAGATCGGAAATTCGAACATTTGAAAATTGGAGGCGGCAACCCGAGCTATTTTCGCCGCTGTTTTGGCGCTTCGTTGAAATGGTTTGGTGGATGCGCGAAAAAAAATGGACGCGGTCCGACCCCATCAAGGTCTCATTTGTAAGCATGGGCGGTACGGCAGCCATCCTACCTTGATTTTTAGTGAATATCCATCCATTCATATATATGTGTTTTTTTCTGAACATTTGAGTACTTAAAACGGACTTCATATGACAAAGTTGCGCCTATTTTAGTGAACACTGCGTGGAGCCGATTTCGAAAACAAAACATGGACTAGGTACCAAAAAACATATATAGACTCGTTCTCCGCATTAAAAAGATTGATGTATCATGGATCTTAGTATATGTAAAATAACCTTGAGCTATTCATTATCATACGCGTAGAATTGAAGACTTCAGATATTTCTTTATATTTGAAAGAAACGCCATGTTTCATCCGACAACATTTATCATCTCATTGAGTTGGCGCTGATTTTATATGTGGTGACGAAAACAACTGAGGCTCCTTTGATTTATAGGATTTAGATCCTACGGGAATTATTCTACACTATTGGTTATATTCAAAGGGAACATATCCCATATGAATCTTGTACTACAAATCCTATATGAACAAAACATTAGGTCATCCCTCATGGAAAAATCCCTTTGGTACAATCAAAGAAACTCATATTCCCATAGGATTCAAATAGACAAGATGTACATACGTTTTTCCTATCCTATGACTTAAAGGACTCCTGAAATGGCTCGACAACAAAGATCATAAATTCCGAGTTGTGCATCGAGCAAAAGATATTGAAAAAATTCTTGATCGATCCAATTACAAAATGATTTTCAAAAGAACTAAAGTTTTGCCATTGATCACATAATTGGTATGTATATAGGTTCTACTTATAATAAAATATGTTTTGGTTTATTGGGATTGCGTTAGAATTACATGCATCACAATGTCTCGGGACTATTTCGGTATTTACCTCTTCTTTTAGAGTTCGCCCTATCTAAGATTATTTCCGACATTCGCCAATGTTTGCAAGGAATGGCATGCAGTCGATTCCCACCCTGTTTCAGAAAAAATGAAGAAAAAAAAGTGAACTTGTGGCTATAAAATGATAAGCTTGAATTTTGATATGTTTTTTTAAAAAAAAACTAGCTTCAAAATATGGCCTACCATTTTATATAAAAAACCATGGGTCTTAACGAAAATGCCCAAGGTAAAATGTGCATTAACATTTTGGGGAAAGGTGCAATAAGATTTCATTTTATTGTGGGAAACAAATTGTTGTTGTTTTTTTGCCTTTTCTGAATAGCTAAAAAGGTGTCATCTTTTTTCCATACATTCCATAATGTCATAGAACATAAGCATCCGGTGTCCAGATATAGCAACAATTCAGTATAAGACAATACTAACATAGTTTCCATAAAGTACTGCTAACACATAAGAAAACAAAAGATCTAGATGATGACCCAAGAAACATCCTTGTATATAATAACAATCTATTGACCATATGGCGGCTTTTGCATCACCCTATCAAAATCATCTGCCTTCAAGCACGAGAGCAGAATGTCGACACGTGCTTCAACATGTTCCAAGATCCTCTTGATGATCTCATGGATATCTGCATCAGCCGAATAGGAATCAAAGTTGTCAGCCACTAGCTTCTGATAGAAAGAAACATCAGTGTTGAAGGCGTCGATCTTAGGAGTCCCCACATTTCATTACTTGCAAGACCAAGATGATCAAATTCCCTTTACTTCATAAGAATGTCTGGATCGCTGACACGATCGAAATCTTTGCTAGTACCCTCCTTTGGCCGAATTCAAATTTGCATCAGATCTTGGTGCCCATGCCTTTGGTACATGCGGGTAATTTTTTGCCAATATGTCGTGCATTGCACATAGCGTCCTACTGTACAGGGGTATTTCTACATATCTTCTTCCAAATATAATTTAATTTATTTCGGGTTGGATTCAATTTGTTTCAAAATTGTCTGATATACCATTTGTATTGGTAGGAGATGCAGCTTTGAATTTTAATCATTGTTTCTAGGTGCCACACTTGCAGGGTACAGTCAAAGATTTTATCCAATGTTTCATGTCTTGACAAATCCTTTTCGTAATGGAAGTTGAGACCCCCAGCCTCTGCATCAAAATGATGCACATGGAATTTTTTAGTATGGTATTCAACAAAATATGATAAGATGCAAAAATCAAACCTTGGACAAATATGACACATGCTCACTTGGGTAGAAAGCCAATCAAACTGATACAAATTACATTGCAGAGTCCTTGCATGTTAAACTATATATTGCCAAACACCACATATATTAAGGGATACATATTAATTTCGATACTACTACTTTTACGATAGAAGATTTGTAACTACAAACGTTGTGGGTTGTGGCTGCCCTCCTCAATCTACTCACTTGTCTCATCGGCAACCGTCTCCACCTCTCTACATGCACATATGGGTACAACTTCTTCACACCCGAAGAAGATTACTTGTTTCCTGTCATGCTCCGCCACTTGTAGTAGGTGTGCTCCTTTTTCAGAGATGAATTCTCTTTTAGGATGGAGATGTTCTCCTTTTTCAGAGATGAGTTCTCTTTTAGGATGGAGATGTTCTCCTTCGTTAGAGACCCGTTCTGATTTACCATGGAGAGGTTCTCCTTCGATAGAGATGAGTTCTCCTTTGATAGAGATGAGTGCTCATTCAAGAGTACGGCATACTCATTCCATAGCTTCATAGCACGGTTTACCAGATGTGCGTTCACATCTCGGAGCTTGGACGCATGGTCAATCAACTCGCGCGACTCATCCAGGAGCGACCGCCGGATTACTTGCAGAGACGCTTCATGTTGTCGTCCTTCATTAGATGGTAGATTCACAGAGCGACCCTGTGTGACACATGATATTATACTAATAAAGTGCAAGAGTGTAACTTCAATAGTAAAAATATAGTACTCCGAAAGTTTGCAGGACTTAAACTTCAATACTCATAGTAATATGTACAAGACTAACTTCAATAGTAATTGTAATATGTATAGATTTCATTTCAATTTTACAATTAACAAAAACTTTTCTATGCATATAGTGCCACATATAGATTCATGCATATAGTGATTTTTTTGTGTGCTATTGCCATGATGAGTGTTAGCATGTTAATCAATTACTATATGAACCCTAATCAAGATCACCAAACCCTAAATTGAGGAGAAATAAAGAAAATAAGAAAAATCCCATTCATCACTCACATACACCATATGCAAAAATACAAAACCATCACCAAGGCCATAATTGCTTGCTTCCTTGCTTCTAAAAAGCTTTAATATGATAAACTAACACAATTGTATCATTGGATCATGAATCAAAGCAAGAGAAATCAAGAACTCATCATACATATGATAATGGTCACTTTGGTGAAAAATATTTTCTTCACCACTTTGCACCCCTGTATTTCTTAAAACCTAAACTAAACTTTGTCAACCAAAGCCATGTCATCCAAGACCATGTCAAGGTGAACACTTTTCATGTTGACCACCATGTCCAGAGTTGACTAGGTTGACCAGAAATTAATTGCCAAAACAGGACCAGAGAATAAAATGAAGATCATCTCAAATTTGAAACTTTGCATTTCATTCCAAATTGAGTGCCACCACCACCAATACATCACTATAATTATATAAAAGAGATTCACCAAAAAGAATTTCAAAATTTGAAAATTTTCTTCATGCGGCCATTGTGTCGAACACTTGGCAGGCATAAATTCAGTAAAGTGTTACATGCTTTGTCCAGCAGTTTCTTCCCTAAACCCCTTTGCAAATGTGATCATGAGCTAGTTCTACACCCCCTGCCTCTAGCCCAGTACTTGCATGGTCGATTAAAGCCATGGAAAAACCCTAAACTATGCACAAACTCACCATGCCGGCCACTTTGGCATCTCCACCTCTAGCCCTCCTCTCACACTTTCTTCTTGTCCTGGAGCATCTACACTGCATAAGGATTCGAATGGTACAAGCACGCGTGAAGCCAAGCCTTGGCATTGGCCAGAACGGCCGTGGCCAAAACCATGCCAGTACACGCCCATGCCGCGGTGAGCGCGCTCTGGAACGCGCCAGAGCGCCGTGCACTCGAACGCGCCGTCCTTGCCCTGCATCCCTACCACTGCGTCTAGCCTCCACTCCACTCACTCTACGTCCTAGACATGCTCGAGCACCGCCCAGAGCCTCGTCACCGTCGTCCTCGTCGTCGACGTACCGCGGGTACCGCGATGATGACTGGAAGAACTCGAGCGCGTCCGTAGCTTTTTCGTCCGCACCAATACCCGTTGAGCATCGCCAGGACCCTGCCTAGCCGTAGCCGTCCTCGCCTTGCCCTTTGGCGCACCACAGAAGCCGCGCCATGGCCGCGCCCTTGCAGCACCCTCGGCCACCTCTCTCCCTCTATAAATACTGATGATCGGCACTCGCATTCTTCACACCATCTCTTCCCCTCTCCTCACTGAGCACTTCTACACAGCCAATTTCACTAGAGCTCGCCGGAGCTGCTCGAATCGCGAGCTCGAGTCCGCCGGAGCCCGCGGAAGCTCTGCGTCGATTGGAGCCTCCCCGAGCGCCGCCACTTCACCAGGCTGTTCCTCGTCGACCACCACTTCCCCGAGCATCTTGCCAGAGACCTGCAACGGCCTGGTAAGCTCTCCGACCCCCTACTGGCGCTCTGGGTTCGCCGGAGTCTCGCCGGGGACGACGACACACGCCAGCCGTTGATCTGCGTCTTGATCCAACGCCCCCTATCGCTCGTACCGCTTCGGCGTGTTATGAGGCGCCGACAGGTGGACCCCACCCTGTCAGCGCAGCCCGCCGCACCAGTTGCTTGCTGGGCTGTGAAGTGGGTTTAAAACTCGTTTCGGCCCGTTAGCTTTTCCCGCCCAGGCCCAAAATTCAAATAGAGGTTTAAACTTAATATGAATTGTGCTGCAGATGGTTTAGTAAAAATTGAATAATTTGAAATCTGCCAAACCAAATCTAGCAAACTTTATATCTTTGGAAAGCCCATAAAATTATCTAACTAATGCCACTGGCCTCATATCCAAATTCGTATTAATTTTTAAATGATAAAAATAACAAGACAGAGCCTTTTCTGACTTCAAATAATTATTAAAAATAATCTATAAATGATTTTAAGTTGATTCAAATTCTAATAAATCACAAATGATGTCCTCTAATTGATTATGCAATAATATAGTCAGGTTATTTGCATGATCATGGACTAGATCAAATAAAATAGCTATGTAGTTAATTCTAGCACCATTTAACTTGAAATTCAAATTTAATGAATAGTATGAGAGCTACTCTCTCATTTAAATCTTGATCCTAAGTAATATAACCAGGGGGAATAACCTAGGCTAAAGAACCCTTGATAAATATTACTTAGAGATTTTAATGCATTTAAAATAATAGTATAATAACATGTGTAGTGTAAAACCTTAATTAAATTATACTCACATATAATAGATATGAAATGTTGACTTAGGTCAACCTATATTTCATACCTGATTATTATATGATGAGATTAAATCTTATTATGAAGTAAAGAGAAGAAATGAAGTTTCTCTAAGGATCTACATATTAAAAATTAAGAAATAGGAATAATGAGAGGAAATTATTTTCTATTAAATAAGAATTCATCCAATAAACTCACCATGCCATGTTTGATTGATAATAGGACTAGAGTGTGAACTCTTTGAGTGTTCCTAGTTTAGCATATGAGTTTGGTTTAGTATTTATACCTCGTATTCGTATATAGACGCTAGTAACGAGGATTACCAAGAGGAGGAGGCCTACTCCCAAGAAGAGGAAGAGCACTTTGATCACTACTCAGCTCAAGGCAAGCTAACCCTTGCTAAATACAAATGCTTAGCTCTACAAGAGCAAAGGCATCATCACACTTTACTTTTATGTATTACCTATCCCATGTTTTACTTAATTTTACTTTGGCTTATTTACTTCAAAGTACCTTTTGATTTATGATTCACTTGGTCTAGAACAATACTTGGGTTAGATGAACACAAATCAAAGTTAGATTAGCACCCCTCATTTAGTGGCTATTGCTAATCAATTAAAATTTGACTACTCTAGATGGGAACAAGTGATGTTGATATGAAATTGAAACCTTGGGAATGATGGTTCATTCCAAGGAAGGACTTTGAAGGTGAATATGACCAAGAGAAGATGGTGATTTTTGATATAAAACTGAGATGGGTTTGAATGCGATACCTTTCCAATTATACAAGTACCCCCACAATACCTGATTATGGGTAGGGCTTAACTAGAAACTTGTGTATTTTAGTATGGGTTCCCTCTAAACAAGCATCATAGGGGTTACGCCGAGGCTGCCTCCGTATATGAGAAATGATGTGAATATGAGGTGAATGTACGACCCAAGCCCTGTGCAGTTCCCGGGTTAACAGTTGGTTCTCACCGGGAGGCCAAGCTCATGGGGAGAGGTGCCTATACTAGGACATATAAGTGAAAGGTTATGATTGATGATCCGCGTACTGAGTTACGATGATTCGGGGTTATCCTCGACGGATGAAATCAATAGTTGTGGCACAAGAGTACAACCTCTGCAGAGTGTTAAACCTATTCGAATAGCCGTGTCCGCGGTTACGGACGGTTGGAAGGGCCATACTACTTCCATTATCAGGATTTATGTTGAAATAATAATGGTGATTGATGAATTGTCTTGAATCCCAAATGAATGGTGGGAATGACACTAATGTTCCCACTTGAGTTAGTCTACTAAATAATGAGGATTTTTATCAAATGTTTATTCAAAGAAAACTTGGCTTTATGCAAATAAACTTAGAGCTTAGTACCCCTTTACTACAATACATTATGCTTTACCTTAGTATTAGTTTGCGAGTACTTTAAAAGTACTCATGGCTTTGCCCTGGCTATTCAAATGCCAGACTATGAAGAGGAGCAACAGTATCAGGATGACGGACAGCAGGACGTCTACGATAACTAGGATCGTCTTCTAACGTCAAGCGTTGCCTGTGGAATTATGAGTCCACTACTACTACTACGCTTCCGCTACTTATGTGTGATGTTGAACAATCTATTTGTGTAATATTGGATCATGTGATCCATTGATGTAAGACCTTATGTGTTGTAATAAATGATGACTCTGAACGACTTACTATTATGTCTCGCAAAAACAATCTTCCTGGGATTGCGATGTATGATATAATAGGGCATCCGGACTTAAAAACCCGGGTGTTGACAAGTTGGTATCAGAGCCATTGTTTGACCTTAGAAGACCTTAGTTAGAATGGACGTCCAACAAACTTAGTTTAAAATAAAATAGTTATGAAAATATACTCATACCCTTACCTTGGAATTCCTTTTCAAAATAATCCATTTCATTGATTATTACTTAAAATTTTGAACACTGACAATTATTAACTTATTTGTCACTCCCTCTACAGATGGATCCCATCATCCCGACGGAGCCCTTTCTCCAGACCCAAGTCTATGACTTGGCGAACGGGGGAGACCTGATCTTCGAACGCGATCTGTTCGCGCTCACCGACTTCCTCGGACGCACGCCTCCCGTGTTCTACGGGGGTCAGATCTCGGACAACGGCCAGCTCCAATGGCTGATCATGGCTAACCTTCCGGGAAAGCCGGAGTCACCCATGTTCCGCCAGATCCAGTTCTCGCTCCGCGAGAACACTTGGGTGGATGGACTCGCCCATGCTCTGCAGGAGTCTCTCGCTCGTCTGTGCGGGCAGAACTCGCTGGCCATCGAAGGGGAACGCTTTGCGCACTTCGCAAGGCACTCCTCTGTTGGTCTGCCCCTCAGCCTGCCGTACCACCCCGTGCTGAGGCACCATGTGGACCACCTCGACTACATGCTGTACGAGACTCGGTCGGCGCTGAGCGACTCCCGCTCCGCCGCCAACCACACTCAGCAGCAGCTGAACCAGTACGCGGAGACCATCAAGGTCATCGCGAAGGAGCGCAGGACTCTGCGCCAGCTGGTCGCGAAGAGGGATGCCACCATCCACCGCCTCAAGACCAAGATCGCCGTCCTGAAGGAGACCATCTCCACTCAGGTGGAGCAGCTCCAGATCCTGGAGGGAGAAGGCGAGGGGGAAGACATCCAAGGGGATGGCTACTCCTACGTCAGCAACGACAACGACTACGAGCCGGAGGAGGAGGGAGACGACGACTTCCACCAGACCCTGCCTGCCGGGATGGACACCACCTTCCCGCTCCGCATCGATGGATAGCTTCCATCCTCTCCTTGAGCACCGCGTAGCCTGAGATGTATCGGTCCTTTGTATTCGCCCCTTGTATCGTAGCTTGTTGAAAGGGTTCTTCAAACCCTCCGGAATGTTGGCTTGTAATAATTGCTACCTTCATGACTATGTTTCGTATGTGTAATATTTGTATATTATGAACCATGTTTTAAATAAATGTGAGTTTATTTCCCCAAAATTAAGCCATAGAAATTGTCCCTCTTATCTCATGATCCATACCTCTGTTCAGATGGCACATTCCAATCGCAACGCCAATCCGGATGCGCTGACGCAGATACTGCAACAGATGTTGGCTGAACGAGAAGTTGATAGGACTGAAAGGCAGGCTAACTTAGCTGTACTTCAACAGTTAGCACAGAACAACCAAGGCCACGGGAACCATGATCACCCGGGCTCCAAGTTGAAGAACTTTCAGAACACCAACCCACCGGTGTTTAGCAAGACGGAGGAACCCCTTGATGCTGATGATTGGCTCCAGACAATGGAGAACAATCTTGAGGTTGCCGGAGTGGAGGCAAATGACAAGGTGCTGTTTGCCACTCACTATCTGGCAGGACCTGCACGTGCCTGGTGGACGAGTGCTCGCGCATTGAATGCCGGGCAGCTCATGACTTGGGCAGACTTCAAGCTCAAGTTTAGCAAGTACCATGTGCCACCAGGTCTCATCAAGAAGATGCGGGATGAGTTCCGCGAGTTAAAGCAAGGCCGTCTGACCGTGGTAGAATACCGCGACAAGTTCCTCACCTTGTCAAGGTACGCCCCGGATGAGACTGATACCACCGAGAAGAGGAAGGAGAGGTTCCTGAACGGACTGCACGATGAGATGCAGACTGTGTTGGTCAACATCCCTTTTGCTGACCTCGAAGCCCTTGTTGACTCCGCCATCCAGATGGAGGGCAAGCTGAACCAGGCCAACGAAAACCGCAAGCGTCGCATGATGCACCAGAGTGGGCCCAGCAACAACTCCAAGTTTCGCCCTGGCTCAAGCGGAGGCTTCACCCCCAGAAACAACAGGCCACCGGCACAGATGTCGCGCCCCGGTTATCAGAACCGGAGCGGAGGAAACCCCAGGACGGGAGGACACCCCCACAACAGCAACAACTTCGTCCACCACAACAACAACTTCAACCGCGCCCCGACAAGAGCCCCTGCCAATCCCAACACCAACACTGCTCCAAGGACTGGGAGCAATGCTGTCCCTGTCGCCCCCAAGGACAAGTCCACCATCAACTGCTATGAGTGCGGTGTGTTGGGGCACTTCTCCAAAGAGTGTCCCCAGCGACTCGCCAAGATGGCCGCCAACACCACTGGCCCTGCTCAGCAGCAACGCCGTGTCGCCAACAACAAGAAGTTCGCCCCCAACAACCCGAACAACCGCGGCGGTCGCCTCTTTCACATGAATGCGGAAGAAGCACAGGAAGCCCCAGATGTCGTGCTGGGTATGTTCTCTGTTAACTCAATACCCGCAAGAGTGCTGTTTGATTCTGGGGCATCGCATTCATTTGTTACGGAAGAATTTGCATGCACTAGTAAGATTCAACCCATCAGTTTGAAGCATGTCATGGTAGTGCAAATACCTGGATCAACAACTAAAGCTAGAAAAATTTGCAAAGATGTTCCTATCAGAATTCATGAAATAGATTTCTATGCCAATCTAATTGTTCTGGGAACAAAAGGTTTAGAGGTAGTACTGGGTATGGACTGGATGTCCAAACATCATGGATTGATTGATTGTGCCAAGAAGGCCATCACCATGACTAGTAGCACCGGAGTGTTAGTTGAGCACATCTCAGAAAAACTGCCCAGAAAATTTACCTGCAACCAGAGTTTAACCAAACCCACCCTGGATCAAATCAGAGTCGTCTGTAGATACTCTGATGTGTTTCCAGATGACCTACCCGGTATGCCCCCGGATCGGGATATCGAGTTTATCATCGAGTTAATCCCCGGAACAGGACCTATAGCCCAGAGAGCTTACAGCATGAACCCAGCAGAATTAGTGGAACTGAAGAAACAACTGGATGATATGTTAGCCAAAGGTTTGATTAGACCAAGTGCATCACCCTGGAGATCACCAGTTTTGTTTGTGGACAAGAAGGATGGTACGATTCGTTTATGTACGGATTACCGCAAGCTCAATGATGTCACCATCAAGAATAAGTATCCTTTGCCCAAAATAGAAGACCTGTTTGACCAGTTGACCGGTGCCACCGTGTTTTCTAAGATTGATCTTAGGACAGGTTACCATCAGCTGAAGATCCGTGCATCAGACATCCCCAAAACTGCCTTCACCACCAGATATGGATTGTATGAGTACAATGTCATGTCATTTGGATTGACCAATGCCCCCGCTTACTTCATGAATCTCATGAATAAGATCTTCATGAACTTCCTGGATAAGTTCGTCGTTGTTTTCATCGACGACATCCTTATCTACTCCAAAACCGAAGAAGAACATGAGCAACACTTGGAAATGGTCTTAGAGACTCTTCGGGAACACCAGCTGTATGCCAAGTTCAGCAAGTGTGAGTTCTGGTTGAGGGAAGTAGGATTCCTGGGACACATCTTGTCCGCAGGAGGAATTGCCGTTGACCCCTCAAAGATAAAGACCGTTGCAGAATGGAAAGCCCCAACCACCCAGACTGAGGTCCGTGCATTTCTCGGATTGGCGGGATATTACCGCCGATTCGTTGAAGGATTCTCAAGCATAGCCAGACCAATGACCCAATTGTTGAAAAAGGACAAGAAGTTCGAATGGACGAACAAGTGTGAAGAGAGCTTTCAACAGCTCAAGAGCAGACTGACTTCAGCCCCAATACTGATCATGCCGGACATCACCAAACCCTTTGATGTGTATTGTGATGCCTCCAAGATTGGTCTTGGATGTGTGTTGATGCAAGAAGGCAAAGTGATCTCGTACCTGTCCAGGCAACTGAAGCAGCATGAACAGAATTATCCGACCCATGACTTAGAGCTAGCAGCAGTCGTGTTAGCCTTGAAAGTATGGCGTCATTACCTCATGGGTAATCGATGCGAGATCTATTCGGATCACAAGAGTTTGAAGTATATCTTCACTCAGAAGGAACTGAACATGAGGCAACGGAGATGGTTAGAGTTAATCAAGGATTATGATATGGATATCCACTATCACCCAGGCAAGGCCAATGTGGTAGCAGATGCTTTGAGTAGACTGCCGTGTCAGTTGAACTCCATGATTGCCGAAGAACAACCTAGCCTTCACCAAGAGTTTGAACAGTTTAGAATGGAGCTAGTGAGTGAAGGATTTCTCGCCAGCATTGAACTTCAACCCACCCTGATTAGTCAAATCAAGGAAGCCCAGAAAAGCAATGCAAGCATTGACGGGATTAAGAGCCAGCTAGCAGCAGGAAAGGCACCGGGATTCACTGTTGATGAAGAAGGAGTACTTTGGTACAACGGACGCTTGTGCGTGCCGTCAGATTCAGAGTTGAAACAAGTGATTCTAAAGGAAGCCCATGACACCTTATATTCTATTCACCCCGGAGGTACCAAGATGTACCAGGACTTGAAGGAACAGTTCTGGTGGCATGGGATGAAGCGAGAAATCGGGAGTTACATCGCCAAGTGTGACATCTGTCAGAGAGTCAAGGCAGAACACCAACGACCTGCAGGACTACTACAGCCCCTGCAGATTCCCGAATGGAAGTGGGATTCCGTAGGAATGGACTTCATCACCGGATTGCCCAAATCTAGTAAAGGGAATGATTCTATCTGGGTAGTGGTCGATAGATTGACCAAAGTCGCCCATTTCATCCCCGTCAAAACCACCTACCAAGGACCAAGACTTGCAGAGTTATATATCTCACGGATAGTCAGCCTGCACGGAACTCCGAAGTCAATAGTATCTGATAGAGGATCTCAATTCACCTCCAGATTTTGGCAGAAGGTACATGAAGGACTCGGAACTAGGCTGAACTTCAGCACAGCCTATCACCCTCAGACGGATGGACAGACTGAACGAGTCAACCAGATACTAGAAGATATGCTGAGAGCATGTGTGTTGGAATATGGATCCAAGTGGGAAGACTGTTTGCCGTACGCAGAATTCTCGTACAACAACAGCTACCAAGCCAGTTTGCAGATGGCCCCCTTTGAAGCTCTGTACGGAAGGAAGTGCCGTACCCCTCTGAATTGGTCGGAAGTTGGAGAGAGTCAAGTTTTTGGACCAGATATTCTCCGAGAAGCTGAAGAGAAGGTTCACAAGATCCGTGAGTACCTCAAGACCGCTCAATCAAGACAAAAGAGCTACGCCGACAAGAGACGCCGAGAGATGACTTTTGAGATCGGAGATTTCGTATATCTCAAAGTGTCCCCTCTTAAAGGAATGCAGAGATTCCAGCTTAAAGGAAAGCTCGCACCCCGTTATGTTGGACCTTTCAAAGTCCTAAGTCGCCGAGGAGAAGTATCCTATCAGCTGGAGTTACCAGAAGAAATGTCAACGGTGCACAATGTGTTTCATATCTCGTTACTCCGGAAGTGCTTGGAGGTACCTGAGAAGACTGAGGTGTTCAAGAACATTGACCATCGTACTGTGGATATCAACTCAGATCTAACCTACCGCGAAGTACCTATTCGCATTCTGGAGGAAGCATTCAGAACCACTCGTACCCGGAGTATCAAGTTTCTGAAGATACAATGGAGTAACCACACAGAAGAAGAAGCCACTTGGGAAAGAGAAGACTTTATGAAGACTGAGTACCCCAATCTCTTTAGTACCTAGTTTTTCTTCCAGATCTCGGGACGAGATCTTTTGTAAGGGGGAAGGGTTTGTAACATCCCAAGTTTTCAACAAATAATAAAGCAAGTGAGATTTCAATTACTCAAAATTTACAATTAACAAAAACTTTTCTATGCATATAGTGCCACATATAGATTCATGCATATAGTGATATTTTTTGTGTGCTATTGCCATGATGAGTGTTAGCATGTTAATCAATTACTATATGAACCCTAATCAAGATCACAAAACCCTAAATTGAGGAGAAATAAAGAAAATAAGAAAAACCCATTCATCACTCACATACACCATATGCCAAAATGCAAAATCATCACCAAGGCCATAATTGCTTGCTTCCTTGCTTCTAAAAAGCTTTAATATGATAAACTAACACAATTGTATCATTGGATCATGAATCAAAGCAAGAGAAATCAAGAACTCATCATACATATGATAATGGTCACTTTGGTTAAAAATATTTTCTTCACCACTTTGCACCCCTGTATTTCTTAAAACCTAAACTAAACTTTGTCAACCAAAGCCATGTCATCCAAGACCATGTCAAGGTGAACACTTTTCATGTTGACCACCATGTCCAGAGTTGACTAGGTTGACCAGAAATTAATTGCCAAAACAGGACCAGAGAATAAAATGAAGATCATCTCAAATTTGAAACTTTGCATTTCATTCCAAATTGAGTGCCACCACCACCAATACATCACTATAATTATATAAAAGAGATTCACCAAAAAGAATTTCAAAATTTGAAAATTTTCTTCATGCGGCCATTGTGTCGAACACTTGGCAGGCATAAATTCAGAAGAGTGTTACATGCTTTGTCCAGCAGTTTCTTCACTAAACCCCTTTGCAAATGTGATCATGAGCTAGTTCTACACCCCCTGCCTCTAGCCCAGTACTTGCATGGTCGATTAAAGCCATGGAAAAACCCTAAACTATGCACAAACTCACCATGCCGGCCACTTTGGCATCTCCACCTCTAGCCCTCCTCTCACACTTTCTTCTTGTCCTGGAGCATCTACACTGCATAAGGATTCGAATGGTACAAGCACGCGTGAAGCCAAGCCTTGGCATTGGCCAGAACGGCCGTGGCCAAAACCATGCCAGTACACGCCCATGCCGCGGTGAGCGCGCTCTGGAGCGCGCCAGAGCGCCGTGCACTCGAACGCGCCGTCCTTGCCCTGCATCCCTACCACTGCGTCTAGCCTCCACTCCACTCACTCTACGTCCTAGACATGCTCGAGCACCGCCCAGAGCCTCGTCACCGTCGTCCTCGTCGTCGACGTACCGCGGGTACCGCGATGATGACTGGAAGAACTCGAGCGCGTCCGTAGCTTTTTCGTCCGCACCAATACCCGTTGAGCATCGCCAGGACCCTGCCTAGCCGTAGCCGTCCTCGCCTTGCCCTTTGGCGCACCACAGAAGCCGCGCCATGGCCGCGCCCTTGCAGCACCCTCGGCCACCTCTCTCCCTCTATAAATACTGATGATCGGCACTCGCATTCTTCACACCATCTCTTCCCCTCTCCTCACTGAGCACTTCTACACAGCCAATTTCACTAGAGCTCGCCGGAGCTGCTCGAATCGCGAGCTCGAGTCCGCCGGAGCCCGCGGAAGCTCTGCGTCGATTGGAGCCTCCCCGAGCGCCGCCACTTCACCAGGCTGTTCCTCGTCGACCACCACTTCCCCGAGCATCTTGCCAGAGACCTGCAACGGCCTGGTAAGCTCTCCGACCCCCTACTGGCGCTCTGGGTTCGCCGGAGTCTCGCCGGGGACGACGACACACGCCAGCCGTTGATCTGCGTCTTGATCCAACGCCCCCTATCGCTCGTACCGCTTCGGCGTGTTATGAGGCGCCGACAGGTGGACCCCACCCTGTCAGCGCAGCCCGCCGCACCAGTTGCTTGCTGGGCTGTGAAGTGGGTTTAAAACTCGTTTCGGCCCGTTAGCTTTTCCCGCCCAGGCCCAAAATTCAAATAGAGGTTTAAACTTAATATGAATTGTGCTGCAGATGGTTTAGTAAAAATTGAATAATTTGAAATCTGCCAAACCAAATCTAGCAAACTTTATATCTTTGGAAAGCCCATAAAATTATCTAACTAATGCCACTGGCCTCATATCCAAATTCGTATTAATTTTTAAATGATAAAAATAACAAGACAGAGCCTTTTCTGACTTCAAATAATTATTAAAAATAATCTATAAATGATTTTAAGTTGATTCAAATTCTAATAAATCACAAATGATGTCCTCTAATTGATTATGCAATAATATAGTCAGGTTATTTGCATGATCATGGACTAGATCAAATAAAATAGCTATGTAGTTAATTCTAGCACCATTTAACTTGAAATTCAAATTTAATGAATAGTATGAGAGCTACTCTCTCATTTAAATCTTGATCCTAAGTAATATAACCAGGGGGAATAACCTAGGCTAAAGAACCCTTGATAAATATTACTTAGAGATTTTAATGCATTTAAAATAATAGTATAATAACATGTGTAGTGTAAAACCTTAATTAAATTATACTCACATATAATAGATATGAAATGTTGACTTAGGTCAACCTATATTTCATACCTGATTATTATATGATGAGATTAAATCTTATTATGAAGTAAAGAGAAGAAATGAAGTTTCTCTAAGGATCTACATATTAAAAATTAAGAAATAGGAATAATGAGAGGAAATTATTTTCTATTAAATAAGAATTCATCCAATAAACTCACCATGCCATGTTTGATTGATAATAGGACTAGAGTGTGAACTCTTTGAGTGTTCCTAGTTTAGCATATGAGTTTGGTTTAGTATTTATACCTCGTATTCGTATATAGACGCTAGTAACGAGGATTACCAAGAGGAGGAGGCCTACTCCCAAGAAGAGGAAGAGCACTTTGATCACTACTCAGCTCAAGGCAAGCTAACCCTTGCTAAATACAAATGCTTAGCTCTACAAGAGCAAAGGCATCATCACACTTTACTTTTATGTATTACCTATCCCATGTTTTACTTAATTTTACTTTGGCTTATTTACTTCAAAGTACCTTTTGATTTATGATTCACTTGGTCTAGAACAATACTTGGGTTAGATGAACACAAATCAAAGTTAGATTAGCACCCCTCATTTAGTGGCTATTGCTAATCAATTAAAATTTGACTACTCTAGATGGGAACAAGTGATGTTGATATGAAATTGAAACCTTGGGAATGATGGTTCATTCCAAGGAAGGACTTTGAAGGTGAATATGACCAAGAGAAGATGGTGATTTTTGATATAAAACTGAGATGGGTTTGAATGCGATACCTTTCCAATTATACAAGTACCCCCACAATACCTGATTATGGGTAGGGCTTAACTAGAAACTTGTGTATTTTAGTATGGGTTCCCTCTAAACAAGCATCATAGGGGTTACGCCGAGGCTGCCTCCGTATATGAGAAATGATGTGAATATGAGGTGAATGTACGACCCAAGCCCTGTGCAGTTCCCGGGTTAACAGTTGGTTCTCACCGGGAGGCCAAGCTCATGGGGAGAGGTGCCTATACTAGGACATATAAGTGAAAGGTTATGATTGATGATCCGCGTACTGAGTTACGATGATTCGGGGTTATCCTCGACGGATGAAATCAATAGTTGTGGCACAAGAGTACAACCTCTGCAGAGTGTTAAACCTATTCGAATAGCCGTGTCCGCGGTTACGGACGGTTGGAAGGGCCATACTACTTCCATTATCAGGATTTATGTTGAAATAATAATGGTGATTGATGAATTGTCTTGAATCCCAAATGAATGGTGGGAATGACACTAATGTTCCCACTTGAGTTAGTCTACTAAATAATGAGGATTTTTATCAAATGTTTATTCAAAGAAAACTTGGCTTTATGCAAATAAACTTAGAGCTTAGTACCCCTTTACTACAATACATTATGCTTTACCTTAGTATTAGTTTGCGAGTACTTTAAAAGTACTCATGGCTTTGCCCTGGCTATTCAAATGCCAGACTATGAAGAGGAGCAACAGTATCAGGATGACGGACAGCAGGACGTCTACGATAACTAGGATCGTCTTCTAACGTCAAGCGTTGCCTGTGGAATTATGAGTCCACTACTACTACTACGCTTCCGCTACTTATGTGTGATGTTGAACAATCTATTTGTGTAATATTGGATCATGTGATCCATTGATGTAAGACCTTATGTGTTGTAATAAATGATGACTCTGAACGACTTACTATTATGTCTCGCAAAAACAATCTTCCTGGGATTGCGATGTATGATATAATAGGGCATCCGGACTTAAAAACCAATACTCATATATGTACAAGACTAACTTCAATAGTAATTGTAATATGTATAAATTTCAATTGCAATACTGTAGTAATATGAGTACTCCGGAGCTTGGAGTAATAAAGTTTCAAACTAAGAACGAAACATGAACTAATAAAGTTTGCCCTATGCATCAATCGATGGAGAGGCTGGATCTCAAGTTCGAAAGGGGGAAAAAGACTGCAGTGAAGTTTCAAGTTTGCATTGAAGTTCGAAAGTGGTAATGCAGCTAGTATTAGTGCAGTAGAAATCCCTTGTGCCTTGTTTGGTTGACGTGTTTTCACATGGTTCAGTGAGTAATATCTGGGTCTTTCTTAATAAGAACACATTTTATCTGTTTGGCAGAAGAGTATTGGACAGGATCAGAGTCGCGGGGATCCTCAGGAAACACTTCCGCGCACGTCGGGTGGACGTGGAACCGCAACACCTCTATGCTCTCGCGTTTCTGGTCGTTCCGCATACGTGCTCCGATTGCTGCTTCTCCTTCCAGGCATCCACCCCGTTCCAGCATGGATCAGGCTGAGGGATTGATTCCAATGCAAAATTACAAGTCCTGAGGCCTGCTGGCATGGATTACGTGAATAGAAATTGGACGCTTCACTAATAAGGCCCGAGGAACCCCTCAAAAAAAACTAATAATGCCCCAGGACAGGCTATCTCTCAGGTTGTCCTGATCTGCCGCAAATACTCACGCCAAAACATGGTGAATGAAGTATTTTGCATCAAATCCCCTCCGAATAATACTCAGTAGGGGGCTAACTAGTTTTAAACCAATGATTAAACTACATTAACCACTGACCTCGAAGCTCTCCTCCTTGGAGAGGACCGACTCCCCGGCGACGGCGAGGTTGTCTTGCAGCTGCAGCAGGACTGTCACGTCTGAGCCCACGGAGAGGTCGTTGATCCGCTGCCGCTTGGTGGGCACATCAGACTCAACGGCGAGGCCGCCATGCGCCTGCTGCAGCAGCTGTAGGGGGGCGTGCGAGTTGGCGGCGAGGTCCTGTAGTTGCTGCTGGGGGATTACGACGGTGGGCCGCACACCTAACAGGCCCCCTTGTCCACTCGTGGGATTCATCGCCGGAAGATGGGGGTGCAGGGAGGCGCTAATACAGAGGTTGTGGATGGTACAGCCGCCGACGAGCACTGTACAGGTTGGGGCTATAGGATTTTGAAGATGAATGGGGAGAGGCGGCAGGGGCCTATATAAATCGAGAGGAGTGAGGTAGCGAGAAGTGAAGTGAATGGGGAGAGGCGGCAGGGGCCTATAAATCGAGAGGGCTATAGGTTGGGACATGATTTTTACGCAATATTTAAATTTAGATTTAAGCCGCATGTCACCAGGTGACATGCGAAAGGTGCATGTCACCTGATCTCTATCCGTGAAGGACACAGGTCACTCGCAACACTGTACATGGTGTACTGTAGGGACGCGAAACAGTATTGTTCACTGTTCGTAGTGTTTTTCATTTTTCTGATTTTTTTGAATTTTATGCCCATTTGAATCTTTTGGTCAAATCCTAGGTTTGACAAAGATTTAAACAAGTTTAAAATATATGAAAAGGTAAGCATGGATCCTTCTTAGTCACTCTAAAATGAAGCTTTTGGGATGTTCTTGAAATTTCCATGCTTGACTTCATAAGACAGAGTTTAGGGTTAGGGGTAGATATATACATGATTTGTTTGGTTTGAATATGTCTAGACCTTGTTTATCAACTTTAATTCTTACTATATGACATAAGAAAACTATTTGCTTTGGTTTTTCATTTTTCTGATTTTTTTGAATTTTGATGCCCATTTGAATCTTGTCAAATCCTAGGTTTGACCAAGATAATTTAAACAACTTTAAAACATGGAAATGAAAAGGGAAGCATGTATCCTTCTTAGTCACTCTAAAATGAAGTTTTTGGGAGGTTTTTGAAATTTCCATGTCTGAAACCCAAAACCACTTCTCTTCATGCTTGACTTCATAAGACAGAGTTTAGGGGTTAGGGGGTAGATACATGGTTTGTCTAGTTTGAAACTTTGAATATGTCTAGACCTTGTTTATCAACTTGAATATGCTTACTATATGACATAAGAAGACTATGTACTTTGGTTTTTCATTTTTATGATTTTTTTAATTTTCTGCGCATTTGAATCTTGGTCAAATCCTAAATTTGACCAAGATTTAGACAAGTTTAACACGTGAAAACGAATAAGTAAGCCTGGATCCTTCTTAGTCACTCTAAAATGAAGCCTTTGGGAGGTTCTTGAAATTTCCATGTTTGAAACCCAAAACCACTTCTCTTCATGATTGACTTCATAAGATCGACAGATTAGTTTAGGGTTAGGGGTAGATATATACATGATTTTTCTGGTTTTAATATGTCTAGACCTTGTTTATCAACTTGAATGCTTACTATATGACATAAGAAAACTATTTGCTTTTGTTTTCATTTTTCTGATTTTTTTTGAATTTTGATGCCCATTTGAATCTTGTCAAATCCTAGGTCGTTTGACCAAGATAATTTAAACAAGTTTAAAACATGAATATGAAAAGGGAAGCATGTATACTTCTTAGTCACTCTAAAATGAAGTTTTTGGGAGGTTTTTGAAAATTCCATGTTTGAAACCCAAAACCACTTCTCTTCATGCCTGACTTCATAAGATAGAGTTTAGGGGTCAGGGGGTGTAGATACATTTGGTTTGTCTAGTTTGAATATGTCTAGACCTTGTTTAACAACTTTAATGCTAACTATATGACATAAGAAGACTATGTGCTTTGGTTTTTCATTTTTCTGATTTTTTTGAATATTGTGCCCACCCATTTGTATCTTCATGAAATCCTAGGTTTGACCAAGATAATTTAAACAAGTTTAAAACATGAAAATGAAAAGGGAAGCCTGGATCCTTCTTAGTCACTCTAAAATGAAGCTTTTGGGAGGTTCTTGAAATTTCCATGTTTGAAACCCAAAACCACTTCTCTTCATGATTGACTGAGTTTAATTAGGGTTTTAGGGGTAGATATATACATGATTTTTCTGGTTTTTCATTCTTTTGATTTTTTTCTGAATTTTTAGGGCCATTTGAATCTTGGTCAAATCCTTGGTTTGACCAAGATTTAAACAAGTTTAAAACATGAAAATGAAAAGGGAAGTCTGTATCCTTCTTAGTCACTCTAAAATGAAGCTTTTGGGATGTTCTTGAAATTTCAATGTTTGAAACCCAAAACGACTTCCCTTCATGCTAGACTTCATAAGATCGAAAGGGGGTAGATACACGATTTGTCTGGTTTGGATATATCTAGACCTTGTTTATCAACTTGATTGCTTACGATATGACATAAGAAGACTATGTGATTTGGTTTTCCATTTTTCTGATTTTTTTAATTTTTTGCCCACCCATTTGTATCTTCGTCAAATCCTAGGTTTGACCAAGATAATTAAAACAAGTTTTATAAAACATGAAAATGAAAAGGGAAGCATGTATCCTTCTTAGGCACTCTAAAATGAAGCTTTTGGGAGTTTTTTGAAATTTCCATGTTTGAAACCCAAAACCACATCTCTTCACATGCTTGACTTCATAAGACAGAGTTTAGGGGTTAGGGGTATAGATACATGATTTGTCTGGTTTGAATATGTCTAGACATTGTTTATCAACTTTAATGCTTACTATATGACATAAGAAAAATAATGTCATGTAAATGAGTTAACTTGGATTTCCTACCCTTGAATCCATAGGAAACTTTGTTCTAATGCACTATAATAATCAACCGAGTTTTTACACCAACAGGTCTGTCACTTACGTGTGGTGCCCACGCGTGAGGTCCCACACTTCAGTGAGCACAAGTCACGTGCAATAGGTACGCAAACTCCCAGCCATCTTCTTTGTCAAGAGAAGACGCATCAGGATGCGTATTGGAAGTCTGTGGGTCCTTCTGGATCCTTCGGTTGTCCCTCTCACAAAAAAAAATCTCTCTCATTCTCGGCCTCGCTCGACTTCCTCGCTCGCTCGCACCTCCTGCTCACTGACAAACCCTGCACAAAAGTCAACATCATCACCCGAAAAAGGGGAGACACCATAATTCTCTCCCTTCTTCTCTCCTTCCTCCGAGTGATCCCTCTTCCTCCGAGTTTCACTCGACGGGCAAACACACTTGTGCTGCATAGTAATAATAAAAAGGTATAGAAAAATCAACCTACGAATCTATAATTAAATAGGTTAGTAATAATAAAAAGGTAGAAAAATCAACCTACGAATCTATAATTAAATAGGTTAAACTAGGGTTTTGCCCACTACTACAGATCAAGGTTCAAACCTTGTTTATCAACTTGAATATGCTTACTATATGACATAAGAAGACTATGTACTTTGGTTTTCATTTTTCTGATTTTTTAAATTTTCTGCGCATTTGAATCTTGGTCAAATCCTAGGTTTGACCAAGATTAGACAAGTTTAACACGTGAAAACGAATAAGTAAGCCTGGATCCTTCTTAGTCACTCTAAAATGAAGCATTTTGGGATGTTCTTGAAATTTCCATGTTTGAAACCCAAAACGACCTCTCTTCATGCTACACTTCATAAGATCGACCGAGTTTAGGGTTAGGGGTAGATACATGATTTGTATGGTTTGAATATGTCCAAACCTTGTTAATTTATCAACTTGAATGCTTACTATATGACATAAGAAGACTATATGCTTTTGTTTTTCATTTTTCTGATTTTTTTGAATTTTATGCCCATATATTTGAATCTTGGTCAAATCATAGGTTTGACAAAGATTTAAACAAGTTTAAATTGTGAAAATGAAAAGGTAAGCATGGATCCTTATTAGTCACTCTAAATTAAATCTTTTGGGAGGTTCTTGAAATTTCCATGTTTGAAACCCAAAACCACTTCTCTTCATGATTGACTTCATAAGAAAGAGTTTAGGGTTTTAGGGGTAGATATATACATGATTTTTCTGGTTTGAATATGTCTAGACCTGGTTTATCAACTTGAATGCTTACTATACATATGACATATATAAGAATGCTATGTGCTTTGGTTTTTCATTCTCTTTTGATTTTTTTTCTAAATTTTTATGCCCATTTGAATCTTGGTCAAAATCTTTGGTTTGACAAGGATTTAAACAAGTTTAAAACATGAAAATGAAAAAGGGAAGTCTGTATATCCTTCTTTTAGTAACTCTAAAATGGAAGCTTTTGGGATGTTCTTGAAATTTCCATGTTTGAAACCGAAAACGACTTCCCTTCATGCTAGACTTCATAAGATCGACAGGGGGTAGATACATGATTTGTCTGGTTTGGATATATCTAGACCTTGTTTATCAACTTGAATGCTTACGATATGACATAAGAAGACAATGTGATTTGGTTTTTCAATTTTCTGATTTTTTTGAATATTGTGCCCACCCATTTGTATCTTCATGAAATCCTAGGTTTTACCAAGATAATTTAAACAAGTTTAAAACATGAAAACGAAAAGGGAAACATGTAACCTTCTCAGTCACTCTAAAATGAAGTTTTTGGGAGGTTTTTGAAATTTCCATGTTTGAAACCCAAAACCACTTCTCTTCATGCTTGACTTCATAAGACAAAGTTTAGGGTTAGGGGGTATAGATACATGATTTGTATGGTTTGAATATGTCCAAACCTTGTTTATCAACTTGAATATGCTTACTATATGACATAAGAAGACTATGTACTTTGGTTTTTCATTTTTCTGATTTTTTTAATTTTCTGCACATTTGAATCATATCTTGGTCAAATCCTAGGTTTGACCAAGATTTAGACAAGTTTAACACGTGAAAACGAATAAGTAAGCCTGGATCCTTCTTAGTCACTCTAAAATGAAGCTTTTGGGAGGTTCTTGAAATTTCCATTTTGAAACCCAAAACCACTTCTCTTCATGATTGACTGAGTTTAATTAGGGTTTTAGGGGTAGATATATACATGATTTTTCTGGTTTGAATATATATGTCTAGACCTTGTTTATCAACTTGAATGCTTACTATACATATGACATATCTAAGAATGCTATGTGCTTTGGTTTTTCATTCTTTTGATTTTTTTCTGAATTTTTAGGGCCATTTGAATCTTGGTCAAATCCTTGGTTTGACCAAGATTTAAACAAGTTTAAAACATGAAAATGAAAAGGGAAGTCTGTATCCTTCTTAGTCACTCTAAAATGAAGCTTTTGGGATGTTCTTGAAATTTCAATGTTTGAAACCCAAAACGACTTCCCTTCATGCTAGACTTCATAAGATCGAAAGGGGTAGATACATGATTTGTCTGGTTTGGATATATCTAGACCTTGTTTATCAACTTGATTGCTTACGATATGACATAAGAAGACTATGTGATTTGGTTTTTCATTTTTCTGATTTTTTTGAACATTGTGCCCACCCATTTGTATCTTCATGAAATCCTAGGTTTGACCAAGCTAATTTAAACAAGTTTAAAACATGAAAATGAAAAGGGAAGCATGTAACCTTCTCAGTCACTCTAAAATGAAGTTTTTGGGAGGTTTTTGAAATTTCCATGTTTGAAACCCAAAACCACTTCTCTTCATGCTTGACTTCATAAGACAAAGTTTAGGGTTAGGGGGTATATATAGATACATGATTTGTATGGTTTGAATATGTCCAAACCTTGTTTATCAACTTGAATATGCTTACTATATGACATAAGAAGACTATGTACTTTGGTTTTTCATTTTTCTGATTTTTTTAATTTTCTGCGCATTTGAATCATATCTTGGTCAAATCCTAGGTTTGACCAAGATTTAGACAAGTTTAACACGTGAAAACGAATAAGTAAGCCTGGATCCTTCTTAGTCACTCTAAAATGAAGCTTTTGGGAGGTTCTTGAAATTTCCATGTTTGAAACCCAAAACCACTTCTCTTCATGATTGACTGAGTTTAATTAGGGTTTTAGGGGTAGATATATACATGATTTTTCTGGTTTGAATATATATGTCTAGACCTTGTTTATCAACTTGAATGCTTACTATACATATGACATAAGAATGCTATGTGCTTTGGTTTTTCATTCTTTTGATTTTTTCTGAATTTTTAGGGCCATTTGAATCTTGGTCAAATCCTTGGTTTGACCAAGATTTAAACAAGTTTAAAACATGAAAATGAAAAGGGAAGTCTGTATCCTTCTTAGTCACTCTAAAATGAAGCTTTTGGGATGTTCTTGAAATTTCAATGTTTGAAACCCAAAACGACTTCCCTTCATGCTAGACTTCATAAGATCGAAAGGGGGTAGATACACGATTTGTCTGGTTTGGATATATCTAGACCTTGTTTATCAACTTGATTGCTTACGATATGACATAAGAAGACTATGTGATTTGGTTTTCCATTTTTCTGATTTTTTTAATTTTTTGCCCACCCATTTGTATCTTCGTCAAATCCTAGGTTTGACCAAGATAATTAAAACAAGTTTTATAAAACATGAAAATGAAAAGGGAAGCATGTATCCTTCTTAGGCACTCTAAAATGAAGCTTTTGGGAGGTTTTTGAAATATCCATGTTTGAAACCCAAAACCACATCTCTTCACATGCTTGACTTCATAAGACAGAGTTTAGGGGTTAGGGGTATAGATACATGATTTGTCTGGTTTGAATATGTCTAGACATTGTTTATCAACTTTAATGCTTACTATATGACATAAGAAAAATAATGTCATGTAAATGAGTTAACTTGGATTTCCTACCCTTGAATCCATAGGAAACTTTGTTCTAATGCACTATAATAATCAACCGAGTTTTTACACCAACAGGTCTGTCACTTACGTGTGGTGCCCACGCGTGAGGTCCCACACTTCAGTGAGCACAAGTCACGTGCAATAGGTACGCAAACTCCCAGCCATCTTCTTTGTCAAGAGAAGACGCATCAGGATGCGTATTGGAAGTCTGTGGGTCCTTCTGGATCCTTCGGTTGTCCCTCTCACAAAAAAAACAAATCTCTCTCATTCTCGGCCTCGCTCGACTCGCTCGCTCGCTCGCTCGCACCTCCTGCTCACTGACAAACCCTGCACAAAAGTCAACATCATCACCCGAAAAAGGGGAGACACCATAATTCTCTCCCTTCTTCTCTCCTTCCGAGTGATCCCTCTTCCTCCGAGTTTCACTCGACGGGCAAACACACTTTTTTTAATTTTCTGCCCATTTGAATCTTGGTCAAATCCTAGGTTTGACCAAGATTTAAACAAGTTTAAAACATGAAAATAAAATGGTAAGCATGGATCCTTCTTAGTCTCCCGAAAATGAAGCTTTTTTTTTGAAATTTCCATGTTTGAAACCAAAAACCACTTCTCTTCATGCTTGACTTCATAAGACATAGTTTAGGGTTAGGGGTAGATATATACATGATTTTTCTGGTTTGAATATGTCTAGACCTTGTTTATCAACTTGAATGCTAGCTTACTATATATGACATAAGAATGCTATGTGCTTTGGTTTTTCATTCTTTTGATTTTTTTTGAATTTTTATGCCCATTTGAATCTTGGTCGAATCCTAGGTTTGACCAAGATTTAAACAAGTTTAAAACATGAAAATGAGAAGGGAAGCATGTATCCTTCTTAGTCACTCTAATTAAAATGAAGATTTTGGGAGGTTTTTGAAATTTCCATGTTTGAAACCAAAAACCACGTCTCTTCATGCTTGACTTCATAAGATATATAGAGTTTAATTAGGGGTTAGGGGTATAGATACATGATTTGTTTGGTTTGAATATGTCTAGACCTTGTTTAACAACTTGAATGCTTACTATATGCCATAAGAAGACTATGTACTTTGGTTTTTAATTTTTTTGATTTTTTAAAATTTTCTGCCAATTTGTATCTTGGTCAAATCCTAGGTTTGACCAAGATTTAAACAAGTTTAAGACGTGAAAATAAAATGGTAAGCATGGATCCTTCTTAGTCTCCCTAAAATGAAGCTTTTGGTTTTTTTTTTAAATTTCCAGGTTTGAAACCCAAAACCACTTCTCTTCATGCTTGACTTCATAAGACAGAGTTTAGGGATAGGGGTAGATATATATATACATGATTTTTCTGGTTTGAATATGTCTAGACCCTGTTTATCAACTTGAATGCTTACTATATGACATAAGAATGCTATGTGCTTTGGTTTTTCATTCTTTTGATTTTTTCTGAATTTTTATGCCCATTTGAATCTTGGTAGAATCCTAGGTTTGACCAAGATTTAAACAAGTTTAAAACATGAAAATGAGAAGGGAAGCCTGTATCCTTCTTTGTCACTCTAATTAAAATGAAGCTTTTGGGTGGTTTTTGAAATTTCCATGTTTGAAACCCAAAACCACATCTCTTCGTGCTTGACTTCATAAGACAGAGTTTAGGGGTTAGGGGGTACATAGATACATGATTTGCATAGTTTGAATATGTCTAGCTAGAGACCTTGTTTCTCAATTTTAATGCTTACTATATGACATAAGAAGACTATGTGCTTTGGTTTTTCATTTTTCTGTTTTATTTTAATTTTATGCCCATTTGAATCTTGGTCAAATCCTAGGTTTGACCAAGATTTAAACAAGTTTAAATTATGAAAATGAAGGTAAGCATGGATCCTTATTAGTCACTCTAACATAAATCTTTTGGGAGGTTCTTGAAATTTCCATGTTTCAAACCCAAAACCACTTCTCTTCATGATTGACTTCATAAGACAGAGTTTAGGGTTTTAGGGGTAGATATATACATGATTTTTCTGGTTTGAATATGTCTAGCCCTTGTTTATCAAAACTTGAATGCTTACTATACATATGACATAAGAATGCTATGTGCTTTGGTTTTTCATTTTTCTGATTTTTTTGAATATTGTACGTGCCCACCCATTTGTATCTTCATCAAATCCTAGGTTTGACCAGGATTTAAACAAGTTTAAAACATGAAATGAAAAGATAAGCCTGGATCCTTCTTAGTAACTCTAAAATGGAAGCTTTTGGGATGTTCTTGAAATTTCCATGTTTGAAACCGAAAACGACTTCCCTTCATGCTAGACTTCATAAGATCGACAGGGGTAGATACATGATTTGTCTGGTTTGGATATATCTAGACCTTGTTTATCAACTTGAATGCTTACGATATGACATAAGAAGACAATGTGATTTGGTTTTTCAATTTTCTGATTTTTTTGAATATTGTGCCCACCCATTTGTATCTTCATGAAATCCTAGGTTTTACCAAGATAATTTAAACAAGTTTAAAACATGAAAACGAAAAGGGAAACATGTAACCTTCTCAGTCACTCTAAAATGAAGTTTTTGGGAGGTTTTTGAAATTTCCATGTTTGAAACCCAAAACCACTTCTCTTCATGCTTGACTTCATAATACAAAGTTTAGGGTTAGGGGTATAGATACATGATTTGTATGGTTTGAATATGTCCAAACCTTGTTTATCAACTTGAATATGCTTACTATATGACATAAGAAGAATATGTACTTTGGTTTTTCATTTTTCTGATTTTTTTAATTTTCTGCACATTTGAATCATATCTTGGTCAAATCCTAGGTTTGACCAAGATTTAGACAAGTTTAACACGTGAAAACGAATAAGTAAGCCTGGATCCTTCTTAGTCACTCTAAAATGAAGCTTTTGGGAGGTTCTTGAAATTTCCATGTTTGAAACCCAAAACCACTTCTCTTCATGATTGACTGAGTTTAATTAGGGTTTTAGGGGTAGATATATACATGATTTTTCTGGTTTGAATATATATGTCTAGACCTTGTTTATCAACTTGAATGCTTACTATACATATGACATATCTAAGAATGCTATGTGCTTTGGTTTTTCATTCTTTTGATTTTTTTCTGAATTTTTAGGGCCATTTGAATCTTGGTCAAATCCTTGGTTTGACCAAGATTTAAACAAGTTTAAAACATGAAAATGAAAAGGGAAGTCTGTATCCTTCTTAGTCACTCTAAAATGAAGCTTTTGGGATGTTCTTGAAATTTCAATGTTTGAAACCCAAAACGACTTCCCTTCATGCTAGACTTCATAAGATCGAAAGGGGGTAGATACACGATTTGTCTGGTTTGGATATATCTAGACCTTGTTTATCAACTTGATTGCTTACGATATGACATAAGAAGACTATGTGATTTGGTTTTCCATTTTTCTGATTTTTTTAATTTTTTGCCCACCCATTTGTATCTTCGTCAAATCCTAGGTTTGACCAAGATAATTAAAACAAGTTTTATAAAACATGAAAATGAAAAGGGAAGCATGTATCCTTCTTAGGCACTCTAAAATGAAGCTTTTGGGAGGTTTTTGAAATTTCCATGTTTGAAACCCAAAACCACATCTCTTCACATGCTTGACTTCATAAGACAGAGTTTAGGGGTTAGGGGTATAGATACATGATTTGTCTGGTTTGAATATGTCTAGACATTGTTTATCAACTTTAATGCTTACTATATGACATAAGAAAAATAATGTCATGTAAATGAGTTAACTTGGATTTCCTACCCTTGAATCCATAGGAAACTTTGTTCTAATGCACTATAATAATCAACCGAGTTTTTACACCAACAGGTCTGTCACTTACGTGTGGTGCCCACGCGTGAGGTCCCACACTTCAGTGAGCACAAGTCACGTGCAATAGGTACGCAAACTCCCAGCCATCTTCTTTGTCAAGAGAAGACGCATCAGGATGCGTATTGGAAGTCTGTGGGTCCTTCTGGATCCTTCGGTTGTCCCTCTCACAAAAAAAAACAAATCTCTCTCATTCTCGGCCTCGCTCGACTCGCTCGCTCGCTCGCTCGCACCTCCTGCTCACTGACAAACCCTGCACAAAAGTCAACATCATCACCCGAAAAAGGGGAGACACCATAATTCTCTCCCTTCTTCTCTCCTTCCTCCGAGTGATCCCTCTTCCTCCGAGTTTCACTCGACGGGCAAACACACTTGTGCTGCATAGTAATAATAAAAAGGTATAGAAAAATCAACCTACGAATCTATAATTAAATAGGTTAGTAATAATAAAAAGGTAGAAAAATCAACCTACGAATCTATAATTAAATAGGTTAAACTAGGGTTTTGCCCACTACTACAGATCAAGGTTCAAACCTTGTTTATCAACTTGAATATGCTTACTATATGACATAAGAAGACTATGTACTTTGGTTTTCATTTTTCTGATTTTTTAAATTTTCTGCGCATTTGAATCTTGGTCAAATCCTAGGTTTGACCAAGATTAGACAAGTTTAACACGTGAAAACGAATAAGTAAGCCTGGATCCTTCTTAGTCACTCTAAAATGAAGCATTTTGGGATGTTCTTGAAATTTCCATGTTTGAAACCCAAAACGACCTCTCTTCATGCTACACTTCATAAGATCGACCGAGTTTAGGGTTAGGGGTAGATACATGATTTGTATGGTTTGAATATGTCCAAACCTTGTTAATTTATCAACTTTAATGCTTACTATATGACATAAGAAGACTATATGCTTTTGTTTTTCATTTTTCTGATTTTTTTGAATTTTATGCCCATATATTTGAATCTTGGTCAAATCATAGGTTTGACAAAGATTTAAACAAGTTTAAATTGTGAAAATGAAAAGGTAAGCATGGATCCTTATTAGTCACTCTAAATTAAATCTTTTGGGAGGTTCTTGAAATTTCCATGTTTGAAACCCAAAACCACTTCTCTTCATGATTGACTTCATAAGAAAGAGTTTAGGGTTTTAGGGGTAGATATATACATGATTTTTCTGGTTTGAATATGTCTAGACCTGGTTTATCAACTTGAATGCTTACTATACATATGACATATATAAGAATGCTATGTGCTTTGGTTTTTCATTCTCTTTTGATTTTTTTTCTAAATTTTTATGCCCATTTGAATCTTGGTCAAAATCTTTGGTTTGACAAGGATTTAAACAAGTTTAAAACATGAAAATGAAAAAGGGAAGTCTGTATATCCTTCTTTTAGTAACTCTAAAATGGAAGCTTTTGGGATGTTCTTGAAATTTCCATGTTTGAAACCGAAAACGACTTCCCTTCATGCTAGACTTCATAAGATCGACAGGGGGTAGATACATGATTTGTCTGGTTTGGATATATCTAGACCTTGTTTATTATCAACTTGAATGCTTACGATATGACATAAGAAGACAATGTGATTTGGTTTTTCAATTTTCTGATTTTTTTGAATATTGTGCCCACCCATTTGTATCTTCATGAAATCCTAGGTTTTACCAAGATAATTTAAACAAGTTTAAAACATGAAAACGAAAAGGGAAACATGTAACCTTCTTAGTCACTCTAAAATGAAGTTTTTGGGAGGTTTTTGAAATTTCCATGTTTGAAACCCAAAACCACTTCTCTTCATGATGCTTGACTTCATAAGACAAAGTTTAGGGTTAGGGGGTATAGATACATGATTTGTATGGTTTGAATATGTCCAAACCTTGTTTATCAACTTGAATATGCTTACTATATGACATAAGAAGACTATGTACTTTGGTTTTTCATTTTTCTGATTTTTTTAATTTTCTGCACATTTGAATCATATCTTGGTCAAATCCTAGGTTTGACCAAGATTTAGACAAGTTTAACACGTGAAAACGAATAAGTAAGCCTGGATCCTTCTTAGTCACTCTAAAATGAAGCTTTTGGGAGGTTCTTGAAATTTCCATGTTTGAAACCCAAAACCACTTCTCTTCATGATTGACTGAGTTTAATTAGGGTTTTAGGGGTAGATATATACATGATTTTTCTGGTTTGAATATATATGTCTAGACCTTGTTTATCAACTTGAATGCTTACTATACATATGACATATCTAAGAATGCTATGTGCTTTGGTTTTTCATTCTTTTGATTTTTTTCTGAATTTTTAGGGCCATTTGAATCTTGGTCAAATCATTGGTTTGACCAAGATTTAAACAAGTTTAAAACATGAAAATGAAAAGGGAAGTCTGTATCCTTCTTAGTCACTCTAAAATGAAGCTTTTGGGATGTTCTTGAAATTTCAATGTTTGAAACCCAAAACGACTTCCCTTCATGCTAGACTTCATAAGATCGAAAGGGGTAGATACATGATTTGTCTGGTTTGGATATATCTAGACCTTGTTTATCAACTTGATTGCTTACGATATGACATAAGAAGACTATGTGATTTGGTTTTTCATTTTTCTGATTTTTTTGAACATTGTGCCCACCCATTTGTATCTTCATGAAATCCTAGGTTTGACCAAGCTAATTTAAACAAGTTTAAAACATGAAAATGAAAAGGGAAGCATGTAACCTTCTCAGTCACTCTAAAATTAAGTTTTTGGGAGGTTTTTGAAATTTCCATGTTTGAAACCCAAAACCACTTCTCTTCATGCTTGACTTCATAAGACAAAGTTTAGGGTTAGGGGGTATATATAGATACATGATTTGTATGGTTTGAATATGTCCAAACCTTGTTTATCAACTTGAATATGCTTACTATATGACATAAGAAGACTATGTACTTTGGTTTTTCATTTTTCTAATTTTTTTTAATTTTCTGCGCATTTGAATCATATCTTGGTCAAATCCTAGGTTTGACCAAGACTTAGACAAGTTTAACACGTGAAAACGAATAAGTAAGCCTGGATCCTTCTTAGTCACTCTAAAATGAAGCTTTTGGGAGGTTCTTGAAATTTCCATGTTTAAAACCCAAAACCACTTCTCTTCATGATTGACTGAGTTTAATTAGGGTTTTAGGGGTAGATATATACATGATTTTTCTGGTTTGAATATATATGTCTAGACCTTGTTTAT
The DNA here is from genome assembly GCA_030979885.1 of Lolium multiflorum. Lineage (NCBI taxonomy): Eukaryota > Viridiplantae > Streptophyta > Magnoliopsida > Poales > Poaceae > Lolium > Lolium multiflorum. The sequence continues at coordinate 166,017,460 of CM061750.1, forward strand.
CAACTTGAATGCTTACTATACATATGACATAAGAATGCTATGTGCTTTGGTTTTTCATTCTTTTGATTTTTTCTGAATTTTTAGGGCCATTTGAATCTTGGTCAAATCCTTGGTTTGACCAAGATTTAAACAAGTTTAAAACATGAAAATGAAAAGGGAAGTATCCTTCTTAGTCACTCTAAAATGAAGCTTTTGGGATGTTTTTGAAATTTCAATGTTTGAAACCCAAAACGACTTCCCTTCATGCTAGACTTCATAAGATCGAAAGGGGGTAGATACACGATTTGTCTGGTTTGGATATATCTAGACCTTGTTTATCAACTTGATTGCTTACGATATGACATAAGAAGACTATGTGATTTGGTTTTCCATTTTTCTGATTTTTTTAATTTTTTGCCCACCCATTTGTATCTTCGTCAAATCCTAGGTTTGACCAAGATAATTAAAACAAGTTTTATAAAACATGAAAATGAAAAGGGAAGCATGTATCCTTCTTAGGCACTCTAAAATGAAGCTTTTGGGAGGTTTTTGAAATTTCCATGTTTGAAACCCAAAACCACATCTCTTCACATGCTTGACTTCATAAGACAGAGTTTAGGGGTTAGGGGTATAGATACATGATTTGTCTGGTTTGAATATGTCTAGACATTGTTTATCAACTTTAATGCTTACTATATGACATAAGAAAAATAATGTCATGTAAATGAGTTAACTTGGATTTCCTACCCTTGAATCCATAGGAAACTTTGTTCTAATGCACTATAATAATCAACCGAGTTTTTACACCAACAGGTCTGTCACTTACGTGTGGTGCCCACGCGTGAGGTCCCACACTTCAGTGAGCACAAGTCACGTGCAATAGGTACGCAAACTCCCAGCCATCTTCTTTGTCAAGAGAAGACGCATCAGGATGCGTATTGGAAGTCTGTGGGTCCTTCTGGATCCTTCGGTTGTCCCTCTCACAAAAAAACAAATCTCTCTCATTCTCGGCCTCGCTCGACTCGCTCGCTCGCTCGCTCGCTCGCACCTCCTGCTCACTGACAAACCCTGCACAAAAGTCAACATCATCACCCGAAAAAGGGGAGACACCATAATTCTCTCCCTTCTTCTCTCCTTCCGAGTGATCCCTCTTCCTCCGAGTTTCACTCGACGGGCAAACACACTTTTTTTAATTTTCTGCCCATTTGAATCTTGGTCAAATCCTAGGTTTGACCAAGATTTAAACAAGTTTAAAACATGAAAATAAAATGGTAAGCATGGATCCTTCTTAGTCTCCCGAAAATGAAGCTTTTTTTTTGAAATTTCCATGTTTGAAACCAAAAACCACTTCTCTTCATGCTTGACTTCATAAGACATAGTTTAGGGTTAGGGGTAGATATATACATGATTTTTCTGGTTTGAATATGTCTAGACCTTGTTTATCAACTTGAATGCTAGCTTACTATATATGACATAAGAATGCTATGTGCTTTGGTTTTTCATTCTTTTGATTTTTTCTGAATTTTTATGCCCATTTGAATCTTGGTCGAATCCTAGGTTTGACCAAGATTTAAACAAGTTTAAAACATGAAAATGAGAAGGGAAGCATGTATCCTTCTTAGTCACTCTAATTAAAATGAAGATTTTGGGAGGTTTTTGAAATTTCCATGTTTGAAACCAAAAACCACGTCTCTTCATGCTTGACTTCATAAGATATATAGAGTTTAATTAGGGGTTAGGGGTATAGATACATGATTTGTTTGGTTTGAATATGTCTAGACCTTGTTTAACAACTTGAATGCTTACTATATGCCATAAGAAGACTATGTACTTTGGTTTTTAATTTTTTTGATTTTTTAAAATTTTCTGCCAATTTGAATCTTGGTCAAATCATAGGTTTGACAAAGATTTAAACAAGTTTAAATTGTGAAAATGAAAAGGTAAGCATGGATCCTTATTAGTCACTCTAAATTAAATCTTTTGGGAGGTTCTTGAAATTTCCATGTTTGAAACCCAAAACCACTTCTCTTCATGATTGACTTCATAAGAAAGAGTTTAGGGTTTTAGGGGTAGATATATACATGATTTTTCTGGTTTGAATATGTCTAGACCTGGTTTATCAACTTGAATGCTTACTATACATATGACATATATAAGAATGCTATGTGCTTTGGTTTTTCATTCTCTTTTGATTTTTTTTCTAAATTTTTATGCCCATTTGAATCTTGGTCAAAATCTTTGGTTTGACAAGGATTTAAACAAGTTTAAAACATGAAAATGAAAAAGGGAAGTCTGTATATCCTTCTTTTAGTAACTCTAAAATGGAAGCTTTTGGGATGTTCTTGAAATTTCCATGTTTGAAACCGAAAACGACTTCCCTTCATGCTAGACTTCATAAGATCGACAGGGGGTAGATACATGATTTGTCTGGTTTGGATATATCTAGACCTTGTTTATTATCAACTTGAATGCTTACGATATGACATAAGAAGACAATGTGATTTGGTTTTTCAATTTTCTGATTTTTTTGAATATTGTGCCCACCCATTTGTATCTTCATGAAATCCTAGGTTTTACCAAGATAATTTAAACAAGTTTAAAACATGAAAACGAAAAGGGAAACATGTAACCTTCTCAGTCACTCTAAAATGAAGTTTTTGGGAGGTTTTTGAAATTTCCATGTTTGAAACCCAAAACCACTTCTCTTCATGCTTGACTTCATAAGACAAAGTTTAGGGTTAGGGGGTATAGATACATGATTTGTATGGTTTGAATATGTCCAAACCTTGTTTATCAACTTGAATATGCTTACTATATGACATAAGAAGACTATGTACTTTGGTTTTTCATTTTTCTGATTTTTTTAATTTTCTGCACATTTGAATCATATCTTGGTCAAATCCTAGGTTTGACCAAGATTTAGACAAGTTTAACACGTGAAAACGAATAAGTAAGCCTGGATCCTTCTTAGTCACTCTAAAATGAAGCTTTTGGGAGGTTCTTGAAATTTCCATGTTTGAAACCCAAAACCACTTCTCTTCATGATTGACTGAGTTTAATTAGGGTTTTAGGGGTAGATATATACATGATTTTTCTGGTTTGAATATATATGTCTAGACCTTGTTTATCAACTTGAATGCTTACTATACATATGACATATCTAAGAATGCTATGTGCTTTGGTTTTTCATTCTTTTGATTTTTTTCTGAATTTTTAGGGCCATTTGAATCTTGGTCAAATCATTGGTTTGACCAAGATTTAAACAAGTTTAAAACATGAAAATGAAAAGGGAAGTCTGTATCCTTCTTAGTCACTCTAAAATGAAGCTTTTGGGATGTTCTTGAAATTTCAATGTTTGAAACCCAAAACGACTTCCCTTCATGCTAGACTTCATAAGATCGAAAGGGGGTAGATACATGATTTGTCTAGTTTGGATATATCTAGACCTTGTTTATCAACTTGATTGCTTACGATATGACATAAGAAGACTATGTGATTTGGTTTTTCATTTTTCTGATTTTTTTGAACATTGTGCCCACCCATTTGTATCTTCATGAAATCCTAGGTTTGACCAAGCTAATTTAAACAAGTTTAAAACATGAAAATGAAAAGGGAAGCATGTAACCTTCTCAGTCACTCTAAAATGAAGTTTTTGGGAGGTTTTTGAAATTTCCATGTTTGAAACCCAAAACCACTTCTCTTCATGCTTGACTTCATAAGACAAAGTTTAGGGTTAGGGGGTATATATAGATACATGATTTGTATGGTTTGAATATGTCCAAACCTTGTTTATCAACTTGAATATGCTTACTATATGACATAAGAAGACTATGTACTTTGGTTTTTCATTTTTCTGATTTTTTTTTTTCTGCGCATTTGAATCATATCTTGGTCAAATCCTAGGTTTGACCAAGACTTAGACAAGTTTAACACGTGAAAACGAATAAGTAAGCCTGGATCCTTCTTAGTCACTCTAAAATGAAGCTTTTGGGAGGTTCTTCAAATTTCCATGTTTGAAACCCAAAACCACTTCTCTTCATGATTGACTGAGTTTAATTAGGGTTTTAGGGGTAGATATATACATGATTTTTCTGGTTTGAATATATATGTCTAGACCTTGTTTATCAACTTGAATGCTTACTATACATATGACATAAGAATGCTATGTTCTTTGGTTTTTCATTCTTTTGATTTTTTTGAATTTTTAGGGCCATTTGAATCTTGGTCAAATCCTTGGTTTGACCAAGATTTAAACAAGTTTAAAACATGAAAATGAAAAGGGAAGTCTGTATCCTTCTTAGTCACTCTAAAATGAAGCTTTTGGGATGTTCTTGAAATTTCAATGTTTGAAACCCAAAACGACTTCCCTTCATGCTAGACTTCATAAGATCGAAAGGGGGTAGATACACGATTTGTCTGGTTTGGATATATCTAGACCTTGTTTATCAACTTGATTGCTTACGATATGACATAAGAAGACTATGTGATTTGGTTTTCCATTTTTCTGATTTTTTTAATTTTTTGCCCACCCATTTGTATCTTCGTCAAATCCTAGGTTTGACCAAGATAATTAAAACAAGTTTTATAAAACATGAAAATGAAAAGGGAAGCATGTATCCTTCTTAGGCACTCTAAAATGAAGCTTTTGGGAGGTTTTTGAAATTTCCATGTTTGAAACCCAAAACCACATCTCTTCACATGCTTGACTTCATAAGACAGAGTTTAGGGGTTAGGGGTATAGATACATGATTTGTCTGGTTTGAATATGTCTAGACATTGTTTATCAACTTTAATGCTTACTATATGACATAAGAAAAATAATGTCATGTAAATGAGTTAACTTGGATTTCCTACCCTTGAATCCATAGGAAACTTTGTTCTAATGCACTATAATAATCAACCGAGTTTTTACACCAACAGGTCTGTCACTTACGTGTGGTGCCCACGCGTGAGGTCCCACACTTCAGTGAGCACAAGTCACGTGCAATAGGTACGCAAACTCCCAGCCATCTTCTTTGTCAAGAGAAGACGCATCAGGATGCGTATTGGAAGTCTGTGTCCTTCTGGATCCTTCGGTTGTCCCTCTCACAAAAAAACAAATCTCTCTCATTCTCGGCCTCGCTTGACTCGCTCGCTCGCTCGCCGCACCTCCTGCTCACTGACAAACCCTGCACAAAAGTCAACATCATCACCCGAAAAAGGGGAGACACCATAATTCTCTCCCTTCTTCTCTCCTTCCGAGTGATCCCTCTTCCTCCGAGTTTCACTCGACGGGCAAACACACTTTTTTTAATTTTCTGCCCATTTGAATCTTGGTCAAATCCTAGGTTTGACCAAGATTTAAACAAGTTTAAAACATGAAAATAAAATGGTAAGCATGGATCCTTCTTAGTCTCCCGAAAATGAAGCTTTTTTTTTAAATTTCCATGTTTGAAACCAAAAACCACTTCTCTTCATGCTTGACTTCATAAGACATAGTTTAGGGTTAGGGGTAGATATATACATGATTTTTCTGGTTTGAATATGTCTAGACCTTGTTTATCAACTTGAATGCTAGCTTACTATATATGACATAAGAATGCTATGTGCTTTGGTTTTTCATTCTTTTGATTTTTTCTGAATTTTTATGCCCATTTGAATCTTGGTCGAATCCTAGGTTTGACCAAGATTTAAACAAGTTTAAAACATGAAAATGAGAAGGGAAGCATGTATCCTTCTTAGTCACTCTAATTAAAATGAAGATTTTGGGAGGTTTTTGAAATTTCCATGTTTGAAACCAAAAACCACGTCTCTTCATGCTTGACTTCATAAGATATATAGAGTTTAATTAGGGGTTAGGGGTATAGATACATGATTTGTTTGGTTTGAATATGTCTAGACCTTGTTTAACAACTTGAATGCTTACTATATGCCATAAGAAGACTATGTACTTTGGTTTTTAATTTTTTTGATTTTTTAAAATTTTCTGCCAATTTGAATCTTGGTCAAATCATAGGTTTGACAAAGATTTAAACAAGTTTAAATTGTGAAAATGAAAAGGTAAGCATGGATCCTTATTAGTCACTCTAAATTAAATCTTTTGGGAGGTTCTTGAAATTTCCATGTTTGAAACCCAAAACCACTTCTCTTCATGATTGACTTCATAAGAAAGAGTTTAGGGTTTTAGGGGTAGATATATACATGATTTTTCTGGTTTGAATATGTCTAGACCTGGTTTATCAACTTGAATGCTTACTATACATATGACATATATAAGAATGCTATGTGCTTTGGTTTTTCATTCTCTTTTGATTTTTTTTCTAAATTTTTATGCCCATTTGAATCTTGGTCAAAATCTTTGGTTTGACAAGGATTTAAACAAGTTTAAAACATGAAAATGAAAAAGGGAAGTCTGTATATCCTTCTTTTAGTAACTCTAAAATGGAAGCTTTTGGGATGTTCTTGAAATTTCCATGTTTGAAACCGAAAACGACTTCCCTTCATGCTAGACTTCATAAGATCGACAGGGGGTAGATACATGATTTGTCTGGTTTGGATATATCTAGACCTTGTTTATCAACTTGAATGCTTACGATATGACATAAGAAGACAATGTGATTTGGTTTTTCAATTTTCTGATTTTTTTGAATATTGTGCCCACCCATTTGTATCTTCATGAAATCCTAGGTTTTACCAAGATAATTTAAACAAGTTTAAAACATGAAAACGAAAAGGGAAACATGTAACCTTCTCAGTCACTCTAAAATGAAGTTTTTGGGAGGTTTTTGAAATTTCCATGTTTGAAACCCAAAACCACTTCTCTTCATGCTTGACTTCATAAGACAAAGTTTAGGGTTAGGGGGTATAGATACATGATTTGTATGGTTTGAATATGTCCAAACCTTGTTTATCAACTTGAATATGCTTACTATATGACATAAGAAGACTATGTACTTTGGTTTTTCATTTTTCTGATTTTTTTAATTTTCTGCACATTTGAATCATATCTTGGTCAAATCCTAGGTTTGACCAAGATTTAGACAAGTTTAACACGTGAAAACGAATAAGTAAGCCTGGATCCTTCTTAGTCACTCTAAAATGAAGCTTTTGGGAGGTTCTTGAAATTTCCATGTTTGAAACCCAAAACCACTTCTCTTCATGATTGACTGAGTTTAATTAGGGTTTTAGGGGTAGATATATACATGATTTTTCTGGTTTGAATATATATGTCTAGACCTTGTTTATCAACTTGAATGCTTACTATACATATGACATATCTAAGAATGCTATGTGCTTTGGTTTTTCATTCTTTTGATTTTTTTCTGAATTTTTAGGGCCATTTGAATCTTGGTCAAATCATTGGTTTGACCAAGATTTAAACAAGTTTAAAACATGAAAATGAAAAGGGAAGTCTGTATCCTTCTTAGTCACTCTAAAATGAAGCTTTTGGGATGTTCTTGAAATTTCAATGTTTGAAACCCAAAACGACTTCCCTTCATGCTAGACTTCATAAGATCGACAGGGGGTAGATACATGATTTGTCTGGTTTGGATATATCTAGACCTTGTTTATTATCAACTTGAATGCTTACGATATGACATAAGAAGACAATGTGATTTGGTTTTTCAATTTTCTGATTTTTTTGAATATTGTGCCCACCCATTTGTATCTTCATGAAATCCTAGGTTTTACCAAGATAATTTAAACAAGTTTAAAACATGAAAACGAAAAGGGAAACATGTAACCTTCTCAGTCACTCTAAAATGAAGTTTTTGGGAGGTTTTTGAAATTTCCATGTTTGAAACCCAAAACCACTTCTCTTCATGCTTGACTTCATAAGACAAAGTTTAGGGTTAGGGGGTATAGATACATGATTTGTATGGTTTGAATATGTCCAAACCTTGTTTATCAACTTGAATATGCTTACTATATGACATAAGAAGACTATGTACTTTGGTTTTTCATTTTTCTGATTTTTTTAATTTTCTGCACATTTGAATCATATCTTGGTCAAATCCTAGGTTTGACCAAGATTTAGACAAGTTTAACACGTGAAAACGAATAAGTAAGCCTGGATCCTTCTTAGTCACTCTAAAATGAAGCTTTTGGGAGGTTCTTGAAATTTCCATGTTTGAAACCCAAAACCACTTCTCTTCATGATTGACTGAGTTTAATTAGGGTTTTAGGGGTAGATATATACATGATTTTTCTGGTTTGAATATATATGTCTAGACCTTGTTTATCAACTTGAATGCTTACTATACATATGACATATCTAAGAATGCTATGTGCTTTGGTTTTTCATTCTTTTGATTTTTTTCTGAATTTTTAGGGCCATTTGAATCTTGGTCAAATCATTGGTTTGACCAAGATTTAAACAAGTTTAAAACATGAAAATGAAAAGGGAAGTCTGTATCCTTCTTAGTCACTCTAAAATGAAGCTTTTGGGATGTTCTTGAAATTTCAATGTTTGAAACCCAAAACGACTTCCCTTCATGCTAGACTTCATAAGATCGAAAGGGGGTAGATACATGATTTGTCTGGTTTGGATATATCTAGACCTTGTTTATCAACTTGATTGCTTACGATATGACATAAGAAGACTATGTGATTTGGTTTTTCATTTTTCTGATTTTTTTGAACATTGTGCCCACCCATTTGTATCTTCATGAAATCCTAGGTTTGACCAAGCTAATTTAAACAAGTTTAAAACATGAAAATGAAAAGGGAAGCATGTAACCTTCTCAGTCACTCTAAAATGAAGTTTTTGGGAGGTTTTTGAAATTTCCATGTTTGAAACCCAAAACCACTTCTCTTCATGCTTGACTTCATAAGACAAAGTTTAGGGTTAGGGGGTATATATAGATACATGATTTGTATGGTTTGAATATGTCCAAACCTTGTTTATCAACTTGAATATGCTTACTATATGACATAAGAAGACTATGTACTTTGGTTTTTCATTTTTCTGATTTTTTTAATTTTCTGCGCATTTGAATCATATCTTGGTCAAATCCTAGGTTTGACCAAGATTTAGACAAGTTTAACACGTGAAAACGAATAAGTAAGCCTGGATCCTTCTTAGTCACTCTAAAATGAAGCTTTTGGGAGGTTCTTGAAATTTCCATGTTTGAAACCCAAAACCACTTCTCTTCATGATTGACTGAGTTTAATTAGGGTTTTAGGGGTAGATATATACATGATTTTTCTGGTTTGAATATATATGTCTAGACCTTGTTTATCAACTTGAATGCTTACTATACATATGACATAAGAATGCTATGTGCTTTGGTTTTTCATTCTTTTGATTTTTTCTGAATTTTTAGGGCCATTTGAATCTTGGTCAAATCCTTGGTTTGACCAAGATTTAAACAAGTTTAAAACATGAAAATGAAAAGGGAAGTCTGTATCCTTCTTAGTCACTCTAAAATGAAGCTTTTGGGATGTTCTTGAAATTTCAATGTTTGAAACCCAAAACGACTTCCCTTCATGCTAGACTTCATAAGATCGAAAGGGGGTAGATACACGATTTGTCTGGTTTGGATATATCTAGACCTTGTTTATCAACTTGATTGCTTACGATATGACATAAGAAGACTATGTGATTTGGTTTTCCATTTTTCTGATTTTTTTAATTTTTTGCCCACCCATTTGTATCTTCGTCAAATCCTAGGTTTGACCAAGATAATTAAAACAAGTTTTATAAAACATGAAAATGAAAAGGGAAGCATGTATCCTTCTTAGGCACTCTAAAATGAAGCTTTTGGGAGGTTTTTGAAATTTCCATGTTTGAAACCCAAAACCACATCTCTTCACATGCTTGACTTCATAAGACATAGTTTAGGGGTTAGGGGTATAGATACATGATTTGTCTGGTTTGAATATGTCTAGACATTGTTTATCAACTTTAATGCTTACTATATGACATAAGAAAAATAATGTCATGTAAATGAGTTAACTTGGATTTCCTACCCTTGAATCCATAGGAAACTTTGTTCTAATGCACTATAATAATCAACCGAGTTTTTACACCAACAGGTCTGTCACTTACGTGTGGTGCCCACGCGTGAGGTCCCACACTTCAGTGAGCACAAGTCACGTGCAATAGGTACGCAAACTCCCAGCCATCTTCTTTGTCAAGAGAAGACGCATCAGGATGCGTATTGGAAGTCTGTGGGTCCTTCTGGATCCTTCGGTTGTCCCTCTCACAAAAAAACAAATCTCTCTCATTCTCGGCCTCGCTCGACTCGCTCGCTCGCTCGCTCGCACCTCCTGCTCACTGACAAACCCTGCACAAAAGTCAACATCATCACCCGAAAAAGGGGAGACACCATAATTCTCTCCCTTCTTCTCTCCTTCCGAGTGATCCCTCTTCCTCCGAGTTTCACTCGACGGGCAAACACACTTTTTTTAATTTTCATATTTGAATCTTGGTCAAATCCTAGGTTTGACCAAGATTTAAACAAGTTTAAAACATGAAAATAAAATGGTAAGCATGGATCCTTCTTAGTCTCCCGAAAATGAAGCTTTTTTTTTGAAATTTCCATGTTTGAAACCAAAAACCACTTCTCTTCATGCTTGACTTCATAATACATAGTTTAGGGTTAGGGGTAGATATATACATGATTTTTCTGGTTTGAATATGTCTAGACCTTGTTTATCAACTTGAATGCTAGCTTACTATATATGACATAAGAATGCTATGTGCTTTGGTTTTTCATTCTTTTGATTTTTTCTGAATTTTTATGCCCATTTGAATCTTGGTCGAATCCTAGGTTTGACCAAGATTTAAACAAGTTTAAAACATGAAAATGAGAAGGGAAGCATGTATCCTTCTTAGTCACTCTAATTAAAATGAAGATTTTGGGAGGTTTTTGAAATTTCCATGTTTGAAACCAAAAACCACGTCTCTTCATGCTTGACTTCATAAGATATATAGAGTTTAATTAGGGGTTAGGGGTATAGATACATGATTTGTTTGGTTTGAATATGTCTAGACCTTGTTTAACAACTTGAATGCTTACTATATGCCATAAGAAGACTATGTACTTTGGTTTTTAATTTTTTTGATTTTTTAAAATTTTCTGCCAATTTGAATCTTGGTCAAATCATAGGTTTGACAAAGATTTAAACAAGTTTAAATTGTGAAAATGAAAAGGTAAGCATGGATCCTTATTAGTCACTCTAAATTAAATCTTTTGGGAGGTTCTTGAAATTTCCATGTTTGAAACCCAAAACCACTTCTCTTCATGATTGACTTCATAAGAAAGAGTTTAGGGTTTTAGGGGTAGATATATACATGATTTTTCTGGTTTGAATATGTCTAGACCTGGTTTATCAACTTGAATGCTTACTATACATATGACATATATAAGAATGCTATGTGCTTTGGTTTTTCATTCTCTTTTGATTTTTTTTCTAAATTTTTATGCCCATTTGAATCTTGGTCAAAATCTTTGGTTTGACAAGGATTTAAACAAGTTTAAAACATGAAAATGAAAAAGGGAAGTCTGTATATCCTTCTTTTAGTAACTCTAAAATGGAAGCTTTTGGGATGTTCTTGAAATTTCCATGTTTGAAACCGAAAACGACTTCCCTTCATGCTAGACTTCATAAGATCGACAGGGGGTAGATACATGATTTGTCTGGTTTGGATATATCTAGACCTTGTTAATTTATCAACTTGAATGCTTACGATATGACATAAGAAGACAATGTGATTTGGTTTTTCAATTTTCTGATTTTTTTGAATATTGTGCCCACCCATTTGTATCTTCATGAAATCCTAGGTTTTACCAAGATAATTTAAACAAGTTTAAAACATGAAAACGAAAAGGGAAACATGTAACCTTCTCAGTCACTCTAAAATGAAGTTTTTGGGAGGTTTTTGAAATTTCCATGTTTGAAACCCAAAACCACTTCTCTTCATGCTTGACTTCATAAGACAAAGTTTAGGGTTAGGGGTATAGATACATGATTTGTATGGTTTGAATATGTCCAAACCTTGTTTATCAACTTGAATATGCTTACTATATGACATAAGAAGACTATGTACTTTGGTTTTTCATTTTTCTGATTTTTTTTAATTTTCTGCACATTTGAATCATATCTTGGTCAAATCCTAGGTTTGACCAAGATTTAGACAAGTTTAACACGTGAAAACGAATAAGTAAGCCTGGATCCTTCTTAGTCACTCTAAAATGAAGCTTTTGGGAGGTTCTTGAAATTTCCATGTTTGAAACCCAAAACCACTTCTCTTCATGATTGACTGAGTTTAATTAGGGTTTTAGGGGTAGATATATACATGATTTTTCTGGTTTGAATATATATGTCTAGACCTTGTTTATCAACTTGAATGCTTACTATACATATGACATATCTAAGAATGCTATGTGCTTTGGTTTTTCATTCTTTTGATTTTTTTCTGAATTTTTAGGGCCATTTGAATCTTGGTCAAATCATTGGTTTGACCAAGATTTAAACAAGTTTAAAACATGAAAATGAAAAGGGAAGTCTGTATCCTTCTTAGTCACTCTAAAATGAAGCTTTTGGGATGTTCTTGAAATTTCAATGTTTGAAACCCAAAACGACTTCCCTTCATGCTAGACTTCATAAGATCGAAAGGGGGTAGATACATGATTTGTCTGGTTTGGATATATCTAGACCTTGTTTATCAACTTGATTGCTTACGATATGACATAAGAAGACTATGTGATTTGGTTTTTCATTTTTCTGATTTTTTTGAACATTGTGCCCACCCATTTGTATCTTCATGAAATCCTAGGTTTGACCAAGCTAATTTAAACAAGTTTAAAACATGAAAATGAAAAGGGAAGCATGTAACCTTCTCAGTCACTCTAAAATGAAGTTTTTGGGAGGTTTTTGAAATTTCCATGTTTGAAACCCAAAACCACTTCTCTTCATGCTTGACTTCATAAGACAAAGTTTAGGGTTAGGGGGTATATATAGATACATGATTTGTATGGTTTGAATATGTCCAAACCTTGTTTATCAACTTGAATATGCTTACTATATGACATAAGAAGACTATGTACTTTGGTTTTTCATTTTTCTGATTTTTTTAATTTTCTGCACATTTGAATCATATCTTGGTCAAATCCTAGGTTTGACCAAGATTTAGACAAGTTTAACACGTGAAAACGAATAAGTAAGCCTGGATCCTTCTTAGTCACTCTAAAATGAAGCTTTTGGGAGGTTCTTGAAATTTCCATGTTTGAAACCCAAAACCACTTCTCTTCATGATTGACTGAGTTTAATTAGGGTTTAGGGGTAGATATATACATGATTTTTCTGGTTTGAATATATATGTCTAGACCTTGTTTATCAACTTGAATGCTTACTATACATATGACATAAGAATGCTATGTGCTTTGGTTTTTCATTCTTTTGATTTTTTTCTGAATTTTTAGGGCCATTTGAATCTTGGTCAAATCCTTGGTTTGACCAAGATTTAAACAATTTTAAAACATGAAAATGAAAAGGGAAGTCTGTATCCTTCTTAGTCACTCTAAAATGAAGCTTTTGGGATGTTCTTGAAATTTCAATGTTTGAAACCCAAAACGACTTCCCTTCATGCTAGACTTCATAAGATCGAAAGGGGGTAGATACACGATTTGTCTGGTTTGGATATATCTAGACCTTGTTTATCAACTTGATTGCTTACGATATGACATAAGAAGACTATGTGATTTGGTTTTCCATTTTTCTGATTTTTTAAATTTTTGCCCACCCATTTGTATCTTCACAAATCCTAGGTTTGACCAAGATAATTAAAACAAGTTTTATAAAACATGAAAATGAAAAGGGAAGCATGTATCCTTCTTAGGCACTCTAAAATGAAGCTTTTGGGAGGTTTTTGAAATTTCCATGTGTTGACGTCAGAAACCCACCGGCGGGCAGTGACTGGTCAACACCGTAGAGCCGGGAACAACTAGGGCTGCGGCTGGCCCCAGTCCCTCAGAGCGACGGCCCGCAAAGCCTCCTGGTCGCGCGCCGATGCAAATTGCAAGGGCGTGCCACCTGACCTATACCTGGTCAGGAAGGTGTGGATGATGCCTCGCTTAGTTTCCTGCAGGGCACACACGTACACGTTAAATACGAGCCTCGATCGGCTCTCAGGTTGTCCTGTGAATCGGCTCATGGAGCCGATCCACCCATGATTCGTCCGAGGTGGCCGAATATATGGTGGTCCTGCTTGATCATGATAAAGCATATGAGATCCACGACGATCTGGGGTTTTCACCGCATAATCGGATCATCCTACTCACGATTGGGCCTCGCGCTCACGCACGGTAAACGTAAGCCAGCCCTAGACAAGGCCTAAAAACCAACACTAGGTTGATCCTCGGAACGTCCTGTCTAGGGGCAGCAAACTACACCCTGCATGCCGCTGGATCCTCCAACCCTTTGTAAGGCCTAACTATTGCAGATATTAAACTAATCCTTGATGAATCAAGGAGCGACCGTAACGGATCAGATCTACTAAATAACGATCAAGCGGGGTGCCGCCCCTGCACCCATGATGAGGTACAGGGACGGCTAGATGCGCAAGGGTTGCACTACGACAGCATATGATACTAGGAACAATGCTAACCCTAACACATCTATGATAACTACGTTGCTCGCCATCAAAAAGGCTTCAGTACGAGCAACGCATGAACAACTAGGCAGGCTCGTGCTGCCTAGATCGCGAGATGCGATCTAGGCAGCATGGTGCTTACCGGAGGAACCCTCGAGACGAAGGAGTTGGCGATGCGCCGAGATTGGTTTGTGTTGAACGTTGGTTGTTGTTTATTCCATAAACCCTAGGTACATATTTATAGTCCAGGGGACTTTCTAATGTGGGCGTGCACTAAACCGTGCACGAGGCAAACTCTAATCTCTACGTAACCTACTATAAAGATACACGGGCTAACTAGCCCAAACTTGGTAAACAAGGCCGATTCACACATCTCTCTACGCATATATCTTCAAGTCCATCTTGATCGCGGCCCACCTCTGACTTGGTCAAATTCTGGTGATAACACATGCCCCCCTGGTTTTGGAAATGACATTTCCAAAATCATTATGCTTCCTTCCGTCGGGTCATGTAGAGCAGAGCAGCAGTAATCCTCCATCATGATGTCTTGCCCTTCCACTTCTCCATGCGTCCGAAAATTTTTCCGCTAGGCATCCCTCCTCGGAAACTGCTGTGGCATTAAATCTCCCTCACATCCCTTCTATTTAGCCGTTCTAAACACTGCTCCTCCTTCAACTTCCTCGCATTAGCATCCACAAAATCCTCCCGCACCACCATGTCTTCTTCCTCCTCCGAGCTTTCCTATGGGTCCTCCTCCTCCCGCGAGACGCCGGATGTCCATGCCCCGAAGAATGGGACCTGAGGACCACGCCTCCTTTGTCTGGTCCGAAGACGACCAACCCCGACCAGCGGGATGAATCGTCTCCTTGACGAGGAACTGGAGCCGGAAAGCGAGGACGACCTCTGGGAAAGCTGCCCCACCTCCGAAGAGGAGGAAGACACTACAAGAAGAGTTGCCATGGCCGACGAAGTTGAAGTCGCGCCGTGGTTGCTGGTGTACCATGGCCGACGATTTTGGTCCCTCCGTGGTGCATGTCAAAACTTTTTTTTTCTCGTTTTTGAGGCCACCTAGCCCGACGAAAGCGGCCAAAACGTGGCGTATGGTGGCCCGGGACGTGGTGCATCTCGAAATCTCGGGTTCGCCGGCCGAGTCAACGCAAATCCGCACCGCCGAGGGATGTAGGGCCCAGATGGCAGCCTCTCTGGCATTGTTTTTTTTCTACATCGCGCCATCTCGTTCAACGAGCCGTTTACGATGCAGGATCATGGGTCCCGCATGTCATCCTCTATGAACCAAAATTCTTTCTATTCTTGGATTTTTTTGACCCCCTGATTTCTGGCTACTTCCTTTTTCTTTTGATCCCTTGCCGCCTTGGAAACGTTGAGACCGCTGCTGCTAAATGGGACCCGCATGTCATCCTCTATGTGCAATCAACTTTCTTTTCTTGGAGTTTTTTTTGCACCTCAAATTTGGTCACTTGCCTTTTTCTTTCGATCCCCTGCCGCCTCTCAAACGGTGATACCGCTGCTAACGGGACCCGCATGTCATCCTCTATGTACTATAAAACTTTCTTTTCATGGATTATTTTTGGCACCTCAAATTTGGTCACTTGCCTTTTTCTTTCGATCCCCGCCGCCTCTCAAACGGTGATACCGCTGCTGCTAAATGGGACCCGCATGTCATCCTCTATGTACTATAAAACTTTCTTTTCTTGGATTATTTTTGGCACCTCAAATTTGGTCACTTGCCTTTTTCTTTCGATCCCCTGCCGCCTCTCAAACGGTGATACCGCTGCTGCTAACTGGGACCCGCATGTCATCCTCTATGTACTATAAAACTTTCTTTTCTTGAATTATTTTTGGCACCTCATATTTGGTCACTTACCTTTTCTTTCGATCACCTGCCGCCTCTCAAACGGTGATACCGCTGCGCTAAATGGGACCCGCATGTCATCCTCTATGTACTATAAAACTTTCTTTTCTTGGATTTTTTGGCACCTCATATTTCGTCACTTGACTTTTTCTTTCGATCCCCTGCCTCCTCAAACAGTGATACCGCTGCTGCTAAATGGGACCCGCATGTCATCCTCTATGTACTATAAAACTTTCTTTTCTTAAATTATTTTTGGCTCCTGATATTTTTTCACTTGCCTTTTTCTTTCGATCTCATGCCACGTTTGAAACGTTGAGGAACCTGCAGGCTCATGGGACCCGCATGTCATCCTCTATGTACTATAAAAGTTCTTTTTCTAGGTTTTTTTTCACCATCTGATTTTTGGCAATTTCTTTTTTCTTTTGATCCCCTGCCACCTCTCAAACGCTGATACCGCTGCTGCTAAATGGGACCCGCATGTCATCCTCTATGTACTATAAAACTTTCTTTTCTTGAATTATTTTTGGCTCCTGATATTTTTTCACTTGCCTTTTTCTTTCGATCTCATGCCACGTTTGAAACGTTGAGGAACCTGCTGCTCATGGGACCCGCATGTCATCCTCTATGTACTATAAAAGTTCTTTTTCTTGGTTTTTTTTCACCATCTGATTTTTGGCAATTTCTTTTTTCTTTTGATCCCCTGCCACCTCTCAAACGCTGATACCGCTGCTGCTAAATGGGACCCGCATGTCATCCTCTATGTACTATAAAACTTTCTTTTCTTGAATTATTTTTGGCTCCTCATATTTGGGCACTTGCCTTTTTCTTTCGATCTCATGCCACGTTTGAAACGTTGAGGAACCTGCTGGCTCATGGGACCCGCATGTCATCCTCTATGTGCTATAAAAGTTTCCTTTGTTGGATTTTTTTTCACCCTCTGATTTTTGGCTTGCCTTTTTCTTTTGATCCCCTGCCCCCTTTGAAACGTTGAGTAAGCTGTTGGCTCAAGGGACCCGCATGTCATCCTCTATGTCCATCAACTTTCCTTTCTTGGATTTTTTTCACCCCCTAATTACTAGCTACTTTCTTTTTCTTTTGATCTCAAGCCGCATTACAAACATTGAGACCGCTGCTGCAAAATGGGACCCACATGTCATCCTCTATGTACAATAAAGTTTCTTTTCTTGGATTATCTTTTGCTCCTGATATTTTGTCACTTGCCTTTTTCTTTCGATCTCATGCCGCCTTTGAAACGTTGAGTAAGCTGCTGGCTCATGGGTCCCGCATGTCATCCTCTACGAACAATAAAAGTTTCCTTTCTTGGAGTTATTTTTGACCCCTAATTTCTGGCTATTTGCCTTTTTCTTTGGATCTCCTGCCCCTTTGAAACGATGAGGACGCTGTTGGCAGGTCGGTCCCACAAGTCATCCTCTATGAACAATAAAAGTTTCCTTTGATGGATTTTTTTGAACCCCTAATTAATTTCTGGATATTTCCTTTTTTTTCTTTGATCCCCTGCCGCCTTGGAATCGTTGAGGATGCTGCTGCCTCATGGGTCCCGCATGTCATCCTCTCAGAACGGTAAATGTTTCTTTTCTTGGATATTGTTTACCAAATGATTTTTGGCTTATTTTTTCTTTCGATATCCTTCCGCCTTTAAAACGTTGAGGACGCTGCTGGCTCACGGGTCCCACATGTCAGCCTCTATGAACAATAAGCGCTGAGGACGCTGCTGCCTCATGGGTCCCGCATGTCATCCTCTCAGAACGAAAATGTTTCTTTTCTTGGATTTTTTACCAACAGATTTTTGGTTTATTTTTTCTTTCCATCCCCTGCCGCCTTTAAAACGACGCTGCTGGCTCATGGGTCCACGATGTCAGCCTCCCCGTACAAGAAACATGTGATATCTTGATTATTTTGCAGACAATAAACAGTGTATTGCGCTCTGAGCTATTGCAAACGGATAAATTAAATCTTTATTTTTACAACATATATCTTGAATCTCCTTGTTTTTTGTTTTGGCGAAGCATAGGACTTTCCTGTTTTTTTTTTTGAGAAAAATCCGAACTATCATGTTCTGGAGTGGGCTGAAATTGTACGTGTCCAAAGGCCCAGAAGGATAGTTCGAAGGCCCAGATGTCTAGATGTAGCCCAATTGAAATCTTTCTTTTCTTGGATTTTTTTCACCCCCTGATTTCTGGCTACTTCATTTTTCTTTTGGTCCTGTGCCGCCTTGGAAACGTTGAGACACTGCTGCAAAATGGGACCCGCATGTCATCCTCTATGTACAATAAAGTTTCTTTTCTTGGATTATTTTTGGCTCCTGATATTTGGTCACTTGCCTTTTTCTTTCGATCTCATGCCACGTTTGAAACGTTGAGGAATCTGCTGGCTCATGGGACCCGCATGTCATCCTCTATGTACAATAAAAGTTTGATTTCTTGGATTTTTTTCACCCTCTGATTTTTGGCTATTTCCTTTTTCTTTTGATCCCCTGCCGCCTTTCATAAGCTGCTGGCTCATAGGTCCCACATGTCAGCCTGTATGAACGATAAAGCTTTCCTTTCTTGGAGTTTTTTTTGACCCCCTAATTTCTTTTGATCTCAAGCCGCATTTGAAACGTTGGGACCGCTGCTGCAAAATGGGACCCGCATGTCATCCTCTATGTACAATAAAGTTTCTTTTCTTGGATTATTTTTGGCTCCTGATATTTGGTCACTTGCCTTTTTCCTTCGATCCCATGCCACGTTTGAAACGTTGAGGAACCTGCTGGCTCATGGGACCCGCATGTCATCCTCTATGTACTACAAAAGTTTATTTTCTTGGGTTTTTTTTCACTCTCTGATTTTTGGCTATTTCCTTTTTCTTTTGATCCCCTGCCGCCTTGGAAACGTTGAGTAAGCTGCAAACTCGTGGGACCCGCATGTCATCCTCTATGTACAATCAATTTTCTTTTCTTGGAGTTTTTTTACCCCCTAATTTCTGGCTACTTTCTTTTTCTTTTGATCTCAAACCGCATTTGAAACGTTGGGACAGCATGTCATCCTCTATGTACAATAAAAGTTTCTTTTTTTGGATTATTTTTCACCCTCTGATTTTTGGTCACTTGCCTTTTTCTTTCGATCTCATGCCGCCCTTGAAAACGTTGAGGAACCTGCTGGCCCATGGGACCCACATGTCATCCTCTATGTACTATAAAAGTTTCTTTTCTTTGATTTTTTTCACCCTCTGATCTTTGGCTATTTCCTTTTTCTTTTCATCCCCTGCCGCCTTGGAAACGTTAGTAAGCTGCTGACTGGTGGGACCCGCATGTCATCCTCTATGTACAATCAAGTCTCTTTTCTTGGATTTTTTTTACCCCCTTATTTTTGGTCACTTGCCTTTTTCTTTCGATCTCATGCAGCCTCTGAAACGTTGAGAAGCTGCTGGCTCATGGGACCCACATGTCATCCTCGATACTATAAAAGTTTCTTTTCTTGGATTTTTTCACCCTCTTATTTTTGGCTGTTTCCTTTTTCTTTTGATCCCCTGCCGCCTTGGAAACATTGATTAAGCTGCTGACACAAGGGGCCCGCATGTCATCCTCTATGTACAATCAACTTGCAAGATCTTGGGGCGGAAGAGCTTGTATAAGTGGGACCCATATGTCATCCTCTATGTACAATAAAAGTTTCTTTTTCTTGGATTATTTTTTGCTCCTGGTATTTGGTCTCTTTCCTTTTTCTTTCGATCTCATGCCGCCTCTGAAACGTTGAGTAAGGTGCTGGGTCATGGGACCCGCATGCCATCCTCTATGTACAATCAACTTTCTTTTCTGGGAGTTTTTTTACCCCTAATTTCTGGCTACTCTTTTTCTTTTGATCTCAAGCCGCATTTGAAACGTTGACACCGCTGCTGCAAAATGGGACCCGCATGTCATCTTTTATGTACAATAAAGTTTCTTTTCTTGGATTATTTTTGGCTCCTGATATTTGGTCACTTGTCTTTTTCTTTCGATCTCATGCCCCCTTTGAAACGTTGAGGAAGCTGCTAGCGCATGGGTCCCGCATGTCATACTCTATGAACAATAAAAGTTTCCTTCCTTGGAGTTATTGTTTACCGCTAATTTCTGGCTACTTCCTTTTTTCTTTTGATCCCCTGCCGCCTTGGAAACGTTGAGTAAGATGCTGACACAAGGGGCCCGCATGTCATCCTCTATGTACAATCAACTTGCAAGATCTTGGAGCGAAAGAGCTTGTATAAGTGGGACCCATATGTCATCATCTATGTACAATAAAAGTTTCTTTTCTTGGATTATTTTTTGCTCCTGATATTTGGTCACTTTCCTTTTTCTTTCTATCTCATGCCGCCACTGAAACGTTGAGTAAGGTGCTGGCTCATGGGACTGTACAATAAAGTTTCATTTCTTAGATTTTTTTTACCCAGTGATTTTTGCTAACTTGCCTTTTTCTTTTCGATCATATGCCGCCTTTGAAATTCAGGTCGCCGCTGGCTCATGAGTCCCACAAGTCAGCCTCTATGAACAATAAACCTTTCCTTTGTTGTATTTTTTTTACCCCTAATTTCTGGCTATTTGCCTTTTTCTTTTGATCCCCTGCGGCCTTTGAAACGATGAGGACGCTGCTGGCAGGTCGGTCCCACATGTCATCCTCTATGAAGAATATAAGTTTCCTTTTTGGATTTATTTTTGACCCCTAATTTCTGGCTATTTGCCTTTTTCTTCTGATCCCTGCCGACTTCGAAATGATGAGGATGCAGCTGGCAGATCGGTCCCACATGTCAGCCTCTATGAACAATAAATGTTTCCTTTGTAGGATTTATTTTTTACCCCTATTTTCGGGCTACTTGCCTTTTTCTTTGAAACGTTGAGGACGGTACTGTCTCATGGGTCCCACATGGCATCCTCTCTGAACGATAAACCTTCATTTCTTGTTAACGACAGGTTTATCAGTATTATTTTCGCAGACTAATACAAGCTCTTTGGCTCCAAGATCTTGCAAGTTGATAGATTAAATCAAGGAATTATTAGGATATGTTTTAAATTTCAAATCCACTTTATGAATTTTTAAAAATACCGTTATCCATGTGGGTATGGAGCGATCAAGGATTTTCATATTGGGCATGAGCAGTTTCAAAAATTGGAACCCTATAATTCAAAATAAATAAAAACAACTTTTATGTAGAATCTCCGTGTATTTTTTTTTTTTGCCAATCATAGGATCTGTGTTTCATTAGAAAAGGGCCGAAATTGCATGAGCAGAAAGGCCCATTTGTAGTTATTGGGCTTCGACGGCCGGAGCAAGTAGGCCGAGAGCAATTACCATGTAGATGGCCGTTGGCAACCCAAAGTGAAATATTGGGCCCAACAGGGGAATGCTGAACAGTACTATTTTCTAATTGGAAGGTGGTACATGGCGTAATCCTGCCAAAAAAAAAGATGGACACGGGTTGCTGAAATTTGCCCATCTGCGCCTAATATCGCCGCCGCGGCTCCGCTTCCGCCGCCGCCGCCATGCCTCGTCTCGCGTCGAGCTCGCGGTACTGCCGCGTCTCGGGCACGGGGTACCGCGGCGTCCGCGCGCGCCCCAAAGGTACGTATTACGCGGAGATACGTGACGGCGGCGAGCGCATCGGCCTCGGCACCTACGAGACCGCGCACGAGGCCGCGCGCGCGTACGACGCCGTGGCGTGGCGGCTCGGGCGCCCGCGATCGTCGATGAATTTCCATGACGTGTGGACGCGCCAGCAGGCCGAGGATCTCGCGCCGCCGCCGTACATCGTTAGACAGGAGGAACAGCACCGCCGCCGCGAGACGGAGCGCCGTTTGCGCATCGCCGAGCGGGACGAGCGCGCGGCGCGCGAGTGGGCGGCCCGCTTCCCCGAGGACGTTGCCGCCGAGAACGAGCACTTCCGCAGACGGAGGGCGGAGAAGGCGACGAGGCGGGCAGCGAAGAAGGAGGACCGCGCACGACGGAGGGCGGAGAAGGCGACGAAGCGGGCCTTCATCGAAGCGCAGCTCGCCGGGCCGACCACCATTGGCGAGGACGACCCCCGTTGGATTGACCTCTTCTCGTCGGATCCGGTGTCGGGCACGACACCGGACTCGTCAGATGTCGAGTTTTAGTTTAGTTTTATCGCACTACTTTGTACAAATATGAACTACGGAGTATCTATCAAGCTAATTTTATCCTATTTTATGTCTATTTCTAGTCTTTGTTTGATCTTCTGTTTTACTGCACTCTATTTTTCATTATATTCTGTTTTTGGCGCTGCATTTATAGCGCCTCTGAAAATACGCTGTTTCAGCCCTGCATTTGGCCGCCACAGTTTGCAGCTTCCGGTGAAGCTATTGCCGGCTCCATGCGCAGCATCAGCCATTCAGCCCACAGCGCCTAAATATAGAGCCACTGCTGGAGTTGCTGTAATATGTTTGTCAGCAGGAGCTTACCTAATTAGTTAAAAAAAAGATGTTCAGCGTGGGATTCGAAAAAAAGATCTTCATGTTTTTTTCCTAGCTATCCTAGTTCGGACTTTTCATTGTGTTGGCTAGTGCATGAAGCTTGACACCTGTATTATGTGATCCTGATATGAGGATAAGAACACCTTCAGGTTGCATTGCTAATGGTGTCTACTGCAGCAGTGGCGTACCTTCAATGGAGACTGATGCAAGAGAGTTGGTACTGGTGAACCTGCACCTGACATCATCGTGCCACCTGAAGTAGGTTGTGTATTGGGATTAGACTGATAAGCATAGCACCTTGCAAAGAACAAGATGCTGCTAGTGTTGGTTAACGTGATTTTACGACAAAAGTCATGTATGCTCAACAGGTGCCGTACCTAGTTTGGATATTGTGTTGTTACCCTTTTGTGGTTTGGTGTTTGTCCAACAGAGAAAGCTACTCTTTTCCCGTGTAAGTGTTATTATGTGAACAAAAGTTGTATGTACATATATATCGGTCAGAGAACCAAGATTGCATATTCTTGCCTGGTTATAACACATAAGTCATAATAACAATTAAAGAGAAAAGGAACATTTGCCTTTGCAATGTGATTGTGCCAAGTAGATTAGACAACCAACCACAAACATTACAGGTCAACAGCCAAACGCATGCGAAAGTCCTAAGGTAAGCTCCATAATACATGTTGAAACCAAAAGCCTAGAAACCATAAGAAAGGTAGCTCGACATCACAGTTCCACGACAGCAGCATACTGATCATAAAACATATATCAAGTCAGGACAGCTGCACCACTGGGTAAGCATCCATGGGGTCTGGCTCAAGAGCGAAGACTGTGTGAATGCTGCAAAATGTGGCTCTTGCCTCACCCCACCCATACATCTTATCATGGAACCTTACCAAATCAGCATGAATCATCTTGACATAAACATAGCTCCTCTCTCCATGCTGATGGGATTGAACAATGCGCCAGTTGCAGTGCTTCAGCTTGTCAAACAGTATGCAGGAGATAACGAAGCATGCTGGCTGGTCTTTTGTAGTGACAATGGCTTGGAGTAGCTGGTCCTGTGAACCACCCAACTGGATCTTTAGAGCTTGAAGGACAGTCCGTGCCATATAAGCTACCGTTGCTGACTTCAGCTCGGGTTCAGGTGAATGACAGCTGACATCTTGTCCTCGAGATGCAGATCCTTCTTGATCAGATTCAGCGGAATCATCACCACTACTTACAGGTGCATCAGGTTCTACAGAAGGCACATCAGGTACATGCTCAAGTTCATAGGAGTTGGGTGGGACAGCACTGTTTGCTGAAATCTCTACAATACCAGCTCCAGGTAGACCACCAGTATCTACAGAGGGTAAACCACCAATATCCACTTCAGAGGATTCTCGTGGCACGACACCTTTCGCTAGAGGCTCTACCATACCAGCTCCAGGTCCACCACCAGTCAGTACTGTGGGCATAGTCATGACGGGTTCTACCAATACAAAACCTCCTTCGGGTGGCGTGGCAACTTCGGGTGCAGGATCATCAGATGCAGATCCTTCTTGATCATCACCACTACTTACAGGTGCGTCAGGTTCAACAGAAGGCACATCAGGTACATGCTCCGGTTCATAGGAGTCGGTAGCACGGTAGAACCTAAAGGGATAGTAGGACCAGATATGTTCTCGGACAGGACCGCTTGCTGAAATCTCTACAATACCAGAGGGTAAACCACCAATATCCACTTCAGTTAGAGGCTCTACCCTACCAGCTCCAGGTCCACCACCAGTCAGTACTCTGGGCAGGACGGGTTTTAACAATGCAAAACATACTTCAGGTGCAGGATCATCAGTAGCAACTCCAGCATCAGCACCAGTTATATCGGTCTTGACAATAGGTAAACCGTTTTGCTCCAGTTCAGAGAATTCCCGTGGCACGACACCGTTCACTAGAGGCTCTACACTAGCAGCTCCAGCTGCACCACCAGTTTCTACAGCAGGGGGTAAACCCAATCCACAACCTTCTTCATGTGACACGATGATGCCAGGTATAGGCTCATCAGTACCAGGTCCAGCTGCATCAGTCTCCATAGACAGTAAACAAGGTGGCGTCGGAGGTTTAAAAGACTGGCATGCCATTTCACCTTTGTCATCAGACAATATAGAGTTTTCTTCAACTCTATGTTTCTGCAATAATAAGCACATGAACAGAAATTAGACCAGAGCATCTAGCCATCTAACAGGGGCAGCGGCAAAACAAGCGTCGGTCCATATGTTTACCTTGTCATCTGGGATATCAGAACACACAGATTTAGAAGTCATTTCACATAGCATCCGCTTTTTCGTTCCTTCCCCTACGTCCATCTGGAATAAGTAATACTATTGATCACATAAAACTAATTAATCAAATATATGCATATGTTGAGAAGTTTGCACGGCAAATTGTGGATTCTGCTTTTATCACCTACGAATCGTCGTTCTATATATTTACCTTGTTATCTGGGATATCAGAAGTCAAAGAATGAGAAGTCATCTCACTAAGTATCGGTTTTTTCGCTCTTTCCCCTCCATCCATCTGCAATAAGAAGTACTATTGATCACATAAAGCCAATTCATTGAATATATGCATATGTTGAGAAGTTTGCACAACAAATTGTGGATTCTACTTCCAATCACCAAGTAATCTCGTGAGAAATGCATGATCAAGATATGTTTCTCCCTCTTGATCGACATCTGCATCTCCATTAAGACTAATCATCGTGCGATGGTGCTAGCGCATACACTTCCAATCACCAGACAAGCAAAAAATTGTTGATTCTAGTAATGCTTAATCAGCAGTGGCCATGGAACGACCACAGATCGACCAAGCAAAAAAATAAATTTTCGTGCCCTCGGCTCCTTAGTTGTACTCAGTTTTCCCCAGATCCTTAGTTTTTCCTCAGTTTTCCCCCCCTTGTCTATAACCCGCAGAAAGAGCTCGGACGGAAGGAATCCCGTTTAGTTGACGTTGGTTGGTGCTGGCAAGTGGGGCCGCTGTTGGTGCCCCGCAGTGGACACGTCTCCACTTATCCAGATCATCGTGGGACCCACAACTTGTCCACGTTAGCGCGCCGGACCCACAGCTTACCCAGGTGACCGTTGCAAAATGGGAGCCCGAGCTAGCCCCGTGCCCGTGCCCGTGCCATTGCTTCCCCTTTCTTTCTCCGCGCCCCATTGTTCTTCTTCTCCGCCAGCGGCAGCCCTTCTCCGGCACGCGGGTGATGTCTAGTTTCTCTTCGACCTCCCGTTCTTCATGGCCGCAGTATGGACCCGTGCCTTTGACAAGATGCCCTGACTGCCCACGCCAGGAGCCTCTGAAGCGGTCGATCTGTAAGACGGACGAGAACGGCAACCGTGGACGTGAGTTCGTTGCATGCGAGAGCTTGCCATATAGAGAGGGGGATAAGGTTAGATCTCGCTCCAATTTCTCTGTTTTCTCTCGATTTTCTTGTTATTCCCTCGAATTTGGGATTTAGGGTTCACGTTGTTGTTTTCAGATCTTGAAGAAATGCAGGCATTTCGAGTGGATCGATGTGTACGTTCAGAGGCTTCAGTTGCAGGAATCAATTGGCGCTATTGGGGGGCGCAATTTGGGAGGGGGGGACTTGCTGTAGAGAATGCGGCGGAGAGAGGAGCCGTTCCGATTAGGGACCTTCCGATTATGCCTAATGCTCCCAATGCAGAACTGGTGGAAGTGAAGGGAGAACTGAAGAAAATGAACAAGCAGTTAAGGCAGCTGATCGAGTTGAAGAAGCAAGCTAATATGATGGCTGGTTGTTTTTTTTGTTGTATAATTACGATCGGATTCTTATCATTGCTCACCAGGCGCTAGAAGTTGTTACAAGGGATACCTTGTTACAAATCCATTATTCAGTTACATGTACTTGTAGTTGTTTTCAAAGTTAGTGTGTGCATTCACCGAAATTACCAACTATATTCCCTAAAAGAAAAGGAAAGCTAAAGATAGTTGATAATTGTTAGAGGGGTGACAAATAATGCAATCCCCGAAATCCGCAAATATGTATGCCTCATGTTTATACCAAAATTATACCACTTTTAGGCCTTTCCAAAATACCAATACCATATCCCAAACTATATTCCCTAAAAGAAAAGGACAGCTAAAGATAGTTGATAATTGTTAGAGGGGTGACAAATAATGCAATCGCCGAAATCCGCAAAAATGTATGCCTCATGTTTATAACAAAATTATACCACTTTTAGGCCGTTTCAAAATACCAATACTATATCCCAAACTATATTCCCTAAAAGAAAAGGAAAGCTAAAGATAGTTGATAATTGTTAGAGGGGTGACAAATAATGCAATCCCCGAAATCCGCAAATATGTATGCCTCATGTTTATACCAAAATTATACCACTTTTAGGCCTTTCCAAAATACCAATACCATATCCCAAACTATATTCCCTAAAAGAAAAGGAAAGCTAAAGATAGTTGATAATTGTTAGAGGGGTGACAAATAATGCAATCCCCGAAATCCGCAAATATGTATGCCTCATGTTTATACCAAAATTATACCACTTTTAGGCCTTTCCAAAATACCAATACCATATCCCAAACTATATTCCCTAAAAGAAAAGGACAGCTAAAGATAGTTGATAATTGTTAGAGGGGTGACAAATAATGCAATCGCCGAAATCAGCAAAAATGTATGCCTCATGTTTATAACAAAATTATACCACTTTTAGGCCGTTTCAAAATACCAATACTATATCCCAAACTATATTCCTCATGTTTATTCTCCACCGACAGAGAGAGAGAGAGAGATGGGTGGCCACTTAAGAGAGAGAGAGAGAGAGAGAGAGAGAGAGAGAGAGAGAGAGAGAGAGAGGTTGCCACGAAGAGACGGATAGGGGTATACTGCCCGTTAGATCAGTGGATCAACGGTTCGTGGAGTCGATCCGTGTGACAACGGCTCAACCAATCAGGATAAGTTTGGGCTTCTCAGAGCATTTGTGACAGTACTTGAGGGCAAAACTGAGTAGTACTAAGAATCCAAGGGCACATAAATAGTAAATAGACTAAGGGATTCAAACAAAAGAATTACAAAATGAAAAATGTGTGTTTTGTACAATATAATTCATATTGGGCTACATCAAATTATTTGCAATTCAAATATACATGAGTGTGACAATTATGGCATCATTTAGACAAACTATGTTTTGGGAAAGATGTTTTGCAAAGGGGTTTGGGTGGAAAACCATGCATCTTCATAGCTACACTAGTGATTCTGAGAAGTGGCAATTTGTGGTAAAACTTGATTTATATATGTTTGTTAAGGTTTTCTAGGTGGCAGGTTGCGTAGGAAGACTCCATGAGTAGTTGCCACTATGTTTTTATTTTTTTGGATTTTTTTGCGCATGAAATGACTCAATTAGCTATGTTAATCTCATTTGTTGACTCTCTGTTGACCAGCTACTTGAGGGTAAAACTGAGTATATTGCACTTGCCGGTCTAAGTCCTCGAGGGGAAAACTGAGTACAGATAAAATTTCTGTATAAGGCCTGAGGTTATAACTGAGTACACCAAACGTCCCAGGGTTAGACTCGTGTAGCGGTGCACGCTGCAGCCGTGCATAGCGGACGCGTGTTGCGGTACACGCCACCTTCGTCTTTATAGAGCCCCTCTTTCTCTCCCTCGACGCACGTTCTCACTGGCTCACTGCAACCGCCTCTCCTGTCCCATCATCTTCTCCACAACCGAAGAAAAAACCCCGAAGAAAACCGCCGGCGATGGAGAAGAATGAGATGCCCATTGTCGGCGCATCGGCCGCCGCCCCCGTCCAGGCCCCTGTCGCTGCTTCCAACGTAGCAGCCGGCGCATCGGCCGCCGCCCCCGTCCAGGCCCCTGTCGCTGCTTCCAACGTAGCAGCCGGCGCATCGGCCGCCGCCCCCGTCCAGGCCCCTGTCGCTGCTTCCAACGTAGCAGCCGGCGCATCGGCCGCCGCCCCCGTCCAGGCCCCCGTCGATTGGGACCCGTACGAACCAGTGCAGTACGACGCGCCGGAGAACCCCTACGACACCACCATCGTCGACTACGCGCCGGAGGTAACCTTGTTCTTATCTCATTTCAATCATTTTGTGTTAGATCTAGCGTTATTACGGTTCGTCTGTTCCTAGTTCAATCCTTTTGTGTTAGATCTTGCGTTATTACTGTTCGTCTCTTCCTAGTTCAATCCTTTTGTGTTAGATCTTGCGTTATTACTGTTCGTCTGTTCCTAGTTCAATCCTTTTGTGTTAGATCTTGCGTTATTACTGTTCGTCTGTTCCTAGTTCGATCCTTTTGTGTTAGATCTTGCGTTATTAGTGTTTGTGCCGATGATGATGAATATTTGGGCATCCCTAAATTGATTCAGGGTTTGGTCAGTAAACAATTGGTGTGTACAAATTTGTTGTGCATGATCTTTGGTTTACTTACTCAAATCCTGGATATAAGTGTGTCCAATGTAACTGAGGCTACCTCTTTTTTTCGAGCCCATATTATCATGCATGATTTTTTGTTCACTCTCTGTTCAATCATCGTTGCAATTGACTCCGTGTTTTTTGCACGATCTTTGGTGCTACGTGACAGGTGGAGAGCAGCGACGTCGACAGCGACGACGAGTCCTTCCACACCAAGACTCGTCACGTCCTCAGGAGGCTGCAGTCCGGCCAATACGATGGCCCCTTTGCTCGAGGCATTTACAAGTGCCCCTTCTGCAACAGGAGGCTCCGCGACACCGACTTCAACACCCTGCTGAACCATGCTGAATCCATTGGCAGATATGGCGCTAGAGTTGGAAGGACCGTGAACGTGCATGCGTACATGGCCAAACACAAAGCACTTGGGATTCACCTGCGCAACCTCCAAGCGAGTCACACGCGCCACCTGGAGGCGTTGAACGTGCCTACTGCACTCTCTGTATGTGACTGCTCTATCTGTAGAGCAGCTTAAATTCATGTAAAATGTAGCTTATGTTGGATCTATCGGTACTACATTTGTCTGTCTGAATATATCTATGCTATGTTGGTTGCTGTATGCAGCTTATCCTATATTTTCTCTGGATTTGTGCCCTAGATTTCCTACCTGATTGGGTAAAAACGAAGGCATAAAGAAATGAATGGCGTTAAAAAACAGAAGGAGAAGCTTCTCTAGATTTGCTACCAATTTGGGCTATCAAATATGAATGAGATCGAGCGATAGAGAGGAAAAAGGTACATTGAAAACTGCTAATCTGGGCGAAAGAGACAGAAACCACTCGTGCCCCCGTCCCGGACCCACACGGCTCCACACGCTACGGCCCTACACGCTACGGCCCCACAAACACGGCCTCGTCCTGTCCCACGCGGTCCCTTCCTACCAGCCCCACACGACGCGGTCCCACACGACGCGACCCCACAAACGACACGACCCCACTCGTCAGCACGGAACGGTCAACTTAACGGATTCCTTCCGTCCGAGCTCCTTCTGCGGTTCAGACAAACGTTTGGGTAAAACTGAGGAAAAACTAAGGAGCAGTGGCCATGGAACGACCACAGATCGACCAAGCAAAAAAATAAATCATCAGCCTACTGACCACCAGGCAAAACAAACTAGGCCCATACATGGCCTCACAAATCATCATCAAACGTCGATCAAACTAGCAAGTTTGAACATGGATTACTAATTTATTTTCTGATAAAGTGAGTATATTAATATCGAAAGATATTGATTACACTGAGCCTCTGCAACAACGCAATACCTTACTGGTAGTACGGATGCACATGGATTCCTAATACTCCCTCTGTTCGGTTTTAATTAGTCGACGAGAGGGAGAGAAGAAAATGAACTGTCGATGCTTTCAACTAGAGTCAATTAAATACGAACGGAAGAAGTACGTAGTAGTATTGACAAATATCCGGATCTAGTCTAAAAACAAATTGGCATGTAAATCCTAGTAGTCTACTAAACTAGGATCAATACCCTAGATTAGGGTTGCAAGCGGCGTCCGCGAATCGTCCCGCAAAGCAGAAAATTAGAGCAAATAGTGGTTGAGATTAGAGCAGATTTAAAGCACTCGCACTGAAACTAGCTAGCCCGCTACCCACCCCGCTTGACACCCTGCCCTAGATGTGAATCTACACCAAATATTCAAACAAGGATGAGCAACCGCCAATAAAATTTTATCCGCACATCATCATCTCTACCATACAAAAGGGTATGGTGATTTCACATACAGCCATTGTTGCCGCGGGACGAGGATGAGTGATGCGCCGCGGAGAAGGTGCCTCACGCCTCTGTCGCCGCCGCCGTCGAAGATGAAGTCGAAGCCGCGCGATTGTGGTCCGTCGCCGATATGGAGGTGGAGCTACTAGGGAAGAGATGGAGGTGGAGGTGGAGAGGGAGTGATGGTTTGTACTAGTGGCGGCCGGTGAGATAGTTATAAATACAGCCTCTCTCTCTTTTTTGGCAAGGAATGCAGCTTCTCTTGGAAGGCAACGAGGCAACGCACTCCAGATTATTATAATAATATGGACGGAGAAATTTGGTCGCATCTGTGTTGTCTTGTCAAATGAATCACCAGGATTTGCTTTTAGTACTCCAGATTTGGGCGACCCAAGGAAGTAGAGATAGTAATGTACGCCATCTAGCTGCACGCTATCAAATCAAATAAATGGTCATGCCATTTACTTTTAAGATGGTGCAGCAGTTATTCTGACCAAAGAAACATGCACGTCTGCTGATTATTTCTGATGGGTATACATTTACCGTCCGCTAGCAAAGATTGTTTGGCACATTGTTCTTATGGCTTTCAACATCACACCCCTTAATAATATTATTAATCAATGTTTGGGCAATCAATTGAGTGTGTTAATAAAAAATTAAAACCCACAAATCCAACTGTACTATTTTTAGGACCATATGAAAGACAAGGAATGATTTTAAATGCCATATAGAGTACCTCCAACCATGTGAAATATGGTTCTGTCATGCAGGTGATACCCATGGCTTCGCATTGGATCTGTATGTTGTCCTACATACAGTCAACTATGAAGTACCACGATTTGGTTTTTGGGTGCAACCGGCTAGAGAATGATGCACGGGTTTGTACAGCCAGTACAATTCACATTAAGATTTTCTGATAGGATGTTGATGTGTATATGTAAGAATCATACACTAGAATGTCTTCTATGTTTAGATGGTTGATCTACGTTTATACTTTCTGTGAACCATGAGGTTAAGACCTTTGTACTGTAATAAAGATTGCTAAATAACAGTATATATGTATGCCTCTAGGGACACTGAAACAGCCAAACAACCATGCATGTGTATAGACCGTATTTGATCAAATTAAAAGAAGCGCCTGGGTTCATGCAAATAGCATAAATTTATCACCTAAGTACATTAGCTATAAATAGTTAAATAGGAGTCAAGACCAACTGAGCTAGCTAGTAGTATGATCCTACTATTACATAAATATCCCTAACTCTGATTGTCTTTGTTCCAGTCCAGCGCGTTGGTGTAGCTTGGGATGAACCAAAACCCCGTATGCCAGTTGGCCCCTGGACCGCTGCTTGAGAAAGATATGCTTTGGTGGTCTTCGCCATTTAGACTGAAGCGGAAAATTTCTTGATGTGATGTGTCAAACTGAGAGCCAATGGCCTGAGGCGTGGTGTAGATGCAGTTTCTTCTTGTCAAATATCCTGGGGGAAATGTTGCACCACCCACTGGCATGAAAATCGGATAGTTCAACCCAAGGAACATAGAATAGTCTCCAAGATTAGTAACCCTTTCCCACGGGTTGGCTGGAAGTAACCGACTAGTGTCATTCGAGAATACAATGCAGGTATACCCCGAATAGCTGTGAACAGCGCGACCGCAATGGACAGAAGGGGTACTATCATAATGAGTTGGAGCACCGTCAGCGTCAAAATCCATTACGCCACGTGCATAGACCAGGAGAAGTCTAGAACGATCTTGAGATCTTGCCAGCCACCACGTACGACTATTAGAGTCAAAATCATCATCGTCATCAAATCCAGCCGTCCACGGAATGAATGGAGCAGGGAGCACTATAGGACCTTGAAAAAGGAAAGAACACGTCACATGAAAATATATTTCATGATTTATCTACTAGTGATATTGATTTGATATTGGGATGCCAATACTAGTACTTTATAAAATCATGGTCGAACATAAGATGGTTTGAAATATATTTCGAACATCTTGGTAAAACTTCATGTGGATTTAAAACATGTTCCCGAAAATATTGGTCCAAATTTTAGATGGTTTGAATATAAACAAATGAAAGTCTTTATCAATATTGCATGGCACCTTTATTGATTCTATTTCTACTCTACCTTAAATTTTCTAGGGAGTAATAATAAAGAAACTTAATTACTAGGGGGCCTTTTTCCTAAGGAACAACATGCACATTAGACCATACTAAAATTCCTATAGATGTTAAATTCTATATATGTCCATACCACAAGAGGGTTATGGTGTGCGCCTATGGAATTCCTTTAAGCCAAAAGATGCCAAGACAGTTCAACAAATAAGAGGTGAAATACTATATAAGTTACGTATATAAAAAAGATAGGGAGGAAATGTTACCAAATTGATTAGGATCCCATGCATAAACATTTCCAAGCTCAGTAACGGCGAACACAAGTCCGTTATGTATAATTGCATCGCAGTATATGGCGCCGTACTGAAACTGGTTTTCAAGAAATATCCATTCACGAGGATATTCGCCATGGAGGTAGGCAATTGCAAAGTCGAAGATTGCGACAAGGGAGAAATCTTGATACCCCCTAGCAGCTGTAGGAACTTGGCAAATAGCTATCTTCTGCAGTTGAATAGCAGAACGCTGATACTCGAATATAAGTGGATTGTGTGTGGTTTCCAACTTGTTCCTCAAAGATGGAAGCTTAATCTTGCGATGAGTGTACACATTGAGGAGGTTCCACTTGCCTTCGGGGCCAACCATGGCGATCCAATCTCCATTGGCGCCTGCCCGCTCCTCATCCTTACCGTGTGGCATTAGGCCATCATAGGAGAACCTGTCCAGCGGCAGTAGTTTGCACTTGCTGTGCACCGGCAAATCCTCCTTGAACACCGCCCATGGTTTATCCGCCGGGTCACAACAGAGAACACACGGAAGGCCAAACGGCTGAGAAGCAGGCAGAGTGGCACTGTATTTGGCTGACTGAAGAATACTTTTGGAGGAACCGACTAGGGACGCGGCGGTGATGGCGTCGCACTGGCTGATGAGCACTTCAAGGGGGCCTTCCGTAAACACCTTGTGAAACAGCCCAGATCCACAGACCCTGCTCGATTTCGCCATCACAATGAGGCAGGTGGTACAATGGGGTTGGTATTTTCTTGGGCGATCTACTGATTCGAACTTTGGGAGAGAGATGGCGATCAATGGCGGCAGGTGGGGGTTTGAGTTGGAGAACAGAGGCTCTCAAACTGGGCACTGCTGGATAGGATGCGAAACGCAGGCGCGTGCTATGGAAGATGGGCGGAGTGGGGATAGACGACGGAGGTGAACCGAGACGCTCATATACTGCCTACTGCAGTTTCGAGGAGAGTGTGAATGTGTTCAAAAAAAGAGGAGAGTGTGAATGTGTTCAAAAAAAGAGGAGAGTGTGAATGTGACCCGACACCCGAGTAGGAGCCGAGCAGACGGACTATAGGAGTAGCCCCATCATTACAGAACATTAATCGTGCTTCCTACAATAAATAAGTGAAACATCCCAGGCTTGTGTTGTCTAATCAAATCGATGGCCATGTCAGTATTATGGTGAACAAATAAAACAAATACACACCAACCTTGTTCTTTTTGCAACGTACACCAACCTAGCAAGGCATCAACCTTCTCGCCATCAACTACGACTCCGTGGCTCCGTCCCACCAAAGTTGTCTCAACTTTGTAAAAAAAATACATCTATCCATCTAAATTTTAACAAAGGTGAGACACTTTTGGTGGGACCGAGGGAGTACAAAAAAACTTCACTACTCCATGCTAGTATCGGCCACTAATTCAAATTTCAACTGAAGGCGTGCTATTTTATGGTCCTGAAAATTGCCAAAAAAAATACAACCCAAAAATGCAACAGATCCATGTTAAGGGGGTACACCCTACGCAATATACATTAAGAAACTTTGAAACTTCAGCGACCTTGTAAGAATGCCCATGACAGTGCAGTTTTGCCAAATTAGGAAGAGACGAAATATGAATTCAACCAAAGAAATCTAAACGAATCCTTAGACAATAGCATAGTTAACACGTTCAGAAAAAAATGATGACTCCAAAAGAACAACATTAGCAAGAAATAGTCCATTTTAGTTTGAATTTGCAGTCACATACATAACTAGTAGTACTGCCAAAATACTATAATACTCCGAGCTGCATTCTAGCACTCCAACTAGCTAGTAATAGTTCTGGAGTAGTAGTACTACTACTATACAAGTCCAAAATACATCCGAACGAACCCTACTTCGAACTAAACTACTCCCTCCGATCTTCGAGTAACTACATTGCAGTATGACTAAACGAAGATTATTGTATAACCTTCTTGTTGATGCAAACGCAGATAGGCAACACACGCTGCCCTCCATTCTGCTTCGCGTAACGGGGCGGCACCGCCAGGAAAGAAGTGAGCTGCTGCAACATGATCGAGCTAGGCGTCGGGGAGCTCGTCGGCTCGATTACCGCCATCAAGGTGTCCGTCGAGAGGTCACTGGTCCCAGCCGTCGCCGGCGCCGGCGGACCAATCACCAACAGCTGCGCCTTGTACATCGGAAACAAGCACGCGGCCGACCTGATGCACACACAGGACACAATGGTGGTCGGGCCGAGCGCTCCAACGGTGATGGCGAACACGCTACCGTCTTCTTCCCCACTGCCGATGAACAGGTGTCCCCGCGGTTGTACCGGAAGACGAACTATGCACCAGGCGGGTATGCCATACTGGAACGTAAACACTGGGATGGAGTGGGATGCTTGGAGGTGTACCAGGAGCTCCCGCGGCGGGCCGGTGAAGCTGCAGCCGGTATTGATGGCCTCTGTGCAGCCGCACGGACCATGCGGGCACGCGATATAGTGCTTGTAGGACTCCGTGGAGGCGACCAAGCTCTGGCAGCCGACGCACTTGACCATTGCCCCAGATCGATTCGACGGCGGCAATCTTGGCCCAGATCGATTCGACGGCGGCAACCACGCCGGCTGCTCGCACTTCTTGCACGGGTTCGGCGCAAGCTCGCCGACGCAGCGCCGACAGCCCATATGACCGCCCTTGCACTGCACGGAACAACGTACGTGGCATCAGTTGTCATTGACATTTCTCACAGGTGAACCTAAGAATGAAATCGGAAGGGAGCGACCTTGGATATGGGGGGTTTGAAGGGCAGCAGGCAGAGGGGGCACAAGAAGAGGGCCTCCTCCATCTTCAGAGAAGAGTGATCGGGAAAACGAGAACGGGATGGGTTCTTTTTTTTATACATGCCTTGGAGTGGAGTATGGATACTACTACTACTTATAGGAAGAACTTCCTTGCTAAGAATCGGCGTCGGCCGTACGCAAGCATAGATGCACCAGCGGCTCTGCAGTTTGTCAAAATAAAAGGACAGAGCTGCAGTGACTTGAAGTCTCCAAATCTCATTGTGACTTGGTGCCACCATCTACCAACCATTTGAGATCCAACGTTCCAAACTAATCTCTTATTTCGAACCTAAAAACAAAAATTACGAAAAAAATCCAGTAAAATGTAGATGCCTTGTTCTAAAATCTGTGAATATTTCATCCCACTCGGACGATTAGCTTGTGATTAAAGAGCTTTTTACGTATACGAGCACTAGTTTAAACTAAATACTCCCTCTGATTCATATTAAGGGCTCCTTTGATTTAAAGGATAGGAAAAGCATAGGAATAGGAAAGGTATAGGATTGGAATGACATGTCTACTTGAAACCTATAGGAAGATGAAGTTTGTTTGATTGTAGCAAAGGAATTTTTCCATGAGGTATGAGCTAATGCTTTTTTCCTATAGGAATTACACTACAAGATTCCTATAGGAATTTTTCCTATAGGATATGTTCCTATGAATCAAACAACATGTATAGGAATTTTTCCCATAGGAACCAAATCCTACACAATTCCTATGCAAATCCTTTGAATCAAAGGAGCCCTAATTGACTTCAATATGGATGTATCTAGAACTAAAATGTGTCTAGTACATCCATATTAGAGTCAATTAATATGAACCGGAGGGAGTATATATTTGCTCACAAACCTTTGATTCAAATCGAATGAAACTTCACCAAAATATAAATCGAAATATGCACGATTAACTGGAAGTTCTTGAAATATTTCTGAGCAATTATAATAATTATTTAGTTTAAATTCTAAGTCGATCGCATACATTGGATCTGAGATGGATGGTGGATGGTGGCACCAAGTCACTGTGAAACTTGGAAGTATCAAGTCAGTGAAGCTCTATCCCAAAATAAAAGCTTCGTGAAGGGGGCAGTTTGGTTCAAAAAAGAAGACAGTGCCAAGCAGTTGTCAAACAATACCCATATAGTCAAATGTACTCCCTCTGATTCAAATGAATTGACTCAACTTTGTCTAGATATATGGATGTATCAAGTCACTGAAGCTAAAATAAAAGCTTCATGAAGGGGGAAGTTTGGTTCGAAAAAAATACAGTGCCAAGCAGCTGTCAAATAGTACCATAACGTCAAATGTACTCCCTCCGATTCAAACGAAATGACTCAACTTTGTATTTTGCATGTTAAAGGTTTTTCGTAAAACTTGGCCAATCTTAACATAGTTTGCCTTTCTAAAAAAAGATATAAGCCCTAAGGCTCCTTTGATTCATAGGATGGGAAAACCATAGAAATATGGAAAACATAGGATTGAGATTTAATGGCTAGTTGAATCATATAGGAAGATGAGTTGTGTTTGATTGTGCCAAAGGAAATTTTCCATGAGGTATGACCTAATGTTTTATTCTTATAGGATTTGCACTGCAAGATTCCTATAGGATATGTTCCTATGAATCAAACAACTAGTGTGGGGAAAATTCACATGTGATCTAAATCCTACATAATTCCTATACAAATCCTATATATGAATTTTAGTTGTTAGGTCACTTAAAATGACTTCACTTGAAGAGTTACATTTTTGTTTTTTTCTGAATTAGTAGTGATGCCTAACCATATATATACCTAAACCAAGAGAATCAGCATAAACTTATGTATATTAATAGTAAGCGCATATATGAATGTTTTTTATCTACAAACCCAGGGTCATATATATGTACATAGAAACATGCATATATACTAGTTTTTGTACCTTGGTGTGTTCCTCTTTTGGGCTATCTCTTTTTTGTTCACCGATTCACAACCAACGCCCTAGATTAATTTGGCACTTAAAAAATAACATTTTGTTTTTGGCGCACTAACACAAATAGTAGTAGCACGGTCAACACTGTAGAGAAGTACAAAATAAATGTGTGTGGGAAAAAATGACTTAAAGTGACCATTACATTGAGAAAAAGGGTAGAACCAAGCATTGCACAGGGAAAAAGCAGTGTAGTGCCCAGAAGAAAAAAACAAGTTGGGTTATACTCCCTCCATCCTGAAATAATGGGTGTAGAGTTAAAATTTGTCCATAAAAGAGTGTACTTCTCGTTTTGCAATGCACTTCAAAATTTGTCCACAAAAGAGTGGTAGTAAAAAATATTTCTTTCTCATCACGAGGGATATAGTTTCTTCACGACTAGTACGTACTACCTCCATCACAAAGCTTAAGTCTTTTTTTAAGAGTCAAAGCAAGTAAAGGTTGACGAAAATTTAGAACAATCTATCAACTAATATAATATTTTGTAGATACCATACCAAAAAAAATCGTTGTCTATGTATTGATATTAATTTTGTATTTTGCATGATAATGATTTTTGGTAAAATCTTAGTTTACCTTGACATAGTTTGAGCTTCTAAAAATAATATAAGCCTTACGCTTTGGGATGGAGGTAGTAGTATTTAGCATAATATGGTTTTCTTATTTACTACATGCATTTAGATCATTGGAGGTGGAAAAGTTGAAGAGGAAAGTGATGGTCGATGACAGTTTCCCAATGTAATAATAAAATCCTTAATATGCCTTGAAAACCCACACGTACGCTCTTTCTAGGACAGAGGCAGTATGAGGTAATGCACCCACGCGCTGTCATCTGCCGGTTCGTGCTATGTCTCCCAAATCTTGAAATATCGTCAGTTATCCATTTCACGTCCACACTTCTCCCTCTCTCCACGGACTAGGAAAAAACCCTCTCTTCACTTCCCCTTCCCATTCCACCGATGGAGAGCCCAACCGACGCCGTCAACGCAGCGAAAGCGAAAGCCGCGCGGCTGGCCTTAGCCGCAGAGGAGGCGTGCAGAGCCGCGACCGCAGCACGCATGGCCGCAACGGCGGCGATCATTGCCGCAGCGGATGCCAAAGACGAAGCGGAGGCCATTGCCGAAGGTCGGGCCATCGGTCGCTCATCGGCATCTGATGCTGTTGGTAGATGGGTCCACTCTCTTGGGAAGCATCCCCTAGATGACGAGGACGAGGTTGAACTCATCTTTGAACCGCCGCCGCCGACCTTCGACGAGAATATCGTCGACGAGGGGGAGGAAGTATGTTCCGATTCACCTCTCTCCCTTATTCAACATAGCCCTGTATCGATTTGCGCTATGGTCTCTCCCTCTTTTTTTTGCGCTATAGCGTTTTGAATTAGCGTCAGAATCTTTTTAGATTCATATTCAGTATTAGTTGCAACTGCTACATATTTGCTTCACATCCGATTCACCTCTCTCCCTTATTTAACATAGCCCTGTATCGATTTGCTCTATGGTCTCTCCCTCTTTTTTTTGCGCTATAGGGTTTTGAATTAGCGTCAGAATCTTTTTAGATTCATATTCATTATTAGTTGCAACTGCTACATATTTGCTTCACCTGTTTATTTGGCATGTATCAGGTTGCTACTGATGAGGTTGACAGCGATGTCGAGTCGCGTCATAGGAAGGCCAGGGCCACTCTCAACAAGCTTAAGGCGGGGAAGTTCGACAAGTATTGGAGTGAACCCTGGACTGGTGCCAGGAACAGCTGCCCCTTCTGCACAAAGAGCATAAAGGTTGACTTTCGAAGCGTCCTGCAGCATGCCGAAGCCGGTGGGTCCGGCTGTCTCAAAGTTGGGGAAACTGTTAACCGATCCGGCTTCATAGCCAACCACATGGCATATGGGCTATTCCTAAGGAAGAAATTGAACCAAGCTATCGAGACCGGTCGTGTGCCTCCTCCCAAGCCCAAGCCACCAAAGATTAAAGGTATGGGCAGCAAGAAGCAGAAGAAGCGGGACCAGGAAGAAGATGGTAAATATACTCCGTAACTGTTGTGCATGTTTGTCTCTCCTACTGCTTCAAAAGCAGCATCTTTTGTTGAACTCTGTTTATGTTTGCTGCTCAGCAGCGTTTGTGGTGAACCTATTAGCTTAATTAGGGGTTGTTGAACTATGTCTGTGTTGAACCTTGCTTAATTAGGTTGTGTTGAACTCTGTTTGTGTTGGCGTGGGAAGGGGGGCATGATGCTACCCTGAATTTGCGGGACCCCCAAAAAACTTGCAAATACGAGTGATGCATCCAAAAGGAACAAACTTCTTACATGGTAGACCCCAGTCTGAAAGCAAGAAATGCGATCGGGTCCTTAACAGCCACCGCCCGGATTGATCGGGTATTTTGCCTGCCTACCGCATGTGACTTGTGCTCACTGAAGTTTGGGACCTCACGCATGGGCACCACACGTAAGTGACAGACCTGTTGGTGTAAAAACTCGAGTGATTATTATACTGCATTAGTACAAAGTTTCCTATGGATTCAAGGGTTGGAAAGCCAAGTTAACTCATTTTCATGACTAAGAAGGAGCCAGGCTTACTTTTTCATTTTCATGTTTTAACTTGTTTAAATCTTGGTCAAACAAAGGATCTGACCAGGATTCAAGTGGGCATAAAAATTCAAAAAAGAAATCAAAAAAAAAACCAAAGCACATAAGCTTCTTATGTCATATAGTAAGCATTACAGTTGATCAACGAAGTCTAGACATATTCAAACCAGAAAAATATTGTATATACCCCCTAACCCTAAACTCTGTCTTATGAAGTCAAGCATGAAGAAAAGTGGTTTTGGGTTTCAAACATTGGAAATTGAAAAAACTCCCAAAAGCTTCATTTTGGAGTGACTAAGAAGAATCCAGGCTTTCATTTTCATTTTCATGTTTTAAATTGGTTTAAATCTTGGTCAAACCTAGGATTTGACCAAGATTCAAATGGACATAACAAATTCAAAAAAATCAAAACCAAACACATAGTCTTTTGATGTCATATAGTAAGCATTCAAGTTGATAAACAAAGTCTAGACATATTTAAACAAGAAAAATCATGTATATACTTGGCCCCTAACCCTAAACTCTGTCTTATGAAGTCAAGCATTAAGAGGAGTGGTTTTGGGTTTCAAACATGGAAATTTAAAAAACCTCCCAAAAGCTTCATTTTGGAGGGACTAAGAAGAATCCAGGCTTACTTTTCATTTTCATGTTTTAAACTGGTTTAAATCTTGGTCAAACCTAGGATTTGACCAAGATTCAAATGGGCATAACAAATTCAAAAAAAAACTAAACACATAGTCTTTTGATGTCACATAATAAGCATTCAAGTTGATAAACAAGGTCTAGACATATTCAAACCAGAAAAATCATGTATCTACCCCCTACCCCTAAACTTTGTCTTATGAAGTAAAGCACGGAGAGATATCATTTTGGGTTTCGAACATGGAAAATTTAAAAAAACCTCCCAAAAGCTTCATTTTGGAGTGAATAAGAAGGATCCACACTTACTTTTCATTTTCATGTTTTAAACTTGTTTAAATATTGGTCAAACCTGCAAGGATTTGACCAAGATTCAAATGGGCATAAAAATTCAAAAAAACGAAAACCACTTCTCTTCGTCCTTGACTTCATTAGACAGAGTTTAGGGTTGGGGTATATACATGATTTGTAATGTTTAAATATGTATAGACTCTCTTGATCAACATGAATGCTTACTATAACTTAAGAAGCTTAATTATGTGCTTTGGTTTTTCATTTTTTGAATTCTTTATTGAATTTTTATGCCTATTTGAATCTTGGTCAAATCCTAGGTTTGACCAAGAATTAAACAAGTCAGTAACATGAAAATGAAAAAGTAAGCCTGGATCCTTCTTATTCACTCAAAAAATGAAGCTTTTGGGAGGGTTTTTGAATTTTCCATGTTTGAAACCCAAAACCATTCCTCTTATATGCTTGACTTCATATATATCACAGAGTTTAGCCTTAGGGGGTATATACATGATTTTTCTAGTTTGAATATGTCTAAACCTTGTTTATCAACTTGAATGCTTACTATAAACCAAAAATTCATGTATCTACACCTAACCCTAAACTATGCATGAAGAGAAGTGGTTTTGGGTTTCAAACCTGGATATCTCAAAAACCCTCCCAAAAGCTTCATTTTGGAGTGAATAAGAAGGATCAAGGCTTAATTTTTCATTTTCATGTTTTAATCTTGTTTAAATCTTGCTCAAACCTAGGATTTGACCAAGATTCAAATGGGCATAATTTAAAAAAATGAAAAATCAAGGCACATAGTCTTCTTATATATGTCATATAGTAAGCATTCAATTAAGTTGATAAACAAGCTATGGACATATTCAACCCAGAAAAATCATGATGAATCTACCCCCTATATATCCCTAAACCCTAACTTATGAAGTCAAGCATGAAGAGAAGTGGTTTTTGGTATAAATCATGGAAATTTCATATTCATGTTTATTAAACTTGTTTAAATCATGGTCAAACCTAGGATTTGACCAAGATTCAAATGGGCATAAATATTCAGAAAAAACAAAAAATGGAAAATCAAGGCACATGTTTTAAACTTGTTTAAATCTTGGTCAAACCAAGGATTTGACCAAGATTCAAATGGGCCTAAAAATTTAGAAAAAAATCAAAAAGAGAATGAAAAACCAAAGCACATAGCATTCTTATGTCATATGTATAGTAAGCATTCAAGTTGATAAACAAGGTCTAGACATATTCAAACCAAAAAATCATGTATATATCTACCCCTAACCCTAAACTGATCTGTCGATCTTATGGAAGTCAATCATGAAGAGAAGTGGTTTTGGGTTTCAAACATGGAAATTTCAAGAACATCCCAAAAGCTTCATTTTAGAGTGACTAAGAAGGATCCATGCTTACTTACTCGTTTGCACGTGTTAAACTTGTCTAAATCTTGGTGAAACCTAGGATTTGACCAAGATATGATTCAAATGCGCAGAAAATTAAAAAAGTCAGAAAAATTAAAAACCAAAGTACATAGTCTTCTTATGTCATATAGTAAGCATATTCAAGTTGATAAACAAGGTTTGGACATATTCAAACCATACAAATCATGTATCTATACCCCCTAACCCTAAACTTTGTCTTATGAAGTCAAGCATGAAGAGAAGTGGTTTTGGGTTTCAAAGATGGAAATTTCAAAAACCTCCAAAAACTTCATTTTAGAGTGACTGAGAAGTTAGCATTAAAGTTGATAAACAAGGTTTAGACATATTCAAACCAGACAAATCATGTATCTACCCCTAACCCTAAACTCGGTCTTATGAAGTCTAGCATGAAGAGAATCGTTTTGAGTTTCAAACGTTTAAGCCAAAAGCCCCATTTCAAATATTTCAAACTTATTCAAAGTTGGTTCAAATTTGAAAGACATACAAGTTATAGCACACATAGTGCATACATTTTCACACATACTGCACTAGATGCTAACCCTATAGTTTGAGGCCACTTGGATGAGGTCGAAAAAGTTCTTGGATTAGAATCGTGTTGTTCGAACCCCGTAGTTGGATTTTTTTGAACCTTGATCTGTAGTACAGGGCAAAACCCTAGTTTAACCTATTTAATTATAGATTCGTATATCGATTTTTCTACCTTTTTATTATTACTATGCTGCAGATGTGCGTTTGCCCGTCGAGTGAAACTCGGAGGAAGAGGGATCACTCGGAAGGAGAGAAAAAAGGCAGAGCATTATGGTGTCTTCCCTTTTTCGGGTGATGATGATGATGTTGACTGTTGTGCAGGGTTTGTCAGTGCGCAGGAGGTGCGAGCGAGCGAGCGAGCGAGCGAGTCGAGCGAGGCCGAGAATGAGAGAGATTTGTTTTTTTTTGTGAGAGGGACAACCGAAGGATCCAGAAGGACCCACAGACTTCCAATACGCATCCTGATGCGTCTTCTCTTGACAAAGAAGATGGCTGGGAGTTGGCGTACCTATTGCACGTGACTTGTGCTCACTCAAGTGTGGGACCTCACGCGTGGGCACCACACGTAAGTGACAGACCTGTTGGTGTAAAAACTCGGTTGATTATTACAGTGCATTAGAACAAAGTTTCCTATGGATTCAAGGGTAGGAAATCCAAGTTAACTCATTTACATGACATTATTTTTTCCATGA
Source organism: Lolium multiflorum (assembly GCA_030979885.1). Taxonomy (NCBI): domain Eukaryota; kingdom Viridiplantae; phylum Streptophyta; class Magnoliopsida; order Poales; family Poaceae; genus Lolium; species Lolium multiflorum. The sequence goes on from CM061750.1 coordinate 166,061,936, forward strand.
AGCAAAGTTAACACTATCAATTGGTACATTTTGGAGTGACTAAGAAGGATCAATGCTTACTTATTCGTTTAATTTCACGTGTTAAACTTGTCTAAATCTTGTTCAAACCTAGGATTTGACCAAGATTCAAATGGGCAGAAAAATAATTAAAAAACAGAAAAATGAAAAACCAAATCACATAGTCTTCTTATGTCATATAGTAAGCATTCAAGTTGATAAACAAGGTCTAGACATATTCAAACCAGACAAATCATGTATCTATACCCCTAACCCCTAAACTCTGTCTTATGAAGTCAAGCGTGTGAAGTGAAGTTTTGGGTTTCAAACATCGAAATTTCAAAAACCTCCCAAAAGCTTCATTTTAGAGTGACTAAGAAGGATACATGCTTCCCTTTACATTTTCATGTTTTAAACTTGTTTAAATTATCTTGGTCAAACCTAGGATTTGACGAAGATACAAATGGGTGGGCACAAAATTCAAAAAAATCAGAAAAATGAAAAACCAAATCACATAGTCTTCTTATGTCATATCGTAAGCAATCAAGTTGATAAACAAGGTCTAGATATATCCAAACCAGACAAATCATGTATCTATGTCGATCTTATGAAGTCTAGCATGAAGGGAAGTCGTTTTGGGTTTCAAACATTGAAATTTAAAGAACATCCCAAAAGCTTCATTTTAGAGTGACTAAGAAGGATACAGACTTCCCTTTTCATTTTCATGTTTTAAACTTGTTTAAATCTTGGTCAAACCAAGGATTTGACCAAGATTCAAATGGCCCTAAAAATTCAGAAAAAATGAAAAGAATGAAAAACCAAAGCACATAACATTCTTATGTCATATGTATAGTAAGCATTCAAGTTGATATACAAGGTCTAGACATATATATTCAAACCTAGGATTTGACTAGCTAAGATTCAAATGGGCATAACAAATTCAAAAAACAAAAACCAAACACATAGTCTTCTGATGTCATATAGCAAGCATTCAAGTTGATAAACAAACTTGTTTAAATCATGGTCAAACCTAGGATTTGACCAAGATTCAAATGGGCATAATTTTTAAAAAAATGTAAAATCAAGGCACATAGTCTTCTTATGTCATATAGTAAGCATTCAATTAAGTTGATAAACAAGGTCTAGACATATCAAACCAGAAAATTCAGTGTCTCAGCTAGCTACCCCTAACCCTAAACTCTGCACGAAGAGAAGTGGTTTTGGGTTTCAAACATGGATATTTCAAAAACCCTCCCAAAAACCTTCATTTTGGAGTTAATAAGAAGGATCAAGGCTTACTTTTTCATTTTCATGTTTTAATCTTTTTTAAATCTTTGTCAAACCTAGGTTTTGACCAATATTCAAAAGGGCATAATTAAAAAAATGAAATATCAAGGCACATAGTCTTCTTATGTCATATAGTAAGCATTCAATTAAGTTGATAAACAAGCTCTAGACATATTCAAACCAGAAAAATCATGATGTATCTACCCCCTATATATCCCTAAACCCTAACTTATGAAGTCAAGCATGAAGAGAAGTGGTTTTTGGTTTAAATCATGGAAATTTCAAAAACCCTCCCAAGAGCTTCATTTTGGAGTGAGACTAATTAAGAAGCATACATGCTTACCTTTTCATATTCATGTTTTAAACTTGTTCAAATCTAGGTCAACAAACCTAGGATTTGATGAAGAATCAAATGGGTATAAAAAATTTAAAAACAAGCTCTAGATAAGCTCAAGTTGAAAAACAAGTTCTAGACATATTCCAACCAGAAAAATCATGCATGTACCCCCTATATATATATCCCTAAACCCTGACTTATGAAGTCAAGCATGAAGAGAAGTGGTTTTTGGTTTCAATCATGGAAATTTCAAAAACCCTCCCAAGAGCTTCATTTTGGAGTGGCTAAGAAGGATAGATACTTAATTTTTCATATTTATGTTTTAAACTAGTTTAAATCATGGTCAAACCTAGGATTTGACCAAGATTCAAATGGGCATAAAAATTCAAAATAAATGAAAATAAATGAAAAACCAAGGCACGTAGTCTTCTTATGTCATATAGTAAGCATTCAATTAAGTTGATAAACAAGGTCTAGACATATTCAAACCAGAAACATCATGTATCTAGCTACCCTAGCCCTAAACTCTGTCTTATGAAGTCAAGCATGCATGAAGAGAAGTACGTGGTTTTTTGGTTTCAAACATGGAAATTTCAAAAACCCTCTCAAGAGCTTCATTTTGGAGTGACTACGAAGGATACATGCTTAATTTTCATATTCATGTTTTAAACTTGTTTAAATCATGGTCAAACCTAGGATTTGACCAAGATTCAAATGGGCATAATTTAAAAAAATGTAAAATCAAGGCACATAGTCTTCTTATGTCATATAGTAAGCATTCAATTAAGTTGATAAACAAGGTCTAGACATATCAAACCAGAAAAATCATGTATCTACCCCTATATATCCCCAAAAACTCTGTCTTTATGAAGTCAAGCATGAAGAGAAGTGGTTTTTTGGTTTCAAGCATGGAAATTTCAAAAACCTCCCCAAACTTCATTTTAGAGTGACTAAGAAGGATACAAGCTTGCCTTTTCATTTTCATGTTTTAAACTTGTTTAAATTATCTTGGTCAAATCTAGGATTTGACAAGATTCAAATGGGCAAACATATGATAAGTGATGCAAATATCATTTCTAAGTGCGGGCAAACCAGAGATATGTGGTTTTTGGTTTCAAACATATTCAAACGAGAGAAATCATGTATCTACCCCCTAACACTAAACTCTGTCTCATGAAGTCAAGCGCATGCATGAAGATATGTGGTTTTTGGTTTCAAACATGGAAATTTCAAAAACCCTCCCAAGAGCTTCATTTCGAAGTGATTAATTAAGAAGCATACATGCATGCTTAATTACTTTTTCATATTCATGTTTTAAACTTATTCAAATCTTGGTGAAACCTAGGATTTGACCAAGATTCAAATGGGTATAAAAATTTAAAAAATACAAAAAAGGTCTTCTTATGTTATATAGTAGGCATTCAATTAAGTTGATAAACAAGTTCTAGACATATTCAAACAAGAAAAATCATGCATGTATCTACCCATAACCCTAAACTTTGTTTCATGAAGTCAAGCATTGTGGTTTTTGGTTTCGAACATGGAAATTCAAAAACCCTCCCAAGAGCTTCATTTTGAAGTGACTAAGAAGCATACATGCTTACTTTTTCATATTCATGTTTTTAACTTATTCAAATCTTGGTGGAACCAAGGATTTGACAAAGATTCAATGGGTATAAAAATTCAAAAAAAACAAGGTCTTCTTTATGTTATATAGTAAGCATTCAATTAATTTGATAAACAAGCTTAAAACATGAATATGAAAAGGGAACCATGTATCCTGTCTTATGTCAAGCATGCATGAAGAGAAGTTTTTGGGAGGTTTTTCAAATTTCCATGTTTGAAACCCAAAACCACTTCTCTTCATATGCTTGACTTCATATGACAGAGTTTAGCGTTAGGGGGTAGATACATGATTTTTTGGTTTGAATATGTCTAGACCTTGTTTATCAACTTAAATGCTAACTATATGACATCAGAATGGGCATAAAAATTTAAAAAAATTAAAAATGTAAAACCAAAATTTAATTGGGAGGAAAGGGTACATGAATTACAATTAAAAAACAAGGTAACTTAAATACTTGGATGCCCCAAGATGTGTGGAAGCCCAAAACAATGGCAAAACATATCATGTGCGCATGCTGCATCCAATTCAAGTAGAACACATAGTAGGCACCGATAGTTTGACCTAAATTTGAAATCAAAGAGAAGGTGGTTAGAAAAAATCAAAATTGGCAAAGCAAAGCATGAAATCAAAAAATTGTGATGCACTCTAGCTATGAAAATTATCAAACAATGCAAACCAAAATGATTTTTTAGAGGAATACTAGTTCAACTTATTTAATTTTTTATTTGTAGGCCAAAATCAAACCCCGTAGTTGGATTTTTTTTTCAACTTGATCTGTAGTACTGGGGAAAACCCTAGTTTATAACCTATTTAATAATAGATTCGTAGTCGATTCTTTTACTTTTTTATTATTACTATGCAGCACATGTGTGTTTGCCCGTCGAGTGAAACTCGGAGGAAGAGGAATCACTCGGAAGGAGAAGAAGGGAGAGCAGTCACGGGGCCCCTCTTATTGATGGTGTATATTCTTTTTCTGGTGATGTTGACTGTTGTGCAGGGTTTGTCAGTGCGCAGGAGGTGCGAGCGAGCGAGCGAGCGAGCGAGTCGAGCGAGGCCGAGAATGAGAGAGATTTGTTTTTTTTTGTGTGAGAGGGACAACCGAAGGATCCAGAAGGACCCACAGATTTCCAAAACGCATCCTGATGCGTCTTCTCTTGACAAAGAAGATGGCTGGGAGTTACGTACCTATTGCACGTGACTTGTGCTCACAAGTGTGGGACCTCACGCGTGGGCACCACACGTAAGTGACAGATCTGTTGGTGTAAAAACTCGGTTGATTATTACAGTGCATTAGAACAAAGTTTCCTATTGATTCAAGGGTAGTAACTCATTTAATTACATGACATTATTTTTTCCAGGATGAAGCAAAGTTAACACTATCAATTGGTACATTTTGGAGTGACTAAGAAGGACCAATGCTTACTTACTGCTTAATTCACGTGTTAAACTTGTTCAGTCTTGCCTCAAACCTAGATTTGACTGATTCAAATGTAAGCAGTAAAATAATTAAAAATAGAAAATGAAAACCAAATCACATAGTAGTTTCAAGCTGATAAACAAGGTCTAGACATATGCTCAAACCAGACAAATCATGTATCTATACCCCTAACCCCCTAAACTCTGAAGTCAAGCATGTGAAGAGAAGTGGTTTTGGGGTTCAAACATGATACATGATTTTTATTGTTTAAATATATATAGACTTTGTTGATCAACATGAATGCTTAATTACTATATGACATAAGAAGTTTATGTGCTTTGGTGTTTCATTTTTTTGATTTCTTTTTTGAATTTTTATGCCCATTTGAATCTTGGTCAAATCCTAGGTTTGACAAAGATTTAAACAAGTTTGAAACATGAAAATGAAAAAGTAAGCTTGGATCCTTCTTAGTCACTCCAAAATGAAGCTTTTGGGTGGGTTTTTGAAATTTCCATGTTTGAAACCCAAAACCACTTCTTCTCTTCATGCTTGACTTCATAAGACAACGTTTAGGGTTAGGGGGTAGATACATGATTTTTCTGGTTTGAATATGTCTAGACTTCGTTGATCAACTTGAATGCTTAGTATATTACATAAGAAGACTATGTGGTTTGGTTTTTGATTTTCTTGATTTTGTTTGATTTTTTATGACCATTTGAATCTTGGTCAAATCCTAGGTTTGACCAAGATTTAAACAAGTTTAAAAACATGAAAATGAAAAAGTAAGCATGGATCCTTCTTAGTCATGACAATGAGTTAACTTGGCTTTACTACCCTTGATGAATCCATAGGAAACTTTTTGTACTAATGCAGTATAATATTCTGGTTTGAATATGTCTAGACCTTGTTTATCAACTTAATTTGAAAGACATACAAGTTATAGCACACATAGTGCATACATTTTCACACATACTGCACTAGATGCTAACCCTATAGTTTGAGGCCATTTGGATGAGGTCGAAAAAATTCTTGGATTAGAATCGTGTTGTTCGAACCCCGTAGTTGGATTTTTTTGAACCCTTGATCTTTAGAACTGGGCAAAACCCAAGTTTAACCATGCAAGATTCAAATGGCCCTAAAAATTCAGAAAAAAATCAAAAGAATGAAAAACCAAAGCACATAGCATTCTTAGATATGTCATATGTATAGTAAGCATGCATTCAAGTTGATAAACAAGGTCTAGACATATATATTCAAACCAGAAAAATCATGTATATATCTACCCCTAAAACTCTAATTAAACTATGTCTTATGAAGTCAATCATGTAGAGAAGTGGTTTTGGGTTTCAAATATGGAAATTTCAAGAACCTCCCAAAAGCTTCATTTTAGAGTGACTAAGAAGGATCCAGGCTTATCTTTTCATTTCATGTTTTAAACTTGTTTAAATCCTGGTCAAACCTAGGATTTGACCAAGATTTATGGGCATAAAATTCAAAAAAATCAGAAAAATAAAAAACCAAAGCACATAAGCATATTCAAGTTGATAAACAAGGTTTGGACATATTCAACCCATACACAAATCATGTATCTACCCCTAACCCTAAACTCTGTCTTATGAAGTCAAGCATGAAGAGAAGTGGTTTTGGGTTTCAAACATGGAAATTTCAAAAACCTCCCAAAAACTTCATTTTAGAGTGACTGAGAAGGTTGCATGCTTCCCTTTTCATTTTCATGTTTTAAACTTGTTTAAATCTTGGTCAAACCTAGAATTTGACAAGATTCAAATGGGCATCAAAATTCAAAAAAATCAGAAAAAGAAAAACCAAAGCAATAGTTTTCTTATGTCATATAGTAAGCATTAAAGTTGATAAACAAGGTCTAGACATATTCAAACCAGACAAATCATGTATCTATACCCCTAACCCCTAAACTCTGTCTTATGAAGTCAAGCATGTGAAGAGAAGTGGTTTTGGGTTTCAAACATCGAAATTTCTCAAAACCTCCCAAAAGCTTCATTTTAGAGTGACTAAGAAGGACATATGCTTAATTTTTCATTTTCATGTTTTAAACTTGTTTAAATTATCTTTGTCAAACCTAGGATTCGACATGATTCAAATGGGCATCAAAATAAATAAAAAACAGAAAAAGGAAAAACCAAAGCAATAGTTTTCTTATATATGTCATATAGTAAGCATTAAAGTTGATAAACAAGGTCTAGATATATCCAAACCAGACAAATCATGTATCTACCCCCGGCCTGTCGATCTTATGAAGCTAGTCTACTAGCATGTGAAGGGAACTCGTTTTCGGTTTCAAACATAGAAATTACAAGAACATCCCAAAAGCTTCATTTTAGAGTGACTAAGAAGGATACAGACTTCCCTTTTCATTTTCATGTTTTAAACTTGTTTAAATCTTGGTCAAACCAAGGATTTGACCAAGATTCAAATGGGCCTAAAAATTTAGAAAAAAATCAAAAAGAGAATGAAAAACCAAAGCACACATAGCATTCTTATGTCATATGTATAGTAAGCATTCAAGTTGATAAACAAGGTCTAGACATATTCAAACCAAAAAATCATGTATATATCTACCCCTAACCCTAAACTGATCTGTCGATCTTATGGAAGTCAATCATGAAGAGAAGTGGTTTTGGGTTTCAAACATGGAAATTTCAAGAACATCCCAAAAGCTTCATTTTAGAGTGACTAAGAAGGATCCATGCTTACTTACTCGTTTTCACGTGTTAAACTTGTCTAAATCTTGGTGAAACCTAGGATTTGACCAAGATATGATTCAAATGCGCAGAAAATTAAAAAAGTCAGAAAATTTAAAAACCAAAGTACATAGTCTTCTTATGTCATATAGTAAGCATATTCAAGTTGATAAACAAGGTTTGGACATATTCAAACCATACAAATCATGTATCTATACCCCTAACCCTAAACTTTTTCTTATGAAGTCAAGCATGAAGAGAAGTGGTTTTGGGTTTCAAAGATGGAAATTTCAAAAACCTCCAAAAACTTCATTTTAGAGTGACTGAGAAGTTAGCATTAAAGTTGATAAACAAGGTTTAGACATATTCAAACCAGACAAATCATGTATCTACCCCTAACCCTAAACTCGGTCTTATGAAGTCTAGCATGAAGAGAATCGTTTTGAGTTTCAAACGTTTAAGCCAAAAGCCCCATTTCAAATATTTCAAACTTATTCAAAGTTGGTTCAAATTTGAAAGACATACAAGTTATAGCACACATAGTGCATACATTTTCACACATACTGCACTAGATGCTAACCCTATAGTTTGAGGCCACTTGGATGAGGTCGAAAAAGTTCTTGGATTAGAATCGTGTTGTTCGAACCCCGTAGTTGGATTTTTTTGAACCTTGATCTGTAGTACTGGGCAAAACCCTAGTTTAACCTATTTAATTATAGATTCGTATATCGATTTTTCTACCTTTTTATTATTACTATGCTGCAGATGTGCGTTTGCCCGTCGAGTGAAACTCGGAGGAAGAGGGATCACTCGGAAGGAGAGAAAAAAGGCAGAGCATTATGGTGTCTCCCCTTTTTCGGGTGATGATGATGATGTTGACTGTTGTGCAGGGTTTGTCAGTGCGCAGGAGGTGCGAGCGAGCGAGCGAGCGAGCGAGTCGAGCGAGGCCGAGAATGAGAGAGATTTGTTTTTTTTTTTTTGTGTGAGAGGGACAACCGAAGGATCCAGAAGGACCCACAGATTTCCACATAGATCCTGATGCGCTCTTCTCTTGACAAAGAAGATGGTCGGGAGTTGGCGTATCTATTGCACGTGGACTTGTGCTCACTCGCGTGGACCACGTTGGCACCATAATAAGTGACAGACCTGTTATGGGAACTCTCGCTTGATTATAATAGTGCATTAGAACAAAGTTTCCTATGGATTCAAGGGTAGGAAATCCAAGTTAACTCATTTACATGACATTATTTTTTCCATGAAGCAAAGTTAACACTATCAATTGGTACATTTTGGAGGGACTAAGAAGGATCAATGCTTACTTATTCGTTTAATTTAGTGTTAAACTTGTCTAAATCTTGTTCAAACCAGGATTTGACCAAGATTCAAATGGGCAGAAAAATAATTAAAAAACAAAAATGAAAAACCAAATCACATAGTCTTTATGTCATATAGTAAGCATTCAAGTTGATAAACAAGGTCTAGACATATTCAAACCAAGACAATCATGCATTCATACCCCCAACCCCTAAACTTCTGTCTTTATGTGTCGTTATGAAGAGTAGTTTTTTTTTGCTTAGCTTCAAACATCAAATTTCAAAACCTCCCCAAAAGTTTATTTTGTGAGTGACTAAGAAGGATACATGCTTCCTTTCATTTTCATGTTTTAAATTTGTTTGAATTATCTGGTCACAACCGATTTATCGAAGATACAAACAAGTGGGGCACAAAATCTCAAAAAATCAAATAAAATGAAAAACCAAATCGCACATAGTCTTATGTCATATCGTAAGCAATCAAGTTGATAAACAAGGTCTAGATATATCCAAACCAGACAAATCATGTATCTACCCCCTGTCGATCTTATGAAGTCTAGCATGAAGGGAAGTCGTTTTGGGTTTCAAACATTGAAAAAGAACATCCCAAAAGCTTCATTTTAGAGTGACTAAGAAGGATACAGACTTCCCTTTTCATTTTCATGTTTTAAACTTGTTTAAATCTTGGTCAAACCAAGGATTTGACCAAGATTCAAATGGCCCTAAAAAATTCAGAAAAAAATCAAAAGAATGAAAAACCAAAGCACATAGCATTCTTATGTCATATGTATAGTAAGCATTCAAGTTGATATACAAGGTCTAGACATATATATTCAAACCTAGGATTTGACTAAGATTCAAATGGGCATAACAAATTCAAAAAACAAAAACCAAACACATAGTCTTCTGATGTCATATAGCAAGCATTCAAGTTGATAAACAAACTTGTTTAAATCATGGTCAAACCTAGGATTTGACCAAGATTCAAATGGGCAAAATTTTAAAAAAAATCAAGGCACATAGTCTTCTTATGTCATATAGTAAGCATTCAATTAAGTTGATAAACAAGGTCTAGACATATCAAACCAGAAAATTCAGGTGTCTAGCTAGCTACCCCTAACCCTAAACTCTGCACGAAGAGAAGTGGTTTTGGGTTTCAAACATGGATATTTCAAAAACCCTCCCAAAAACCTTCATTTTGGAGTTAATAAGAAGGATCAAGGCTTACTTTTTCATTTTCATGTTTTAATCTTTTTTAAATCTTTGTCAAACCTAGGTTTTGACCAATATTCAAAAGGGCATAATTAAAAAAAATGAAATATCAAGGCACATAGTCTTCTTATGTCATATAGTAAGCATTCAATTAAGTTGATAAACAAGCTCTAGACATATTCAAACCAGAAAAATCATGATGTATCTACCCCCTATATATCCCTAAACCCTAACTTATGAAGTCAAGCACGAAGAGAAGTGGTTTTTGGTTTAAATCATGGAAATTTCAAAAACCCTCCCAAGAGCTTCATTTTGGAGTGAGACTAATTAAGAAGCATACATGCTTACCTTTTCATATTCATGTTTTAAACTTGTTCAAATCTAGGTCAACAAACCTAGGATTTGATGAAGAATCAAATGGGTATAAAAAATTTAAAAACAAGCTCTAGATAAGCTCAAGTTGAAAAACAAGTTCTAGACATATT